>OU342630.1:6923443-7571726 GCA_910589415.1 Malachius bipustulatus | reverse complement strand
GGCATTTTGTGCTTTTTCTCGCAACTTGCCAATTGCTGTTTTTTTTTTCGTAACGTTGACTCGTTCGGAATATTCTGCTGGGTATGTTCTTGCAAAAAATTTCTAAATATTTCATTGCTTAATTTAGACAATGGTATGTCGGCACGAATTAATGCTTTGCATAATTCTTCGTTAAATTCCGAACGTTTTGGTCCAGGCTTAGGTAGAGTAGAAATCAGGGTTTGATGTTGCTTGATTCTACTTTTTCGACTCTTGCTGCTCACATGTTTTCCTGTTTGAAGATGCTGTATCACTTGAAATTTTTTTTTAATGGCAACAGGAATTTCACAATATTTACAAAATAAAATGTTCCCATCAGTTGTAAAATCACTGTAAGTTTTTACGAGTGTATTTAACATTTCACTGACACTTTTCTTTTCTTTTGGCATATTTATATTAAAACAGTATATCACAAACAAAATGATATTATAGACTGGGTAAGGCACTAGACTAGACTAGACTGAAAACTCAAAACTGAACTGCTAAATGTTATCCCAAGCCAAATGATTTTGAAGAAACATTTCTTAGAATAGGATCTATTATAGGTTGGTTTAAACCCCATTAAGCACATTATTATGCTTACCTGGTTTTTATGATCGTGACTAATTTCTCAACTTATTCCTGTTCAGTAATTTATATTTTCCTATATTTGATAAATTCTACAATATGTGCACCTGGTGTACCTAAATATTTCACCTGGTCCTGGTGTACATTATACTTGGGAGATATTTACAAAAGTTTATCTTATTTTACATTTTTTTTTATCTCCCATTACAAAAATTATAGATATAGTTAAATATACCTATTAATGGACCAGTTAGTATCAAATTATACATTTAAGCCCAAAACACCGAATATATGCATTTATTATAAAACATTTCAAAAATATGCACTTGCATATGCAAGTATGCAAATGCATAATTATCCTAAGCCTACTTATCAGCCTTATCTGGTTCACTGTTTTTGTAACGTGGACATCGACTAACATTGTTGTTATTGGACGACAAATATTTATGGAGTCTGGGAAGGTAACCACTCTTTCTGCGCAGTAAGAACTTTTTCGCCTTCCAATAGTAACATTGATAAAGGTTACAATCCAGATTTCGGTAAGCCAATCAAATAATTTGAACTTCTGTTTTCGTCCAATCCGCTTAAGCTACGTTTTCCTAGCTGCGTATAACGCACTGCGTACGACGCACGCGTAACACGCCCAACACTGCTCATGTATGGTTTAAATCAGACCGTTTTCCTACAGTGCGTGCTCCGCAGCATTGGACGGTGTGCGCTCGCGTGAAACGTCGGCTCTGCCTCGAGAGCAGTCAGTCACGCGACGCATTGCGGAAGTTATTGGTTTTTTTGATTTTAATATTGAATATATCAGGCAAAGAACCTCAACCAATATTTTCTGCAGCTGAAGATGAACTGTTGTTTGAACTGGTGGCTGGATTACTCATAATATACGATGTAAAATTAAAAGGCTACAAAAATAATGGTTTAAAAGACACAAAATCGAATTAAATTCGCTAGATTCGTCTTTTTTCAACAAAATTCTTTATAATAAGGAATTATAAATACTTCTTCTTCATCGTAATGAGATCTAGAAGAACTCCTTTTCTCATAATATTATTACCAAAATAAATAATACGTCTTAATTTGAACTGATTTGCGCAAGTTGGAAAACACTGTTCACGCAACCCACACTGCGTGAATCGCCCTGCGTGTACCGCAGGCGTTTTGCGCTCGTGTTTGACGCAGCTAGGAAAGCTTTATCTATTAAAATATGTCAATATTCGTCAGGTGAACGTGGACTAGCGAAGGCAGCATTCAATAATAATTTTGTTATCATTGTTTAAATAAATATTGAAGGAGGATGTTGAAAGCGAAGAAGCGGAAATTATCGAATTAACTCACGCGAATAAGTTACTGTTTAGGTGGATGGTTACCAGTGCAAAAAAAAACTACTTAAGCAGTTAACTGAAAAAATATAATCAATCATACTAAATAACGCAGAAAGACTTGAGGGCTAATTATTCTTTGGTCAAAAATAAACAAAAAATTTCTATTGACGTGTGTCTGGGAATGCACTGTTTTGAGATACAGGGTGTCAAAAAAAGATTATTTTCACAGTTTTTTAAGATATCTGGGGAACATCTAAGATCATTTGCAGAGATCTTAGGATGGAGAAAAGTTTTGTCCTTTATGTTCCGACAGTTTTCTTGAAACATCCAAAGCGAGTTTTTCATCGAAAACTACCCTTTTTCTCGAAAACGGTTCACGTTAACAGTTATGACCAAAAGACCAAGAGTACCTCTTTTATATAGAAAATACTGGCGGGTAAAAGTGCGCTTTCAAAATAGAGATTGGCCTGTGTCGTAGATATTAGGGTCAAAAAAATCCTACCCAACCCCAAAAATCCCCGCCACTGGCATATTTAAGAAAGTTAAGTTAGCATTAAAATAGTTGATAATATCAATGATAAGATCTCTACATAAGCTGAATTCTTTATCTTATACGGTTCTCGAGATATCTTCAAATAACTATAAAAATAATCATTTTTTTTTCACCAAGTATATCTCAAAAAGGGTGCATTCCAGACACACCTTAATAAAAAAAAAATGTTTATTTTTTACCAAAGAATCAGCCCTTAAATTTTTTCCCTTCAAATTTTTTAAACACCTTAAAGTATTTTAAGAAATTTGTTAATTCGTAGTAGATATGATTACTTATGTATTTTAAATAATATTTAAAAACATAGTATGTATATTGTATTATAAGTAGTCTTTTGAAAATACTGTCACTCGAAAACAATTAATTTACCACGTATTTTATTAAACCATTATTGAAACAGATCAATTTAAAAAAAAATCATCTATTCCATCAACAATGTAACTTAGGGTTTACCCCATCCCAAGAATTCATAGATATCTTTCAGAAATTCCTGAACTTTAACCCCCATATTAGTCAGTGTAATAAATATCTTCTGTACATCTGGCTGGGCTCTCATTTCCTCGAAAAGTTTCTTGGACTCTTCACTTGAAATTTGTTTGTAGAACTTCTGAAAATCCTTGCTGTTTTCCATCTTATCTTTCACCAATATCTGTAACTTATCTTCAGGGATGATTTTCTCAACTGCATCCAAAAACGATCTCAAATTCTTTTCATGACCTGGACTGATTCCTGGATGGAGAGTCTTGATGTAGGCATTCAGAATACTAGAGATGAGGTCCAGATCTAGTCCAGCTGTTTTCATATGCTTCTTGAAATCTACAGATTCAGGATTGGCATTGGTAGTGGCTACGAGATCAGCCCAGTCAGAACCCTGAAGATAACGAACGGCGTCTCCAAACTCAGCATCGTTTTGCAAATGATCACTTGCGATGGCCTTAATCTGTTCGACGGGGATTAACTCAAGCAAGTCCTTGAAGTCATTCATAACGGAACACAGGGAAACGGGAATACATCCTATAGCGATCAAAGTAAAGATCATGAGTACTTTAATCTGGAAAAGAAAAAAAAAACTGCATAAACAAAGAAAATTGCTTGATATGTATTTAAAAGTAGTAGCAGAAATATATTTTTCTTCATGTAAGATGATAATAGAGTCCATGGAGCAGATCATATTTTTATAAAAAAAATATTTACAGAATCATACAAGCCTGCTTAATTATTTGATTTTGATTTGGCAAGACGGAATGAAATAGTATTACTGACCCAATTTTTTTTATTATAATTACGTACAGGGTGGCCCAGCGTAAACGTACCAGGTCTAATAACTTTAAAACTGAAGATGTTCGCGAACAACGCCGAAACAGGTCGATTTTGTTATCGAGGGGGACATATTTTCGTGACAAATTTAACCACCCAAGTTCACCTCCTTGGCAGGGATAGCTACTTCTTTCCTTATCATCATAGGGAACAGATATCGAGTGATACATCGAGCTTGTTACACCTCGCACAATACAACATGCAACGATTCAAAGTGAACGTGAATCGATATCTCCGCTCATGCACCACTTCCAGAGCGTCATAGGGATTCCCCTGCAGTGCATGTGCCTTTTCAATAAAAAACCAATGTTCATCAATATTAGACCAATATTTTAATAATAAGAGGCATTTTAAAATCAGTAATAGTTAGGTATTCAAATTTTCGGTTTCCTATTTTTTTCCTTCTAAATATCGCAGTCATTAAGAAAACAAATAAAACAATTGAACCCTATGCTGCAACAACGTTGTAAGTGCTAAAAGTAAATTTTGCGGGAAGTCGAAATAAACATTTTTTGTGAAGCAATATACAGGATGTATCTAAATAACACCGAAAAAATTTAAGAGCTTATTCTTTGGTCAAAAATAAACAAAAAATTTCGTATAAACGTGTGTCTAGAAATGCACCCTTTTTGAGATACAGGGTGTCAAAAAAAGATTATTTTACCAGTTTTTTGAAGATATTTGGAGAACCGTTTGAGATATGAAACTCACCTTTTGTAAATGTCATATCATTGATATTTATAGCTACTTTTTTAATACTGAGTTTTTTCATGTGTCATTATAGCGGAGATCTCAGAAATGAGCGACGTTTTTTGCCGTTAATTTTTCGACACTTGTCTTGAAACATTCAAAGCGAGTTTTTCATCTTAAATGCCCGTTTTTCTCGAAAATAGCTCACGTTAGCAGTTATAACCAAGAGTATCTTTTTGTGTAGAAAACATTGACGGTTAAAAGTTTGCTTTTAAAATATCAATTCGCCCAGTGTCGTAGATATTAGGGGCAAAAAAATCCCCCCAACCCTAAAATTCTCCGGCACTGGCATACTTAAAAAAGGTAGTTAGCATTAAAATAGTTGCTAATATCAATGATAAGATCTGTACAAAAGCTGAATTCTGTGGCTTATACGGTTCCCGAGATATCTTCAAAAAACTCGAAAAACAATATTTTTTTAACACCCTGTATCTCAAAAAGGGTGCATATCCAGACACACGTTAATAGGAAATTTTTTGTTTATTTTTTATCAAAGAATCCTCCCCTAAATTTTTTCGGTGTTATTTAGATACATCCTGTATAATATATCAGCTTACAAACAATAATTATACAGGGTGAGTTTTTTTCAATGTTTAGTACAGGGATCTCGTAAACTACTGCAGTTAGAGGAACGGTTAAATGGGGAAAGAAGTGCAGTTTTATGAGCTTAATTCGAAACAGCTTTTGTTTTTTTGAAAATCTCCATGGCTTCCTAGATATTTAACATAAAGTAAATTCCGCGGATTTCTTTACACCGAGATAGCAGTCTTATTATTGGGATTAGAGAAAAATCGTAAAAGAAAATATTTTAGACGACTTCATAGACAACAAAACGGCGTTACAATTTTTTTTATTTGCTGTGTCATTTTCGAGCTATGACGTAAACTTGTGTTTTTTTAAATGTAAGTCATAGTTGGCTATGACATCATTCGATTTGTCTTTTTTTTCTAAATACAACGATATAAAACTCGATATCGTTTTTTTGGGAAATAAAAAAGTTAGGATGGTTTTTAATTTTATTTCCTCAAATACGTGGTATAGGCGCTGAATTTAATAGTTAATTTTGAATTGAAAATCTTATAATGAATTAATAGTTCAACGGGATAGCTATAGTTTTCGAGAACTTTAAAAAAATATTAATTTTACTTCTAATCTTTCAAAAATCTTGTAACAATACCTACCTACGCTGTAGAACAACTTTAGACTAAATATTCATATCAAAATGTGGCGGTTGCTTAGCAACAGCAACAGAAACAGTGAAACTATAAAATTTGACAGTTAGTTACTTAGAGGCTTATAATTTCCATTGAACTTTAAGTATGAAGTCAGGTTTTGCAGAAGTTCTTAAATCGTATAACCTGCAAGGTGAATTACTAATATGGAGTTTTCCAACCAAGAGAAGCGTGTGATATGATAGAATGTTATATTCAGTGTCAAAAGAATGCTGTCAGGGCTGCGGAACAATATTTTCGCAGATATTTTAATCGTCGTTAACCCTTTATATTCAAATGTTTCATAATATTTTCTAGAGAGTTACTAGATGGCTATTAGAAAATTTGTAGTTATTTAAGTATAATTGTTTGCATAGAGGATTACAAATTATTCTGCAAAATTATCTATGTATAGTAGGATTAACTTTAAAAAGTCAGATGTGACGTCACACTAACCGTCCGAATTAATATTTTTAATTTCACCAGAAAATGTCAAACAGTTAAATGTCAAGTTGTGAACGAGCGTAAATTATTGAAGGAATCGTTCAAACAATAAATTGAACCGCTTACGTCAGTTTGAGAGCCACTGACAACTACATAAAATTTATTCACGTAATGACATTGTATCCTCTGTGTTGTGCATTTGATTCTCATTCAAAACCAATGTTGACGTATACTTATTTATGCGGGATGGAGTGTTTAGACAAACTGGACGGTTACTATAAAAACCACGTATATGAAACAAAATAAATCGAACTATCAAATGGATGTGTATTCTTAATCGATACGTATGACTTTTTAGACTTTATTGGACTATATAATTTCAAATTCAACTGAGGTTTATCAGTTATGCTTACATGGCCGCCTAGTTAAGTTGAAGAAATAAAATTAAAAACCGTCCTAACTTTTTTATTTCCCGAAAAAACAATATCGAGTTTTATATCGTTGTATTTAGAAAAAAAAGACATATCGAATGATGTCATAGCCAACTATGACTTACATTTAAAAAAACACAAGTTTACGTCATAGCTCGAAAATGACACAACAAATAAAAAAAATTGTAACGCCGTTTTATTGTCTATAAAATCGTCTAAAAGGTTTTCCTTTACGATTTTTCTCTAATCCCAATAATAAGACTGCTATCTCGGTGTAAAGAAATCCGCGGAATTTACTTTTTGCTAAATATCTAGGAAGCCATGGAGATTTTCAAAAAAACAAAAGCTGTTTCGAATTAAGCTCATAAAACTGCACTTCTTTCCCCATTTAACCGTTCCTCTAACTGCAGTAGTTTACGAGATCCCTGTACTAAACATTGAAAAAAACTCACCCTGTATATTAATGTTAATTAATGAATATAAGTAATTAATACAGGGTGTCCCAATATTCCATGGACATGGAGCAACCACAGATTACTGAGGTAAAAAAAAATCGCTCGGACCAAACTTATCTCTATACCACAGTGCTTCGTTTATCCGTTAGAGGGCTTCAAAGTCTTTTGAAAATTTTAGGTTTTTTGAAATAGCTCAAAGTCGGCTGATTCCAATCCGATGAAATTTGGTAGGTAAATTTCTTATTAAAAGTACTAACTTCTGATGTAAATGATAATTTGACGGAAACCCGGGAAGGGGTTAAACTACCCCTATCCTCCATTAAAATCGATCGTAATCGTTGATAGGGTAGCAGGAACGCTGTTCATGTTTTTTTTGTTTGAAAGATACATCTATTTAGCCCATTTTTGGTCTCCTACAAAAATCTGTATCTTTCTGAGGTGCTATGTGATAAAATAAATTAGTCGATCGTACCTAACCAAAATTTTATTTCATTCTTTTAATTTGAAATCAAATTTTCAATTGTGCAGGTGATTATTTGATCTAATCTCATAAAAGATGTTTAGTATGGTTCAGTTTTTTTTCAGGTGTTTGCAAACAGTTTTTTTTAAACGCAGTAAACAGTTTGCAAAACGACGAGGTCCCAAGAAAATTTCAAATCATTTTTTTGCGCAGGATGGAACTTTCTAGGGTCCAAACCGGCGCCCACATCGAGCATCTTTTATGAGATTAGATCAAATAATCACCTGACAATTGAAAATTTGATTTCAAGTTAAAAGAATGAAATAAAAATTTAGTTATCATCGACTAATTTATTTTATCACATAGCACCTCGGAAAGATACAGATTTTTGTAGCAGACCAAAAATGGGCTAAGACGATGTATCTTTCAAACAAAAAAACATGAACAGCGTTCCTGCTACCCTATCTACAATTAGTTCGATTATCTACAACTACGATCGATTTTAATGGAGGGTAGGGGTAGTTTAACCCCTTCCCGGGTTTCCGTCAAATTATCATTTACATCAGAAATTAGTACTTTTAATAAGAAATTTACCTACCAAATTTCATCGGATTGGAATCAGCCGACTTTGAGCTATTTCAAAAAAACTAAAATTTTCAAAAGAATTTGAAGCCCTCTAACGGACAAACGAAGCATTTTGGTATAGAGATAAGTTTGGTCCGAGCGACTTTTTTTTACCACAGTAATCTGTGGTTGCTCCATGTCCATGGAATATTGAGACACCCTGTATATTAATGTTTGTAAGATTTGATAATTTTTATTGAACCTTGCTTCTTATTAGTTGTTAAATGTTCTTCTTTGTTTTGGGTTTTAGGTTCGATATTAAAGTATTATTTTTCAAAAATATTTTTATAAATTGAAACGTTTCGGGACCGTTTGGTCTTGTTCACTCATAAATAATTGTAAAAAATATGTAAAAACTTAAAAATACTTTAAAAAATCATAATTATTATACTAAAATGTCGTAAATGGTGTGTTTTTAGTATAATAATTATGATTTTTTAAAGTATTTTTAAGTTTTTACATATTTTTTACAATTATTTATGAGTGAACAAGAGACCAATCGGTCCCGAAACGTTTCAATTTATAAAAATATTTTTGAAAAATAATACTTTAATATCGAACCTAAAACCCAAAACAAAGAAGAACATTTAACAACTAATGTTTGTAAGCTGATATATTATATTGGTTCACAAAAAATGTTTATTTCGACTTCCCGCAAAATTTACTTTTAGCACTTACAACAACGTTTGTTGCAGCATAGGGTTCAATTATAGGAACCCTAAGATATCGTCTCCTTGATAAATTTTATGAAATTTGTCAAATGAATAGCTAATGACGACGTATGTTAAACCTAAAAAAAAATTTCAACAAGAAAAAATATATGAACAAAATAAGAAAGTCCGATATTTCAGTTTCTTCAGTGTATTTAAGTAACAACTATTTCAGTACGGCAAATTTTGTTTGAGATTCTTAATGAATAATGAGCCTATAATAAAAATGAGTATAATAACTATTATTTTGGACATTTTGTATAATTTTACCGACACTATCTCCAACGGTTTCCGATACCCCTGTAGTGAGCCACGAAATGGTTATCAATGTCCCTGTATTAATTTAAACAAAGATCGGTTTTTCTGCCAGGCTGCATTGGCTGCATTGTGAAGTAGGTGACATGTACTAACTATTATTGAAAAAAAAATTACTTATATGTTGCAAGACAACATAAGTTAACATAGGGTGTAATTTTTAGCATGCGATTCCCTATGACAACAATAAAAAAATGCACTGTGTATATATTATGTTTGTCAGTTAGCCTCGTTCTAGTTATTATTGATATTCTAAGGAACGCCAAGTCAACCTAATTATTTTCTTATCCTAGAAATACCTACCCTTATGATGATAAACATTGTGCAATCTGCAGTGTGACCCATTTGTTCTTTTTTTTATTTTTTATTTTTTAATTTTTGTTTACTTTTTTTTTTCTTCTATTTTATTTTTATTTTTACTTATGATCGATAGCTTTTGTCCTTTTCGAATTAATTTATGAAAATTTTGAGTAAGCATTATTATGAATTTCTAAAATAACTGCAAGATCCTTATTCCTCTGACATTTCCAATAAAATTTAGTACAGTACCGTTTTGAGGGCTGGTGAATCCTGTGGCGTGCTCATTTTTTTTCTAAAAAAATCGCTAATATGAATTTTTGAGATTTTACAAATAATCACTGATCTAGTAAGCATTGAATTTTGTAGGAATGAGACGCTTTTTTCTCCCAAAATATAGTTTATCAAGCTCTATATGATTTAAAAGAAATACTTTTAAAATCGCACCATAAATTAAGATTCTACAGGGTGTTTCAAGAACAAATGGGTCACACTATATTTTAGATTATTATCAATAATAACATCCGTGAATGTAACTATATTGGCAAATTAGTAAAAACCGACACCTCACCTTTATCATTTTGAATTTTGTTGACTGCTGTCTACTTAAATAAGGCGCACAATCTGACTGAATTGCTTTTAAAAATGTTGTTTTATACAGTTATTATTTTCTCGTTATCAATGTGTTTAATGCTCATAACGATTAATTTTTAAATATCATATTATAAACTAAGTATGAAAAACTAAGTATGAAATAGTGTATTTTTTTATTAAAAATACACTAAAATTACTGCCTGCAAAACTAAAGGTAATAATCCGATTAAATTCAAGCCTGCAATTACTGTTATTATACAGCTAGTCCTTGATTATAATGATTCATCCCAAGATCACTCTTATAACTCGTAAACAAATAACTCGTAACTTATTTTTGTCACATATCGATTCAGCAACATTAAATTTCAATTATTTAACCGATTACTTTTTAGTTGAGAATATTTTTCATATCTTTAAGTTTTTATGGAGTATTCAAGTAGTGTTCTCGACAAGATAACACAATATTATTATGCATTCAGAAGCTTTTTGTTTAAAATGAATGGGTCCTTAACCAATTCAGGAAAATAAATTTAAATATTTTGCGGGCGATAGGTTTAGGTCACTTACTGAAGCCGATGACGCTGCCACCGTCTGAGGTTCGAATCCCAGCTCGGCATGGTTGTTTGTGTTCGTTTATAATATTAGTTGTTAAATGTTCTTCTTTGTTTAACTACTAAGAAACAAGGTTCAATAAAAATAATCAAATTTATAATATTATTTATACATTTAAAATGTTTCTGTGGTTATATGAGTTCGATCTTGATGCCAAAATTACCAGAGTGGAGTGACTATGTCGTACCTACACACTTAAGACCGTTACTACTCTTTTTATAAAAATAAATATTTGGTAATTTAAAAGATAGGAACACTGAAACTTCGAGGATATACAATATAAAATAATATATATCTTAAGAGACACATAATTAAGTAGTTCTCCTATAAATTTTTAGTAAGGCCCCTGCGTGGAATTTTTCCATTCGATATAAAAAAGTGTATTAGTGTATTTTTATTAAAAAATACACTACCGAGGACGACATCACTTTACGAAAATCACCCAAACTCATCAAATGTCCACCGATCCTGACACCCAGATCTCGAAAAAGTGGTTTTAAAAAATTCACCTGCCCACGATATAGGCATAACTATATTTTTTATACAGGGTGTCCCAGCTAATTCGCAGCGGTCTGTGGGCCAAACGATGGATTTTTCGAAAAAATTTTTGCAAATTCAAGTACAGGATCACAATGGCCATTATTAAAAATTATTTTCGACTATACAGAGTGTCCCATATGAGAATGGCATATCAAAGCTATGTTTTTTTTAAATGGAATGCTCTTATGTTATTGCATTTTTAGATTGCCTGAGAAGATAAAATAAGATTGGCTTTTACAGTTGGTGTCTAAATTCAGAAGTTTGTGACTTATAAATAAGTGAAAATCGTCATTTTTGAAGTTCAAGGCCCTGTACAACGAAAACGGCTTAAGATAGAGAGAAACGGCTTACATATGTCCCTATTTTACTTTTTCATGTACTCTCCTATGATGTAGATAAAATGTCTATACAGGGTGTTAAAAAATTTTAAAAAATCTGAGATTTCTCCACGGGTCGCCAAAAAACAAAACAAAGAAAGTACAAATGTTGCTATACCATAGCATAGGATTGTACATAAAAAGTTAAAAAAGGAACATGTAAGCCGTTTTTCTCTATCTTGAGCCGTTTTCGTTCTACAGGGCCTTGTACTTTAAAAATGACGATTTTCACTTGTTTATAAGTCACAAAATTCTGAATTCAAACACCAACTGTAAAAGCCAATCTTATTTTCTCTTCTCAGAGAATCTAAAAATGCAAAAACATAGAAGCATTCCATTTAAAAAAACATAACTTTGATATGCCACTGTCATAATGGGACACTCTGTATACTCCAAAATAATTTTAAACTATGGCTATTGTGATCCTGTACTTGAATTCACAATTTTTGTTGACATAATCCATCGTTTGGCCTACAGACATCCCTTCGAATGAGCTGAGACACCCTGTATATAGGGTTAGAAATAATTTAAAGGGCCACAACAGGGATATCCTAAGCCATTGAAGATACGATGTCGGTTAAATTAGAGAAAAGTGGCATTTTTGGATGAGTATTTTGCGAGCGAAAAAGAAATTTTAAATAAGTATCCCCAGTATTTCCATAAATATCCTGAAAAAAAGGAAAAATTGATAAATCTTATTTTTGCCATATCTTTCTTACAATTGGAAATTAATAAATAATTTTTCTCAGACTTACCGGGCTTACCTAAGTCGTTATGAGCTATTCATTTGACGTTTCAAAAATTTTCAAAGCCGACTAGATCCCAGAGTTTTCAACTTTCGTTTTTCTTATGGCCGATATTATATTTTTTTATGTAGTAAAAATGGTAGAAATTAAAAATTGATGAACTTCGAAAAAAAACAAAATTTTTATTCTTCATTTTTCTAAGGAAAACAAAAACTTTTTCACTGAAATACGTCAATACTGGTTGCCTTATATTTTTTTAATTTTTCTATGATATTCGGTTTGAAAAGTTCTTTTTTCTGGAGAAAAAAGGGGAACAAAAATTTTTGAAATTAATTTTTGAAGTTTATTAATTTTTGATTTCAATTATTTTCATCATACCGAACGACATAAAAAACCAATATGGCGGCCATAATAAAAACAAAAGTTGAATATAAAAACTCTGGGATCTAGTTGGCTTTGAAAATTTTTGAAACACCAGACGAAAATAAGAATTAACAGTTCTCTTAGTTTTTTCTGGAATTATGATAATTTGACGATCTCGGGCTTGATGAGACATTTACTGGCTCGGACCTGTCTACAGTTCGACGGATTTCTCAGGCGCAAGATTTATGTTGAGGGTTTACTCCTCAGGGAAAAGATTCTCGTAAAGTGTTTCCAATTACCTAAGTCACATAATATGGTACTGCTATCGTACGGCTAAAATTCCATAGGTCAGATGGGGTTACCACCAAGAATATAGCGTTCAGCGAAGCTGGTTTTAGGCGCTCCCCGAATTTACCGCCACTTCCGCTGATCCAAGATGTGAGCAAGGATTATCAGTGGTGCTGGCTGGTGACGGTGAAATTATAACGCCGACGCAATTCATACAAGTTTATTTTACAGAAAATAATGGATTCGCGTGACGTCAACAAATAATGAAAATTATTTGATCGGCAAAGTGACTTTACATAAAATAATCGATGTATGTAACGGCACTCTGGGTTAAACTAATCGGAAACGTAAAAAAAAAATCAAATGAAATTACGAATCGAAAATGAAAACTATACTCGGATTAGCTACTAAAGCGTCGGGACGTTATTATTATTCTTCCCCGGTACTATGATCTACTTCGGGTCGGAAGCACGCTGGTGAAGAGAACATCGGGAAAAGAGGCCGAGAATTAAATTACCTGCTATTTATATTTAATTATTATCTAAACTTTTTATGTTGCTGCATGAAGACAGCTTATTATTCCACATAAAAAAATAATAACGTTTTTATACACCTTGCATAGAAAAGGTAACATAGGGAATACGTGTAAGGCATATTTCAACAATACTGATACGAATAAAGGGTGGACTAAGAAGTGGGCGGGACGGAGAAAGCGTTGGCCGGCGACAGCCTCCGGTGTACTGTGTTAGCTGGGGCGCGTGGTGGGGGTCAAGCCGGACGCGCCCACCCGTATGCGATCGTCAACATTCTGACGTCCTGTACACTGCTGCTCTCCTGTCACCCAGAGAGAGGATCTCGCTGAAAACCACAGGAAATGAATGGAAAACTCTGGTCATTTCCTGTGGAGAAGTTCCAGAAATGGATGTTTGAGTGTCTGGGAGCGGAGCATCCAGAAAGGGAATATTCTCGAGACTTTCTCTTGGATTTGTTCGGGAAATAGAAGCGAGCCGTCGGTAAACCGTCCAGAAGCTACTTCCAGAGGTAGGGATGTCCTATAAATAGCCAGCAGCCAGGCGAACTGAGTCAGTTCAGTCTAGCGGTGTGTGCGAAGAACAAGCGAGGAACTAAGCGACTAGTGGCGATATAGACAGTGCGGTATTCCTAAGTGACTAGTGAAAAGTAGTAGTGTTATAGACCAAGTAAAGTTGTTGTGTATAAGAAGTAGTGATATTTGCAACATTGTAATCTGAAATTCTTATGGACATTAAATAAATAAATAAAACTGTAAATCTGTGTTTCCCAATTATCCGTCGAGCCTACGGTTAGGAAATCCGTAACAATTTGGTGTCAGAAGTGGGATAATTGGAAGAAAGTGAGGGTGAATTTTCTTTGATTAATGTCCATAGTTACCAGAAGTCAAGCCGCGAAAATGGAGGCCGAAATGATGCAGAAATTACTACAGCTGATGAAAGATCAGAAGAGAACTTTAGAAGAACAAAACGCAGAATTAAAGAAAACGTTGGAAGATCAAGAAAATAAACGCTTTAAAGAAAACGAAGAATTAAAGAAAACGTTAGAAGATCAAGAAAATAAACGCTTTAAAGAAAACGAAGAATTAAAGAAAACGTTAGAAGATCAAGAAAATAAACGCCTTGAAGAAAACGAAGAATTAAAGAAAATTTTGGAAGATCAAGAACAGAAACGATTAAAGGAAAAAAAAGAATCCAAAGAAGAGCTAAAAGAAATTCTTATTAAGTTGAGGGCTAATCAAGACGAGCTTTTCGAAAAATTAAAATCTGACACAAGTGATGAAATTGAAAGTGTAAGGGAGGAAATTAAGAAAGAGGCTTGCGAAATCAAGAAAGAGGTTAACGAGGAAATCGAAAAGAAATTAAAACTAGAAGTGGAGAGAATTGAAAACCGCATCCAAGATCTGGAGACACGCCAACGACGAAGCGTAAGGAGTGCACCGAGTATTCCCGGCGGTGGTTCACATCATGTAAAGCTTCCAAATTATGACGGGCAAAGTTCCTGGAGTACGTACCGACGTCAATTGGACGCTGCTGCAGAAGTCAACGAATGGACGCCGCAAGAGAAGGCCACAGCTCTAGTTTTGGCCCTGAGAGGAACAGCCCTGGAACTTCTACAGACTATCCCGGAACAGGACCAGAGGGATTTCAGTAAACTAGTTAGGGCTCTCGAGCTGCGTTTTGGAGACAGCCACATGAAGCAAGTGTTCCAGACGCAGCTGACCTCAAGAACGCAGAAGAGTGGAGAGACCTTACAAGAGTTCAAAGCGGACATTGAACGGCTTGTTCACCTTGCATACCCAGGCTACCCAAACGACTACTTGGGGGACATGGCTAAACGAAGCTTCATCGATGGGCTGAGAGACCAGGAGACCAGGCAGATGCTCCTGTTGAGCGACCAGAACCAGACAGCTGATGAAGCGCTACTCCAAGCGCTCCGCATCGAAGCGGTGCGTAACTCTACACGGGGTAGCGCGCACCGTGTTCGGGAGGTAATGGTTGAAGAGGTCGGTCAACGGAAAGGAGGGATCTCTGAGAGACTGGAAACTCTAGAGAACCAGATCAAGGAAGTCATGCACTTTATGAAGGATAAAGTGGAAGGTGTCAAGAAGATCTCGGGCAGGCCGCGTTGCTTTGAATGCGGGAAGATAGGTCACCTACGCAGGGACTGCCGACAGAGACCCAGATCCTGGGATCGTTCCAGCCCCGGGACGATACGCCGTGACCAAGAACCAGGAAAACTAATCCCAGCTAGCGCTAAGGAACGTCCGCTGGCTGGTGTACATCCAAACCCCAGGCCTTACACGGTAACACTTCTGCGGAAATCTAGTGACAGCCTTCTCCCAGATGGTAGGCTTGATGAACGAAGGAATGAAAGATGGATGGAGAAGCAGTGTGATGCTGAGATCATCCACCGGTCTGGGAGAATCCATGGAAATGCAGACACTTTATCCCGGAGACCATGCAAGGAGGACTGCAAGCACTGCAAGAGGGTCGAGCTGCAACAACAGGCCCTCAGTGTAAAGACCATCGCCGTTGAGGTCCCTGACAACTGGACAACGGAGGAGCTGAGACGAGAACAGCTAGAGGACCCAAACATTGGTCCTATTGCCGAAAGGAAAGAGTCAGGCCAATGTAGACCAGAATGGGCAGATATTGCTGCCAAAGGACCGGAATTTAAGGCACTCTGGGCCCAGTGGGACTCTCTAAAGGTGATCAACGGATTGTTGCGAAGAGTTTGGGAAAGTCCAGATGCCAAGCGGGAGGTGCAACAATTGGTGCTGCCGAAGAAGCGAGTACCGGAGGTCTTGAGAGAAATCCATGACGGAATATCCGGTGGTCATTTGGGCGTGAACAAGACTTTGGAGAAAGTTCGTCAGCGCTTCTATTGGGTCAACTGTAGAAACGATGTCGAAGACTGGTGTAGGCGTTGCGAGACCTGTGCAGCGACCAAGGATCCGAGAGTCCGAAGTAGGGGGCAAATGAAGGCGTACAATGTGGGAGCCCCATTCGAACGGATTGCAATCGATGTTGCGGGACCCTTCCCAAAAACGGACAACGGTAACCAATACATCTTAGTGGCCATGGATTACTTTACAAAATGGCCAGAAGCCTACTCCTTACCCAACCAAGAAGCCGCCACCGTAGCAAGAGTACTCGTCGATAATCTCATCTGCCGGTATGGAGTACCTCTGGAGCTTCACTCTGACCAAGGCCGCAACTTCGAGTCTAACATCTTCAAGGAAATTTGTTCCTTACTTGGCATCGAGAAAACGAGAACCACGCCGCTTCATCCTCAATCCGATGTCATGGTTGAGAGATTCAACCGGACTTTGGAACAACACCTGGCTAAAGTCGTCGAAGATCATCAAAAGGATTGGGACCTCCACCTACCCCTCTTCTTGTTGGCATATCGTGCAGCTGTTCACGATACCACCGGGGAGTCTCCTGCTAGAGTTTTGTTCGGTCGGGAACTCCGTATGCCTTGTGACCTGCTCTTTGGTGCGCCTGAAGAGTCGTCCAGGAATGTTAACGACTATGTCGAGGACCTCAGGCAGCGAATGGTCAGCATACATGAGGCGGTTCGCGGAAGGATTTCTCTCGCAAGCGATAGAATGAAAACCCGCTACGACAGAAAGTCAAACTCCAGAGGCTTCCATGATGGCGACCAGGTATGGCTCTATAACCCTCAACGGAAGAAGGGACGTTCCCCGAAACTCCATCCGGCCTGGGAAGGACCATACACCGTCGTGAAACGGATTAACGACGTGGTGTACCGCATCCAGAGAAGCCTCAAAGCCAAGATGAAAATCGTGCACCTAGATCGGCTGGCGCGTTACTCTGGCAGTAACGATTAACCTGTTCGGGTCGAACAGTCTAAGAGGGGGGCAGTGATACGAATAAAGGGTGGACTAAGAAGTGGGCGGGACGGAGAAAGCGTTGGCCGGCGACAGCCTCCGGTGTTCTGTGTTAGCTGGGGCGCGTGGTGGGGGTCAAGCCGGACGCGCCCACCCGTATGCGATCGTCAACATTCTGACGTCCTGTACACTGCTGCTCTCCTGTCACCCAGAGAGAGGATCTCGCTGAAAACCACAGGAAATGAATGGAAAACTCTGGTCATTTCCTGTGGAGAAGTTCCAGAAATGGATGTTTGAGTGTCTGGGAGCGGAACATCCAGAAAGGGAATATTCTCGAGACTTTCTCTTGGATTTGTTCGGGAAATAGAAGCGAGCCGTCGGTAAACCGTCCAGAAGCTACTTCCAGAGGTAGGGATGTCCTATAAATAGCCAGCAGCCAGGCGAACTGAGTCAGTTCAGTCTAGCGGTGTGTGCGAAGAACAAGCGAGGAACTAAGCGACTAGTGGCGATATAGACAGTGCGGTATTCCTAAGTGACTAGTGAAAAGTAGTAGTGTTATAGACCAAGTAAAGTTGTTGTGTATAAGAAGTAGTGATATTTGTAACATTGTAATCTGAAATTCTTATGGACATTAAATAAATAATTAAAACTGTAAATCTGTGTTTCCCAATTATCCGTCGAGCCTACGGTTAGGAAATCCGTAACAATACTTTGAAAATAATGACCATTCCTTCAAATATGCAGTTCCCTTGGAAACTATCAAGTGTCCTAGGATACTATGCAGTTTCCTAGGTCGATTCACGTTGGCCTTGAATCGCTGTAGATTGTATACTTCGGGAAACACGCCCTTTGGAATGCTATTCCAAAGTGATGCGGTTCTATACATAAAAGAAATCTGAAATAGGGTGGTTAAAGGTGTAGCGAGCTGAACCTGATACGGATGAGCGTCTGCGGCTCGACGTGTATTTCTACCCGGTCTACATCTTTTGAACACTTTTCATAAAAATATCTGTAAAACAGACTCAGGTCAGCTACTCTTCTCCGATGTTCGAGAGTGTCTAAATTTTTGTCAAATCTGGGTCCCCGATCAAGTGTATGGCTCTTTTCTGGATAGAGTCGAGTATTCTCAGCGTATGTTTAGGAGCTGAGCTCCAAACATGTGAGCAGTACTCCAAGGATGGTCGGATTTGAGCCTTGTATAAGAGGAGAAGCTGTTGTGGTGTATAAAATTTCTTCGTGCGGAAGAGTGTTCCAAGTTTTTGAGAAGCGCTCTTCGCTAGACCTGCAACATGATCATACGAAGACATGTTCGCTCCGAGGCTCACTCCAAGTAAACGAAGAGATGACGTGTGATGATCCATCCTTTGGATCTAGGTTCGTTTGAGATTATTTGTTACTAGCAGGGAAAGAGTTCTGAGATTTACTAATTTACATTTTATTGGTTATTATTCTATTACAATTTAACTAACTTATTGCTAGAATGTCGATGAACATCCTGTCGAAAAAGACGGAATCAACCTTCCTCTCTTGAGGACAACTTATTTCTTAATAATTTAATTAAAAAAATATACAGTGAATAATTTCTAACATGTCGCTGAGTAAACATAAAAGATTATAGTTTTTGCAATACAGGAAATGTGAATGTACTCGGCTCGGCTGGTGAACTCAAGCTAACTTATCAGCAACTTTTGTTTCATAAAGTGGTTCAAAGACATCAATGAACTTTTCAATAAACTAAGAATATATTACTTAGCATTTTCCATCACATCTCCCTTCCTTGAAATAAAAAAAAAGTTTTTCATTAGCCCGCGAGTAGTCGCCCTATGAGCATTTTGCTAACATTTTTGTGAAAGTTGGCACTACATGACAACCATGCCAGATATAATTTTCATCTTTTAGCTAGTCTCGTTTATATGTCTCTACTAGGGTGTAGTTACCTGAAATCATTGAAAAGCAGTTTTGTATTCCTGTAGCAGGTCATCTGTGAAGGGCGCGCAGACAGTGTTAGAATTTTCCTCACTGTGCGACTAACGGTGTATGTGAAATCATTGTGAGTGTTAGCATTTTACTAACGACGCGACTCATTGCGAATATAAAAATTTTGTTATTTTTTAACATTTTTTATTATTGTTACCTACAATGAGTAAAGGGAAAAATCGTAAAACTCAAAAACTATGTTATAAATGTGAAAACGAATATGCAACGAGCATAGTAAATGTACTAAAATAAACTAAAATAAATTTATTTGCCATGTCTGTTCAGAACATCCAGAATCAATGTCTTCATAGTGTTTTTTTTTTATTATTGTACTTCTACTTGAATACATAAGCAGTTTAAACATTTTGGTTTTTTTTAGGCTTTATCTTTTTTTCCCTTACCCGCACACATTTTCGAATGGATATTCACAAACATACAATGCTATAAGTACCAAATATTTTTCAGTGATTTACTTTACTTTAATTTTCTGATTTTTCAAAAATTTTTGTGATGAGTAATGAAAATACTTACATTATATTATGATAAAATATTTGTTGTTAACCCATTTCAATGTAATAGGTTTCTATATAGTCAAATTTTTTAATGTTAACAAAACGCTAACGCGAGTTATGCACCTCTTAATCCATATCATTTGTAATTAGGTAAGACATAAACAAACTAAGACAAAGACCTAGTGTCTCTAGAAATTAGTAAATATTTATCATATAAGAATTAACGTAGAATGTAAGTACTTAATACCATTATTAAAGTTTATATTTTAAGACCCAAAAAGGCGTGTTGATAACAGACACATGCACGTGGTCACGTACACAAAACGGAAAGGGCATTGCCTTTCCAGAAGCTATATAAGCTATGACAACGCATTTCAAGCTCAGATTAGATTTAGCCTTCCTGGCCTAATGTATTAAATTGTAAACCGTTTGTTATGAATTTATTATATTAGTCTTTTCTCAATAAATAATTTTTTAAAAAGCCTTTCGTTGAATTGCAAACCAAAATTGGCGCAGTCGTAGTAGGATTCAGCCCTTTGCACAATAATTTGCACAGAATCTTGCATCTGAGCAAGGAAAGTACAAAAGTGTAGAGTCAGTGTTAACTGAGTAGTGCTGTCTTCAAAGAACCTGGTCGACAATTCAACTTCAAAGGCATCATCTGCAAGACCTGAGCCTGGCAACTCAAGCATCGAGTCTCAGAGGCAACAAAGTCAGCAGATCCAGACGACTCCAACAGTTCGAGAACAGAGAAACTGCAAGGATCCATAGAGGCTCCTCATCAACTCGACGTTCGAACCTTGGGACATCTCGTCTACTGAAGGAAGCTTGCCTGTACAGTAAGTCCTTTCCTTCACCTTTCCTAGATCATAAGATTATAAAAAGAATATAAATATCAAATTTATTAAATGAAACTAATTTGAAAATTTTTCAAAGAAAATTTTAATTAAAATAAAATTTAGTTTTGAGATAAAAAACTCAAAATATTAGTAAAATTCCTAATTGAATTTATTAAATAAAAAATTATTAAATATAACCATTATTACTTAATTAATTATTAATATTACCTATACCTAAGTTTATCTTGGATATTTTCTAAAAATAAAACGTATTATTATATGCTAGGTTTTACTAACTACATTTCTTAGAGATATAATTTTTAGCAAAGTTTATTATATTTAGATATACAGGGTGTCCCAATATTCCATGGACATGGAGCAACCACAGATTACTGAGGTAAAAAAAAGTCGCTCGGACCAAACTTATCTCTATACCAAAGTGCTTCGTTTGTCCGTTAGAGGGCTTCAAAGTCTTTTGAAATTTTTAGTTTTTTTGAAATAGCTCAAAGTCGGCTGGTTCCAATTCGATGAAATTTGGTAGGTCAATTTCTTATTAAAAGTACTAACTTCTGATGTACATGATAATTTGACGGAAACCCGGGAAGAGGTGAAACTACCCCTACCCTCCATTAAAATCGATCCTAATTTTTGATAGGGTAGCAGGAACGCTGTTCATGTTTTTTTGTTTGAAAGATACATCGTTTTAGCCCATTTTTGGTCTTCTACAAAAATCTGTATCTCTCCGAGGTGCTATGTGATAAAATAAATTAGACGATGACACCTTACCAAAATTTTATGTCATTCTTTTAATTTGAAATCAAATTTTCAATTGTGAGTTGATTATTTGATCTAATCTCATAAAAGATGTTTAGTATGGTTCGGTTTTTTTTTCAGATGTTTGCAAACGGTTTTTTTCAAACGCAGTAAACAGTTTTCAAAAAGACGAGGTTCCAAGAAAAGTTAAAATATTTTTTTTGCGCAGGATGGAACTTTCTAGGGTCCACACCGGCGCCCACATCGAGCATCTTTTATGAGATTAGATCAAATAATCAACTCACAATTGAAAATTTGATTTCAAATTAAAAGAATGACATAAAATTTTGGTAAGGTGTCATCGTCTAATTTATTTTATCACATAGCACCTCGGAGAGATACAGATTTTTGTAGGAGACCAAAAATGGGCTAAAACGATGTATCTTTCAAACAAAAAAACATGAACAGCGTTCCTGCTAACCTATCAACAATTACGATCGATTTTAATGGAGGGTGAGGGTAGGGGTAGTTTCACCCCTTCCCGGGTTTCCGTCAAATTATCATGTACATCAGAAGTTAGTACTTTTAATAAGAAATTGACCTACCAAATTTCATCGAATTGGAATCAGCCGACTTTGAGCTATTTCAAAAAAACTAAAATTTTCAAAAGACTTTGAAGCCCTCTAACGGACAAACGAAGCACTTTGGTATAGAGATAAGTTTGGTCCGAGCGACTTTTTTTTACCTCAGTAATCTGTGGTTGCTCCATGTCCATGGAATATTGGGACACCCTGTATATATATATTTTTCTTTATTTCGTTATATATTGCAATTTTCGAATTTTTACCTGATTAACTATTGCGCATTATGGCTCAACAACCAATTAACTACGCCGCAATCAAAGCATATGCAGATGCAATCCCACAATTTGATGGTAACGAGTTTGGTTTATATCCTTTTATAGAACAGAGCACCAAGCTCCTAAATCACTTCGGTCGAGACGGTGACCCAGCATTGTCATCGTATCTCCTAGGCCTTGTTACCAGCAAATTTAAGGATAGAGCACTCGCATTAGTCGGTAGTCGCAGTGACTTAGTCACCTGGGACAGTATAAAACAAGCACTCATAAGTTGCTTTGATGACCATCGCGACATAGATTGCCTTGTTAACGACATAAATATAGCGACCCCTCACCCAAGAGAATCCTTGCTAGAATTTAGCAACAGATTACAAATTCTTCGCGGAAAAATCGCGACCAAGCTAAAAGCTATCCCTTTAGCACAAATGCCATTAGCTACGAAAGAAATCAAATACGCCCACTATGAGGCACTTACTTTAAATGTTTTTATAAGAAACCTACACCCTCTTTATTTGCAAATGGCAGTTCGATTAAGAAATCCAACCACATTAGAACAAGCCCAATCATTTTTAATTCAGGAAGAAAACTTCCAGAAATTAAATAACTCGAACATGCACAGACCCAACAACAACAGAAACATAAAACCGCAAAACTCAAATCACCGCCCCTTATTTTCACAAACACCTCACCATACATACACCCCCAACAATTATTCTGGACCTATTCCCAACTTCAATAATCAATTCCAAAATCAAAACCCATCTTATAGACCCAGTTTTCCGTCTCAACCTGTGAACGTCACACCCCGTCCGATTCAGCAAAGATTTTTCACTAATCGCCAAGTTTTCGGCAAACCCCAGCCTGCATTCGGCAAAAACACCCCGATATCCAGATTTAATGCTTCGACTAACAATCCAACACCTATGAGCGTATCCAAACAGATATCTCATAGACCCCAACAAGGTTTCTCCCAAAATCCATACAAGAGATTTAAACCCGACGAACTTCATAACGTCGAAATCCCAGAAACTACAGCGAATGATGAATTTGCTGAAAACCCAGAAGAAGAGTCTTATTATAACGACTATGACGACTATTACCCGTACTCCGAAAATTTTAACGCCGATAGCTTTTCACATGATCCGAATCTACAATCGGAACTGGAAATCTCCAATCACACATCCGAAGAAAATTTTCGTGTAAGAGCCTCGGAAAATACGAACTAAATATTATAGGTCAAAACAAACTCCCTTACATTATAATACAAAATCCCCCATTAAAATTACTCATAGATACAGGCGCGACCACCTGTCTTCTGAAACCTTCAGTTGTCGAAAAAACTTTCCCGGACAAGATATTTCACGACCCTTTTTCTTTGACCTCCTGCGGAATCAACAACCAAGGTAGATTCAAAGCAATAATTCCAACATTTGAAGAATTTCGCACGAATAGAAACTTTGAAGTATGTCTCTTCGACTTTCATCGTTATTTTGATGGCCTTCTAGGATTGCCTTTTCTCCAACAAAATAAATTAAAAATCGACCTATCAGATAATACCCTCTCCAACGATCGAGTCAAAATCAAACTTCATTTCGAGAGAAACCACGATGAACATATAGATATCGAACCCAATTCGAGAAAAATCTGCACTGTCACCTGTGACCAAGAACAAGGCGTTATAGAAATCCCTGAAATGAAATCCGAACATTGCTATACTTTACCCGCTATCGGAACAGCAAAGAACTATAAAACACAAATCGAAATATTTAATCCCACTAACAAATCCATTCGAATTAAAAGTCCCCATATTTCAAGCAAATCGTTCCAACCAGATGATTTTCAAATTTGCAATTTCGAAACTAGATACACCAACTCAGAAACTCCTTCATCATCACGCCCTAATATAAGAACAGATCATCTAAATACTGAGGAAAAATCCGAACTAATAAATCTTTGCCAAAAATATTCAGACATATTCCACAACGAGGACAAACCACTCACTTTTACTAATCAAGTCAAACACGAGATAAAGACCAAAGACGAACTACCGATACACTCGAAAACGTATAGATACCCCTACGTTCACAAGCAGGAAGTAGAAAACCAAATTAACCAGATGTTAAAAAACGGCATCATTAGACATTCCGACAGTCCTTACTCCGCCCCTATTTGGATCGTCCCAAAAAAACTCGACGCTTCAAATAAACAAAAATGGAGATTAGTCGTGGACTATCGTAAACTTAACGAAAACACAATCGATGATAGATATCCCATCCCAAATATTACCGATATCTTAGACAGACTAGGTAGGGCAAACTATTTCACAACCCTCGATCTAGCCAACGGTTTCCATCAAATCGAAATGTCTCCAGAAAGTATCCCCAAAACAGCCTTTTCTACAGAGAACGGACATTATGAATTTCTTAGGATGCCTTTTGGTTTAAAAAATGCACCTTCCACTTTTCAAAGAGTCATGAACAACATACTAAGAAATCTTGTCAATAAAATATGCCTAGTGTATATGGACGACATCATTATCTTCTCCACTAATCTTGAAGAGCATATAAAAAATTTAAAAGCAGTATTCTCTCGATTAAGAGAATCTAACATGAAAATCCAGCCTGATAAAAGCGAATTTTTAAGAAAAGATGTAGAATTTTTAGGGCACATCATTACGCCCGACGGAATCAAACCCAATCCAAAGAAAATTCAGGCAATAAAAAAATTTCCAGTCCCTACAACGGCTAAAGAAATTAAATCTTTCCTTGGTTTAGTAGGTTATTACAGGAAATTCATTAATAACTTCGCTAAAATTACAAAACCAATAACCCAATGCTTAAAGAAAGGACAAACTATCAAACACACTTCAGAGTTCATCAGCGCAGTAAACACATGCAAAACTCTTTTATGCAATGAACCAATATTGCAATATCCAGATTTTAATAAAGAGTTTATTGTCACCACTGATGCAAGTCAATTTGCGGTAGGAGCAATCCTTTCGCAAGGCCCTATAAATTCCGATAAACCAATTTCCTATGCATCTCGCACTCTCAATGCCGCCGAGATTAACTATTCCACCATAGAGAAAGAACTTCTAGCCATAATCTATGCAGTAAAAACCTTTAGACCATATCTATTCGGTCACAAATTCAAGATCGTCACAGATCACAAACCATTGACCTGGCTGTTTTCCCTAAAGGAACCCAACTCTAAACTTGTTAGATGGAGACTAACTCTGTCCGAATACGACTACGAAATTATCTATAAAAAAGGCAAAATCAACTCCAACGCAGACGCTTTATCACGAGTAAAAATCCCAAATCAGGAACTAGAAATTCACCCTATAGACACTGATAACACTAACAGTCTTATAGTCGAAACAGGAGACGACGACATAGACGAACTCCTTAACAACCATTTAAGAGAAATCGAAGACACTAATACACAACACTCCAATTTAGAAGACCCTGTTCTGAACATACCAATTACAGAGCACCCAGTTAATTTCTATAAAAATCAAATAATATTCGGCTACTCGCCAAATAAAACGACATACACCTGTACCAAAAGTAACCCTTTCAACAAAAATCGTATAACAATTGATTGCAAAAACGAACACCTAGAAAATTCCACAATAGAAGCATTTAAAAATTTCATCGATCCCAAAACCAAATATTGCATTTATGTAGATGAAAAATTCACAAATGGAGTTAAACGTATATCAACTATACTCCCTAAGACATTCAAAAATAACGCATTTTCTCTTTGTGCATCCACAAAATTCGTAAAAGACGTGGAAGTGATAGATGACCAAAGAATGTACCTCAAATTCACACACGAAACAAAAACCGGTCACCGCGGAATAAAACAAACCATAGAACAGATAACCCAGAAATACTTCTGGCCAAACATCACCGACGACGCAACAAACTACGTCAACACCTGCAAAATTTGCTTAGAAAACAAATATGAGAGAAGACCTTATAAATTGAAATTCGAATTAACACCTACTCCTTCAAGACCTTTTCATTCCTTGCATATCGATACGTTTCACATCGATAAAATAAAATGTCTAACGATCATAGACGTATTCTCAAAATATGGACAATGTTACGTTCTAAAACAATTCCATGCTATCGAAATTTTCAATAAACTTCTGTCATACGTAAGTCATCATGGAATACCAAATCAAATTTCCTGCGACAACGGTACCGAATTCAACAACAACATAATCAGAGATTTTTGCAAACTTCATGGTATAACCCTCCATTTTACGACACCGCACAATTCAACTTCGAACAGTCCCATTGAAAGATTCCATTCTACCCTACTAGAACACATTCGATGTATAAAACGACAACACCCTTCAAATAGTATTGACGACACAATTATTTATGCCATTCTTGCATATAATAACTCCATACATAGCAGTACGAAATTCACACCTTTTCAAATAATAAATTGTAACTTAGAAAATAACGACCCGTTCGACATAACTAACGAAACAATAACTTCAGAATTTGTCACAAAACACAAAGAAATTAGCAAAAACCTATTCGCCAAAATTCGAGAAACCTCCCAGGCCACTAAAGAACAGTGGATAAATAAAAATAACGAATCTAGACAACCTGCTCCAGACATCCCCGAAAATGCCCCTGTACACTTCAGAACAAATACACGTGACAAACAAAAACCCCTATACATCGACTAGCAAAACTAACCAAGGCCCTATCCTGGAAATGTCTAAAAACAAAAGACATAAATCTAAAATTAAACCGATACGAAAAACGAAACAAAATTAATTTTCCTTCGTCATTTTCTTTCCAGATGATAATCATCTTAACTCTATGCTTACATTTGGCCAAAGCACAAACACCCTTGACCAACTACCCTGGATTCTTTCCACATCACTTAGGCCCAGCTTACGTCACAACGTCAAAAATTTCTTATTTGTACTACATAAACCAAAAACCCTTATTACAACAAACTGAAAAATTATCAGAAATCTTCAAAATGGCATATATGCAAATAACAACAGCTAGCGATCCGTTTGTTCAAAAAACACTACTGCCAAGACTCCTAGACATTCAAGATCAAATATCAAACGCAAAAACCATGCAAGACAATTTACAACCCAAACAAAATTTACGTACGAAACGTGGACTACTGAATTTAGGTGGCTCAATAGCAAAAACGCTCTTCGGAACTTTAGACGCTGATGATGGCAAAGCAATTTATGAATCGCTGAATAATCTACAGGAAGACCAAGAGACTTTAAAAATAGGTCTCAATAAGCAAATAGAACTCTTTAATGAACTGACTGAAAAGTTAAATTCTACCGTAGCAACACTTAACTCCGATTTAATAGCCATAGAAAAACAAATGAATAACTTAACTAGTTATTTCATACATTCGAAGATCGCAATATATTCCTATTTGGAATTGGATAATTTACTCAATAGGCTCGAAATAAACACTCAAAAATTCAACGATGAATTAATGAAAATAGAAACATCTCTATATTTTTCAAAATTAAATTTAGTAACTCATGAAATCGTATCCAAAAACGAACTCTCTAGTCTGATAACAGATTGTTCCAGAAAATACCATGATGCTATGATCAAGTTCAATGACTTACATACCTATTACAGAATACTATCATTACAAAGTTTCATTTATAAAGATAAGATTCTTTTTGTAATCAGTATGCCATTAACGGATTCCAACATTTATTCCTACTACCATATAATCCCTGTTCCGATCAACAATCAAATGATAATCCCAAATACACCGTACATCGCAATCGCCAAAGGAAACAACCTGGAAATTACACAAGAATGCCCTCAACTAGAAGATCAATTTATTTGCTCCGATATGAATCAACAAACGAGCAACCAAGACACCTGCATAGCACCAATCTTACTTCATCAAGGAGAAAAGAATTGCAGCAAAATCTATGTAACGATGAAAACAGACATGATTCGCAAGATTGACGAAAATCTACTAATCATCGTACCCAAAAACAAAATAACAATCACAGAATACTGCCCAGATATCATCATGAAAACTATTGAATCTCCAAGCCTGTATACAGTTCCAACGAACTGCAAAGTAAAAATTCACAACAAGATCTACTACACAAGAAAAGCAAGGAAACCTGAGAGCATCGACAGCTTCAATGGCGTCAAATTAGAAGACATACAACTACACGAAGACATACCTATCGACAACATCCCTGAAATTCAGATGAACATCACGCATATTTCGAAGAAAACTCAAGAACCAATTTTATTTAGACTTCATAAATCGAATACTAACTACCATTTAATCACTTGGTTTATAATTATATTATTAATTGTTTCATTTGTATTGTATAAAAAACGGCACTTATGCCACAAGAAATTATTTAAGAAAATTAAGATCGAAGGTTCAGATATTGATATTGAAAAACCTTCTTCGTCACTTTTTCAAACTTAAGGAGGGAGGAGTTATGCACCTCTTAATCCATATCATTTGTAATTAGGTAAGACATAAACAAACTAAGACAAAGACCTAGTGTCTCTAGAAATTAGTAAATATTTATCATATAAGAATTAACGTAGAATGTAAGTACTTAATACCATTATTAAAGTTTATATTTTAAGACCCAAAAAGGCGTGTTGATAACAGACACATGCACGTGGTCACGTACACAAAACGGAAAGGGCATTGCCTTTCCAGAAGCTATATAAGCTATGACAACGCATTTCAAGCTCAGATTAGATTTAGCCTTCCTGGCCTAATGTATTAAATTGTAAACCGTTTGTTATGATTTTATTATATTAGTCTTTTCTCAATAAATAATTTTTTAAAAAGCCTTTCGTTGAATTGCAAACCAAAATTCGCGCGACCACTCGCGTTTCACGGAGAGGCGCGACCACTCGCGGGTTAGAATACTTTTTTTTCCATACAATAAAAATCACCTTAATTATACAATATTACAAGTAGGTAAAACAATATGCAAAACCTTAAATCTATACATCATCTTAACTAATTTGAATAAAACTGCTAACACAACTCATTTAATACTATAAGCAATAATTTGATAAAAAATGTAATTAACTTAACTATTATAACGTTTAATTCTATTTTTGTGCACTTCTACATTTCTGTTTTTTATTTTTAAAATAACATTAAAGTCTTTATCTTCAACAACTTCATAGGGTTCCTTAAATAAAACCTCTGCCTTGTTTGTAGTCATATTTCGTAAAAGTACTTTTTCACCAATTTCAAACTTAATATCTGCTGATTTTAAATCGCAGTTCGCTTTTCGCTTAACTTTTGAGTCTATTAAATTATTTCTTGCATCATTACAAGCTACCTGAAGTCTATACTTTAATTCTAAAGGATAATCATCGAAAGTATATAATGGCTCAATTTTATTTATTATATTTCCTGGTAAAATGCTAGTTTTCCCAAATACCAATTCATAAGGTGTATACTGTGTAGCAGTATGAACTGTATTGTTGTATGCAAATGCCCAAAATGGAACCCATGTGCTCCACTTTTCAGGATGATCTGAACAATGGATTCTGAGGAAAGCTCCTAAACTTTTATGCGAATTTTCTAAAGCACCAATTGTTTCATGATGATATGCTGTCGATTGCAGTTGATTGATTGTTAGCAGTTTACAAGTTTCCTTAAATATCGAAGATAAAAATTCTGTGCCCTGGTCCGTAAGAATTTCACTAGGTATACCATAATGCAAAATAAATCCCTCTACAAAGGATTTGGCAACAGTAACTGCTTCCTTATCCGTTAAAGGATAGCATTCGACAAATTTGCTGAGTTCACACTGAAGTGTTAGAATGTAGCGGTTGTTGCTTTGATCTAGTGTTAAAGGACCTACTAAGTCAAGGAGAATTTTTTGGAATGCTGAAGTAGCTGTCGTAGTAACTTTCATAGAATGTTTCTTCAAATTCGAATATTTACAAGTCTGACAACTGTTACACTTTCGCACGAGTTCTCTAATATCATGTTTCAGTCCACTCCAAAAATAATAACGCTTTATATTATTGTACATTCGATTTATCCCTGCATGTCCCCCAGTGGGTAACATGTGAAAATCGTTCAAAATTAGTTGACGTGTTCAAGGTCAGTTATATTTCGTACCCCTTTTATGATAAAAATTTTCAAACCGTGTTCGTTAATTTTTTGCGAAGCTTTTGAAATTTCTTTCAATAATAACATACTTTTATCATTCTTAATAACAACAAATTCCGGAATCTCAAATTTATTAGAAATTTCTTGGAGATCTCTCAACGACGCAAGAATTGCTGACATTGATCGAGCATCTCGTTTCAAATACACAATATTATTCTTCTTATCATAGCATGCATTGTTTATTTTATAATACTTATTGTCGCGACTATTCCATAATGCTTCACTTTCCTTATTCGTATTCGGGATAATGCGTCTGCAGCAACATTATCCTTACCCCTAACATGATGAACAGTGAAATTGTAGTCCTCTAAAATTAGTCGAAATTTTATTAGTCTACTTGATGGATTATTCATCCCGAACAAATATATAAGCGGCTTGTGGTCTGTATAGATAGAAAAATGTCTCCCGAACAAGTACGGTCTAAATTTTTTCACTCCCCAAACTATAGCTAAAAGTTCCTTCTCTACTGTAATGTAATTTTGTTCTGCCTTATTGAGTGTTCGGCTTGCGTAAGCTATGGGTTTATCATTTGAATTTAACAGAATTGCACCTAATGCATAACCTGATGCATCTGTTTTCAAAACGAATTCATTGTCTTCCGAAAAGTCCGGATACTCTAAAACTGGTGGATTGATTAAAGCCTCTTTTAGTAAATCAAACGCATTTTGGCATTCACTGGTCCAATTAAATACGACTCTTTTTTTAGTTAGACGATTTAAAGGAAGGGCAATTTTCGAAAAGTTTGGTATGAATTTTCTATAATAATTCGCAAATGCAACAAATCTTTTTATTTCGGCTGCATTCTTTGGAATTGGATATTCTTGAATGCTTCTAGTTTTCTCTACATCGGGTGAAATGCCTTCAGAAGAAATTGTGTGCCCCAAATATAAAATTTGTTTTTTCAGAAATTCACATTTTGAAGGGTTAAGTTTCAAATTTACCTTCCGCAGTCTATTGAAAACTTTTATTAAGTTTGTGTTATGATTTTCTAAACTATTCCCAAAAACAATTAAATCATCCAAATAAATAAAACAATTTTCACAGTTCAATCCCGACATAGCAATTGTCATTACTCTAGAGAAAGAGTTTGGACTAATTTTCAACCCCATGGGAGCTCTTGTCATTTGAAATTGGCCTTTGTCTGTGGTGAAAGCTGTATATGGTCTAGAATTTGAATCTAATTCGAGCTGATAGTACCCCTGATACAAATCTAAATGTGTAAAGTAAATTGCACCTGATAATGCATCTAATATCTCCTCAATCGATGGTAATGGAAATTTATCATCTTCTATTCTTTGGTTTAGTTGCCTATAATCGATCACTACTCTATATTTTTTGTTTCCCTTACTGTCAGGTTTTTTACTTACCAGAAGCAAAGGCGACGACCACTCGGAACTTGCTGGTTCGATCACCTTATCATGTAGCATTTTATTAATTTGTTTATTCATCTCATCTTTCTGAGCATACGGCAACCTATACGGTTTAATGTACGATGGAACTGCACCCGGCTGTAACCTAATATTTTGTTTGTAAACGGGTGTAACTGAGAGAGGATCATTTTCCATGTAGAATACGTCCGAGAATTTAGCACAAATTCGTTGAATCGACTCTTTTTCATCACAATTTAGATTTTTGGTATCAATTTTCTGTAAAAGTTTGTCAACTCGCTCAACAGTTATAAAAGAATCATCGTCAAATTGTATCGTGTCATATAAATAAAGAAATTCGACTCGAGGTTTGAAATTTTTCAATTGTACTTCCCTGTCATTTGTATTTAACAACCTAACAGGTATCCAATTCTTATTAGGTTTTACAATGGTATTTGCTAAAAATACTCCGTCGGCTATCTCTTCTTGTGTGACTACACAATCGCGATCAGTGTCTATATGAAAATATTTGATTATTTCGCATCTAGGTGGAATTTTAGTTATTTGACTAAAATCAGAATTTAAACCTACATTGAACTTTTGGTTATTGTTCCAAAAAGAAAATGAAAAATTTTCGTAATTTATAACTACAGAATATTTGATGAGGAAATCAGTTCCTAGTACTCCATGTATATGCTCACTAAATTGTTGTATGACTGAAAAGTCATGATCAATGATACATTCACCTAAACCGAATGAAATATTTACAGAGCCTAATGATTTCACTGATCCAGATATTCCCTCAATATTTGTGTTATTTTTATAATCAACTATTTCATCCTTTTCTAAACATAATTCGGACATCAAACTTATCGATGCTCCGGTATCTAATAAAAATACTAATGTCCTATTCCTATAACTTATCCTTACAAAATTAATTCCATTTATACTGAAAACTTTGTCAAATTTTTTATTGATTTTGTTTCTTGAAGGGACGAAAAAATGTTGTCTCTACTGGTGTGGATGAAGATGTGGACGCTGATGAACTTTGACTTTCATTGAATGGTCTAATATTATTATCGGAATGTGCAAAATATCCTCGGTCGGAATAATTATTATTTACTGAGTTTCCAGATCGTCCACGTGAAAAATTCCTACTACCTCTGTTAGAATTCCGATTATTGTAGGATCCGTTTTGATTTCTGGTGTTAGAATAGGCAATATAATTTTGGGTTCGCGGCCGATTCGAATGATTATGATTGAACCTATGTGGTGTCCTATTATTTTGAAATCTAGACGTGAATCTATTTGTGCCGGTCCTAATTCTACCTCTATTATTATTGTATGCATAAAACGCATGACCGGAACTATAATTTTGCTTTGAGTTTTCTTCATCTTGTGCGCCCCTGATTGCATCCCTTAATTGAGAATAATTCCTAGCTTTCACAATTGTTTTTAAATTTGGATCTCTAAGTCCATTTGCAAAGGAATTGATCGCTATTTTTTCATTGGTATTTGCCAAAACCGCCATTTTATCATCATCACCATCAGCTTCAGCTAATGTTAAATTTACCATAAGTTTTTCCATTAAGCATTGCCAAAGTCCTCAACTGATTGCTGACTTTGCTTGGAATAATGAAGCTCAGACGAAAGGGCAGCTACAGATTTTTTGGGAACCAAATATTTTTTAATATCAATAATAAGTTCTGCATTGGATGCATAAGCCTTATTCAAACGTAATTTAGCAGATTGCATTAACTTGGTTTTTAAAACATAGTTTGTGAGCAATTTTTTACCATTGTCATCCAATAAGCCATCATATAATTCGATTGCATCGATTAATTGTCTAGTGCCATTTTCTGATCCATCTATGACCGGTAGCAGCATTGCTGCCGTTCTAAGATCAAATTTTTCTGTCATCTTGACGTTTATATTACTAGCAATGTCTAAATCTGTCTGAGAGTTACGACCTCTAGCTTTGTCTAATCTATCGGCTAGTATACCTCTAATTTCATTAATTAAAGCTTCATTCTTTTCTACATATGACTTTGCTTTTTGAATTATTTCCTTATCAGTTGCTTTAGACTTATTGAATGCATCCCTAGTTAGAGTAAAATCCTTCTCTAAATCATTTATTTTGTTTATTTTCCTATTTATGACTTCTAAATCAGAACGTCTTTCTTGATTGTCTTTACTAAGATTTCTTAAAATTACCTTAAGCTCATCATGGATGAAACCGAATGGCTCAACTAGACTCATTAGCTAACTTAACTAAAACAAAATTTCAATCTTAAACTACTTACGTTTTAATCACTTTTAACACCTATTTCCCTAACATTATCACTTACACTACACTATTGCTGGACACATTTAACACATCTTGGCTCTTCCTAACTTCTCCGCGTATCTTCTTCTTCAATTTTCTCATAAACAGTTGATAAGCCAGATAAAAAATTCCAATTACTGCCATCAGGATTGCTATTAGACCACCAACTTCATAGACTGATAGACCTTGTCCTTGAGAAACTCCATCAGTAATTCCACCACTATTTCCAGCTTGTGATATTTCTGAGTCGAAAGACTTCTTCTTTCGACTCAGAACCTCCCATTTTGATTTCACTAACTTAACTTTCTTCACTATTTATAATACTGTTGATAAGCATAGCACTGGTGACCACTGGTTATTGAACCATGTTTCTTTTTTTTTTTTTTAATAATTTTCGTCTTATATTTCACTGAGGACACAACTTCAATTTTAAACTTCACGAGTAGTTTCTGATGATATCCACTATGATATCAACTAGCAGGATCGCCATGTGATGATCCATCCTTTGGATCTAGGTTCGTTTGAGATTATTTGTTACTAGCAGGGAAAGAGTTCTGAGATTTACTAATTTACATTTTATTGGTTATTATTCTATTACAATTTAACTAACTTATTGCTAGAATGTCGATGAACATCCTGTCGAAAAAGACGGGATCAACCTTCCTTTCTTGAGGACAACTTATTTCTTAATAATTTAATTAAAAAAATATACAGTGAATAATTTCTAACATGTCGCTGAGTAAACATAAAAGATTATAGTTTTTGCAATACAGGAAATGTGAATGTACTCGGCTCGGCTGGTGAACTCAAGCTAACTTATCAGTAACTTTTGTTTCATAAAGTGGTTCAAAGACATCAATGAACTTTTCAATAAACTAAGAATATATTACTTAGCATTTTCCATCACAGACGCTGGAGTAAGAGAGTTTCCCGCCATCACCATATCTGGCTCCAAAACGTTGGTCTTTTTGGAGAAGATTACTGCTTGGGTTTTTACAGCATTAAATTGGACTTGGTTTCTATCGCCCCAAGTTAGAATGTCTTGCAAGTCATTGTTGAGTATGACAACTTCTTGCTCCCTGCGAGTCTGTGCGTCGATGGCAGATGTTCGCGCATCTAACGTATAAGAAGATATGAGTGTACTGTCGTCGGTGAAACTGTATATTGGATAGTTTGTTGTTTCAAGCAAGTCGTTTATAAATATTAGAAAGAAAGTCGGAGATAAAATGGATCCCTGAGGCACATCGGCATTGATGGAAAAGGTCTCAGAAAGAACTCCATCGACTGCCACCTGTGTAATGAACTGTCTTTGGGATAACTCGCAAGCCACAAGCAGAATGTCTGGGGCATTCCATAAGCCTGCAGTTTTGCCAACATTCCATCATGCCACACACGGTCGAAAGCTCTAGAAATATCAAGCGCAACTCCTCGAGATTTCCCATGGTGCTCGATTGCGCTGTTCCACAGCTCGGTGAGGTAGATGAGGAGGTCACCAGTTGACCTCTGTTTGCGAAATCCGTATTGCTGGTCGCTGATTATATTAGCTCCTTCCAAGTACTTTAAAAGATGTTGGTTAATAGCTTTCTCCATAATCTTGGATATTAATGAAAGCAGTGCCACTGGTCGATAGTTATTCGGTATAGTTTTTTGCCTTTCTTGGGAATAGGTTGGATTCGTGCACATTTCCAGCAGGAAGGAAATATTCCCTTTTTATACGACAGATTGAAAAGTCGACAGAAAACAGATGACAGCTCAGTGGCGCATTTTTTAAGTCCGATAACCGGTACGTCATCGGGCCCAGAAGCTTTATTTGGGTCTAAGGCTAACATAATGCGCTTTATGACACGCTGTCGGAAAACAATGTCTGACATTTGGGACTCCAAGGAAGGGATCATTGACGGAGTTCTTCCCCAAAAGTCGACGGAAGAGTATGAAGAAAAGACTACCGCCAACAAGTTCGCCTTCTCAGTAGCCGTAGATGCGATAGTCTCGTCTGTCCGTGTAAGTGGTGGAATCGTGGATCTGATGAAGTTCTGGCTGACTGCCTTAGTTACCGATCAAAAAGATTTTGAACCGTTAGGGCAGGAGAGAAGTTTGTTCCTAATTCTTTGGTTGTGAGTTTCCTTGGTTTGGTCTATTATTTCTTTGTATCTGTTTCGAGCAAGGATGAAATTGTGGTGGTTTATGCCGTCGGGGCTCTCTCGCCATTGGCGAAAAGCCAGTTGTTTGAAGGCGACAGCTTCCTTGCATCTTTTATTGAACCAAGGTTTGCTGTTTGAGGGGTGTTTTTTTGAAAAGGGAATGTAGGCTTCCATGCCCGTCAGGATGACTTGAGCAACTTCCCCAGCACAAACAGATGGATCATCAGAGCCGAAACAAACACTCCTCCATGGAAAATCTCGATAATATTCCCTGAGTTCTTCCCATTTAGCAAATCTCTAGTGCCAGACTACACGCGGTTTACTTGATTCTTTAATACTAGCAATTGGTAGGACACAAGATGTTGAGACGAGTTTGTGGTCTGCGGAACCTAGTGGGGCTTTCACCGTGATAGTATATATTTGAGGGTTCGTGGTCAAAAACAGATCCAACAGGCTACTGAATTCTGCCTCGCGATCGGGAATGCGAGTTGGTTCATCAACGAGCTGGGTAGAACCACAGCTGATCGTAAACGATTCCGCTTCATGGCCTTCTTCATCAGTGAATTTTGAGTATTTAAGCCAGTTGATGTTATGTACATTAAAATCACCGAAGATGGATATCTCAGCTTAAGGGTAGCTTATCTGTATAAAGTCAACAGTCTTTTTCAGGGACAAAAAAAGTGTCCTATATTATGTATCGCTGGGTGGTTGGTATAAACAACAGATGAATCTCGTCGTTTGTCGGTCTGTTATCCTAAGCCACATGACGTCAAGTCATGGGGCTCAAAGTCTTCCTCACGTTGGCAGGAGAGATCACTTCTGACAAAAATGCCAGTTCCGAAGTTACGTCTAAATCGGGAATGAAAGTCATATCCTGGATAAAGATAATTATTAACTTTGCTTGACGACTCTTGGACTTTTGTTTCGCACAGCGCTAGAATGTGAGGTTTATTTGCCTGAAGATGTTGGTGTACTGAATTGATATTCGTGTTTAAACCTCTATTACAAAAGTCGACTATAAATTTTTCCATTCTGGAGGTGTTATTATTCTTTCTCCTGCATGAATGTGCCCCTGGATTAGCCCCCGCCCGGAGATCCGAATGGGGGGTCGTTTTATTCCCCCTGGAACGCCATCCATGTATATTATCGTTTCTTACCCCATGGGCCGTAATCTCTGGCACAGCAGCAAAACGTCAGCTCTTTAAAGCAACTTCACGCCGACTAAGCCAGAAAGGTGGTATCGCACCGGGCGAGGCTGTGTAGGTTCTGTGTCCTCTACCGTCTGGTTTGCTAGTTTTGGTCAGCCCCGGGGTATCTAATTCCCCCGGTGTCATCTATATAGACGACATTCCCCTATCCACCACCCGAGGAGGCTCCCGATGGGGGACTAGCAACCCCGACACGGAATGCTAAATAGTCGGAAATGAACTCCTGACGGCGATTTTAGTTAGTTCACTGATGGATCTACGACATCCACAGAAACTGGAGCTGGGGTGCATAGCGCTGGCTTGAAGAAAAGAATCTTCTCGAGCCTGAGCCCTCAGGCAACCACTTTCCAGGCAGAAATCTATGAGATCAATAGATATTTTCTTACAGCCAAGCGGCTCTAAAATACCTTAGCTCCCGCTACTGCACGTACAAGTTGGTGTGGAACTGTCAATCAACCTTGAATGTTCCAAAAAAGTGAAACGAAGTTACTCTGATCTGGATTCTAGGCCATGCTGGATATGAAGAGAACAAACTTGCCGACTCTCTGGCCAGGACAGGTGCCGAATCCGAATTTATCGGTCCAGCACCAGCATTTAGCATATCACCGGATATTGCCAAAACAACAGTACGAAGCTGAGCTGAGAGGGAAGTCCTCCAGCACTGGCAAAGCTTACCAAGTTTGAACCATTCGAAGGCCTCTATAAAGGGTACTTGGAAAAGAAGAACCAAAAAACTATTGGAGCTTAACAGGAAAAAACTGAAAATCCAGAACGTATGTCCTAAAAGTCTTAACTTTTGAGATACAGGGTGGTAAAGTTTTTAAAAATAAATAATTTTTTCATAATATCTGTAATACCGCTCTGGATATTTTAATGAAATTTAAAAGATAGGTATTACTCATCAAGAGGCATTTGTTCATGTACCACATTTCGTTTTATCTCCACTAGTCACATCTTGCAGAATCTTACCTGCATATTTTTATATTTTTTTATCGTCATTTAACGACAATCTTGTGACCATGTAGAGAAACAGATTTTATTTTTTTAGGATAAAACCGTGCATCGGCCTGGAAAAAAATAGGCAATCAAATTTGCTTGGAAATGAATGGGGATTTCAAAAATGATTTCCATTTGAACAGAAATCAGTGGCGTACTATCAATGTCTGCTAAAATATGCAGGTAAAATTCTGCACGACCGTGCACCATCGTCACTAATGGAAATAAAATGAAACGTGGTACATGAAAAAATGCCCCTTGGTGCGTATATCCAGAGCGGTTTTACAGATATTACGAAAAAATGATTTATTTTAATGAAACTTTACCACCCTGTAATATTCACCCCCTTAAATATTGACATTCAATTACATAACACCCTGCATACTGGACACTGCAAGCTAAATGATCACATGCACAGGATGGGTTTTGCGATCAGCGCTCAATGCCGCCCTGTGCCTCGAGGATGACGAAACAGCAAAAGACATCCTATGTGAGTGTCCCGCTTTGGGAAGGACCAGATTACAAACCTTCGGGAGAGACTTTCTCAAACCGGAGGACCTGGATACAGTAACAATAGTCAAGATGGTCAGCTTCCTTCATGTAGTGCGACTAGATATGAGCCACAATTGATCTTCGGTCGTAGTGAAGGTGTCACAATGGCTCACTCACGATGAATCTAAATCTAAAATCTAATCTACCTCAGATCTCTGCTAGTTCTCGAGATCCCAATGGTGAGAGAGAATTAAAAAACGCTCTATATATGACCACTCGTACAATGGGCCTAATTTCTCAATTTTCGAAATTTGCTTCTTTGCTCCGGGTCCCTAAATTCTTAGTTACTCCCCTGAGTATAGATAATAATTTTAATACTTAACTGATACAGTATCAAGGTTTGCTTAGTGAATATATCATTTCCAATTATTAAACTCTTTTATTGCTGTATAAAAAATATTTAGGATTACAATACAACTTTGTTTAGAACCAAACAATATGGTATGAATATAAACAGACAACATTCCAGAAACTTTCATTTGAAGTAAATCTTCATAGAAATATTGAGTTGAAGCGTAATAGGGTCAAACAATCAATTTATTTGCAAATTTTTATTTAAGTATATACTCATTTCATTACAATCCAGTTATAGTCATTCTTATTGATTGGAGTAATTTTACCTTAGCATAGATAAATTATAATGAACTTCTCGACTTGGCTTACGATAAAAATTAACATACCTTTTAGATACAAGGAAGTTCTAGTAACTTAAAAAAATAAATAATTTACTGCTAAAAAAAGTACAGTTACTTATGTACTTTATGACATCGCTAATATTGCGGTAGATTTATCTACTCTAACTCAGACGTCAAATTAGGAAAATTATTTCATAATAGCATGTAATGTAGAAGACTTTTGAAATAGAAGTAAATATCAAAATTCCCATAGTTATAATGCCTCATATTTGAATTAAAATGGAATATTTATACTCCCGAATTCACGAACGATTCTTTTCAAAATATTACATAATCAGTGATCTCCATTTCATCCTAACTCATATAAACTGAAAATCTCTATTCCATTTATTTATTTAATTTTTAAGTATTCCTGGGCCGGAATGTTTTGTGATTTCGGGCACCAGGATGATAAAATTTGAAGGTACCTAAATACAAATATATCTACTTATTCGAACTTTAAGAGCTATGAAAATTGAAAATGTTAATGTAACAAGAATTAGGCAACTTATTTTGTTCAAACTAATGTTAAAATTTAGAATTTATTTTAGATTCTTTTTCTTTCTCCTAAACATCCTTAAGAGCCATTTAGGCAGCCGTTTTCTAATTGCTTCTTGAATTTGTCGAAACACAAGTAAGAATAAGAAAGGCAATGCTAACAATTCATTGCCAAATACGTAGAACCAGAAAGCTACCGCCAGCATTGTCAAGTCTGTGATGTAGTCAACAGTTGTTCTAACTTTCACCTCAACCTTAGCTAACATATCTCCCTGCTTTGAACTACTCTTCGAAGTTGTACTATTAGGATATTCTCCAAAACCTATTGAAGTCTGAGTCATTATTTCTCTCATTTTAGGTGCACGTCTAGGTTGTGGACCTGGAGAATTAGACTTGCTTCTCGTGTCTCTTCTGTAAGGACTGTTTGATCTCAATGGCGACCAGTTTTCATATCGATGAGGTGATTTGGAAGGCGTGCGTCTCGATTTTCTAGTTTTTGAAGATGATCTTGACGAAGATGTCCGCTTATTAGTTTCCTTAGCGATTCTCGTAACTGGCTGCTGCCTCTCGTTATTACCTTCTATTTTATTCAAAGCTTCCATGACTTTTTCCACTGAAAAATTATTTGTATTTGAGTTAACGGAGACATTTTTATAATTCGCCTCATTGAGTTCTTGTTCAAAACTTGTTGGACGATGAGCAAAAAATTGAGGTGTGAGCTCTTTAGCAGTAACTATTTCTTTGGCAGAAATTGGCAGGATTTCTCTTTGAGGTTGCTCTTTCGCGAAAATTTCATTTTTAGATGATTTTACGTAATTTATAGGTACATTTCGTTTTTCGTCTCTCTCTGATTTACGAGAAGAATATTCAACTCCCTGTGACTTTGCAGCCATAAAATCTTCAAGACTAGGTTCATTGGAATTTTCTGATGCTTGTTTTGTTGTATAATCTTCTTCAACTGGCGTATTATCTTTGACCTTCTTATATGCTCCATAACTTTTAACTATATCACCGTAATGATCTATAAGAACTTTCGACTCATCTTCGGCCTGTTTCTTTTGTAATAGATTCTCTGGTATAATTACACCAGCAGCAGTAATTGCGGATATTTGTGCTGCTTGTGTTAAGCTTGGCAATTTTTTTTTAGTAGATTTGGGCTTGGACTTTTCTAATTCCTTTAAAAAAAGGTATTCATTGTCTAGAGTTTCGACGTTCAAGGACCCTGAACGTTGCCTCTGAATTGGATAATCATCAAATATTGTCATCGTCAAGGAAGATGATCGATCTCTCGATTTAGGTAGAGGAGAAGAAGATCTCACTGATGGGAATGTACTTTTTCTTTCTGGTTTTCGAACAATGTCTGTTACGGGCATATCATTCTCTACTTTCTTCAAGATAGGTTTCGGTACAAAGTTTGGATCAGGAGGCTCCTTTTTTACAGTTAATATTTCGAATGGTTCATCCGAAGTAGTTTTTGACATTGAAGTGTTTCCAGGATGATAAGTTGCATCTTCTTTATCGAAGCTAGGCATCATCTGAACGATATTTTTTAATACTCTGCCATCATTATCTGATTCACTTTCGCTTGAGTATTCTTCTATTGCTTCTTTAGGTTTTCTGCGGTTCTCAAAAATTTCTATGGGTGTTTTCCTGTCGATACTTTGTTGGCTGGAGAAAGGAGATCTCGACCTTATCTTCTCAAATATCACAGGTTCTTTTTCTTCCGTTACTTGTTTTTGTCGCTCCAAAATTTTTCTATCGTTATTTGCATCAGTCTTAAGAATGACTTGTTGGACTTCCTCCATAATATCATTTGGACCTCTAAGACTATGTCTTCTTTGAACCCAGATTGGTTGTTTGTGAGATCCGAATGACCCTCGCCTTTTACCTGAACCTTGCCTATCTAATCCTACTATGTCTTGATTATCTTGAGAATTGATTTGAATTTTTGGTATATCTGAGCTCTGTTTTCTGTCTCTTTGTGCTTCTTTGGCCGTCATTTCTTCTTCAGCCTCTTTGTTCAATCTAATCATTGTTCGTTCCTGAAGTAACTCCGTCGAGCTAGCCGCATGCCTAAGTCTCTCAAACACCGGAGGCTCTGTCCCTAATTCTGGAGCTGATAAGGATAACGGCGGAGGAATCAATTCGGAATCAAAAGTGAAGGCGTCAGCGAAGCTCTGATGACCTAAAATTATATGAAATTTGAGTTGTTTGCTTTTTGTTTTCAAGATACCATTTACCTTTTTCATTGCCATCTGGGTAAAGAACCAGCATAAACTCGGAACTACCTGTAGCATTCTCACTGTTCTGTCTCGATAGACTTTTATGCACAGCTACAGGAGATTTTAATTTTGTATCGTCACTCACAACCGGGATTTCTGACTTGGGGGCATGTGAAGGGCTAGTCACTCGTGCAACATTTTCACTAGAACTCCATAACTGTTGTTGTTCTGGACTACTATAACTTCTGGAAAAAGGACTTGGGCTTCGAGATCTTCTTCCAGTCCTATTAATCTTTTCGGAGCTCGAATAATTCAACAAATAATCGCTTGGTATTTCAAGTTCTAGTTTTTTTGGTTTTATATCAGGAGAGCCATAAGCTAGTTCTTGCTCAAAGGACGATCTATCAAAAATAGCTTTATTAATAGAAGTATGAAGATCTTTTCTGTCAACTTTAGGCGAAAGTTCGGGGGTCTTTGGAGGACTTTTGATTTTAGATCGACTTGGACGAATTGGAACTTCAGAATTCTGAGGCAGGTTTGCTGTTATTCTAGTCTCGACTCTCGAAGCTGACTCTGATCGCGGCTTGGCACGCCTTGTAGCAACAGGAGGCGATATTTCTTCAATAATGTCCCTTGGTTGACTTCTGCTCCGTTCGTGAGGTGTCGTTAGACCTCTTTTTGGGTCAGGAATAAACACCGTTTCAGTTTCAATACTAGGATCGCTCACACCATAAGGACTTTCTGCTTTAACCCTGAACTTGTACTCGCTGCCTTCTATTAGGTCTCCCAATACAGTTGACAGCTGTCTACTCGTAGCTGCCTTAAGCCAAACATTCCAACCAACTCGAAAGTACTCGACAATATAATTTCCAATTTTGCAGCCACCATCATCATCAGGAGTACTCCAAGAAAGGGTTACCGACCTCCCCAAAGTCATAACCACTCTAGCTTTCTGTGGAGGTGATGGCTTATCAGTGACCGTAACAAGAAAAGAAGCTGTGTCTTCTCCGAGTTTATTGACAGCTTTAATTTGATATTCACCTCTATCACACCGCTTGGCTACATCAATTTTAAGAGACGATGTTCGTTCACCGTACTTCATTTCATAGCGATCACTATTTTGCAAGACTTCTCCATTATGGTACCAAAACAATAAAGGAGTAGGACGGCCTGTAAATTAAAATTCATTGAAGTAAATATTAGAATAAACTTGACATTGCATATTGTGAGGGAAAAGCGTTAAGTCATGTAATAAAAATAAAAAAATAAAACAAAAGGTTATAATTATACCTGCGACTGTAACTTTAAGTCTCATCATTTCTCCAATTTCAAAAAGGAGTCCCTCTTCGTATTGCCTAGGTAACCTGATGCTAGGTGGGGCTTCCAAAGTTAAACGAGCTCTCGATGAAGCATGACCAGCTCTATTAGTGGCCGTACATTTAATCTCTCCCTCATCGTTCAAAGCCGACTGATGGATGGTCAGTACACTACGACCGCTTTCAGTAAGAATGCGGGTACGTCTTGCACTAAATATTTCAAACCTACAGAAAGATAACAGATTATTAATTTTGAGTTATTCTTTCAATAATAAATATTTACCCGTCTTTAAACCAGCAGATCTTTGGAAGTGGTTGTCCAAGAAAATGTACCACGAATTCAGCTTTTTCATTTTCTAACGTCGTAGTGTCCTGGAGGTCTTGTGTGAACTTTGGTGGCATGACGGCTGATTTTTGCAAATTCAATGTTAGTGGTTCCGAAACCTCTCCTGGGTCAGACAAGCCCACCTCGTTCTCTGCTCGAACCCTGAAATCACAAGTAGCATAATATTTTTTTATCTGACAAACTGACAAAATTAAAAGAAAAAAATATTTCTGAGTTACATGTGAACTTTACAGAACAACAACAATAACGGTTGTGTTCTTTTTGTAAGTTTACATTTTTTAGGAGGGTATTTATGAATAATAATAATATTGTTAATATTTCATTCTCCTGATATTCCATATAAGTAGTTACTTTTTAAAAGCACTTTCCTCAGGGATCTCAAGGTAGGTGTTTAAAATTTTCACATAATCTGACCAATTACAACTGAAGACCTTAAGTGATTGAATTCCCGTGATTTTCGTGAAATAGTTCTGATCTTACTTCCATGACGTTCAACACTACAAGTATTTATTTCACTTCTGTCTTTAACGTTCCTATTGAACTTCGTCTAGTAGCTGCCGACCTACTATTCTCCTCTCTACGACGACGCATCGTTTATACAAGGTGGGGACTTTAACTGAAACTATTTCTCTAGAAAATTAGGGAAAAGTACTTTGGGAGAAATGCAAAAACACGTCAATTGAGATTTTTTGTGAGCTACACTTTGACATAAAGAATTTTATTTTTTGCTTTCTTTATGAGCTGAAACCTTACCTCTCTTTATTTTTTTAAATTAATAAATACCACTTTTGCTCCTTCTTTGGAAAGTTATGTTAAAAATAAAATTGGCTGTACGGTTTAGGTACACAAAGAACGAATAATGAACTGTATAAATTAATAGACACACATTAAATTAATCTTTTAATGCAAAACTAGTAATTTTACACAATGCTGTAGAACAACCAATCAATTTAAAGGTAATTTCTAATTATGTAGACGATTATAATATGATTAAACGATTTAGTAAGATGAATAATTTGAATTAAGTCGGAGTAGGTATGTAGGTATTTATTTAGTCTGACGAACGAACGATACGAAATAATACGAATATTAGAGACAGCAGGACTTCTGTCCTGGTCAACGAACGAAAAGCGAATCTTGCTTTGCACACCTGACGCAGGCAAGCAAGGGTTACATTTTTACTTTTTCCCTATTCCACGAAGACCACCTAAGAAGTGCATCTCCCGGATCGATATTTAACAGAAAATTCGACATTTCAGTTCTTCTTCATCCTAAACTGTGTCTACATACACATAGACAGTGTCTACACGATTTAACTAATTTAAAAACAGCTCAATCTGCAACATATTCCCCCCCTTGGAGTCTCTGACTTCAAAAACACTAAATAATTTTTTCTTCTCATACGAAAATTTTCAACATATAATACGGTTCTCTCTCGAACGAAATAATAATATTTTTTCTTATTTTAAAATCGTCGAACGAATAGACAAATAGTCTCGAAATTATTACTTGCATTGTTAATCTTGATTTGACAAAGGGCAAACCTTTGAAATACTTCTTATGAAATTTCCTTCCTGAGTTTTTAATTTAACCCGAGGTTTCACCATTCGAACTTTGCCGTCAACACCAGGGACGACCTCCATAACTCTAGCTCTTGGCCATTTCAATGGAGGAGTATTTTCTTTTATTAAAACGAGATCGTTAATTTTTAAATTTTCTGAATAGTTTAACCACTTCGGACGATTTTGTAACCGATTTAAATACTCAACAGACCACCGTTTCCAGAAATCATGTTGAATTTTAATGCAATGTTGCCATTGTGATAGTCGATTTAATTTTATATGCGAAACATCCTTTTTTGAATATAATACACGCAAATATACGCAGGCGCCATAAGCTTTTAAGCTGGCGTCACAAAATCCGTGGATTTCGATACTTTCGATTGACAAATTTAAAGTTAGATTCCTCGGAATCTTCACCTCTTTTAGACACGGTAGCGAGAAGAAAAATTTATTCCATTCCGACATTAAATTATCTGGGAGATTATCATCCCACTCAATTTTTCTGATCCATATTTTCTGCATAATTAATTTTGCAGTTACTACGACGGGACCTAACAATCCAATAGGATCGAAGATTGAAGCAATTTTCGACAGAACTTCTCTTTTTGTGTAATTTTTAATTTCCTTAAATTCGGGCAGTGCCATTACGAGAAAGTCTTCATGAGAATTCCATTGCAAGCCAAGTACCTTACTAGACGAACTTTCATTTTGAATGTCGTAATTATTTTTCGAATTATTTTGATTTGAATCAACTTGGAAATCCTCATTCGAATTATTTTCCTTGAACTCTGTAGAAAAATCTTTGACATTTGAATGCCACTTATGTAACTTAAATCCTGCAGTATTTAATAAACTAATTAATTGCGAAGAAGTTTCGATTAATTCATTTTTCGAATTTGAACTGACGAGCACATCATCCACGTATGTTTGCGAAAGTAACATTTTTGATGCAAGCGGGTAATTTTGCGATTCTTTTTCAGCCAGTTCTTTTAAACATCTAGTGGCAGCAAAGGGCGCGAAATTCGTACCATACGTGATTGTTAATAACTCTAAACATTGTAAAGGTTCATTTTCATTTTCACGCCACAGGATGTTCTGTAAAAATGTGTGATTCGGATTTACACGAATCTGACGGTACATTTTTTCAATGTCCGCAATGACTACGAAAGTACCTATCCGAAATCTACATATGATATCGAATAATTCCGGTTGTACCGTATAGCCTTTTAATAAAATATCATTAAGCGATAAACCCGATGAAGTTTTCATCGAAGCGTCAAAAACAACACGCAATTTTGTTGTTTCATTATCTTCACGTATAACTGCGTGATGCGGCATAAAATATTTATTTTCTCCTTTCTCATTATGAGAACTTAGAGGGACGATTTTTGCATGATTTAAGTTTACATATTCATCGATAAATTGTTTATATTTTAATTTTAAATTTGGGTCTCTTAGAAATCGTTTTTCGAGACCAGCAAATCGTTTTCTTGCTTGCAAAAACGATTCACCTAAATTACACGATTTATTTTCTTGATTTTTAAATGGCAAATTTATTTGAAACCGTCCATTTTCTAATCGAATCGTCGTTTCTTTAAAAATTTCTTCCGATTTTGCATTTTCGGGACTTAAAATTGTTTTCTCTTCGATGTCTTCTATCTCCCAAAATTTTTGTAACAGTTCATCGCTACTCGATGACGTATTTAAAAAAGAACAACAATTGGGTGAACTATTCCCTAGTTCATTATACGAATTAATATTAGAATGCTTTGGCTTATTATTTGCCAATTTACCGCCGACGACATATCCTAAGAGTGTACTAAAAAGGGTTGGCATATCCGCCCCTAATTTAATCACTCCTGGAACGATTAAATCATAATAGACGTCTGCTCCTAGCAAGATGTCGATTTTCGACGAGACATAAAACTTTGGATCAGCTAACATAATGTGATCCGGTATTTTTAAATTTGATACGTTTAGAGTAGTTTGCGGTAGTTCGCAAGTTATTTTTTCCAATACTGCACACGAAACTTTGAACGAATTTTTTCTATAAACGTTTGACTTAATGGTTAAATCAACCATCTCATTTGATTGAGCATTTATTTGCGAGATTCCTGATATTTGCAATTCTTTACGATAAGTATTCGAATTTAATTTGTCTAGCAATTCTTTTGTGCACATGCTAATCTGACTCGCCGAATCCAGTAAGCACCTAGCCGAAACTGGATCGCCGTTGCGATTATAAATTGTTACCACTGCTGTGGCTAGTAGGATTTGCGAATTATTTTGCGAATAAGTGGAAAACGATAACGAACTTTCGGGCTTATTTTCTTTATTTTTATTTTCATTTACGATACTTCTTTGCTTGGGATCGTCTTGCGACCTTGATTCTACTTGACTCGAATTCTTTTGATTTACGATTTGTCCCGATTCTCTATTTTCTGGCGTTGATCGATTTGAATTATTATTAGTTGAATAATGTTTATTTTGATATTGGTTTACACCCTCGTTTACACCATACGTACGATTTTGACGATTAAATTGACGATTAATTGTGCCTGAATTAGGTTTATGGAGATCCTGCCACTGGCTGCGACTTTCTGTGCGACGAATTTGAAAATTTCTAGGATTTGAATGAACTTCTCGATCAAAATTGATATGAAGTAGAGTATTATGCCTTTTGCCACATTGCCAACAATTATTCCCAGTGCAAGTATCATCGAACGAATGTTTCCTAAACAGACATATTTTGCAAAAACCTCGAGAGGTTATAAAGTTGTTTCTTTCCTGAATAGTTAATTGTTTGAATTTATAGCATTGATAAATCGAATGATGCTCTGAGCAAAAATTACAAATTAAATAGGATTGATTTCCTGTCGCCTTTCCTGTCTGTTGTTGATTCGAATTATGAGTTGAACTAATAAAATGATTAACTTTCCTAATCGGTGTAGGACTAGTGCCTTTTGTTGCATCTATTTCCTCTAATGCTTTGCATTGCTTTTCTAAAAAATTAATAAATTCTTTTAACGTTGGTAGGTTCTTGGTATCTCGATGTAAGCAATAAGCCTTTTGCAATTGAAAATCCAATTTCTTGGAAAAAATGTGAATTAAAATTAAGTCCCAAGAATCTACGGGTACATTTAAATTTTCCAAACTTTCGATATTTTGATTAATATGAGTTAAGAACTCCCTCAGGTTTTGAGCCTTTGGCTTCAATAAATTAGGCAAGTTTTCGAATAAATTGGTGATGTGCGCCTCGATTATCGCATACGTGTTTTTATATCTATTTTCTAACAACTTAATTGCAGTTTGTAAATTCGAGCTTACCAACGACAAATTCTGTATTAAAGACAGTGCTTCGCCTCTCAAATATCCCTTAAGATAAATTAGTTTTTCGATATTATCTAAATCCTCATTATTTATGATGAGTTTAGTAAACAGATCATGAAAACTATTCCACTCTGCAGCATCACCTGAAAAAATTGGAATTTTTATTTCGGGCAGCTTAACTGTTTGAGAATTTGCACCCTTTGTATTTATACTTGACGTAACACCCTGAACTAATTCGGCTACAAATTCTTTATTCGATTGTTGTAAATTCGATACGAAATTCTGAAATTCTACGTTTCCATCTAATCTAGGTTGTTGGGTGCTTAGACTAGTTAACTCTTCAATTTTGTTTTCTAACTTCGAAAACAAATTACAAAATTTACTTTCTACATCCTCACTATCTTTGGTGGCATCTTCTTTAATCTCTGCGATCGATTCTTGTATATTTACATAACTCTGATAAGCTGCTATTAAATTTCTTTTGCGAATTTCGATTTGATTTTTATTATTTTCATTTTTTAAATTCTCCTCAACCCACGTTTCGATTTTTGTAATTAATCCTTTCGCGTAACCCCTCTTTTTCTTCAAATTATCCATCTTTTTACAATATTACTTAACAAACGATATTTTTATAACACAGAATAATATAATAAACGATTTTTCATACAATGAGACGACTGACGAACATTTAGGTACCTACTTACGATATGACATACGATAACTATAGGTATATTAATATTATAAACACGAACGAAATTACAATTATTTATATTTTTACGATCAAAGTTATCAACTTTAGTATTATTCACGAATTCACGAATAGTAGGTAGGTATACATCAACCAAAACGACGAATTTAATTAGGTAGGTGGGTCTGAGTGCTTCTTTCGACTCATCAGCTGACGAATTAGGCTTCGAACGATTAATATGACATTTTGATGCGAAAACGAAATAGGAAATAAGAAACTTTCCTCGAATAATAAATGAAGAGGTACGTTACTCAGTTTAGTGGAATCCAGGAACTTCTCTGCAATCCAGGACCTCGTTTTTGTGGAATCCAGGAATTGCTCTGCAATCCAGAAGCTCGTTTTTGTGGACTCCAGGGCCTTGTCTGCAATCCAGGAGCTCGTCTTTGTGGACTCCAGGGACTTGTCTGCAATCCAGGCGCTCGTACAGAAGTTTCTCTGCAACAACCATCCAACACGAAACACGAAATACTTGTAGTCGACAATGAACGATTTTGGACACTTAAAACTGCACAATTTTGCTTAACGACGTATTCACTGCATCCATGGCACACCAGCAACTTCCATTAATTTCCATTTGCACTAAATTCAGTTACAATCCGGCTCGAAGGACCACTTTTATGTACGGTTTAGGTACACAAAGAACGAATAATGAACTGTATAAATTAATAGACACACATTAAATTAATCTTTTAATGCAAAACTAGTAATTTTACACAATGCTGTAGAACAACCAATCAATTTAAAGGTAATTTCTAATTATGTAGACGATTATAATATGATTAAACGATTTAGTAAGATGAATAATTTGAATTAAGTCGGAGTAGGTATGTAGGTATTTATTTAGTCTGACGAACGAACGATACGAAATAATACGAATATTAGAGACAGCAGGACTTCTGTCCTGGTCAACGAACGAAAAGCGAATCTTGCTTTGCACACCTGACGCAGGCAAGCAAGGGTTACATTTTTACTTTTTCCCTATTCCACGAAGACCACCTAAGAAGTGCATCTCCCGGATCGATATTTAACAGAAAATTCGACATTTCAGTTCTTCTTCATCCTAAACTGTGTCTACATACACATAGACAGTGTCTACACGATTTAACTAATTTAAAAACAGCTCAATCTGCAACATTGGCGATGATAATTATTTGACTATTTCCCTGACGTTGGGATGCAGTTTGAAAAAAATCACTATGCCAAAATCTATACAAACGAGAAGAACAGATGTTCGAACTTCTGAACATCTAGTTCCAGTAAATAAATCCTGAATTATTCTTCAATGCTAAGTGATATCCAACAAGTTTTTCACCCATTAACAGGAAAACAAAGAAAGATACACAAGAGGAATGTACAGTATCAAAAGCAATACCACACAATAGCAACAATAATGACCCACTTAGCCCATTTCATGAGATACCCCCCTTAAACACTGAAATCGATGAAAAATTGTCAGCATGAATATCAAAATCAAATGAAATTCTGTTGTAGAAGTGACACATTATGGTAATCGATGACCTAAATGAAATATGTGCGACCATTCAAACAATAAAACGCTCCAGACTGACGCGAATTAAGACGAGAGGACGAGACACAAGGAATCTGATTTTATTCAGTAAGAAAATGTAGTCGTTGGAATTGTTAGGTAAATTATACAAAAAGCTTATCATCCATAATCCGCCTTATACAGGCCGATCCTGAAATGGCGGACACGGACAGCACCACAGAATCCATTGTGGATTAAAGATTCTAAGTTCATTTAATTTTTTCTCCAGTGTTATATGGCTCCTTTAAATGTGACCACTTGTGTGGGAAAAAAGTCACAGCCCTGTACTGGATATCCTTCTTTGAGAATAAAATAGGCTTTATTAAGCCTAGGCTTTATAATACCCAATATCAAAGGCGTTTTGAAAGTCAATCTGGCTGCGGGAATTAATAACCTAGGAAACAAATTGTAAATAACCAAACTTTGTGACAGTGGAGCGCTTGATATGGGTCTATAATAGTTGCTTACCTCTTCAATGTTATCTTTTTTTAAGATAGGACATGTAAGGGCATTCTGCCAAGTGCCTGGGAAATTGAGACTTTGGTAATTACATTAGAGAGTATTGAAGGGGGTCTCACAAAGATACAAGCACACTTTCAACAGAAAGCTAGGGATGTTATCAATATCCATGCTAAGGGATTCTTTTCAAGGCTGTCAAAATTTCATCATCCTAAATAGCAGCGACGTGAACATTGTCACGCCAGTGATAATTATTGTCCAGGCCAGGTCAGGTCAGGTAATACGGGGCTTGACTTCATATACATACGACCAAAATAGTCAGCAAAACCATAGACGATAAGCTCAGGGACAGTAAACTCGGCACCATTGAACCTCATAAGCACAGTTTAGGCTAAGCTCATAAGTTTAGGAATTCTAAACCCTCCTGCTCTGTGCCAATTTTGGTCTACAGTATCTCATTATTAATTATACAGGTCGCCTTTTTTAAAGTTGTCATTGGTGATATCTTTAAAACAATAAAAAAGATATCAAAAATATGAAAAAATTAGGGAGTCTGTACTACACCATGTGAATTTTACCATCTTCTACTACTATTCAAATCCGCGTTGAATAACCACACCTGGAATCTGTAAGGGTGAAAGAAAATACCTGCAAGACAGAGACAGTAATGGAAACCAAAACCAACCCTACTGCCCGCCACCAGCACCAGCAGGAACATCAGTAACATTCTCAATTCATTCATATAGAATCATTGAATTCAAACGGTCGTCGGTACATATCTTAGACCATTACAGCTCATAGACGCGCCCCTACCATTCCACTACTAGCAGACTGGTGAAGCCAAGATAACTCGCCTACTGTGACGTCACTTGTGGGTAGAAACCTCGTGTAAAGCTAGTCTTTTACGTGTGTTCCATAGTGTTTTAAAGTTTTGTTTGATCGTTTTTTATTAATTTTACAATAATAATTATGGTTCAATAATTGTGTTGTGCTTATAAGTGTGCAGAAAGATATAATAGCACATCGAATGTATCATTTCACCTTTAAGTAATTTTTTTCTAATTAGTTATTTAGAGTTAAAACTTATTCTTAATTTAAAATAGTTTTAGGTATTGGTGGGCATTTGTAGGTATTAGATCAATGACAATTTTCTCACTTTGAAACCTATCAATATGTCACCCTCAATAATTTAAAATAATTTACAAGTTGAATGCCTCAAAAATATGCCTAATAATTATTATTAATAGGTAGTTACCTAAAATAATTATTCATGATCACAACTCTTACTTATTTTTTAGAATCTCTCCATTACTAATGAAATATTGTACCAGTATAAGTGGTATCAGAGATATAACAAACGATTTTTAGTTTATTATGATGATTTTATTGATGATTTTACAGACTTGCTGTCAACCTAAGAGTAGCAGATTAGTTCCGCTCTTAGGGGTTACTTTTATGACTACTGCCCTATATTGTTAAAGTCATAAAATGCGGTTGTTAGATAAATATTCCGTTTTATCTCTGGTTCCACTATAATAAAATAATTATGTATAATATCTTAAAACTCTACTAATAATTTTATCTGACAATATTGAATTATGGACCTTCTGTGAATCAGAATACCTAATACATTTTATCTTAGACCATAACAGCTCATATTATGGTCTAAGCATTTTATACCTACATCTAATTAATATACCTATACTCAATGAAAACGCGATACAAATTTTAGTTCATGTAGGAAATTCAAAACTACACGGAAAATTTGCTGTAGAGGTAGACACGTGTCATTCAAGTTTTCTAGATACAGGGTGTTAAAGTTTTATAAGGAAACAACATTTTTATTATTATTTTGTTGTCAAACATAATATTATTGCAAGTACGAATGTCTTACAAGGGAAGTGTTTGAATTTGCATACAAATTCTCACAGAATAAGAAGTAAACTTACAAAACAAATTTTATTTTGTAATCAGTGTATACAGGGTGTTCTACAAGCTCTATGACAAACTTTGACAGATGGTAGGTTGCTTGATTTTAAACATATTTTTTTTAATAAACATGGGTCCGATTCGTTTTTGTTTAGAAGTTACAAGCATTTAAAAAATCGTAATTTTTCAAGTTCAAGGCCCTGTAAAAGGAAAACGGTTCAAGATAGAGAAAGACGGCTTACATGTCCCTATTTTAACTTTTTATGGACTATCCTATGGTATAGAAACATTTGTACTTTCTTTGATTTTTTTAAATGTGGAGAAATCTCAGATTTTTTCAAATTTTTGATCACCCTGTATAAACATTTCATCTACATCATTGGATAGTACATGAAAAGTTAAAATAGGGACATGTAAGCCGTTTTTCTATATCTTGAACCGTTTTCCTTTTACAGGGCCTTGAACTTGAAAAATTACGATTTTTTAAATGCTTGTAACTTCTAAACAAAAACGAATCGGACCCATATTTATTAAAAAAAATATGTTTAAAATCAAGTAACCTACCATCTGTCAAAGTTTGTCATAGAGCTTGTAGAACACCCTGTATATCTGTAAGTACCTATTTTATTTGAAATTTAAAACAATTTTGCTATAGAATAATGTCCAGTAGGGTAGTGTTATAGAGATAATATGTGTTGGTAATGTATAGAATTAATTTATATAAATTAGTTTATCATTAAGAAGTACCTATACAATTATTATTATTGAAAGAGGTTTTAAAGATTAATTAATTACCTACGTCATTTATATTAAATGTTCCTGTATAATTACCTACATGTTTGTATTCCTTAATATCTTATCTTCCTAAATAAACTATTAAATCACATAAATAATGGCCTCGGCTCCTGTAATGAGTCAAAATGTAAAAGAAATGCAGAATCCGTCATATAACTCTTCATGTTATTTGAACGCTTTTGCCCACAACTGAGTCATCGCGCCGGCGAGGTTCTGGCTTCACCGTATCGAGACTAGGGCGCGTCTATGAGCTGTTATGGTCTAAGGTACATATCTACAGGCTAGTCCGCGTCGTTTATAATGGGGGTCAGGATCAGGAGACATTTGATGAGTTTGGGTGCTTTTCGTAAAGTGATGTCCTCAATAGTGTAATTTTTTTAAAGTAACTACCATTTTTTTTTTTGTAAAAAATGTCCGAGGACGTTTTTGCAGGGGCACCACTGGTGGCGCAATAAAAAAACTTTTCTAACTAAAATATGTGGTTTCACATTTTATTAAGACATACTGAAATTGAAAAAATATCTAAACTCTTTTCATAGATAAAAGAAAATAACTCTTGAAAAAAATCTTAAAGTCAAGTAGGTAGCAAAAAGTTTTAAGCCGTTGCTGAGAAGTATTAATATGCTATTAAGAAACACCCTGTATAGTTTTGCCTTTGACAGTCCACTGGAGGGTGATTTTTTAGCTCACCAATAAACTGTGAAAAATGAGGTAGTTAAAAAAAAACTTCATATTTTATAATCATAGGCCCGTATTCACAAACGATAATTTCCTAAATAATTAAGTAATTATTTAAATGAGTGAGATGGAGATATGCAGTTTTTTGCAATAGAATGAGATGGGGATAATTGATTACGTAATTATTTAGGAAATTATCGTTTGTGAATACGGGCGATTGTGTCCGATTTTAATTATTTAAGGAATTAAAGGACCTCGAGTTTTTCTGCTTAAGAAGCCAGTTTAAGAATATTTACTGAATTTCACCTTCTGGTTTTACCTTTAAAAAAATATTAACAGTTGAATATTAAAAGCTTTTTAGAACCAAGGTGAAATTAAATAAATATTCTTAAATTCGCCCACATTGTCCCATAAAGGCTCCTCATCCAAATATTGTTACGTAATTCCAACCACTCGCACTTTAGGATTTATGTCTTGGGTCACCTTAATCTCATATTTTCTAGAAAGCGTCTAATAGGGCGATTTTTTTAATTTTCGATTTTACCTCTAGATTTATTAATTCAACTAAGACACCACCACCCTTAAATCCCCCAATTTCGCTTTTACTCAGATAGAAAATGTTGAACTATATCCTCGAGGTCGTACAATTATTGTTTTCTCATAAAACATAAAAGCATGCGATACAAGTAAATCGATACCGACCTACCCACCACCCACCTACCCTAGGTGGGTAGGTGGGTAGGGCTATAAGATAGACAGCTTTTAAATATTCTGTTGCTCGGGAAAGTAACTGTGGAGAGGAACCATGCAGCAACCAAGGAATAAGGAGAAGTCGGCTAGGATCAGGAATGATATGACAATGAATAGAAAAATTTTAATTTCAATAATAATTATTAGATTATTAGAGTTGATATGAGGAATGATAACTAAAACTATATTATTTTAATTTAGTGTTCTAAATAAAAAGAAACTGATACAAAAAGTTTACTACTTAAAGTTCCACATTACACAACAAAATTTATACAGGTGGGTGTTAAAATATAAAAGATCGTAAATTTTGAGAGGGTACACTATGATGGACCCTAGGATTTACACTTAAAATCTTTTAGCAAACTTTTAGTTTAAAAGTTTATAGTTTACAACGAATAAATTACTTCTGCAGAACAATAATTAGTAATAATTATGCTCATATCTGATCAGAAATTAGATTTGAAAGAACACAACTTAATCTAAATCTCTCATTTACCTAAACTGATATCGCCATCCCGGGTCGAGACTGCCAACTAAAAGCTCTGTCTCATTAACCAGACAGGGTGCAGCTTGGATCCAGTGAGATGTACCGACACGACGATGCTCCACCAGGTACCCCGTGACAGGTGAACCACCATCGGTAACTGGTCTTGCCCAGCCAACCAATATAGCGTCCGGCACCTGGTCATGGTCGGTCAACTGGAAGGGTTTCCCCGGAGGGGAAGGGCGATCTGTAACGTTGTATATATCTCAAATACCAAGTCAGGTACATTAAGTAGCTAAATTTTATTTTTATTTTAGTTTTAATTTCAATATTATTTCAAAATTGTAATCAAAATTTTAAAAAGTTCGACTTAATTTTAAAAAATATTTTTTATATAATAATTTTAATTTATTAATAATTTATTTACTAAAATTTATGTTTTCAACCCTTACTTTGTAGGTTTGTAGAATCTCTGCATACTGATGGATAATAAATGAAACACTAATGTTAAAAAAAATTAAAATTCTACTGTATACTGATGGATAAATAAACGTTAACCGTGTTTCGCTACTTTTAAAGTAGCATCTTCAGACGTATGTAAATAAAATTTATATTTTATATTATCCATCAGCTTACAGTAGAATTTTTTTTAAACATTAGTGTTTTTTTCATCATCCATTTGTTTACTTTTTTAAGATATATTTTGTACACCTACTGTGTTCCAGAGCAAACTGGTTTGATGCAAACAATCAGTTGTTTGATAAAAACTTTATATATTATCTTATTCTCTTATAATTTAAGTTGTCAATAATAAAAAGACTTGCTCAGCCTGTAAGAAATCCAAAGCACATTAACGTAACTGTTGTGTAATGAGATTCAAAACAGTGATTTTTTTTTATTACAACACAATTTACTAAATAACAGAGTAAAGATGACCAAGTAAGTATAGTACTCGAAATATCTATAAAATAACAAACCTATTATTTTTGTCAACAGTTTTGTTTCTTCATAAACTCATAGAAGATCTGGCACGATTTTGCCAGAACACGAACAACGTATATAGCATTAAAAGTAAAATAATGACAATGCTACGCCTCGTCCAGGCAGCAGTAAAAGAGCAAAAGGATGGCAATGAGGAGAGATGCATCACCGCGCAACACATGAAACATCTCTAGGTGGGGGAGAACGGAAGCCGGCAACAAAACGCAGATTACGATGAGCTATGAGTACCATCCTTCAATTAGAAAAGGAGGCAAATCGTAAATGCAGAATTGATAACTAAGAACTCAAAGAGATGCGGCCTAGGTACGCCAAAACAAGAACCGACAAACTTGAAGCAGCAGCGAAACAACAAGCCTCGCATGATAACCACCTAAACGTGGGAAATGAACTGAGATAGACCAATAATACTCTTTCCACCCAAATGGACGCTGTAAAATACACGCAAGTGGCAAACGAGCATAACCACATACAGTAGATATAGCGAAGATCAAAACGTTCGCTAACTTTGAGAGAGTCGAGAGACATAATAATGGGACAAAAATGCTCTCCAAAATATATAAACGCGGATAGGTAATCCGATAAACACAAGTGACGAGTGTAGCTTATTACTTATTGCTGAAAACCACGACCCCGGAACGAAGTTCGTAACGATGGAAAGCAACACTAGGATAAAAAAAGGTAATAATGTCATTGAGAAAAGAACGATCGTGATAAAGATCACGGTCGTAAATAACGGAGAAGACTTGTGGAAGCACATAAACCAAGTTAAACAATACCTGGAAGATAACGAGATCAAAAACTCGCTACATACAAGTTAAGCAACCAATAACAGGGAGAAACGAAGAAAATGCTCCAAGCTATTTTTACAAATACCCAGGCTGAAGTTAACTTTTACATACCTGAAGATCTGACAAAGCAACGAAAAGGCGAATCAAGAGATACATAATACGGTCTTATCATAGAAAGCAACAAACGCTTTAAAGGATACTGTGACTACCTTTAAAAATTCAGTACCGCAAGCCGCAAGTAACATCATCAGGGGCCCCAGAAGCATCAGAGAGGGAAAACTACTAGTCACAACAGATAAAAATTAAGAATTAATTAAAGAACTCCAAAATATCATTCAAAATAATGCTACGAAAATTACAGCCAGGACATTGGGAAGAAACGAGAATTTACAAACATTATAGGTACCTACGGAGAATCGACATGGTGTCTACCCGCGAGAGGACCTCATAGAGGCAGTATGACCATGAGACACCATAGTGTAACAGTCCTAACAGAACTGGTAATTTTTTTCATTATTATAGACAAGGCACATGCACTGCAGGGAAATCCCTATGTAGCTCTCGGAGCGATGCATGAGTGGAGGTATCGATTGACGTTCACTTTGAATCATTGCAGGTTGTATTCCTCAGAAAACAATTCGTTTTGGAATGCTATTCCAAAGGCATGCGATGCTGTACATGAAAGAAGTCTGAAATAAGGTAGTACGAGGTGTAAATAACTGAACCTAATAGAGATGAACTACTGCAGCTCGACATCTATTTCTGCTAAGCATCGTTCTAGGGGGGATCAAACGGAACACGTCTTATGAACACTTCTCATAAAGATATCTGTACAACAGGCTCAGGTCAGGTACTTTTCTTCCATGTTCAAGACTATCTAGATGTTTTGTCAAATCTGGGTCCCCGATCAAGTGGATGGCTCTTTTCTGAATGAAGTCAAGTAATCTCAGGGTATGTTTAGGAGTTGGTCTCTGAAAGAACTCCATCGACGGCTACGCGCAGGAGCGACCACCGACTAAAACGCCAGTCACAAACAGAACTTCACAGACATGCCATAAGCCTGCAGTTTTGCTAACAATCCCCCATGCCAGACACAGTCGAAAGTCCTAGAGATATCAAGCGCAACTACTCGGGGCTCCCCATGGTGTTCGACTGTGCTATTTCTCAGTTCCGTTACGTAGGTGAGGAGCAGGTCTCCAGTAGGTCTCCAGTAGTTTGCGGAAGCCGTACTGGCGGTCGCTGATTCCATTAGATCCTTAGAAGTACTTCAAAAGGGGTTGGTTAATCGTTTTCTCCATGATCTTAGATATTACTGAGAACAGTGCCACTGCATGGCCGGTAGTTGTTTGGTCTGTTTGTTTTTGCCTTTCTTGGAAATAGTCTGGACTTGGCGCATTTCCAGAATGAAGGAAATGTTTCCTTTTTAAGACAATACATGTTGAAGAGTCGACAGAAAACAGGTGACAGCTGAGTCGCGCAATTTTTTATTACGATAACTTGTACGTCATCGGGACCAAAAGCTTTGTTTGGGTCTAAGGCTAACATAATGCGCTTTATGACCCGTTGTCGGAATACAATGCCTGAGATTTGAGTTCTACGGTAGGTATAACATCAGTTCCCTGATAATCGACGGAAGAGTATGAACAAAAGCATTAAGAAGTGGTCATTGTTACAAGTACGGATAGGAAGGACATGCAGAGGAATGGCCTCTCCAGAATGGCGAAGCATGCATGCTCTGTAGCATCGACGGCCATAAGGAGGATACAAGTAAATGCTCCCTCTCTAAAAGGGGATTAGTCCGAGAGAGAAATTGAAAAAAAAAGCGAAGACGAAATAGCATGGCGGAAACGGCCAGCACAAGAAATACAGCATGCATTATGGAGTTTGAGAGCCAATTGGACAGCGAAAGTGACACAGCAGCATCTAACATTCAGCATACTTCAATACCCACAAGACTAAGAATTAATTTCCTGCAAGTGAACCTAAACAGATGCCATGCAGCCTACGACTTCATGACGCAAAATATTCGGGAGAGAAATGTATAAATTGTGGTCGTTCAGGAACCCAACGAATCAGGAACTAGAGGGCTCATCGTGTATGACGACGGAGACTGCTTTATACAGGGTGTCCCGTAAGTAATGGTCCGTGGTGAAATGGGAGATTCTTGGTTTAAAAATATTACGATCTGACACTACTTGCTCTAACAAAATCTTGATAATAAAAAAGATACAGGGTGGCAAAGTTGAGATTTAAAAATTTTCTTTTCAAAATATCTCGAAAAATTGTACAGGTACGAACGTGAAAACTTGGGGATAGATGTTTTACGGTATGATGAATCATAATTTGATATCCGTGTCGATGTATTTTATAGAGGGCGCCACTTAGGTCATGTTGACGACGTAAATGAACACATAACTTTTTTATCCTTCAGACTATCGCGCATTTTATTGTGAAATATTAAAACTACATCATTCTTGAGAAAAAAAGATATACTGATTGTCAATCTCAAAAGTTAGTGGTTTTTGAAATAATTGACAGTTAATAATTTTCTCTCCTAAGTACTGTTTAGAATTTTTTGCTTACTGCCAGTAGTTGGAAAATTAGAAAATGCCGAGACATAATAATTTTTCAAATTCAGATAAGAGAGATATGATTTCACTTTATTGAGGAAAACTTCAATGGGCAAGCTGCGAAACGAGAATACCTGCCACGATATCCAAACAGACTGAAACCTGATAATCGACTATTTCAGAATCTGTATAAGAATTTAGGTGAATATGGTTCATTTGTTTGCATTTTTAATATCGCACACGTATTTCTAAAGTGACACAACTCAAAAATCTACATTTTTGAGTTATCACGTAAATAAAACTTAAAAAAGGGCATGTTTTCAATGATAAGATTCGAAATATGCAATAATTATATTGAATAATTTTTCCTAGTATCTATAAGTTTGGGAAAAATCATTAGTTATGTTATGTTGTATTGTTTATTTGTTAAGCTCGCTTAATAGTTTTTCACATTTTCCCAAAAGATTAATTTTTGACTTATGTCACTTTAGAAATACGTGTGCGATATGTCAAAGTGAAAAATGTTTAATTGCCAAAATGCTGGTTATTATCTCAACCTACTGCATTAAGATTTCTGATAATAAAAAAAATAGAAATTAATGCAGGAGATTATTAAAACGTGATTATCTCGAAAGCCACTAACTTTTGAGACTGACAACCGATATACCTTTTTTTCTCATCAATGATTTAGTTTTAATATTTCACAACAAAATGCGCGATATCCTGAAGGATAAAAAAGTTATGTGTTCATTTACGTCGTCAACATGACCTAAGTGGCGCCCTCTATAAAATACATCGACACGGATATCAAACTATGATTTCTCATGCCGTAAAACATCTATCCGCAAGTTTTCACGTTCGTACCTGTACAATTTTTCGAGATATTTTGAAAAGAAAATTTTTAAGTCTCAACTTTGCCACCCTGTATCTTTTTTATTATCAAGATTTTGTTAGAGCAAGTAGTGTCAGATCGTAATATTTTTAAACCAAGAATCTCCCATTTCACCACGGACCATTACTTACGGGACATCCTGTATAGGTAGATGGGAACGACGTGAAAAAAGCCACCCACGGCCGCGGTTTTGCTTGCATCGAATTTGCGGATGTGATGATCTACTCCACCTGTTTCTCCCCTAACAGGGCCATCCAAGAGTTTGAAGGATATTTGAAGGTTCTGGGAAAACACGTTTCCAATGAAACATGCAGACAAAAATAATAGCGGGAGACCGCAATGCCAAGTCTCCATGGTTCAACGCATTCAAGGTAAACGAGAGAGGACAAGTCACGTGTCATCGAGGAGTGGATTAGTTCAAATGAATTGGTACTTAGGAATAAGGGTAACACTGCTTCCTTCTGGAGCAAAAATGACAAATCGATAGTAGATGTCACACTGGCTACTGCAGAAATCAGCACTCATATAGAACTAGCAAGTTAAAGCAGGGATGGAAAACATGAGCGACCACAGAAAAATTAGTAACGTTACCAAATAAGGGAGCCTCCAGAAAAAAAAGAGAGCCAGCAAGATATATTATTCAATAAAGGCTGGAAAATCACGACGTAGGGGATGAATAGATTCATAGAAGAGGGAGTCGACAGAACTCTTTGGGCAACGATATAAAACCACCAGATATCTGATGGCACTTCAAAAAAAGATAGGTAGGTACTTCACCAGAAAAAGGAAAACCAAAAATGAAAAGGTAAATTTACCTGTCTATTGGTGGACATCTGAGATAAATGAGAAAAGAAAAGAATGTGTTAAACGGGCCACTCACTAGGGAGCATGCTGGGCAACATGTTGGTCAACATGCTTGTCAACAAAACCTAGCGAACTCACACATCAGGAAACATGTTGGGCGACTTCAGTTGACAAAACGCAACCTATAACAATAAACGAGTAGGTAGGCTTTATGATGAAAGTGCTGACAAAGCAAGAAAAAGTGGCAATTGCAGTAGGCTTGACAATAGTGACAGAAAATAATAATAAGAGAAAGAAAAGAAGAGTATGGGTAAAAGACTGGCTTTTAAATCGCAAAAAATACTCTCCACATGAATCTGTTACAAGAGTTGAAAACAGAGCCAATAAGAGACTTTCAGAATTATTTAATAATGAATGATGTAGCATTTGCCACATTGTTACATCTTGTGGGGTCCAAGATTAAAAACCACGATACAAAATTTAGAGAATCAGAAAATTTAGGAAATCATAATTTTTTAATCATTTTTCAATTAATTAATTCATTGCTTCATTTTTTTAATGTTTATTCGAATAATCTTTTCTCTTTATGCCCCATAAACATGGAAAAGATTCATATAACTCTATGAAACTCTCTCAAAAATTCTTTGTTGTCGCTGAAAGACATCACGAACGCAAAACTTAAACCGCACGAAGTCGCAAATCGTTTAAAAATTTATGTTAAGCCAAATAAAGAGCTCGTCAACCAGTGCAGGGAACCACACACCTAGGCAACATGCTTGGCTCACGTTGCGGCTTTTCGGTCTCGCGCTAGGAGCCTGCAACATAGCAGCATGTTGACCAACCAACACACACATTTTGGAAACTTGTTGACGGCAACTCCGTTGACCAACATGTTGCCCAGCATGCTCCCTAGTGAGTGGCGTGCTTTAGAGAGGTGAGAATAACCAAAACCACAGCAAGCGCATCAGAGACAACCACCCATAACCCTAAAGATAAGATAGCGGAAAGAGCTGCACAAATACGGAAAAGGATACAAAAAGGGAGCAAGGGAGAAAATGCTGGCGGACTGGCAGGAAAAGTGGGAGGAGTACACCGGGTGGGAGAAAACATTCATTTCAGATGTCAGAAAATGGCAAGAAAAAAAGTGTGGCGACATTTTATGATGATGACACATACCCAACACAAAATTTTACGCAGGCATTGAGTTTTTGGCTGATACTTTTTAACCGCCAAGAAGAAGAGCACCCCGCAGTGCTGGTACTGTAACGAGGAAGACACACCCAGATACACTCTGTTTATATGCAGAAGATGGCAAAAGGACAAACAAGAGACGGACACCAAATGCGGGACCCACGTAACAGCTGCTAATGTCGGCGAAATATTGTTGCAAAGCTAGGCGAGCTGTAACGCAGTTGCATATATGCTCACACGCGTCATGCGGCAGAAGGCAAACAATGAAAGGGATAAAAACATCACAGAGAGATAAGAAAAATCATGGCACACCCCGAAGTAATGATGAAATGCGGTTCCGGAGTGCTGCCAGTAGTTCATGAAGAAGTTATGGCCGGTAGGAGTCTGATACTATCCTGGTAGGAAAGAACCACACTATGATGTCCATGACGGATTTCCCCTCCACCAAAAAATACCCATAAACTACATTAGTATATTCGTAAGACAACGTTTTATCCAAATTATTAGAAACATACAGCGTTCCGATTTAAAAAAAAGTTTTTTTTCGTGCAGTTTTTCAAAATTACCCTGTTAAAAATCAGATGGACGCGACAAACAGCAAATAAAATAAAATCGACCTGACTCGTTGTTTAAAAAAATATATAAAATGCATTAACCACCTTGTTAACAAAAAACACACTATATATTATTCTAATATGTATAATAGTAGTTCAGTACCTAAATAAGCCGAAAAATACTGTACGAAACGATTTTGAAAATTCTTTTTTTTTCATAGATTCCTTAGACCTTCGAGAACATTAATCACCACTAACCCCTGCATTACCTCGATAAATGAGAAATGAGGGTAATTTCCTCAATCTCAAAGCTCCCCAAATAGTAACAGAGGTGAAAAAGTTATTAAACTTAAAAATTTCACCTCGGAAATCGTCTTTCGGGGGTTTTCGGGGTCACTGATTACGAATCTGACGTTCAAAAGCTAGTGAGGGTCCCCGTGAAACGATTTCCGGGCTTAAATTTTTAATTTAAAGTTTTTTATCACTGTTATTATTTGGGTGGTTTTCAGGGGTCCTCCCTCACGAGCATGTAAATGGGTTACTTCACAATAGTAGATAGCTTTATTGCACGGGGCTTGATGGGTATCAGAAGCTTCACTAAAGAACTATTAGGGGTGGCCCATGCAGCGAGCTCAATTTGCGTGAAATATCCACGCTGCTAATTGATACTTGAAGAAGCGGTTGATACACGGAGTTCTCCGTGCTTTTGAATTCTGTCGCGGTGGAATAACTAGAACGCCCGACAATAAGGTGTATCTGACATTTCCGACAACAATCACGGGTACTCAGCGAGTCCACTTTATTAAGTGGAAATTCCAAGTCAAAATTCCAGCTTACTTTGAATTCAGTAAAGCTCTCTGCCGAAGTCCGAATTGCAGGGGAAACAAAAGCACCATAATTAATTAATCATAAACGCCCTTGTCTGCCTGATCATTTCTTCTTATAAAACCATTGCTTCCATCATCTCACCTCAATATAGCTTCGCATGTTGTATTGCTCGTTTGCAAATAATTTAATATGCCATGTTGCATGATTTATGTTTAGCCTACTTTGCGTCCTAGATATTATTTTGAAATATGTACAGAATAAGGAATTAAAGCATGATTTAGTTATAATTCAGTGTTTTATCGTTACCGGAAAAACTATAAGTTCTGTTCACTTTTAAAAATCAATGTTTTGTCCAGCACTAGTTAGGAGGTAATTGAAGTCTACTTCTCAACTAAAATTACGAATAAATAAACGTCTCTAAATTCCTGGATTGAAACACTTACTAGTTATAGCGGGCAAATAATAGATGGTCCAGCAGATGTCTCCTGGGGGACTGATCTCGTTATCTGTAAAGGGGGACATAAAGCTGGTGTCCGAGAGTTAGTATACGAGTAATATAACACCCTGTATATCGCCAGAACATAACGGCAACGGAAATAGGGACGTTACAAATGGCGCCCGAGCAAATCTTTTATCCGTTATGTTTTTATAATATTACTGCCTAGACCCGAAGGGGGATCAGTGGATTGTAATAGGAGCATTACAACATAAGCCGTGAAAGCCTACATACAGCAAGGATGTGTTTGTTGGAAAACTTCTTCATCATCAGTCATAATACACCGATAGGTAACGTGGTTAGCCAGATTCTGCAAGCTTAAAAATTTGATTTATTTTTAGGCATTTACATCAAGGAATCGATATTTGTGAGATTAATTAACGAAGACAAGTAAAAAAGAAGCTCATCGAGATAAAGAATGCACCCGAGCTCTTACAATGTGCTGCAGTGGAGTGAGATAACGTTTGATAAAATGAGGGTGGAGGGCACTTCACTCACCTCTTAAATTAATTAATTAATGATTTTATTATCTATCTTATAAAAATGTCGGTAAGGTGAGTATCTACCTATTTTATTAACCTTTTTGAATGTTTTGACAACTTTAATAATAATAGGATTGTAGACCTAACCTAACAAAATCAAGAGTTGTCAGTTGTAGAAACTGTATTAAGTTCAGACAAACCTCTTTGTTGTCAGAGCCTACTCCAAACACCATAGCAGGTGTTATTTTATTGAAATTATTAAGAAAACAAATACTACATATTTATATTAATACAATAGCCCAATATCATTGATCCTCCTCCATTGAACATCCTTGATAAAATAAAATGTAATTTATGTGACGGCATGGGAAAATTAGGTGAACATTTCCTATTGTTCGCAACAACTAAACACTCAAAATACTTTTGCAAAAATAATAGAACTTACCTATGATCGACTGCATTATCAATTGAGAACTAAAACTTTATGTTCACTATATTATCTTTAGCATAATATCTGATTCTTAAAACATACTACGAAAAAAAGTTTATCGAGCAGATTCTTGGACGAAGTTTTATATTGTTGACGTAGACGTGTGATATTTGACGCATATACAAAGGAGCTGAACTATCATATAATAAAATTACTCGTACATGCTGCGTAAGTTAAGCACCAACACTGACCTCAATGCAAACTTTTTCCAAAATTAAAACCGCTCATTTATTCCACATATTCAAATTCACTACCTGCTATAAATAACTTCTTATAATATGAATTAGTTTCTGTGACAACTTGTATGCAGGTACTGGGAGAAAATAAATACCTAAAAAAATTGAACTACAAAAACTAATAATTTCTCAATGAGACTTATCTTGAGAAACCAGGATACTTGCCAAAGTACTTAGGTACTTCAAAAACGGTGGGTATGAAATTGTTATAAAATATCCATATAATAATAGTAAGCAAATTGTGTGAAACTTTTAATGTTATGAGGAAAACTAGTTTAGTAGGAATATGTTTGGTAGCTTCCTACATGTTAGTGACTTGACTTATTTTTCATATTAAAATATCAAATGTTTTTTTTTAATGTAATTTAGTCGTATTTGTAATAAGAGTTAAAATACTAGAAAATATTTTAATTATAGGGTATAAAATATATTTTAATAATTAATAATATTTAAATAATTAAATTTTAACTTTTTGTGTAACTACTATGCTATGATGTAGATGGACTTTTTATACAGGTTGATGAAAATTATCAGATTTTTTATCACCTTGTGTAAAAATTATGAAGTATAAAGATAGTATCTACATAAGAAGTATAAACAGGGACATGTAAACCGTTTTCCGATATCTTATGTCGTTTCCGATGCACATACTGCTTTAAAAATGGAAAATTGCTATTTCGACTTGCTTATAACTCAAAAACTACCTAATTTAAATCGCAACTATAAAAAACATTATTATTGAATTTTCTCAGATATCTAAAAATACAACAATACTCGTGGTGTTCTATTTAAAAAAAATAGACAATGTCGTCATTTCTGAGCCAAGAAACACTCTGTATATTTTTTTTTACATCAATAGAAAGTAAATTAAACTATAAAATGGTCCTGGTTTTTTTTAACTCATAATTTAAGGATTTATTGATGGGTACGGGTACCAAGGCTTTTTCAACACCGTGTATACCGGAAGGTGCGTTGGCAAACGCAGTATAGAGATTTCAATGGTTAATTCTAAAATTGCAATTATTGGCTTCCATATAAATTTTAAAGAAAAATGTTAAATTAACACTTTGTTAAGATCGTAAATTCATGAATAACTTTTCAGGGCTATTTAACGTGTCCGTGTCGATTTCCCATATAAGAGCTGGCTTCCTGGGCTGACTTAGCATACATCCCCTTGTATTTCTCGATGTGCTGTACTGATGAGGTTATAAAAAGACGAGATGACTGGATGGCTCTGTGTGTTGGCCTGCTTCAGGAAGCCCTAAGCTAGAGCGTAAGAATAGTCCCGAAAAGTTATTCATGAATTTATAAAATTCACCGCTCTATTAACATTATTATTATAAGATTGTAAAGCTACTTCTGTTCCTGTAGCAGCACTAGAGGCTTTCCTCAATCTTCCACCATTACACATGTACATGTATGTACTACAAGGTAAAGCGAAGCAAACAATCTGCAGACTCATGACAGGACAATCACCGGTTATACCGAGACATGGATCTACCCAACAAGAACTGAGAGAGTCCATCCAGGCAGATCCCATCCTGGGTATGCCTAGTGACGAGATACCACCTCAGTTCTGCTTCAACAAAAAATTCCACATCCTCTTCAAGTTAAAATCCAAAACAAGTTAAAATGGCGATCAGTCTTGACCGATACGCCACGGTGTTTCAGGCCGAGACGGTTGCTATCGAGTATTGTGTTAACGAAATTAGAGGGCTTCTTGACTCACACAAGAATAGCGATCTGTACTTACAGCCACGCTGCCTTAAAGGCACTATGGCCTCGCCAGTAATCACATAACGGAACGTGATGGACTGCAGGAATGCCCTGGAGGACATATCTGACACCAACAACGTCACTCTGGTATGGATACCAGGACACTCAGGGCTAGAGGGTAACGAGAAGGCGGAGACACTGGCCCACAAGGGATCATAGACTGCCCCCATCGTACCCGAACCCTACTGCGGGGTGAAAAAAAAAACAAGAGAAGCACCATAAAAGAGTGGATGCTCTCAGAAACTCTGGACAAATGGGACAGATCCACAGGGCAGAGGCACAGAATATTAGTCTATGCTGTGGCAGAGGCATGCAAAGAAGTTCATCAAAGAACCCTCGCACGTGGGTACGACAAACCTACTAGGCCTCAGTCGTACCAGACTGAGGATAACGGTAGGCCGGTAAGCCTGTTCACAGGACACTGTCGACTCCGCAAACACTTAACCAGGGTCGGAGGGGCAGACGACGGCGAATGCCGCTTCTGCCTCGAAGACGAGGATACGGCGGAGCACTTTCTCTGCCATTGTGAAGGACTAGCTAGGTCCCGGTTCCTGTGCCTAGGCGCTGAAATACCTACGCCAGAGAGCTACTTACATTATTAGTGCCTGTCTAAAACTCGAGCAGTTGGCGGAATGTGCGTTTTCCCCTAGAACGTTAAATTAAGAACGTAGGTGAATCAGTTTTAAAAGACAGGTAAGGTTGAATCCAGGATAAAAGCGACAAATGGAAAATGGTGCAGCAGTGGAAGTCAGATGACTTTTTAAATAAGACTCTCTGATTGGTTGAGAGCCTATGCGGGAGAGAGACAGCCAGTGCAAATGAGCCCGCTCACGGCTCGCTGGTCAAGGAACAGAGCGTTTTGATTTTAGCTTTCGAACAAGAAGCAGCACGAGGTCCTGCTTCAGTTTCGTTCCTTTGTTCAGTGTTTCTGTTTTACATAATGTGGTGTTAACATCTAAATGAAACCCCGGTGGAAGAGTGAGGCTTCCTCATCATGTAGAATTGAACTGGAAGTATCTTCCACACGTAAGTAGATTTCTAATGTCAATAAATCGGTATATACAGGGTGATTGATTGAAACGCCACATTAGAAAAAATTCGACTTTCAAATGATCTAGGCATCTGAAATTTGGAACTTAGGCAACATACCTAATAACGAGTCAAAATGAAATATTACCAAGATGGCAGCACATTTAAAAATGGCGAAAGCAATGGCCATCTTTGTTTTTTTAAATGGGACACCCTATATTTTATTGCATTTTCAGATTGTCTGAGAAAATGTAATAACAATATTGTTTATAGTTGCATTTTAAATTGAGTAGGCTCTGAGTTATAAACAAGTGAAAATCGCAATTTTCCAACTTTAAACCCATTTACCACGAAAACGGCTAAAGATATCAGAAAACGGCTTACATGTCCCTATCTTAATTTTTTATCTGGTATCCTACTGTATAGTTTAAATGTTTATGCAGGGTGATGAAAAATCTGATAATTTTCACCACCTTGTATAAACATTTCAACTGCATAATTGGATGCCTTATAAAAAGTTAAGATAGGAACATGTAAGCCGTTTTTTGATATTATGGGCCGTTTTTGTGGTAAATGGGTTTAAAGTTGGAAAATTGCGATTTTCACTTGTTTATAACTCATAGCCTACTCAATTTAAAATGCAACTATAAACATTATTGTTATTACATTTTCTCAGACAATTTGAAAATGCAATAAAATATAGGGTGTCCTATTTAAAAAAACAAAGATGGCCATTGCTTTCACCATTTTTAAATGTGCTGCCATCTTGGTAATATTTCATTTTGACTCGTTTTTAGGTATGTTGCCAAAGTTCCAAATTTCAGATGCCTAGATCATTTGGAAGTCGAATTTTTTCTAATGTGGCGTTTCAATCAATCACCCTGTATAGTAAAGTTTTCTTTGTTTCATGTTATACATGACAGTGTTTTTCTCTTTTACGAGTTTTTCTTTGGTTCTTTTGGATTATTCTTCTTCTCCCTGGGAATTGAAACTCTCAAGGTGATAGAAAATATTTGAGATTTCCAAGTTAGCTCTGGGAGAGCGACCAGTACTTATCGGCGATAGTGGTGAATTCTTTCTTTCTTTTTATTTCTTCTCAGAATTCTTCCGAGATAAAGAAACAAAAAAAAAATTTAATTACCAAATTACTTATCAGCTCTGAAGTTTAAAATTATATTTCTATATTGAATTTTTCTTTAAGATATTTTTTGAGAAATCCTGATTTTATAATAACAAGTTTTTAGACCATTAAAATTCAATTTAGAAGTAATTATTGAGGTGATATATAATGAAACAATAATATTTAACTTTCGATTTTAAATAGGATTTCAAGATTATTGAAAAATTTTCAAGTTCAAGTTATGATTTAAATATTATAGGGAATTGATATTTGTAACTGATATTTAGGTATGATGATTGTTGATTATTTTTGAAAGTTTTTTCAAGTACTTGATGTAAAAAGGTAGCTTTAAGGCGGTTTTACACGATGCCAGTAACTGGTTCGAGTTACTAGAACCAAGTAGGTACTGGAGTTTAGTAATAATGACATGACTTCAGGTTTTTAAATCTCCTATTCTAAGATAATATGATACTTAAGCATTTTTTCGATATATTTTATTGTGAATTAATGTAAGTTAATGATGATGCTTATTCATATTTTTAAATAAAATCGTATTTATTCAATTTATTCTCAGTTTTTTATTTTTTTCCACTCTCAACTCAGAAAAATTGGTCAACTATTTTAAAATTAATTTTTGATAAAGAGAACGATTTAACCAAATATTTTGATTCAATTTAATTTTAGTTAGAAAACTTTTTGGAGTTACTGCGGGCCATCCTAAACGGGGGTATTAATTTACTTTGAGTAAGTTTCTCACTCCTGCAACATTTATCACAACAGGTTAATGACAACCAGATTTTTCATCACCTTGTATAACAATTTCATCCCCACGTGAATATTGTGAAAAATTCACGTGAAAAAAAAAAATCCCCACGTGAAAAATTAAGACAGGACATGTAAACCGTTTTCTGCTTTCTTGAGCCGTATTCATTGTAAGCTGCTACGAAAATGGAAAATGGCGATTTTCTCTTGTTTATAACTCAGAAGCTATTCAATTTGAACTCAAACTGTGTAAACCATTCTTACTGAATTTTTTCAGACAATCTAAAAATGTAATAATATTACAGGGTGTCTCATTTAAAATATCAACGTTGTTGCAATTTTTCGAAATAAGCGGCAACGTCGCAATGCCGAAAATACTTTAGATCGATAGAGCAGAGCCAAAATTATTCAAGTGACTAAATTTTCAGAAAAATCCAATGACTCGTTTCCCGTAAACGTCTAAGGTACCTACCATCGACTGTGAATCACCCTGTATATGTTTAAATAACTACTAAATTTATTTTAAATTTTTAATTTTTTTTTCGTGTTTTGATACTTACATTTTAAATCTGGTATGTCCTTCTAGTCAAGGTAAGTGGAGATTTTATTTTATTTTAAGACAAGCCACTGGGTAAGAGTAATGGTAGTGAGAAACGCGGAAAGGGGAAGGGAAACGGCTTCAAGGAATGTTTGGCCTCTGCATCTGTTTGTGATTACCATATTCTAGCACTTACGGAAACATGATTGTCCTGTATGCGTCCTTCATATTATATCCTTACATCCATACATCCTTCATCCTCATATGCGGTGGTTTTCAATGTTTTCATGTACTTTCATGTCTTTCATGACTGTAATGTATCCCAACCGGTGGATAGGTCGTGGAGGTCCATATGCTTAGCCCTCAGGTCGCCTGACCTGGATTCTAGATTTCTTGCATTGGTACATGAAAGCCATCTTATATAAAGATGGAGTGGGCACAATTATTGAAGAGCTGAGGCGCAGAATTATCGCGACAGCTAATCAAATAAGACGAAACCCTGAAGTGATGCGCAGGGCAACCGAAAATATACTGGAAAGGTCAAGAAAATGTGTCGAGTTTGATGGTGGCCTGTTTGAACATTATCTGAATTGTAGTTTTTCGAGTCGTTTTTCTTCCCAACATTTGTGTTGATATTTTTCTTTCCATTCTGCTTATGTACTTATTTGTTTATATATTAATGTGTTAAATTGTGTTACTTATACGCTTATATGTGTTTGTTGTCATTAAAATTACGAAGCTTTTATTTTATTCTCGATTCAGTTTAATAGTGGCAAGTAATTTTTGTAAGCGCAATGTAGCATTTTTCATGTAGTTTTAGAAAATTATGGTAGTAAACTTTGAATAAAATGCATACAGACAGGTAAACTTTTTGAAAAAAGCGATAGAGACTTGAAAAATTAAGTACGGCCTTGCAGCACTTAACTACGCGTATAGCCGTACTGTCCGCATGACCTGAACTTAAGATTTTACATGTTTGACAACTGACATGTTTGACAGCTGTCTCAGATTTGACATTTGACAGCTGTCAAAAAATTTCGAGCTTCGCGCGGCATGTAGCACAACTTATCGTGGGACTTGAACTTCAGATTTCACATGTCGAATTTGACGTTTGACAGCTGTCAAAAATTTTCGCGGTTCGCGCCGCATATAGCCGAGCCTTCCGCATTATCTGAACTCAAGCCAATGTCATTAATTTAAATAAATGCGATGTCAGACTTGATATTTGACAACTGTCAGTGTCGTAGCTTAGAGTCTCTTCGTTTCATAACAACACCGTAGGTCTAATGAGTATAGCTGCGTTCGGGTATTAGGTCCGGAGTTAGAACAGAACAGGAGTGAGAACTTTGCGGGTACACCCGCAGTACATGGAACAGTTTTAACCCGAACGCTCGATAGCTGTCAACAGTAATGTCAACTGTCCAATCGTCTAGTTGCAAGGTTATGACGATTTTTTTTAAATTTAAATAATTATACATGCTCACGCTCAGAACAATCGTTTATCCAGTTTATTGTTTATTTTTGTCAAGTAGTATAATAGCATTCACTTTTCAACTTATAATATTGATTGATAAATAGTATTGATCTTTGTATTCATTAAATTAAAATTTAAAACATCAAGACCAAGTTAGACAACAAAATAATCTATACCTATAAACAAAACCATGAATCCAATAGTGGCGGTACTTAATTACGCAAAGGAAATATATTTTAGCTCAGATTCTTCTGATAGTGGTGAGTGGTGACGAAAATGTGATAGAAAAAATACCGAATTATGCGGAAAACATTATACCACGCATGAGAGATATCACATTTCTGCAACATTTTAGAATGACAAAAACGACGTTTAAAAACTTGATAGAAAAGGCAATAGAGCTGTTCACTATTCATTTCCATTTTGTTGCCCAATAAATATTTTTTATTTAAACACACACAGTTTTTAGGTTAAGATAAACAAACTAACTAAAAAAAAGAGCAAAAGTTCTACTTGAACGAGGTAGGGCTTGTGGAGTTAACTCTATTCACTCCATTCACCAATAGCCGAACGGTGTTCCGTTCACTCCATTCACTCCATAACGTATACCCGAACTGGTTTGGAGTGAATAGAGCAAATAGAGTCAATAGCCGAACGCACCTTATAAAGACAATTCCTTTCGAATTGGAGTCGGGTATTTCACCCATCGTCCTGACAGTTGTTAAGTCTGGAGCGCCCGAGAACCAAAATAAAGAGTTTCGACTCAGACAGCAACACACATCCAACCAGATTACCAAAAGCACGGACGGCCGTTTCGGTCTCATTAGACCTCGTCAGTGTACTATATTGGAATCCGGAAGGATATGAATCGCTGTATGAATCGACACTCTCTTATGGATTGGAATTCCACCGGTTACCAGTGACCTCAAGAAAGAGCGACATCTATCAAGAGAAATAAAAGGCTCCCAGCGAAACTCCAAAGCGTATTATGGGTTGACATGCGTACTGACATCAAATATGCATATTAAAAAAGCCAAAGTATACTCAAACGATCATAACAACGCCGTAGGTAGGTAGTTCTAATGAGTATAAAGACAATTAATAGCCTGTCGAATGGGAGTCGGGTATTTCACCCATCGTCCTGACAGTTGTCAAGTCCGGAGCGCCCGAGAACACAAATAATCTCTTCGTTTCGTCAAAATTAAAAAAAAAACTCCATCCTGATTTTTCGAATCATTCAAAATTATTTTCCTTGGTCGCGTTTACGTATTTTCTGCATAATTAGATATTCGAACGCCATTTTCTCCGATACTATGAGCGTAAGCGAAAAACGGCCTTTGGTTCGAGACTCGTTACGATTCAAATGTACCGTTCTGAAATTTTTAATAACCGTTTGATTTTTTTTTTCATTTTTGAAGAAAAAAAATTTGCTCGGCCATTTTTTCCTGAACGGTGAATGCTTTGAATTGAAGATTGTTTTTCGTCGATAGGGTATTTCCTCAGCAACCGAAACGACAAAATGCGATCGCGAAATCTTCCAAAATAGCCGCTACAGGCGCGTTGAAAATTGGCAAAAAAAATTTTTTTAATCAACTTTGACAGCTCATAGATGACAAACCAATCAATCAAAAAAATCAGTGCTATTGAGTTTTTCCAGAAGTTAATCATTTTTGTGATCGTTATTGAACCGTATTGCATTACAAAAAGCTTGCATGAGTGCCAACATTGTGGAATATCTTGAAAACAGTGCGTCCTACGACAAAAACGTAGAATGACTTTTCTCCTCTAAACAAAACAAGGTATTTACCATAAATAACCAATTTGCATTAAGGTCAGTGGCGTAGACATTATTTAATAAAAAATGTAACAACACGTCTCTGCCAATGGAGTGAAGAATTTTTCATCAAAAATCATTATCAAATATTAAAGTATTAAAGTATTAAAGTATCAAATATTAAAGTATCAAATCATGTACTTCAATCAGAACAACTACTGTTCAAAATTGCAAATTATTTCAATCAGCCAATTTTTTTATATGTATTTCAAAAATACGAATTTTTTTTTTAATTTTAACACCCTGTATTTTCTTAACAAAGCATTTCCCGAATTAGTTCATAAAGCAAACTAATATTATTTTGCGATTCTCTATAGTTCCTTGAAGTTAACAAGATAAAACCTGAATCACCCTGTAGATGTGGGTATGACTTTTCGTTTTTGTTGTTGCTTTTGTTACATTTATAGTATCTAGGTATTTTTGTATTCTTTGTCAAGTTTTTTGAATACTTGTCAATAATATAATTATTGGATTACTGTAATCTGTTGGGCAAATAAAGCTATTATTATTATTATTCGATTCATTCTCGGCATTCTCAGCATCATAGCTGGTGAAATTATCCATGCAGACGGGCTCAGGCAAAGTCTACACAGATTTCATTATCTTTGATTTAGGAAGTTTCGAGTGATGTTGCATGTTTGAAGTATCGTTGCTTTTTACGCCTGTGTATGTATGTAGTGTGGCAGCTGGAGTTGTGTGAGACGTTGTATGAATGTATGCGGCGTGATTCCGGTTACTGATATTATAAAGGATAAGATGTAAACCGACTTCTATTTCCATATCCTTTCAACTTCTATGTTTCAACTTCTAATGATTTATGTTTGGTTTTTTTTCTGCGTATTTATTTGTTATATTGGAGTCTGATGGAACTGCGATGTCAATGATGAATGTTACGTGTTCTTTTTTATTTATAAGCGTGATATCTGGCCTATTGTGCATGATTGTTTTATCAGTTTGGATGGTGAGGTCCCAATATAATTTGTGATCCTGATTTTCCAGTATTGTTTGCGGTGTGTATTTTTAGTACGGTGAGAGTCTGCATGAAGATTTTAATGGAGTTCAATATCTTGATGCATTATTTTGCTACTGTGTTGTGTCTATCAGTATATGCAGTTCCTGCAAGGAGCTTGCAGCCAGAGGTGATGTGATCTATTGTCTCTGGAAATTGTTGGCATTTTCTACATGCGTCACTGACTATTGTTGCATCTTTTAATATGTGCTTTCTGTAGTTATTGGTGGCAATTACTTGGTCCTGAATGGCAAGAAGAAAGCCTTCGGTTTCAGGAAAGAGAAGGCCGTTTTCCAAAAATCTATACGACAGCTTTTTGTTAATGTTGGAGTTATTGACTTGATTGTAGTGTCTGCCATGTAGAGCCATGTAGAGGATCATATCTCTTTTTTTTTTGTTCGACTGTTCTTGGATGTTGATCAGTTGGTGTTTGTGAATGAAGATTCAGCGGTGTGTAGTTCTTGTCTGTATGCACTATTGCTTTGTGTAGCTTGTGTTCTTTTGAACGGAAGTATGTCTGCAGTGAATTCAATTGTTTGCCATGTAGTGAATGTAGGTCTATTATTCCTCTTCCTCCTTCTTTTCTGTTTATGTTGAATCTTTCCTTACATGAGTTGGGGTGCAGTATTCTATTTTTCGTTAGGGCAGTTCTTGTTCGTATGTTAATGTTTTCCGGGTCTGTGGTCGACCATTTGATGATTCCAAAGGAGTGGGTGAGAATGGGGATCGCGTAAGTGTTAATGGCTTTAAATAGATTTCCCGAGTTCAAGTGTGTTTTAAGAAGTTGATTTAGTTTTTTTTCATATCCTGCTTGGAGCTGTGATTTTATTTCGGTGTGATTAAATTTGAAGCTTTGTTGAAATCCCAGGTATTTATAAGATCAGATCAATCTTTTGGAGATGCTTGACACAAATAAATTTTGACTTTGTTGAGCTTTTGACCTTTTCGAATAAACTTATGAAAATTCGGTGTATTATGAATTTCTAAAATAACTGCAAGATCCTTATTACTAGGACATTTTCAATAAAATTTAGTGCAGTACCGTTTTGAGGGCTGGTGAATCCTGTGGCGTGCCCAGTTTTTTTTTATCGCTAATATGAATTCTTGAGATTTTACAAGTAAACACTGATCTAGTAGGCCTTGGATTTTGTAGGAATGAGACGCTTTTTGCTGCCAAAATATAGTTTATCAAGCTCTATGATTTAAAAGAAATCCTTTTAAAATCGCACCATAAATTAAGATTATACAGGCTGTTTCAAGAACAAATTCACACTGTATTTTGTAAGATCGATATATTCATCATGTACATGCAATGGGCATGCATAAATACAAAGATCTCGGAAAAATATAAAATCAGGAATACTGAGAAAAATTCACACAAACCAATGGAAGAATAGTGTCACCAGTGTGGTACAATTGACTTGTGACACATTGTAATAAGGTTATACATCGTCATATTTGTCATGTGCCTTTATTAGGAACATGAAAATTTTTCAAGAAAAATGTAACTCTTAGGGAACATTTCATTAGTTTAACACTGTTTATTTACCACGTCGACCACCTTTAACATCCTCTGTATATACTGACAAATAATAAATTGAAGTAACTTCATCAAAAATATTTTTAGACACAAACTTGTAAAATTATATACTTCTTGTAAAATAGTAAAAGCACAGAATAGAATAAATCAGAAGCTAAACTCGCCGGCGGCGCCTTTGATCTTTTAGAGACAAGCCACACCTCTAGCGGCCATTGCTTCAGAGTAGAAACGCAGGCCCGCCACAGAATAGGTACAATTCTATTCTGTGGGCCCGCATTCAAAACTAATGAAAGCTCATCTCAAATCATGGCGGATCTCTATGCGCCGAGTAGATGCGCGAACTCGGTATTTTTATTGAAGTTTATATTCTGATTGTACCTATTCTGAAAGTAGCATCTCCAGACATATGTAAATGAATAAAATTATTGATATAGTTACTTAGCAACAGAATGGGTAACCCTCGGGGTAACCAAAGTGATCTTGCATAATACAAGTATTCCTACTTGTTTTATGATCGCTTAGGTTACCATACTGTTGCTATATGTTACTAAATGTAGAAATAATTTTATTCATTTACATATTTCTGAAGATGCTTCTTTATAAGTAGCGAAACACGTGTACACGTTTATAATATCCATCAGTATGCAGAGATTCTACAAAGTAAATAAAGGTCACAAACATAATTTTTTTGTAAAATTTATGTTTTATGTTTTATATTATTCATTAGTATACAGTAGAATTTTTGAAAACATTAGTGTTTTATTTATCATCCATCAATAAATTTTTTGGTTAATTTTATTCTTTCTTCATTTTTGATTTTTAATTCAATGCCCAACATAATAATAATAACAGGCAGAGCTGATATTCGTTAGGAAAATAATTATTGGCTGTTTTGTGTTCTTTATGGTTCTGTTAATTTTGTTAAATAGTAGAACTGTTTCAACTATGCGTTTTAGTTTCCTATTTTCTTATCCGCTTTAAAATGAAAATATAAGAAAATAAGTGGCATCGCTTTCAAAGGGTATCGGCGTACAATACCGTTCTCTATATTACGAGGGGAACGTTGTTGCACCCCTCTGCCCAGAAGGATCCTTCCTCATTATAGAGAGGTTTAAAATATGATTAATATTATTCTTGGGAGGTAACAAGTTTTTATTATTGGTAAATTTTGAAATCATAACTTGTTAAATATTTGAATTAAGACTTTCAAAAACTTGACAGATACTTTCAAATATCTGTCAACTATTATATTTGGTACTTCGGTTAGAAAAATAATTAAAAAGTTGACATAAGGCATTGTTGACCGACATGTTTCTCCGGTCACGTTGATTTTCCCATGGTAACTTTAAAACACGCGCGTGTTTGAATCTAGATTTGAAAACGTTCGGGCGTTTTTTAACTAAGCATTATAGGTTGCCAATAATAAAAAATACATATTCATACAAATAAAAAAATACTTATATAAAAACAACACTTACTGCTGTGTCCTTGTTCAGCATGTTTTTGAATTATTTCTACAAAGAAATAATTTATGTTAATGTTATTTACAATAAAATATTGCACAATACATATAAGTAGATATTTAAATACACAGTTGTGTTAATAATAAGACACCGTTAGTTTAAAGCATAATATGCATAGTATGTTAAATACAATGTGTACTTAAGTAAAATCCAAAAGTTTATACACGTTGTTTTGTTTATTTATACTGGGTGAGTCGGGATGAATGCACCAATCTCCAGGAGTATTTTGTACACGTGAAAATGATGTAAAAACTCATATTATTATGTTGTTATCCTAGTTTTATTCGTTTTCAAGTTTCAGCGTCGTAGTGAAATTATCTACCTCCCTGCACACCTTAATTTTCTATTAACTCGTTTTGTCTTGTAACTTACAAGTTGTTTTTCATTTTCATTAATAGCACATGTCATCTACTTCACAATACAACCTGTCAGAAAAGCCGGCTTTTATTTTAATTAATTATTTAGTCGTCAAAGTTTTGAATTATTATAACATAGTTAGAATAACTAAAATGAGTTAAAATGAATAATTGATCAAATGAGCTTTTGGAAGACAGAACATTATGTGAACATTCATATATATATAAAACAAGGCAAATAACTCAACAAATTCAGAAAAATTATTCGAAATTAGCAAAATGAGTTGGTCAAAATGTTTTCCCTTGACTGCTAGACAATAGATAAGGTACTATTATTGAAGATTAAAATGGTCTGCTAAGTTGCAAGACAATAACACAAGTTATCATAGGGTGTAATTTTTAACAAACAATTCCTTATGAGAACATTTTGAGAATGGATTGCATAAAAAATATACACAGTTGTACCGTACCTAAGTATATCCTCATTAAAAAATAACAATAAAATTAGAAGTGAACTGGCGAATCCCTAGTTAAAAAATTCAAAGATTTTTGGAAGAAATCATTCTATGGAAAACAGAAAGTAAGATGTTTGTACACTGTGAAAAGAGCTTTTTATTTACATACTAGTCATGTTTAATTTTAACAATCACTGACACCAAAACTTGGCTTGGCCTATATCTAGAAACGTACAAGGATATTATTGATTATTATTTTTTTATTGAAGATAATAAGTACGAATTCCATCCTTACAACTTTTGCATTACAAAGACCTTGGTAGAACAAAATTGACAACTTGAAATTTTTTACGAAAAATTTAATTGAAATATAACTAATCAGGACGATACGATATTATTAAAGAACAATATTGAATTACCTACTAAAAATAAATTAACTAAGTAGGCACCATTACCTGACATTCACATTTTTAATTACATAATGCTACAAAACGTGAACTCATTAATATTTTCATGTCAAACACAATACATACAAATACGAATCACAGACAGCCCGATAAAAATAAACCGCATCAGTTTAAATTTTGAACAACACCACAACAACTAACACTCCACTAACCTATTGCCCTAACTACTGAAGTAATTAGGAAGCGGGCTATGGGAAGGGGCTTAGATTAGGGCTATTGCTATTATGGGGTTACCTGCGGCGTCCCAATGGACCTTCTTGTTTCTTGACCGGGGCTGGGGTTTTACGTGTGCGTTGCCCATGGCACACTGGGATGAAGGAGGTTCACTTTAGCCGTGCGGTGTCAATCTCAGCTGGCGGAGTTATATTTAGAAGGTGAGAATCTAGGCGTCTGGCGATGGATTAATCCACATTATTATAGGAAGACAACATTTTCTTAAATTTCTAGATAGCAAAAACACCAGCTTAACTTATATGTAGAATCATAAAATATAGAACAAGCTAATAGACCCTTACAAAATAATTAATACTTAATTATAGTTAAATGGGTACCATATTTCTAAATGAGACAATTATTGCTAAATATCAAAATGTTCAAATTTTATCTATAAAAATTAGATCGACTGTTGTGGCTCTATGTAGGTAATACAGTAGTGATGATACGGTGTCCCCTTTTTTCGCTATAGGTAGGTATATACCTACCTATGTTACGTCGAACGTCAAATTGAGTTGGTTTTAAGAACGGCGTAGTTACCTACATACTTAATTTAATACTTAAATAAACTTGCTATAAACTAAATTTAAAAATATTAAATTTATTCTTGCGTTAGTTTTCCTTTAGATAAAAAGTTATAGAAAAATCATATTTATGCGGTCATCTTTATCGGAGAAACATGGTTGGTGAGAGGAGCTAGACTATACTGTCACCGCGTAAGCTCTATAGAGTCACTGTCACTGCGTAATTAGAACTACCGTGTTGTGTCACCTATTGAGAGAATCTGAAATTAAAGCTGATTCGCAACCAGAGATAATGCTTACTTACACTATAAACATCTCTGTTCGCAGCACAAGAAGAGCTCTATGTAAACAAGTCGGTTTAGTGGATACTGGTTACTAACCTATTAATCCTATAATTTAATCTCAGTATGTCTTACTAGATGTCACTGTAAGTCTCTCTGAATTGAAATATTTAAATATTGCCTACCGTGTGAGCAGTGAGTTTTTATACATGGGCGAATTGCAATTAACGTTTCAATGAGATTGTTTTTAACAATGCAAACAATGAAGTACCTACGTATTTTTGGTAACTCGTTGAAATAGACCCTAACAATTTCCCTATGTATACAGGTTCAGATTTAGAATCAATACATGTAACAATAGTAAAAGAGGATGACAAAGGTAGGAGAAATATTCAACACTATACATAATAATTGTAAAGAGAAGAAAAACGATCTACTTTGGTCATATAACTATAAGAATCTGTGTGTAAGAGACTAAAAATTCGAGTTGATGCGCCTGACCATAATGTCCTTAAAGGATGAGGCACGCTAAGAAGAACACTATTGAGGACGACATCACTTGATGGGTGATCACAAAAATCACCTGTTAGATTATTTGTTTTATTAAAGACAAAAGGGCATGAGTAACAAAGGTTTATTTTCGAACGAAGGTAACAGAGTTTTCGAAACAACCGATACGCTCCATACTCTCTGCTCTCAGAAGTTCGTTTCTTTTCTTGCCCCGGGTCCGGTCGTCTCTGCCCGCTGCTGCCTCCAGCTTCGCCAGGCTCGCGGACCACTCGCCATCTCGCTCGACCTCGACAATCAGCCACTGCCACTCGTTGCTAAGCCGGGACTCCACGCGCCTCACATTCGGTCGTCCTGACCGTAGGCTGTCCTCAGAGACTGATCTGGCCACAGGCTGGTCTGACTGCAGACTGTCCCAAGGCTGGCCTAACCGCAGGCTGTCCTCAGGATGGTCTGACCAGGCTGTCCTCCGAATGGTCTGACCGCAAGCTGTCCTCAGGATGGTTCAACAGCAGGCTGTCCTCATCAGGCTGGTCCATCAGTTGAGACTTAACCTCCTTGTTATCTAAGAAGATAAAGGCAATTACTCAATTGCCGACCTCTCGATCTTTTTAATAGTTACCTTCACAGACATATCACTCACCAGTTAACAACACTGTTATTATTTTCGTTAGGTTTATTTATTTATTTTTGATAGGTTTGAGTTACATGTCGCCTCTCCTAACAGTTACTTGACTTCGTCGAGCAAAGAAATAGTTTCGTAAAAGAATTTCGTGCCTACCTTTTAGAAGCATCCAAAGTTATAGCTTGTCTACTGCTACGAGTGTTTTTACCTCCTAAAACCTTCTATTAAATCTTCCATCTCATACTGATCATTCGTTAATTTTTGCGTCACTATGAAAGGCTCCTTACACTTAAGTAACAAACTATAACTATAAAGTGAGTTCCTATCAACATGTCAAATGTACAAGTCCAAAATTTTGAAATGCTATCGACTTCGTGGACACCTGTAGATATCATTTTATTGGTACCTTGCTCATCAGAACATTTCTTTACACATAAAATAATCTCTTTTAATCATCCTAACTTCGTTTACAATTATTAAATCACGTTGTAAAAACACTTCTAGAACAAGTAGGTACACTGGTATTTTACGGGATACGACGTCGATCTTTATTATTTCAGCATGCATTGCCTACTATTACTTGTTGAAGTTACCCATAAAACTACGCAGGTGTATTAAGTGGTCGTCGTGACTCCAAATTCAATTTTCTAGCTTCAGCCAGCTACATATATATGCCCTCATTCACCTACAAGTACTTCCTGTATCGCGCAAACATTCGACGTTCTGGTAATTTTTATTATAACTGCTTTTGTATACATTTTTTTTATCTGACCATACCTGGAGCAATTATTACAATAAATCTTTTGCCTTGGGCAAAATCTCAAAAAGTAATTCCCCTTACAATTGAAACATGACGTTTTTCCTTTATTAAATTTATTACAATCAGACTCAGAATTCTCCTATTGTGTGCCATCATTGACTCACGGACAGATTCTTCAGATTAAACTTTATACAACTAATGTTAGTGCTGTTATCAACCATTACCTGATCCAGGTAATCCGCTAAACTCCCTATGTTGTTAAATTTGGCAGCTCAAGATGACATCTTGATATTAGAATTATTATTAATACTTTCAATGACGCAATCGATTACATTCTATATACTCAGGGGCAAATTTAGTTTATTCAATCGAGTCACTTTTTCAAAACAATACTCACACTTAACCTTTGACGTGGTAAAGGCATATAATTGGCTGCTTCAAGAAACAGTTTACCAAACTGAATCGTACTTGGAAAACAACTCAGCAACTGTTGTTTGTTGCTTTCTGACCAGGTGAAACAAGGGGTTTGTAACGACTCATACCATCGACAAGCATTACCTCGGAGGCGACATATTGCCAACTTCACTATGGTCACATCATTCCATTTATGAAATTGCTCCAATTCGTCAACCCTTTTTGCCCCAATTGCAACACTTTCATTCTCCCCTGAATGATCAAATTCTGATAACAGAGTCTCATCTACTCTTGCATTTACTGTGCTACAGTTTGCAGGCTCCTCGAATGAAACTACAGGAGAAGTACTTACTCATGTTTTGCTGTCTCTACGTATCGTATACTTAGCCTTTTTACTGGGAAGAACTCCGCCAATGATTCCTTCCGTAGAGTCCCAAATGTCAGACATTAATTTCCGACAGCGTGTCATAAAGTATAAAGTGCATTATGTTAGCTTTGGGCAAGTTTTTAAATCCATCGATTGCCTATGCGCCAACTTTTTAACTAATAAATACTCCATTTTTAATTTCTTGTGATTAAAAAAGTGTCAAAATTTTCGAAATGTAACCTAACATAATTGACATTCATCAAGAATCCAGCGGATTCATCGATCTCCAAGACCGATGGATCTGCTGGAGATAGATTGTTTCCATCGCCATCGCCGAAATAAAAAACTACCCGGTAGATTTCACTGGAACATTGCGGTGAATTTACGAACGGACTGCTGGGAGAACTGCTTAATGCGCATAGGCAATCGATGGATTTAAAAACTTGCCCTTTGGCATAGCTCATCATCTTCTGAAGAGACAGACAGCGAAGATGACCTATTATTTTTCTTAAATATGAATAAAATGTAGATATAAACATACAAAAAATACAAATTATAATATAGCAAAAATCGTTTGCCGCTATTCTGATGGTGATTTCAAGTCACATTTTAGACTTAGCAGAACGACCATACAAGTAAGTCAATCTTGTAAGTCAATAACAGATATTGTATTTTTAATTAAGTAATTTATTAATGTGTTATTACAGAATCTTGTCTCTGAAATGAAACATGATAAACTATCCATAACTGGCCGATCTCCTGTTCCATTCAATGACTGTATGTTGATGACTATTTGGATTCTGAGCAATCAATTTTTGTATTATAGTTTTAAAAATTGCACCGACGCCTGCAGAAGACAGGACCTTTTTATTTATTTGTAAATGTCAAACAACAAATAAAAAGGGGTTAGGTTTCGTGGTTTATTACAATTATTCGAAGACTTCATCGAACAGTTCATAAATTCATCGAGAATTCGCATTCAACGGAAGCATCGATGACGTCACATGGAAACATCGATTAATTTCAGCAATGTATTTAAGGTTGCATTTAAAAACTTGCCCCTTATAGACCCAAACAAAGCTTCTGGGTCCGATGACGTACCTGTTATCGTACTTAAAAAATGCGCCACTGAGCTGTCATCTGTCTTCTGTCGACTTTTCAATCTGTCGTATGAAAAAGGAATATTTCCTTCCTGCTGGAAATGTGCACGGATCCAACCTATTCCCAAGAAAGGCAAAAAGACTATACCAAATAACTATCGACCAGTGGCACTGCTTTCAGTAATATTCAAGATTATGGAGAAAGCTATTAACCAACATCTTTTAAAGTACTTGGAAGGAGCTAATATAATCAGCGACCGCCAATACGGATTCCGTAAACAGAGGTCAACAGGTGACCTCCTCACCTACGTCACCGAGCTGTGGAACAGCGCAATCGAGCACCATGGGGAGTCTCGAGGAGTTGCGCTTGATATTTCTAGAGCTTTCGACCGTGTCTGGCATGATGGACTGTTGGCAAAACTGCAGGCTTATGGCATGCCCGAAATATTCTGCTTGTGGCTTGCGAGTTATCTCGGATATCGCTCATTACAGGTGGCAGTAGATGGAGCTCTTTCTGAGACCTTTTCCATCAATGCCGGTGTGCCTCAGGGATCCATTTTATCCCCGACTCTCTTTCTAATATTTATCAACGATTTGCTTGAAACAACAAAAAATCCAATATACAGTTTTGCCGATGACAGTACACTCATATCTTCTTATACCTTAGATGCGCGAACATCTGCCATCGACGCACAGACTCGCAGGGAACAAGAAGTTGCCATACTTAACAATGACTTACAATACATTCTAGCTTGGGGCGATAGAAACCAAGTTCAATTTAATGCTGGAAAAACCCAAGCAGTCATCTTCTCCAAAAAGGCCAACGTTTTGGAGACAGATATGGTGATGGCGGGACACTCTCTTACTCCAGCGCCATCTCTTCGTTTACTTGGAGTGAGTCTCGGAGCGAACATGTCTTGGCATGATCATGTTGCAGGTCTGGCGAAGAGTGCTTCTCAAAAACTTGGAACACTCTTCCGCACGAAGAAATTTTATACACCACAACAGCTTCTCCTCTTATACAAGGCTCAAATCCGACCATCATGGGAGTACTGCTCACATGTTTGGAGCTCAGCTCCCAAACATACGCTGAGACTACTCGACTCTATTCAGAAAAGAGCCATCCTCTTGATTGGGGACCCAGATTTGACAAAAAATTTAGACACTCTCGAACATCGAAGAAGAGTAGCTGACCTGAGTCTGTTTTACAGATATTTTAATGGAAAGTGTTCAAAAGACGTGGCCCGCTTGATCCCACCAAGAACAAGGCCGGGCAGATATACACGTCGAGCCGCAGACGCTCATCCGTATCAGGTTCCGCTCGTTACACCTCGTACCACCCTATTTCAGACTTCTTTTATGTATAGAACCGCATCACTTTGGAATAGCATTCCAAAGGGCGTGTTTCTCGAAGTATACAACCTACAGAGATTCAAGGCCAACTTGAATCGACATCTCCGCACATGCTTCGCTTCCAGAGCGTCATAGGGATTTCCCTGCAGTAAAAAAAGGCTCCTCGAATGAAACTACAGGAGAAGTACTTACTCATGTTTTGCTGTCTCTACGTATCGTATAGCCTTTTTACTGTATTTTTTAATAAAAAAGTACACTATTGAGGACGTCATTACTCCACTAAAATCACCCAAACTCATGAAGTTCATCGATCCTGACCCCCAGATCACGAAAAAGTGGTTTTCCAAAATTCGTGGGCAGGTGAATTTTGGAAAAACACTTTTTCGTGATCTTAGGGTTATGATCGATGGATATTTAATGAGTTTGGGTGATTTCCAAAAAGAAATGTCATCCTCAATAGTGTATTTTTTTTATTAAAAAATACACTAAAACGACCAAAGCCAAATCAAACATAAAACGTAACCTTCTTCACATTCTTTACATTCTTCACGTATTCTTTACATTCTTCACGTATTCTTTACATTCTTTACCTATTCTTTACGTCAAACATAGAGAATGAATTCTTTAAGCGTAAAGGCACATCACTGGTAGCAAATAGTCATAATCAACTTAATCAGTTTTGTTACAAATATTTCCCTAGAATCTTGACTTGGAGAAGTCGATATACATAAAAAATAGTATTTATGTAAACCTACAATAAAAAATAAATTATTGATTTTCAAAAAAAATACGCCGAAAAACTACATTTATCAGTTTTTCAGCATATTTTAGTAACCACTAGAATTATCTTAAATTTTGTATAAAATAGATCTACTTTTCTCTACTTTAACCGACCTCGTATATCTTACCATGTCCCAGATCCCAATGGTGATAGTGTTAGAAATGGCCAGCCGGGTGTGTACCCATCTTTTTATTTAATTCTTTTAAGATCGCACGCAAATATTTCAACACCTTGTATGAACATTTCAACCACGCATTTGGATACCACAATGAAAAGGGGACACGTAAGCTGTTTTCCGATATCTTGAGCCGTTTTTGTTGTAAATGGCTTTGAAAATGGGAAACTTGTGATATACACTTTGTTTCCACTTGTTTTTAACTCATAAGCAATTAGCTTAAATATGTTTTTTTTGATGAAATTACTTGAAATGAAAACTCTATAAGTCATTTTAATTCTCAAATAACTTATTAAATAAAAATTTAAATTTTCCTCACATTTCGCACATATAATCACTTTTATGATAAATGACCGAAGTATTATTGTTAAAGTTCTAAATAGCGGTTGTTCAATAAATATTAGTTAGTATTAAATCATTTATTGTATTTTTAGTCGTGTATAATTATTATTCTTGGAACAAACCGTTTGAAATTTGATTTTGTATTGTAAGAAGGTTTTTTGATACTGTTGTTCCCTTTGGTAATAATCTACTCAAATTCGGAAAACTTGTTGAAAACAATATTGATCCCGATATTTTTCGAAGATATAATTCTACTACAAAGATTGCAATGTAAATTACTGACAATAATTAATAAAAATATAGTGTCGTATACGAGTATGAGAAAATTCCTTGTAACATTGGACATTGGGAAAAAAATATAACAGTTTTTGGTTATAACTCATGTAAATTTAAACTGATTTTGATAAAACTTGGAATGAACAATAATCGAACAAAGCTCTTCCATTCTGTGTGGTTGGGACCCATTCGGCGAGTCCCAGGTGGCGAATAGGGCACGGCCTTACAGTGATCAATAGTGAGTAAGGTTAGCAGCGGTGATAGATCTCGTCGGATTAAAACTCCAGACTGGCTCCAAAGGTCTGCACAGAGTTTATAACGATGCCGGAGAACGTCCGAAAGTGGACTCTCCGAAAGACTGTAAAACTCTGTTGTCGAGGTCACATCTCGCAAACAGAGGAATACGGGGATCTAGGTTTTACCGCCTGGACCAAAAGGAGACAACCTTTAAAAACCTAAATCCTACGGCGGGAACCCAGCCTAAATGGATGCGTGGCTGAATAGTAGATCAGTTCCTGCTGGATTCAACCTCGAAGAAGTGTTCAAAAGAAGTGTTCAACCTTCGAAAATAATTGCCTACCATACGTATGGAGCTCTGCGTATGGTATTTCTTTAATAGCTCCATTACTCGTGGGCTATATGGACCAAGACACACCTAATTCAAAAAGGGAAGGGGATTCTGAAAAGAAAGACCCACCCAAAAAAATCTCAGGATCCGCTCGCAGGAAACTGAGAAAAGAGTAGAAACTACAAAATTAGGGGGAAACTGGAGAACCTAGAAAGCTAAGGTTGAAGGTGAACCCCAGTGTAACAAAACCCGGGACCAGCAAGGAACCGGAACAACGTAAAAGAAGGAGAACCTGCACCAAGGTTCTCAGGAGTGCAGCTTAAAATAGGCTTTCTCATGGCTTCCTGCGCTGACCAGGCCACAGAGGACTGGCTGGTGCGGGTGGTCAGAGAAATGGAACCCTGGTCAGAGCGAAACTCGGCACCAAGGACGTTCCGAAACCTATAAGAGTACTAGTGTGGATACCAGGGACCCAAGAGGAACCAGAAAAAAAAATCCAAAAAAGACTAATGGGAATTCAAAACTAGGGATTAAACACCAGAAACGTGGATCCTGGTGGACAGAAAACCTGACATAAAAAGCCAACAACTAATTTTCCTCATGGGAGAAAATATATGAGAAAAAATAGAGCCACTTCAATGCAGACCTTACCTAAACTAACTAGGGTGCTCTTCAAGCGAAAGGGTGGGTAAAGGGAAGAGGGAGCAGAGAAGATGTAACTGAAAAAGCTGAGTAAACACCAGCTGAGATGGGCAATTGGACTTCTAACAGGACACTGCCCACTAATGAAACGTGGATCCTAGTGGACAGAAAACCTGACACAAAAGGCCAACAACTAATTTTCCTCATGGGAGAAAACGTATGAGAGAAAATAGAGCAACTTCAATGCAGACCTTACCTAAACCTAACTGGGGTGCTGTTCAAGCGACTAGGTGGGTAAAGGGAAGAGTGAGCAGAGAAGATGTAACTCAAAAAGCTGAATAAATACCAGCTGAGATGGGCAATTGGACTTATAACAGTCCCACTAATGAAACACCTCTCAATAATAGGAGTGAAAAATAACCCAGATTAGTGACTTGCGTGGCCAAGTGGTTCTCCGTTGGCCCACGAAGCCATAGATCGCGGGTTCGAAACTCACCTTGCACTGAGAAATTTTCTTTATCACTGCAGCCAAAAAATTAGCTGCGGCAGCAGAAAACTCTAATAGCATAGGCGCCAGTGTGGTACTCTTCTGCGACAATAAAGTGTGATTTGCTGCGAATACTTTACTATAACAGCAAAGTAACTTTATAAAGTAGTTTTATACTCCTCGTAAAGCAAATTTCTCATTACTAAAAATAATTTCTGCTCTTACTAAAAACTAAATCTGTTACCATTGTAGAAAACTTTACTGCCACTGAAGAATTATTTTGCGATGCCTATTAAGCAAATACACTAGATAATAATACGTGCAGCTTCCACTGAAAATTGTCACCGGAAGTTACTGTCGCCCAAGCGGCCCGATATCTAACTAGCGTTGATTTGAAATGTCAATTTAATTGAACGAAACGTCAATCTGACGTTTACTTTGCTTATGATTTATAAACTTTTTGACTAGTAGTTTATTCTAATGCTAATTACAAAACGTTAAGTGTTGCGAATAATTGCGTAAAGACAAGACAAGATCGATGTATTGACCTATTGTCATCGGAAGACCTGAATAATTCCTTAATAGTTTTGGTTAAATATGTACAAACGAGATGCTTTGCTGAAAGAACTGTTTCAACAGAACATTGCAGCAATGTAATGTGGCTCCGTCAATTCGAAATTTGAACCCTTTCTTGGATGAAAAAGTTTTGATTCGCGTTGGAGGAAGGTTGGTGAATTCTGAATTTGATATGGATAAACATCATCCAATTCTGTTACCGGCAAAAAATTGGTTAACGAAATTAATATTTACAAGGGATGAACATTTGCGTTTGTTGCATGCTGGTCCGCAACACCTATTAACATCTGTGCGAGAGCGATTTTGGGCAATTTCGGGAAGATATACGACAAAAAGAGTGGTTCACGAATGTGTGAGGTGTTTTCGTGTTGCGCCAAAAAAAATAACTCCAATAATGGGTAATTTGCCAGCTTGCAGAATTAATCCTTCTTACCCTTTTCAAAATACTTGGGTGGACTATGCTGGTCCAATGAATTTAAATGATACGAAGGGGCGTGGTTGTAGGGTTTCAAAGTCTTATATTTGCTTGTTTATATGTATGGTAACCAAAGCTGTTCATATTGAACTTGTTACAGATTTGTCAACTGATGATTCGTTTATTTTGGCTTTAAAGAGATTTATTGCCCGTAGGGGAAATCCTTCCAATATGTATTCGGACAACCGGACAAATTTTAGGGGAGCAAAAACCGAGTTAGACAAGTTGAGGGTTTTTGTATTAAAAAATAAAGACAGCATTGTTGAGGCTGACTGGCGAAGGAGTCGATTGGCACTTCATACCCCCCGGATCACCTCACTTCGGAGGACTTTTTTTCGTCTCTGACATTTGAAGAGATATGTATACGTTACTCGTACAAATTGAGGCCATCATGAATTCCAGACCTTTGTCACCCCTCTCTCACGATCCCAACAATTTAAATCCTCTTACTCCCGCTCACTTTTTGGTGGGAAGAAGACTATTGTCACTACCAGATCCGTGTATTTTGAAGATTCCAGAGTCTAGATTATCGTGCTTCCAAAGAGTTCAACAACTCCAACAATAGGTTCACTTAAAAACTGACGACTTATTTATTTGCTTTGAAACCAGTCGAGTTATGCAAACGAAACTTGGTGGGTTAAACAGTGGCACGCATACGGGTACCAATTAAAAATATTCCAACAAAAATGCAATAAGCATCGAAATAAACCAATTCACCTTATTATTACTGCTGCTGTATTGTATGTAGGTGTCACAAGCCTGACGTCATAGGCTGCGCACTGACATGTTTGTATAATAATTATATAATATACGTGTTTTCACGAGTATTACGCGTACCCATACACCTGTCTGTGCCAAAGTACTTATGAGTAAATAATTACGAGTACATTTTCTGAGTTTCGTACTTGAATTTCAATTTATTTACGAGTACTCTTTCAAGTACTCCTACCTAGCTCTGCGTCAACCCCAACATTACCTGATACACCAAAAACTCTAGATAATTTTATTATGTCTGTGAAAATAATTTATATTACATCCGTGCTTTTCATATCCGGTGTCTTGTGTAGTTAGCGATCGAGGCGTGTAGATGGCGCTCCTTTTCATACTTCACGTTTATTACATGTAAATAGCGGAGAGCTGCACGTATTATCATCTAATGTATTTGTATTAAGTTACTATGCTGTGTCAGTAAAGTTTTTTCACTGTACTTGTGAAGAGCTTTGTTGCCATTACAAAGTAACTTAGCCAGCCCTATGAAGTGTAGCTTTATTGTCTCAGTGAAGTCATTTTACTGTATTAAAAAAGAACTTTGCTGAACTATTAATGATTATATCCTGTGAGAAAATGAAAATGAAACTTGAAGCAGACTTCAAAAATAAATTTTTTATCTGAGATTGAATCTGTGAACAATCAGAATTAGAAAACCTTTCATTTTACACATTCAATCTCAGACATGAAAATTATTTTCGAAGCCTCATGACAAAGTGTCGTTTTCATTCTGCTCACAGCACATTATTATTACATTCAGCGTAATAATGAACAATTTTTTTTTTATTCAACAATATATTATGGAACAATACAATACAAGTCAATTCAAAACGAAATCAAAATACAAAATAAAATGTCAATTCAAACAAAACTAATATTATTAATATTTACCGACAAAAAAACAATAAAAAATTCAGTCATAAAAAACTTAACATTAACTTACAGCATTGTTCTAACAAATTTAAAGCAAAGCACATTTTTCTTAAAGGTATTGTGTAATAAATGCAAAATGCGTAATAATTATCAGTAAAATACATTAAAACTTGAAGTATTCTTAGGCTTAAAAAAATAAAATTTTTCTACAAACAATACAATAAAACTACTCATATTGATACATAATCCAGATTCATATTGATCCATAATATCGTCCAGAAGACTGAAACTCCCATCATTGATTCCTTCCACTGTAACGAAAAATACTCACTTTATTGTGTACAATACTAATTATAATAATAATAATACATCAGACACCGCAGCTCCAGAAGTCTGTCATATTTTAAATATTAACACCTGGTAGTTTATTTCCTTAATTATTACTGGATACTGGATGGTTAGGTAAATAAATATTCATAATACTTACGTTCGAAGTTTTCAAAGTAATCCTGTAGTCCCCATTCTGCAAGTTTTTTCTTCAAAACTGAACCATCACTGTTGTACACGAACCGCTAAGTATTTATTAGCGAGTACGAACACTACGAACAGCATGGTGAGGAAAATGGCGATGGGGACGCAGCCGGCGTGGAAGTTGTTCCCCCAACCCCAACATCGATATTTATTGTATCGCACAGTTCATCACCTTGACCATGCATTTTACACGCCACTTCGTATCGGCGGTAGGGCACTAATGGCACAGAATAACCCAACTGTTTATAGTTTATATAGTCTATAATAATAAGAGGAAGATCAGCCAGAATCGGAACCCCCGCGAAGGAAGATGAAGAAGCCGACAAGGACAAGGACAAGAAACGAAACGAGACGCAAGACGCAATGCAATGCGCTGGTGCTGGCGCACTATGCGCATGCGACGGCAATGCGCAACGCAAGCAAAGGTGTTTACTTTCAGCAGATCGGTGTCTCCGCTCCTGCAGCATTTAATTCTTATTAAGACAAAGTTATACCCATAGTTTTTCTTACCGCAGCATACACACATAATAGCTGTTGTGAATTTAATTAATAAGAAATACACTTTATCTACTCCTATTAGATAACAAATCAATTATTAGTCTAATTTTAACGAAGTAATGGCATGCATTACTATTGCCCTATCGAATAATAGTGTCAGGTCGATTGAACAATGAGCTCATTATTCAATAGTTTAATGTCAATTGTTTAACTTTACCACCCTATTCTGTCGTACGTTTGGCAAATTCAAACTACTGACTACTGTCAATGGTCCACTGACGTGAAAGTAGAGTCCCTAAACGTTTATTTTACGTTTAATAAAATGTTATAGAAATATGAAAGTCGCAGAATATTAGGATGATTTTGATCTTTCAACTACTATAGCATTCGAAGGTACTTATCATAATACTAAAATGAACATGTTTTAGTATCCGTGCGTAGTTATAAAGCCCTGGTCAACCGTTATGATATGAAAGCTGATGCCTTGGAACGCTGCCAATAGGTTTAGTCGACTGACAGTAGTGACAGCTAATCACGATAACCTAACAATTCACATTTGTTTATGTTTAGTTTTTATTTTACAATACAAATTATTGTATTTAAAAATTAAACTTAAAATTATTATAAACAGAATTATACAGGATGTTCTTCGAAGAAAATAACATCTTGAATAATACGCCAAAACCTGATATAAATATGGGGAAAAGCAACAAATGCATCAATTAATGGTTTACTGCCTGCAGAATCAAAAATGAAATACGATGCGCGACGAAATCTTTCACCCTGATTTTGTAATTTTTCTCCTTTTAAAGTTATTTTACAAATTTGCAGTCGACAGCAGTGAAGTATCTGATATTTTCTGTACTTTTGCAATATTTCAATAACCAAATTATTTACTTAAAGAGAACCAGATTTCTTAATAAATAAAACTGCAATCCATAAAACTTTTTTACATAAAAATTTGATTCTACTGTAAGTAAAATAATTTTTATTCTAGTATACTCGTAGATAAAGTATAGTATTCCACTCGCGCATAATGGCTATTATCCACTTAGATGTTACAGCACTCGCCAGAGGCTCGTGCTGCAATTTTCATCTTCGTGGATAATAGCTATCATTATGCGCTTGTTGAATAATATACTATTACCGTCATAGTAAAGTAATATTTCTATTACCGCAATGTATTAAGCTGTCTCAACAGAGAGTTTTAGTAAAGTGATTTATTTTGTTGCAGAAAAATAAATGTTTAGTTATTGAAGGGAATTACACCACGACAGCTAAAAATAACGTAGCAGAATTTTCTTTAGCTCGACTTTTCTCAGTGTGGCCCGCTTTACTTTTCAGATTCATTTTCAAATGTTGTGAAAAGTAAAACAAGCGATCGAACGTTCAAAAGGCAAATATAATTTAAAGTGTGTGTGGCTAAAGAGTTCGTGCTCAAAGCCAATTTACCAGAGTAGAGCGACTATGTCTTACCTACACAGTTAAGACCGATGCTCCCTCTTTAAAAATAAAAATAAAAATAAGCCAGATTGCAGGAGATGCGGGGAGGGGCAGGAAACCCCATACCAGGTAATGTGTGAATGCCCAGCACTAGAGGGAACTAGACTTCTAGTATTTAGGACCGAAATGGCAGAACCAAAAGAAATAGAACAAGCACCCATTGGACTCATACTGAAAAATACTTTCGGGAGATGGAACTGATGAGATAATTATCAAAAGGGCAATAAGCGCAAGCTTCAGTACAAGGGCTTTGAACCTACCCTAGAAGTAATAATAATAATAATAACTTTGGACAACAATTTGTCTATGAATCATTAGGTATTATATTATTATGAAACCTTTGCTAAGGTATTTTCCGAGTCAACAGGAGTCACTATGGTTTAAAAGTATTCAATTACCTAAAAGATCTAAAACAATTAGCAGTAAAAGAAGTTATGGTGAAGCAATTACTATATTTAATAGTCTTCCAAACGAATAAAAAACTATAAAAAACAAAAACAAATGAAAAAGAGATTTGAAACAGTGGATAATTGAAAATATAGTTAGATGTCACATGAAGTATGGTTTAAATTAATCATAAACAAAAAGAAATAAGTATCAACAGAATAAAATACGAAAAGTAAAGAACTCAAAAATTGTTGTTCAATGCGCTACTTTAATTTTAGATATTATTTTAGTTATAAGTTTAGTTTATAGTTATTTATATGATGTTATAGTTTTAAACAACCAGTCTCACAAACAGGTAAATGTATTTGCCGTGAGAATTTACTGAAAAAATTGTACTTTCTATATATATTTTTTCTAAAATGGTTTTTTAATAAATACAAATACCAATTTTAGAGAATACTTAGGGTCAAATTACAAAAATTTGGCAAACTAAAGCAGTGCCCGTACCAAAAGTTATTATGAATCTGAAGTTCAATTTCGCTCAACTTTCTCCAATTTAAATTTCTTTGTTGCCCACCAGAATCATTAAATGCGTAAATCTAATTTATTTTATAAAACTTGACGGTGATAAAATTGTTACTTTATTAGTTTCGTTGTCGTTTTTTCCGTCGGTGTGTATTTATTATGTTACCGCCATAAGTATCTTATTATTCTACAAGAATGGTGACAACACCCACTACATATGCACTCACTAATGAATAAGTTTCCTCCCAAAGGTAATAATAGCGTCAGTAATAGTGTTAGGATGGCATCTAGTGACCTAGAATTTCTCGAGAATCTGTAGTAATGAGGATACAAATTAGCTATCTAGGTATTCGAGTTCTAGTTAGTTAGTTTTGAGTTCTAGTTAGTTAGTTTTATAGTGTTGATTTTTTTAAATTAGACTTTGTTTATACAGGGTGTTAGTTAATACGTGGTACAAACTTAAAGGGCATGTAGGAAATGCGAAAATAGGCGAGAAATTTCCTGTAGACATGAGTCGTTTGGCTTACGTTTTCGAGATACAGCGTGTTAAAGTTCTTCGAAAAATTTAATATTTTTTTTATATCTAAAAATTGACTGACCATAATAACTCGAAATTTTGTGCAGTTCTGCTAATCGAAAATAGCTAAATTTCTATAATCGTTTGTGGACATATTTTTGAAGGAATTCCACTGAAATTTTTACAGTAGAAAACTATACCTACTAATAACCTTTAACCATAAAAAATTTCAAAAATCAAATAAATGGCTGAGTTATCCGAATTTTTTTTATGAAGTTAACCTATTTTTATAAAATGGTTAGTTTTTGATTTTCAAAACTCCCCTGTTTTTTTTTCTTAATTTAAAGGTAAGTAGTGTAGAAAAGTGCATTTTTTAAGTAAAGTTAGCCAGTGACGTGCATAGAACATAAGGCAAAATTGTTAATTTTTTTTTGTTTTTTGTTTTTTTTTTTAATTAAAAAATCAATTTTATCACAAGTTTTCAAACGAAATGAAATGAAATTTTCATATTAAGTAAACCACTATTTAAAAAGCGACGAAAATATTCATAATAATTGAATCGCATAAAAATACACTATTTATGCGATTTATGCAAGAAGGTTTTTTTTACCTTCTACGGGTTCGTAGGTTGAAGTATCTTGGAAACAATGCGTCTACGACAAAAAAGTAAAATTACTTTTTTCTAAATAAAAAGAGGTAAGTACGAATCTACAAAAAATGTTATATTTTCGTTAAATTGACGCAGAAATTATTAAATAAGAAAGGGGTAACAACAAAATCAGATCTCCAAATGAATTAAATAATAATTTTTTGTAGGGAGTATCAAATCATGTTGAAGCACAATAATCCCATTAAACTGAGGTGCTTCCCGCGATCTTGAATCAGACGGCCCTCGAAGGGAAAAAAAATCATATATAGTCGACCAAGAGATATAACTAAATGATCGAATTGCAAAACTGTAATATTTTATGACTTCAACAATATTTCAATAATCCAAAAATTGATAAAATGACAGACAGTTCCGTTATATCTCTGGTCCAACTATACTTACTTCAATTAATACAACAACTGTCAAAAATTTCGAATTATTATGATTAGCAAATCTTAAGATATTCAAAACATATAAATTTTTAACCTTGTGTCTCGAAATCTGAAGCTTCAACGACCCATATCTACAGGGAAATTTTCGCCTATTTTTGCATTTCGGAATCCCTTCAAGTTTTGCAACACGTATTCAATAACACCATGTATAACAAGTGTTGAAATAAAGTTTTACCCAATGTTAAGTATTAATCTGGTAAAACTAGTAATCAAAAATAAAGTTTTGCCAAACAGCTGGCCTGTTAAAAATAGCTCACCGAGGTCAGCGGGTGCCGTGAATCCCCGTTCGTTATGGAATTCAGCCAGTCGTTTTCTCACGTGGCATTGCCTCCGTTTGCTTCCAATCGTTGTGTTAATATTTAACACCACGGCTTCCATCAAAGCTTTTTGTAACATCCCATCGTAACCATTTAGAAAAATAGAGATACACTACGAGTATTCTCTTGTACCAAACTAAAAATATCTAAAAATAACATCAACATTGCTGAATGAATTTGGACCAGATTTGTATCTCAAGGACTTGAATCTTTGTAAAAAAAATACTGGTTCCTAGAGCATCAAGGACAGTTCGATTGGCTCTTTCAACCTGCCCATTACCACGGGCCATTTCCACCGCAGTAATAAACGAACGTATTTTCCTGTCTCTACAGTACGAAAGGAATTCTTCGGAAGTAAAGGCACTAAAAGCGTCAGTGATTATCCTACGTGAATAGACGACAAATTCAAATATACTCTCCAATGTCTTAATGACATTCGCAGCTTGGTACATTGTTAAAGCATCAAAAGCAACAGGTTTATTATTCAAAATACATTTTTTGTACACAGATTTGGTGTAAACAAACTGCTAGTCAAGAGTTTTTTGTAACGTTTTGAGAACAGATGGCCTGCAGGGGAGCAACCTTTCTGCAAAGTCTACAGATTTTGTTTCGATTAGGGCAGTCCTTTCTAAAATAATCACTATGACCGCAAGAAAAACATATTCGAGCACTCGGAGTAGTACATCACTGTGTAAAGAATTTTCAGGACGGCCCTGGACTGGTTTAGGGTTAGTAATTACGTGAACGTTAGGGGGAAAAGTTACGAACTTTCCGTATGGAACTGCCTCTGAGGCCTGAATACGGCCCTGGCTGAACGGTAACATGCTAAAATTACTTTGGTTTCGTGCACGAGTCACACCAGTATACCCCACACTTAATCTTGGATCGAAGTAGCCCTGCGGATCAGCTACTTTATTTTTCAAAAAATTTGATAAGAGATTCAAGTCGGTAATATTGGCGGCTTCAACGGAGGAAGCGATATTCAAATCACCTATGGCCCCTACAATAAGTGATATTTTGTCTCTGTCAGAGAAATTCAAATTTATTTCGGAAATGACTAAAACTTCCAATGCTCTCAAGGTTCCACCGAAGATAATATAACAATTAAACAATGACACAATTGATATTAGCAATGTTTATAAAAATTGATTAAGCATTAATGAAACAATAGACAATTTCGCCAGCCATCTTGCTCTTGCCAATACCCAGATGTTGCTGATATGATAACAAAACGTAATAATTGAAAAATAATTGCAATATCCTCGGCTGAGTCGATAAAGAAGTTGCTTAGCTGTTATGCGTAATTAATAAAATCACGCATTAGTAAGAATTTAACCAACTATCCGACTGCTTCTTTCAAACCTTTTCCCTACCAGATCGGAAATCGATAACCAAAGCGAATGGAGCCGAAAGATAGTAGTAACGCCGTACGACGCGATGCGCAATCGGCAGCACTATACAGAGTGTTTGACAAAATGACTATACCGTGCGATCGAAACGATCATCACAGAAATATTTAATTAATAAAAGGGGAACGACTGGAACGGTTACTGAGGTGTGAAAGAACCGTTACAAAAAACTGCACGATTTTATATTTAAGTATTAATATTCAGACACAACATTTCGGACAACTTGAGTTGCTGGAATATGACGAAAAAATAAAAAAAGACACTGTTATTAACGGAATATTGAAAATGTTGTTAATAAATAATGAATAATGAATTAAAGTTTTAATTCGGTTTTAATTCATAAAAAACGGTCGTATTACTAGATTTCATACTGAACTTCATAACTTCACTATAAATCAGATGGCAAATAAAAGCACAGACTGTCAATTGTTTTAAACAAGAAATTCGGCAGCTTGAAATAAAGGGGTGACAAATTTCGTATCTCTGACTGTTCCTGGGATCCCCATACTGGCCCTCCTTATTTTGGATACACTCTGTGTGTAAGTTCAAGAACTTTATTTGCAGTAGCTTTACAACTTAGCTGCCGAAACGATTTTAATATTGCAAAGTAACCTTACAATTTGATTTAGATGATAGTTTTCTGTGGAATTCAAATGAAAATAAATTAAGGTAACAGTCGCGAATTCAATGTTCGCGATGTTATGCCAGAGAGCGGGAGCGTGTAATCACAAAATTGGGAATACGTTAATACAGCGTGGTTAAGATATGAAATCGAATTTAAAAAAACATACCTAACCATCTGAAAATTTAGCTTGTCAATGGTAGCTCAAAGCTCAGCATTCCAAAGGGTACCAATATACATAATTCAAATTTTCCACAGCGAACTCTAATTTAGAAACATCTAGAATGGGATATACAATACGATGCTGAAGTAAGTTTTCAGTGCGGTTTCAATATTGCCGTTGCTAAAACATTTCTGCTGTAACATTACTTTCTTCGCTTTGTGCATTTACGGGGCAAATTGCAAGAGTGACTCTCCTGACTCCAAGCTGGCTGAAAGATTTCAACAACTTACCAAATGAAATATTAAATATTAAAAATTACACTAGAAGTAATGGAAATCAACATTGATGTAAGTTTTTGTATTGTTCAATGTCCAGTGTTTTGGACAGTATAAAACTGTTAAGAAATTGAAGTTGAGTTATTTTAATATGAACAATATTATCTAAGCTATGTAATATAACAACATTCAAAACATTATAGGTACCTAACTGTTGAAATAATTTCTATTGCATTTAAAAAATAATTAACATTTAGTTTAAAGAATAAAGGAAAAATGAGAAGAAGTTGCCGGAGAACAACTACTGTTCTAGGATAACTGTTGAATATTATACATTCCTCCATAACAATGAGTAAAATAATTATATTATACAAGGAACATAATATAATAATTTATCTAATCTAGGTAAGCTTTATTTTTTAAATACTGGATATTATATTTTCTAAACGGCTCATTCATTGTCACCGGAATAGAAAGAAGCATTTCAACAAAGGAGAAAGTAAAACCAAAGTTCACATCGGATCTTCTTTAACAGAATGGGGCAAAGCGAGGCACCTGAATAGACAGGAGGGCCTAGTCAGAACACACTACTTCTTGACAGGTGGTTATTTATCGACTCTTTGTTTTGCCAAACTCGCTCATAATTTGCATCTTTGCCCATTTGATTATTAAATTGCGTTTATTCTGGGAGTGTTATTATAAATCATCTTAATTACTCTATGTGGGTGATATCTAATGAAACAAAATGTCGCAGTGTTGTCAAAGTCAAGCTTAAAACTTGCATTTTTTCGTTTGATCTATAACACAGATTTCTTCAACTGCCGACACAACCATATAGCGATTTGCGCGCAAATTTTTTTATGCTAAAATATTAGCTTTTCTAATTACTTCAGAGGTACCTACCTACATATTGCACTTTTTGTAAAAGCAGCATATCAAGTTGTTACTATACTGTGTTTTTATTTTTGGTATTTAGGTACCAAGTATCTTAAGGGGTGATTTACGATTACTTTCAAGTATATCTAAATGTAGGACAAATTGAAATTAAAAATTTTTCAAGAAGTGACCATTGTTGTTCTTAAGAATCTACACGCCTAAAATATTTTTTCGCTTACCGTTTTTGTTTAGTTATGCCGAAAGCATCCATCAACTTAGTTATTTTCGAATAAAATAACTTGTTTTTAATAACGTTTTTATTAAACTTTTGTTTTTTAAATTCGGAAACAATTCAATTTCATTTATAATAAAGGCACGTGTTCAGAATGGAGCAAGTGTTTCACTTATACTATACGCTGTTTTTTTATATTGATACAACTTGAAATCATGAATTGTTAAATAATTGAATTACTATTTTCAGATATTTGTCAGCAATATTTTATATGTCTTTGCAAGGTACTTCAAACTGGCGATCTTAAAAGCACATTGGACCTGGCAACTTTTGTGTAAAATACATCAAGATTTCTAGAGTTGACACTTGGTATTCGGTAATTAAACTCTGAAAGCAGCTCAGGGCAGTCTACTTTGTTGTGGAATAGCGAATATAGAAATTTCACTGCCGTCATCTTTCTCCTTTTGTCGAGTGATGCAACTCCAAATCGCTCCAATAACAAGAAGTGATCAATGCCTCTAGGCGGATAAATGTGATACACTCTCACATTCAGGAGCTTAAGGAACTTCCTCTGCACCCTTTCCAGTTCGTCAATGTAACAATGATACTGCGGGGACCAAACTATGCTGCAATATTCTAATTTAGATCTGACGTACGCGTAATATAAGATTTTCAAAGAACGTGCATCTGTGAAATGCGTACTATTTCTGGATATAAACCCAAACATTCTCAAGGCATGCTTCGTCACGTATTCCACATGTCCAAAAAAGGACAGTCGTGAGTCAAAGACAACGCCTAAGTCACGCACAGTATCAGTACAAGTGAAAGGTACATCTCCCAATGCTGTTTAATTAAACAGCAGGGGATGTTTCCCTCTATAAAACGAAACTATTCGACACTTATCCATATTAATGATCAGTTTATTGGATTCACAGCAGCGCTTAATATTATCTATAGTAGCCTGCAACAGATAACAGTCATCCTCGTTTTCCACCACAGAGAATATCTTCAAGTCGTTCGCGAACAATAGCACAGGAGTGTAAATGGTGTCCACAATGTCATTCATAAAAATCAAAAACAGTAGCGGCCCCAAATTGGAACCTTGGGGAACGCCCGATGAAGGAGTGAATGATGGTGAACTGTAGCCATTGTACGAGACATACTGAATACAAGTCTCTCAAACAGGTACGACTTGAAAAATGAAACCAATGATGAACTAAAACCAAAACGTTACAGTTTCGTCAAGAGAAGAGAGTGGTCAATCTTATCAAAAGCCTTCGAGAAATCCGTATAAACCGCGTCCACCTGCTTTTGATTATCTAAAGCTTCAGCAACATACTGCGTGAAGCATGATAAATTCGTCACCGTAGAGCGACCGTCCACAAAACCGTGTTGACAAGAGGATAGATAGCTTCTAATTGCAGGATACACACGAGAATACACGGACGCCTCAAAGACCTTAGCAAAGTTATTTAGAATAGATACAGGCCGATAATTAGTGATCACCGCTGGATCGCCACTCTTTAGTACAGGACATATTCTGGCCACCTTCCAGGCACTTGGAAATATAGATGTCCTAAGGGACAAATTAAAGATAAATTTCAAGGGTTCCGTCAGAGCCTGCGAGCATTCCCTAACGAGATAGCTGGGAATCTGATCAGTCCCTGCTGTGGACTTGTTCTTAAGTCTCGCCATGGACCTAGTGACATCATCCGCATCCAGTTCCGATGCATGAATAAATAGCGAAGTACACGAAGGAGGATTGATGCAGCCATCCTGCATACCGACATCATTATTAGAACAAACCGTAGGTAGGTAGGTCTTAATGAGTATAAAGACAAATCAATAGCCTGTCGTATTGGAGTCGGGTTTTAACCCATCGTCCTGACAGTTGTCAAGTCTGGAGCGCCCGAGAACCCAAATAAAGAGCTTCAGACTCAGGCAGCAACACACATCCAACCAGACTACCAAAAGCACGGACGGCCGTTTCGGTCTCATTAGACCTCGTCAGCGTACTATATTGGAGAGTCATATCCTTCCGGACTGTAAAATTACATCTTTCCGTCTACACGCCCCCGCAATATCAAAATTGGGTACATTAAAATCACCAATTACCAATACATTAGATATACCTGATAAATAACAATTAAATGTATCAAAAAAACATTCATAATCCGCTGATGATATATCAGGTGGTATACAGGGTGTCTGCTGGCCACCGGCTATATCTCGGAAACTAATAGGCCTATGACCTCAAAATAAAAAATTTCCAGACATAAGTGATCACGAGAAATTCTATGAAAATATTTTCAAGATGGCCGCACTTCCGGAAATACCGGAAGTTGACACCTACTTCGTTATTTTAATGGAAACACCCTGTAAAATATTATATTTTTTAAATGTCTGAAGAAATCGAATACAGGTGGTTTTAACCATTGGAATTTAGATTGAGCGGTTTATGAGTTATAAACAAGTGAAAATCGAAAATTTTCAACTTCAAAGCAGTCTAGAACTGGAACGGCTCAAGATATCTAAAAACGGTTTACATGTCCCTATCTTAACTTTTCACATAGTATCCTTCTATGTGGTTTAAATTTAATACAGGGTGATAAAAAATCTGATAATTTTCATCACCCTGTATTAAAATTTACTCCACATACTGGGATAAAACGTGAAAAGTTAGGATAGGGACATGTAAACCGTTTTTGGATATCTTGAGCCGTTCTTATTCTAGACTGTTTTGAAGTTGAAAATTTTCGATTTTCACTTGTTTATAACTCATAAACCGCTCAATCTAAATTCCAATGGTGAAAACCACCTGTATTCGATTTTTTCAGACATTTAAAAAATATAATAATATACAGGGTGTTCCTGTTAAAATAACGAAGTAGGTGTCAACTTCCGGTATTTCCGGAAGTGCGGCCATCTTGAAAATATTTTCATAGAATTTCTCGTGATCACTTATGTCTGGAAAATTTTTATTTTGAGGTTCTAGGCCCATTAGTTTCCGAGATATAGCCGGTAGCCAGCCTTAAGCAGACACCCTGTATAAATACAGTATATATGCAAGAAACCACTACCTTATTTCACCTTAGAGCCAACACACTCGATCGATGGAATAATTTCCAAAAGAAAATTCAGATTTAGTGAAGTGGGAATAAATTTCCTCTTTATAGCCAGTATTACGCCACCACCACGCGTTTTATTCACCAGATCAAACTGACGATCTCTGCGATAGACAATGAACCGATCCGAGAAATACTCCGAGCTCATGATCTCCGAGGATAACCACGTCTCAGTCAATCCAACACAATCTACGTCTATGTCATGCACATTTACATAAAAATCAGAAATTTTCGAGCGCATACTACGAACATTCTGCAAGTAGCAGACAAAACTCTGTTGGGATCCTAGATGTTTTTTTGGAGGATTTGATTGAGTCATCTTCTTCTTATTCTTCTCTACCACATGTGGACAGTCGTCTTTATATCTCAACCTAATATCCTTCTCACCAGCCGCAAGCCTGCTTTTGAACTCCTTAACCACCAATCCGCTTCTTTCACGCTGCCAATTTGTCAAATCTGCATGAAAGTGGCTTTTCCGATCCTTGTTATGCTTGTTAGACCGCAAAACTTCCTTAGCCTCACTCTCACTCTCATATATTATTTTCAAAGGTCTTGCTCTATCACTCCCTGCCCGGCCAATCCGAACAATCTTTTTTGGCTTGGCAAAGGACCCCATTGGCGACAGAATCCGGTTGACTCGGTTCAGATCATCGAGAACCCTATCACTAATAACACCTTCAGCCGTAGACTCCTCAACGTTATAAAGAATCACATTACAGCAGCGCTTCCTACGATCTTCAATTTTCGAAATCATGTCTGAAATTTTAGGAGATGCAACATCAGCGATGTTGCAGTTCATCGAGACCCGTCTCGAATATAATCCTGCTTCAACTGGTTTAGCTCACTCCTTATAACACCAACGTCCTTTTCCAATATAGTCAGTCTGCTATTAATCATTGAGAATTCCTTACTTATGACTGCCATTATCGTAGATTTGAATGACTCAAACTGAAGCTTCATTACTTCCTCTATAACTGCCACCTGCGGAGAGTTGTCATTGCCGACACAGGTAGAACATCTCCACGTATTTGCTGCCAGCTTCGCAGGATCAGGTTCATCTATGCTTAAGCATTTAAGATGTACATATTTCTTACATAAACCAAAACATTTAGTGGATGGAGTCGTTGGAGTCACTGCAGAACTGCATTTTAAGCAATAACTGGGCATTCTGATACAAGCAAACAATAAACAGCTGCTAAATCAAAACACAACTTTCGGCCAAGGTTGATATCGGTGGCAGGTGATAACGACTGACAATCAGCCGCATCAAGACCGAACTGAATTAGTCTACCACTCACGGTAACGTCACATAAAAATCCAAAGAAAATAGACCATTTACTGCAAATCACAACTTAAAACCACGCTATTCCTACACTGTACTATGTGTTGAATATAATTCACTATTTACTGTTCTCAAAAATCACATATAAACCACTAAAAACATAGAATAAATCGAACCAATCATTGATGATCTTCCAGAAGAAGAAGTTCAAGTTCCCGATCAAGCCAAGATCGAAGACCAAGAAGCTGAGATTCGAAATCGTGAGGTTCGTAAAATTCGTCCACCTGTTAAATTTGACCAAGAGGTGGGTTACGCCGACCAACTTCAATGAGGCCATGAGAAGCCGTGATTCGGACAAGTGGCTAGGTGTAATGAAAGAGGAGATGCAGGTCTTCGATGAAAATTCGACATGAGATTTGGTGAAATTGCCAAAAGGTAAACGCGTTATAGACTGGGTTCTCCGTGGGTATAAGTCGAATGGTTCAATCGATCGATATCGAGCAAGATTGGTCGTTCGAGGAAAGTGGTCGTTCGAGGAGTGTTCAACGTGCAGGACTCGGTTATGATGAGACTTTCAGTCCACTTGCTCGATATGACGCGATTCGTACTGTAATCGCGGTCGCTGCCAAAGAATATTTAGTGCTCAGCCAGTTTGACGTGAGAACCGCTTTTTTATATGGAGACATTGATATAACACAACCACAAGGTTTTGATGATGGATCAGGTTGTATTTGTCGATTCAAGAAGTCACTATATGGGTTCAGGTAATCACCTCGCTGTTGGAAAAACTCGCTGTTCCACTTGTTTATGGGAGGTAATAATTTCATTCATTCAACAGCAAATCCGTGTACTTACATTCGGCAGACTAAGACAGAAAAACTGAGAGTAGCTACCTTGACGATGGTCTCCTCGAGGGTTTAACTCAACAGGATTGTACACTTCATCTCGTGATAAACTCAGTGCCTACTCTGATGCCGATTTTGCAAGCGATAAGAATGCTCGACGTTCAACCAAAATCGTATTGGTGGGTGGTACCGCTGTGTCATGGTTATCTCAGCTACAGAAGTCAATTGCATTGTCGACGACTGAAGCTGAGTTCGTTGCAACGAGTGAAGAAGTCAAGGAATTAGTATAGCTCAATCGATTGCCGTTAGAGATAAGTGGAAAAAAGAGTACACCTATATTATTCGTCGATAATGTTAGCGCCATTAACCCGGCGTTGGTAAGGTGATGTAACATTACACGATAGGTATCTGTACAATACTCAAAATAATTTCAAAATTGGAAAAAAAAAACTTTTTGTACTGTTTTCCATAACTACTAATTACTTTTTATCGTAATAATTATAAAATAATTATAAACAAATCTTTATTTTCTGAAAAAAATTATTGAGTTCGAAAACGTAACATTCAATAATAAAAAAACAGACTCTTACTAAAAATACAAAATAAAAATACATCGAGTTTTTTTTTTGTAAACTAGCTGCTTTATCATAAACCTTACATATGGAGCTACAAAATACATTTTATGCTAAGGAAATAATTTTACATTTTAAGGGCTATCGGAGGCCTGAGATTGATCGCAAAATTTGACCGCAGTGATCCATGCAGATGTAACGAGAGCATGAAAGGCAAGTGTAAAATGACTTCCGGTCAGCTTTTCCTAGCTCAAGATGGGATTTCATTAGCTGAGGGGAAAAAATCAAGAGGTAAAATCGTACTTTTGTCTGGTGTGAATAATTGTCTCGTGAAGTATTAATGTAATTTTTTCTGTGAAAAGAAAACCCCAGTCCTAGAATATCGAAAAACGTAATTAGATAACTGAAAATAATGTTGGAACGTTGACCTATGTTGAATTTGAACTTTAAAACTGGTCGACTTTTCTAGTAATCGACGTTACCTGGTAACGAAACGATTTAATTCGATAAATGTCATAATTTAATTAAAATTGAAAGTTTTGCAAAATATTCTTGCAAGTTTTAGATTGCATGTAATAATATGGATAGTGATTATTATGAAAATTCCATTAATAATTATTGTCATTTGGCCATTGAGGATAATAATGTATAACTTTCGTGTTCGTGTTGGGTATAAATTTGACTATACTTAAGAAGCGGCCATATCGGGAAAAAAAGTACTCATTTTTTTCCCTGTTAATTTACTTTTTGCCCCGGTAAAAAGCAGTCATATAAAGTGGAATTTTCACAGCTGCCAAAGGGGATAAAATGTCATACTTTTTTCCCGTCGCGGCAAAAATTACATTTTTTTAGTATTTAATACATTGTAACTTCGTTAATACCCATTTCCGAGACTGGTCCGGTTCATTAAAGACTTTTTATCGATACAACGGAAATACTGACTTTTTTATGAAAATAAATATCCCGGTTATTTTTTTAATTGAATTTATGTTCTATTGACGTAACATTTTTTATACAAGATGTTCCTGGGCTTTTTGCAGCAAAAACAATAATAATTTTTCTTGTGAATTTTTTTTTACTAACACAATAATAATTGAAAATCAAATTACCTATATCCGAAATTTTTTCTCGCTCGCGAGGTTTTATAAGATGCTGAAAGCGAGGGAAGAATTATTATCTTAAAATATTCGTGAACGAGAAAAAATCCGGATATAATTTGACTTACTTCTAGTGGCATAATAGATTGTTTTTCTTCTTCTGAAAATTAGCAGGAAAACTAAGAATCGTAGGAATATGAGGCAACACCTTTTCATGAACGTACTTCAGTAATACGAAGTTCAACGACTTGTGCGTGAGCAATGTTTGACTTCACAGCAGATAACCCAATTAATTAAATTACCTGAGTAGGTAAGTTATTATTTAACATTCAACATAATTGGTTTGCAAATATTATTATCTAGGGTTTGCATCTTTTATTTATGTTAGGTATATTAAATAATAACTAAATTACATACGGGTGTCCCATTATTTCCAGGATGTACAGCTTGTAATATTTCTAAATTTCAATAAGTAATTCTTTTTATAAGTATCGTTTGTCCAATAGTTGTTGTGTGATAGTTGAGAATGATTTACCTGTAGTATTTATACCTGTACTGTAGTATTTACCTGTTCACCAAGTTAATTAGTAATTAGTAGTATAGAGAAGGGGGTGAGGTTGCGCACCCCAAGCGACAAGACCACCAAGGGGGCTTTTCGCCATTTCCAAACCATGGTGGGACTCTTACTCACACCTTCCCGACCTTTTAATAAAGGCCAGAAGACGGTTACGTTTGATCATATTGGCTAGCCTGTTTCTATGCGAGCAAGCCAGGAACAATCTACCCTGTCTGCAGCCTGGTGTTGTTTCTCAATACTTCTCGATACCTTTTTTGGTCAATTCTCTAATGTCCTTTTCTAAGACCTTAGGACAGACCAAGTACAGGATCCAGTTTACAAAAGTTGTCCCTGGTACCTAGCTTCGCATAGTGATCTGCCAGCTCGTTGCCTGGTATTCCTGAAATTCTCTCTCTTTCCTGGCTTCTATTATCTTTTTCATACAGACTGACTGCAGGATCACGTAAGTCCTCCTAAAAAACAGTTGCGCATGGTCGACTCCAGTGGAAAGGATCTCCTCAGTTCTCGCACCTATATACCCAAGTATTGAAGTATTTTAGAGAATCCTGTGATGTTACAGATATTGATTATACTTTATATAATATTATTTTATATACATTATAGTACCCTTACATTTTCTCAGAAATTGAAATGTTAAGTTAATTGAATCGGTTTTCACTGAATATGATTGCTAAAATATCTAACCTTACTTTCACGAATTTACGAATTACGAATACGATCAAGATTGATGTTTTATACTGGGCTTCTTGTCAAGCCCAGTATAAAATTAAAATATTGTTTTAATAAAAAATAAGCTTTCAAAATTTAGTTTTAATTCGATAAGAAAACACAGAAATTCAAGAGGCATGCACCAATTGACATGAAGAAGCTAACAACGGGGAAACATTAATTATCTAGATAGCCGTCCAAACAGTGGGGGACACAGTGCAACGACTTCACATAGATCATGGCATACTGTCGGAACCTAGGGCACACCTTGCAAGTATCGATTTGCTCACCTCACCCACAAGGGTTGGTTTATTGCAAGGAATAGCTTCTCTTCCCATGTCTGGCACCTTTCACTGTTATTAAATTATTAATAGTCGCATCAAATATCATCTAATAAATTCGAAATCAATTAGGTATGTTTATATATTTTGTTCAGTTAAAAGTCTATATTTTTGACAGGGTGAATGTAAAGAGTTTCTCGACATAAAGGATTTATATTCTATGGCATTTCTAATATTGTTACGGGTCTCACACTTTATTATTACCAAATTAAAAGTCTTTAAAAATCCCTTATTCTTTAACACAACTATAATTTATAACAATAATATTCAAATATTGTTGATTAGCTGTTCTCTATATTTACACTCAAACATGCGTAGAACGCAGGCCTTATTTAGTAGAACTGTCAGTTACACTGACCTGTCAATATATCATTCCTGTCATGTCCGCCGAGAACTGTCTCGAATCGAATTTCCGAGACATAACCATAATTACCTACAGAAAGTACCTACACAAAAACAAATACGAATTATAAGTAGGTACAGAATTCTTCGCGATTGCTGCCTCGTTATAATATTGTTACGGGTCTCACACTTACAAAATTAAATTTAAAGTCTACAAATGTCTTTATTCTCAAACACAAATACAACTTATAAGCTCTAAATCTAAATAATCAGCTATCCTCTTGTCTCCACACACAGATATTACCCACTTGTCTATACTGCACTTATGTATATTCTACTATACAATTCACTCTCACTAAATAATCTGTGTCTTCCTTCCTCTGTGATACTTCAACTTTCACATTCATATTCAAGTTACTATACTGACTCATTTCCAGCCAGGGCGGTTCTTATATTGTTTCCTGGCGCTCCGTCGAATCCTCCGGCGTGTTCGTAGACACGTTCTCGTAGAATGCGGAACCATTCTGGTATTTAGTAGAACTCACACTGGCCGTAAATGTGCCATTCCTGGCATGTGACTGGAATTGTCGCAAAGTGTCATTTACATGAATGGTTGAGTCATCATAAAAATTGAGAAAGTAAACAAACAAATACGTATCTGGAATTGTTCGCGAATGTGTCTCGTTATAATATCAAGATATTCATTGGAAGGCACACTTTCCACTGAGTAATCTTGTTTATACAGGGTGATTCAAAATTGAGTGCAAATATTTTAAGGGCTTATTTACCAGCCAAAAATAAGAAGTTTTTTTCATATAATCGTATGTCCTAACTTGCTTCGTTTTCTAGATACAGGGTGTAAAATTTTGAAAAAAAAAATCGATTTTTTTATTAATTACTCAAAAACCTTTCAGCCGATTTAAATAACATTTGGTAGGCTTATTTGTCGTTATAAGGAACTTCCTTTGATGGGAATAACATAAATTTATTAATTCCAGTGGCGTCTCAGAGGGCTACCTACTTGATACTTATAGGTAAAATTATGGTACGCCACTGCTCTTTTGACAATTTATATTTGTTTTTAGATTAGGCGGTCAATATTGTAACTTACTTGCCTCCTGAGCTTTACTCGTATCTAGCTTTGTTTCCAAGAAAAAAATCAAAATCTGTGTAAGGCCCTATTAAAACACAAGTAATAAATTCACATCGATTATTGAGATTCATTAAATTTAATTCAGGTAGCCCCCTGAGACGCCACTGGAATTAATAAATTCATGTTATTCCCATCAAAGGAAGGCCCTTATGATAACAAATAAGCCTATAAAATTTTATTTAAATCGGCTGAGAGGTTTTTGAGAAATTGATAAAAATCGATTTTTTTTTTCAAAATTTTACACCCTGTATCTAGAAAACGAAGCAAGTTAGGACATACGATTATATGAAAAAAACTTCTTATTTTTGGCTGGTAAATAAGCCCTTAAAATATTTGCACTCAATTTTGAATCAGCCTGTATAATAACGGATTTTTCGATGAAAGATTCATATATAAACTAAATTCAGACGCGTCTAAATATTTATTTATACTCAGCTTAACACGATTTACTTATTCCACACAAAGTAATATTTAAATAATTGTAATAAATGGTAATATTTATTTCTAAACACATTTTATAGTTTTAAATTAATTTTGGTATTTATCAGGTACCTAGTACCTATGCAAAATGGTTCACTATTCAAGACTGATTTATGGTTGTGTTACCAATGATTTTTCATAGCCAACCGCTGCCCTAATAGACTTGAATAGACTATATGAACGAAACTCATCAACAAAATGAACCCCTGCTATCCCTTTGAAGGGACAAATTACTGACAGCGGAATGCCCGTTATGTTAAAAAATGTACATTGGTGCAAGGTTCATTGGTAAACGGTAACAGTGAAACGGACAAACAGTAGATAACTGTGAATAGAAGACACCGAAGTGGATCAAGTGCTAATTTTTTCGAACGCCATAACTAACGAACCACCCTGTATAATTTTTTGAAATTTGGTTAGAAAGTTTCCATATCCCTGCACAAACGTTTGACATAATAGTCGGAAGAAAAATCCAGGTCTGGACTTATAAAAAATAATAAATGTCAGTGTTCGTAAAACAACACCCTGTATATCAGAATTTTCAAAATTCGTTTTGGTATTTCAAATGAGAAGAAAATATTGAATTAAACACTTACTTTTTGTCGTTCCGCATCTGATTCTACGAGGGGCATTTTGATCTCGAAGTTAGATTTTTGCTTAAAACCGGTTCATAACTATCAAAAATGTTAATTTTTTTAATGAATAAAGTACATAAATTATTGTAGTCTATTGAATTTGCGAATCATGTCTGGCTGTACTTGCGTATCTCACTAAAATATTTAAAAGTTTTTGGTGTAAAGGGTATACGATACGAAGAAACCATCTAAGAAGTTCGAGTATATTTTCTGTTTAATAAGAAATGAACATAAATTAACATTTAAATTTGATTAGGTCACAAAAACGTTTACTGCTAATTTAATGTCTTTACAATACGCAACAAAAATAATAGGATTTTGGTCGGGTAAGTTCCCTGCCTCTAGCTGGTGGTGGCCCAGAACATTACTTCTTTTGAGTTCTGTCGCATCGCAGTTGAGCAGCAGGTGACGTGGTGTCTCGTCTCCTTTCCCGCAGAATCTGCAGATGCCATTATCTTCTATGCATAACTTCCTCAGGTGTTTCTTGAGCTTGCAATGTCCCGTTAGGAATCCCGTCAGTGTTCTGAGACGTTCCTTGCTGAGGTTGAAGAGTATCTTCGACCTCTCTCGGTTAAAATTCCCGAGAAGTTCTTTGTGTTGTCTCAACCCCGAGAGGTTCCTCCAATGGGTTTCTCTGAGTTTTTCTTCTTTCTTTTTGAGTTCTGCTTGAAGAAAGTATCTTCCAAGCCACAAAATGGTTCTGATCCTATATATATATATATTCGTTTGAAGGGTGTCGATGTTCCTTTTCTTGCCAATAAGTGGGCATTTTTCTTGCGTTCGAGGTGGTCTCGAGCACAAGGATTATTTAGATTGCCGACTGCCTTGATGGGTGATAAGCCCCGGTCGGTCAGCAGTCTGTTTTGCGGTGATGTCCCGCGATTTCTTGTTTTTTTGTTTTCTTACCATGGTTGATCCCACGAGTAGCTAGGGAAGGGTGTTCCACCTATGCAGAGCCCTGCATGCAAAGGTGAGGGGATTGATACAGTGGGGTGCCCCCTGGTGCCCCAAGGTTGAGTCCAGTAGGACTGGTCTTCTATCCAGTCACGCATCCCATCAGCCTGGACCCCCGCCTTAGGATTTAGGTTTTTTAGTGAGGTTGTCTCCTCTTGGTTCCGGTGATTAAGCCCAGATCCCCGCATCTCTCTGTGCGCGAGACGTGACCACGACAACAGATGATACGGTATATCAGAGATTCCACAGTCGGACGTCTCAGGCGCTGTTGCCCCTAGTGCAGACCTTTAGTCACGACACGACAACTAGGTTAGGGGAGGTGGTCCGCGGCAGGGCTTTCTGAGCTACCAGTCTAGAATTTTACCTCCGACGAGCGCTATTACCACTGCTAACCCTACTCACTTCCGCTCATTGTAAGGCCTTCCCCCTATCCGCCACCTGGGGACGCGCCCGATGGGTACTCAAACGCACGGGGTTTCTTTTATATGATATTCGGTGTAACAAGTTGTCTTTAAAAAAAAATTAAACAAAATTGATTTTTTATACCGAATGACATAAAAAAATAATATGGCCGCCCTAAGAAAAATAAAAGCTCACTACGAAAACTCTGAGATCTGGCGGCTTTGAAAAGTTTGTCAAATGGATAATAATAATAATAATAGCAATTTATTTCGAACGGTCACCCACTTACAGGAAATACAAATAAAAATTATTACAACGAGAATTCAAAAGAAAAAATACAATACATAAAAAATTTCATCACAAAAAATAAAAAAATTCATCACAGTTGACAAAACTACACCTAATACCAATCAATCAACAAATCATCCTAGAAAATAAGCAAATACCTACATCAATAACAATACCAGGTATCCCCCACAATTCCCCCCCCCCCCAAAAAAAAAACAAATCACTCGCTTAAGTATATTCGTGACAACAATAACACCGCTACTGTCACCCAATTTGATCAATAATTGACTTGAGAGAATCAGCAAAGATAATATCAGCATCACCGCAAAAACGATTGAATGTGTTGCACATATTGTGATATATGGGTGCTCTAGTGAGGATATTGATTCTTGGTCGAGTGCAGAAAAACAATTTGGTATTTCTGGCATTTAATCTAGGTACTACAAATTTTACTCCATTGAGTAACTCACTACAAGCAACCCTATTATTCAGTAACTTGCACAAAAATGCCACCGCCAATCCAAGCCTGCGATTTTCCAAGGACTCCATGTTGAACTCACGCAATAACAAATTCTGATCAGTGCCTCTAGCCGGATAAAACCATCACGTTTTAGTACAAAATACTTGAGAAGTTTACGTTGAATTAACTTAAGCTTAGTAACATATATATGGTAAATTGGATGCCAAATGATGCATCCATACTCCTACTTTGATCTTACGAAACTGTTAAATAGAAGTTTAATTATTGTCTCCACATTTTTAAATCATCTGCAATTCCTAATTATAAAACTCAGTGCTCGTGATGCAGAAGAAACTATGTTTTTATATGGGTCTTAAAGTCGAAATCTTGGTCAAATGTTACACCAAAATCTGTTATCTCTCTGCATCTCGACATGGTACAACCGGCAATTTCGTAATCAAACTGCACGAAGCTCGTCCTTCTGCAGTAAGTAGTAGCTACGCAACATTTTGATATTTTTGACGACTTATGTAAGCCAACCAAAAAATATTTAATAATTTACAATAGGTAATAAAAAAGATATGCCAAAAATAAGAAAAATCGAGTTTTCAGTTTTTTCGGGATATTTCAGCAACGCCTGAAGTTTTGCTAATTTTTTTTCTAAATTTTTTTCTTAAATTCTAAAATTCAAAAGTTTCCCTAAATAAAGGTTGAAATTGAGCAGCTCTGCCCCATTTTTTTTACTTCGTATCTCTCAGGATAACCGATATCCCCATGCTTAAGCTCTAAAAACTTACACCTGTAGATAGAAAAACCTATCTTTTTAAAAATAGGAAACTTTAGAGAAAGTTTCATAGAAAAGTTGTAGTGTACATCCTCCTTAACAGTTAGTGTAATTATGATTTTTCACAAGCAATACAAGCAGTATAATAAGCTATATTTAAGGAGATACATGATTTCGTCATTTTCTTTTAGTAAATTCAATATGACAGGCACTCCTTGAGGAATCGGATGGGGAACACTTGAGTGCGGAGTGTTCTGGAGTGATATCATCTACCTAGATGTTAAAACTCCCAATTATTCTTACTCCCAATTAACGCAATAATTTAAAAGTACTAAGTTGACTGGGCAACTAGCACCAAAACACAGAAAATTCTGTGCTTTTTGTTTTTCTGTATAGATAGAATTATTGTGGTAGGTATGATATCTTAGAATGAATAAATGGTAATTAAGTTTCCTCAATTAGGTATACGGTCATTATTTACATCCGCGGCTCCTACAGTTTCACTATGGCACCTATATAGGTGTGGAGGACATACCTATAGTAACACCAGGAAGATATTAATTTGCTGGGCAAATGAAAGATAAGCGAACAAAACGGCATCAAAAGAAGGTCTTCCTGAGTGCGGGCCTGTTTAGAACAGCGAATATAATAATAAACATGCAAGGTCAGAGTGTCGAGAGGACGGCGGAAACTCGTAAACAACACCAGAGCCGGTCTGTTAACAGACGCAACATACGCGGCATGCAAACGTAGTCGGAATATAATAGCGAGCGATGTCGCGTATTTTTGGAGTAAAAATGCAAAATAAATGCAAATTTGAAAATAAAAATCGTGCTACCGTTATTCTCGAAGATATTCCTTGCCCTGAAAGTGAAAAAAAAAAATAGAAATTCGACCGTAGTGCCAAAGAGGCCTTAGTGGTGACCTTGATATTAGTTTGCCCTGGCTGTTTTTAGCTTCTTACCCACCCAGCACCCCTATTTCGCTCCTCGGTCCCGAAAAAATTGATGAAACGTAGGAGCCGCGGATGTATACAATTACCAGGTATACAAAATATAAATATAATATGAGTTATTGAACAGCCAATTAAAATAATAAACAGAACGACTCACCGACTTCCCGCAAGTTTTGTTTGTCTTTGTAACGTCCACTCAGAGTATACCTCACTACGGAAATTATATGCAGTAACTGACATTACTAAAAAAAGCAATTTCGGAAAGCGGCATGAAGAAAACATTCCTCAAAACGTAATATTCTGCTTGCCGATTCTCCGCTGCTTTTTTACTAACGTTAGTTACTGCAAATAATTTCCTCAGTGAGGTATAGGTGGATACTATTTCTTATTCAGTCACGAATGTGTCAGGTAGCAGGTAGATTATTATTCACATAAAACAAATTAGCGTGCGCTGCAACGGCAAATTATTATCTAACAAAACAACAAGCACTCACGGGGGGTGTTGCTCAGCCCTCCTGGCTGAGACCTCACGCTGGTACCGCGCTACGCATTGTTAACATCTTCTATGGAAAAATCTTGGAAGCGCTTAAATGTACCTAAAAGGAGGGTTAAATAAACGGATAGAATTGGGACAATTCAAGACAATGAAAAGGAGCACTGTGGTATGCGAAGAGGCCACCGCATACCACAGAGCAAGCCTGTATGCCCATTCCATGAAAGCATTCTGCTAATCCTCCAATCCAAACCAATCTAGAGTGCATTGGCACACCGAACCTCAGCAATTCTGACGTCTTGCATCGGTTATCGCTTCTGGGAACCAAGTCACGAAGTAGAAAGCATAAAATGTCTATGCTAGACTCATATTTCCTGCTTCGTACGGTTGTAAGCCGACAAAATCACTTCAGGTACATATACATACCATGATATCTAAAGGGTTATTTATTCGATACCACGCTTCGGCGAGTGCAACAAGATCTTCTCTCTATATATCGCACGCTACTGGGTACGTCACAATCAGTAAGAAACGGATATCAAACCACGTACTCATCTGAGCTCATACGTCGCAGCTGGACAACTTCAGATTCAAGGCCAACTTGCTATCTCGAGCAACGGTACGAAAATACCATTGATGAGCTGGAAAAAATGATATTCCAAACTTCACATCGCTGCAAAGTGCAACTGATGCCAAATCTATGAATCAGTACTACTCAGTATACTTCAGTTAGTAGTCTAACCAGTCAGTGTTATAAAGGCGCATTAAGTTAAGCGGTAGATTTCTGGGGTCCTATCGACCGTAGGTGGAAAATTTTGCAATTTGGTGATTCTTGGAATGAGAGGGATTACAAAAATTTTAATAAAAGTTCTTTGACGTCGATAATAGCTTTAAAAATGGTATCAGAAATCTACCCGGTAGCTTAATGAGCCTTTATAATACTTGCTGTAAGTACTTAGATCACATTGCTTCTTGCGTCGTGAAACAACAAATCTCAACGTGTAGAGAGACCCCTTACAAAATGCGAACAATTTTAAATTTACCTGAAGGTCAGTGTCGATCTCTGAATATTGTCGATGATAGATTTCTTTCAATTATTATTATTCATTTGCAATATTAATTTCTATATTACATATTTCTATCACTTATAATAATTTTACTTACTTGTCCTCTGTTAATTTTAAACACCCTGGCATTCAATGAAACTAATTATTATTTTCCTAAATAAATAGTACTTTAAAGTAAAACTTTAATAATTTCACTGTTAAAGACATAATAAAGATTGTGTTACCAGTGTGCCTACTCAAACGGTTAATGAATTCAAAGTTATTTAAATACGTGATCGAACAGTTTGAAGTACATTATTTCTCATAATTTCTCGTATTGCTTGTTCGAGAAGTGAAGGTTAGCTACCAGTGTAAAGCTAAGAATCGTATGCGCCCATCATAGTTGTGAATTTTGTCACCGCTTTACTTTTAAATAATCTTTTATTTGCACTATGGTTAGATGTTTTGGTCAGGCGAATTTTATAAAGATAAACCGTTATGTATTGTATAAACCACTGTGTAACATCGTGGTCTAAACTGTAGATTAGTGGGAGGATGATTTCTTCTTTTGGAATGATTGTTTATTTTACCTGTTTCATTATTTTATACACAGCAGATTTTTACTTTGGAGGTTGGGCTTGAATAATCTCATGAATGTATCAATAACCATTTTAAAATTTTAAGGGAACAACGACACTTGTATTATTGAACAGAAGTAACGAATAATACTTTTACAGTTCGTTGAGGTAAAATGTTTCTGCTTTTTCTGCTTCTAGGCGAGGTACAGCTTTCATTTATCACTGGCGGTGCATTAATTAACTTGCGCAGACAATTCAAATGTGCGAATGCACTTTTAGAACTCTGTTTTATTTGTTTTGATGTTGTTTGTTATTTGATGTCTGTTCCAAGTCCAAATTATCTTATTTTTGACGAATTTGAATTAGTCAAATTATATCGTGTGATCCAATAAATATTTCATCAAGTCTTTGCTTTGGAAGAGAAAGAGATGGCTATTCCTGATCTCATTTTAACAAAATAGTTTCAAAATGACTTTAGTAATTCAGATTCTCATGACAAGTGTCATAATTTCTATTCCTGTCAGTTTAAATTTAAATTTTAAAGATATGTTACTTAATTTCAATGTTATGGCTTTCACCGATCAACAAAAACTTTTCATGCTGGAAATATTTTTCAGGAATTGACAAAAAATCAATGGCTAATGGATGTAATTAAAAAAAGTAAATCGTGTTTTTGTTTATTGTTCTATGATTTGTAGATCACTGATTGGAGTTCTAATTACATATTTGTATTTTATCTGGCAGAGGATGCTTCATTTTAATCAAGGCAATATGAAATATTTTGTAGATCACACGATAGAAGCGTGTAATATGAACAGAATGGTGTGTCCAGGGTTTTCCATAGACTGATGAAAAAGCAAATTCTTCACCGGGATGTCGATAACTCATCCTTATATTCTGCAGATCAGATCATTCTACTCCCAGTGAATGAAATTTTAGCCGGAATATTTTTATTACATGTGGTACGATGGCCGTTAAATTTTGTATAAAACTACGAACTGTCACGAGTTCGTAAAACTACAAGCTTTTTACGAACCTCGTGAATACCGGCCCCGTTATTTTCCACAAGGTGCGTCAATGCAAGTGTCATATTAATTAACTAATGTCAGAAAAAATCCATATTTAAGGGTGAATATCTCGAGAAAACGAGTTTTCCTGAGCTTATGCCCAATTGAGACTCGTGATCTACTCATCGAGTACTACTGATTCCCAGAATTACATAAAATTTAACCGGGAGTCAATCTTCAGAAGGAGTCTGCGGGGCTCATTCTTTTGAAGAATCAGGGTAATTATGTTAGTAGGCACCAGAGAAACAGATGTGTACTATAAACGACTCTTATATTATTTAGAGAAGCCACGGGTGTGTGTTGTATTTTTTATACATTAAATTATTTAGGAAAAAAGATGAGGGTATATTCGGGATCTTGTATATTTCACGTTTCCAAACTTTCTCCAACTTATTACACTCTCTTGTTCTTTTGAATAAAGTGATTATTATTTTCCGTCTTTTCATCAGAATCGTTCGCACACGTCCTTTCACCTTCCAATTCTTCAAATTATTTTTTTTCGGAACTCTATTTTTCATAACAGCAGTGCTTATCAATATTTTTTAATATAGCCTTTGTCGTATCGAATGAGAGAATACAATTAATACTTTGATTATTGGCAGGTTTCAATTGGGATCTAACACTGAAAAGCTGAATGTTGTCTATACGCATATTGTTGGGAACCATCGAACCATTATCAAGGTCATATGGATTTCACGCTCGTTTGTTTCCTGTCCAATGTTTGCGCACATCGCCATTCATTGCCTTCGCCTATTTACTTTAGATCCAATTATGAAAATAACAACGTTTTATTAAATTGTCATCTTTACCACTGGTTAAAAACAAAGACTTCCTATAGGTAGCATGCCGTAATTGATGTTACTAATAATAAACTATATTGTCATTGCTTATAATTATGATCTTTTGCTGCATGTGTGGTTATATTGATTTGAAAGTTATGTTTTAGCTAGATAGATAGATATCGACTTTTTTATATTTAACGAGAGTGTGGATAGGCTGCTAGAGCAGTTTGACTAATCCACTACAAAACTGCCACCGTAACCGCATTAAGTTCGAATCCCGTTGTTGACACAGACATGTATTGTGTGTTCGTATATTAATTTACATAGCCACCAGCTTCCTTCGCTCGCTTCGCTTTCTCTCTTTCTCTCTATCTCTCTCTCTCTCTGTCGTCTAGTAGCTTCAGCTTTCTAATTTTCATCATTTTCTTCCCTTTTAATACAATATTTGGTAAATATATACATCCGCGTCTCCTAAGTTCCATCAATTTTTTCGGGACCGAGGAGCGAAATAGGGGTGCTGGATGGGTAAGAACTAAGAAGCTAAAAACAGCCATTGCAAACTAATATTAAGGTCACAGCTAAGGCTCTTTGACACTACGGTGGAATTTCTATTTTTTTTTTCACTTTCAGGGCAAGGAATATCTTCTAGATTAACAGTAGCACGATTGTTATTTTGAATTTTGCATATTTTGCATTTGCATTCCAAAAATCGTGACATCGTTCGCTATTATGGTTCGAGTACGTTTGAGTACGCTTTGTGCGGTCGGCCGGCCCTGATGTTGAAATTATTAATTTCCGGCCGCTTAATGTTTATTTCGTCCACTCGACACTCTGCCTTGCATGTTTATTATGTGATATTCGCTGTTTTAAACAGGCCAGCAGTGCCAGCACTCAGGAAGCATACCTTCCTGATCCTGGTGTTACTATAGGTATATCCTCCACCCCTATATAAGTGCCATAGTAAGCTGTAGGAGACGCGGATGTATACAGGATGATCAGTAATTCGCGCACTCAGAGTATGCTGCGGTAAACTTCACTTTTTAAGAGTGGTAAATTTTCTTACAGCAGTGTTGTAAGTTCTTTTCTTCCAAAGATATGACCGTTTTTTTTTTAAAAAAGGTGGCAACACTGCACTGAACATGTGAATAGGTTTGGGTTAGATGGTATATTTTTATTATTTTTGTTTCCATAGCAATGAAGGCATTTGAATATTTTATATAATTTTATAAAGTGCAACATTACCCCTACCTATATCATTTTTCGATCGTTCCTTATACAGGGTGATTGAAACGCCACATTAGAAAAAATTCGACTTCCAAATGATCTAGGAATCTGAAATTTGGAACTTAGGCAACATACCTGATAACGAGTCAAAATGAAATATTACCAAGATGGCGGCACATTTAAAAATGGCGAAAACAATGGCCATCTTTGTTTTTTTAAATGGGACACCCCATATTATTGTATTTTCAGATTGTCTGAGAAAATGTAATAACAATAATGTTTATAGTTGCATTTTAAATTGAGTAGGCTATGAGTTATAAACAAGTGAAAATCGCAATTTTCCAAATTTAAACCCATTTACGAAAACGGCCCATAATATCAAAAAACGGCTTACATGTCCCTATCTTAAATTTTTATCTGATATCCTACTCTATCGTTTAAATGTTTATACAGGGTGATGAAAAATATGATAATTTTCACCACGTTGTATAAACATTTCAACTGCATAATAATTGGATGCCTTATAAAAAGTCAAGATAGGAACATGTAAGCCGTTTTTTGATATTATGGGCCGTTTTTGTGGTTTAAATTTAAAAACAAAACAGCAAATGGGTAGATCTTGCCGACTTATGTTAGTCCACAAAAAATTATTTATTAATTTCCAAAAATAAGAAAGATATAGCAAAAATAAGAAATCTCAGATTTTTCAGTTTTTTCAAGATATTTCAGCAACTACTGAAGAGATCTTAAATTTTTTCAGATTGTTACTCAGTATAAAAATCCGCAATTTTGCCCCAATTTAACCGATTTTGTAACTCTAATGATAAGCTAATTGTTTATATTATGTATATTTTTCCAAAATCACGTAATTTCGATTTTCAAAACGCTACTGCAGCTTTATCTTTCAACACTAGTGAAAGAAATTTTGGATCCTTGTCGCACTTTATTTGCTATTTATGATATTACTTAGTGTTAAAAGTGGAGTTTTATTTTGTGAGTGAAAAGGTTTGTGAAATGAGCGAAGCGTATTCGTCGAATAAATTTCCAAAAGTCGTGTTACTTCTACAGGTTGTCTTTTCAAAATTCCAGAAATCCGGTTCTTGTGGTATCATTTTAGCTCGCAGTTTTCAATCTAGGGGGATGAAGATAATGTAGGAGCAAGATATCCACAAGGAGTGGTCTGATATTGCAATCGAGCAAAATCGGTCGAGACGTTCCAAAATGGCGGCGGCGGCCTTTTGAATTTTATGAAAAATCGTTATTTTTTGAACCCCTGTATGTTTATGAGCACATTTTTGAGGGAATTAAACTGAAATTTTAACATTTGACGATAATACTAATAACTTTTAACCTTCAAAAATTTCAAGAAGCAATTAAGCAAAACGGCGGAGATACTCGATTTTTTTTTTTTTAATAATGACTATGCCTCTAAAATTTTATAAACACTCCTGTAGTTTCATCTTTTAAGATTAATGAGCGAAACTTTTTACTCTTGTAAAACTTTGGGATGACGTTTGATTTACGTTAAAAAAATTCCTAAAGTTGCGTTACTTCTAGACGGGTACTTCTACTACTTGCTTTGTTTCTGATCGCAGGTTTCAATCAACGAGACTGAAACTTTTGTGGGAGTAAGGCATTCACAAGAAGTGGCCTGGTATTGCATCTGATCAAAATCGGACGAGCCGTTTCAAAATGGCGGTCTTTTGAATTTTAGGAAAAATGTCTAGATACATATTATTTCTATTAAAAGCTTGTGGCGTGGGTAGGAAAAATGGTAAAAACGGCTAAATTTCAATAACCGTTTATGAGCATATTTTTGAAGGAATTGAACTGAAATTATTATAGTAGACAGATGTACCACAAAATTAACTTCAACCTTAAAAAATTTCAAGAAGCAAATAAGCAAAATGGCGGAGATATTCCATTTTTGGTAAATATTTACATCCACGTATCCTCAGTTCCATCAATTTTTTCGGAACCGAGGAGCGAAACAGGGGTGCTGGGTGGGTGAGAAGCTAAAAACAGCTATTGTAAACTAATATTAAGGTCACAACTAAGGTCTCTTTGACACTACGGTCGCATTGCTATTTTTTTCTTTACTTTCAGGGCAAGGAATATCTTCGAAATTAACAGTAGTCGATTATTATTTTTCATTTTACATTTATTTTGCATTTAAATTCCAAAATACTTAACCTCGATCACTGGTTATAGTGCGGATACGTTTGAGTGAGCATGGGGTTTTATGCCGGTCCTGGAGCTCGCAATGATGAGCTTCCGCCCGCTCGACGATATCCGCCCGCTGGACGGGCTGACCTTGCATGCTTATATGAAAATATATGCCGTACTAACCAGGAGCGGACTCCCTAGAGCGATTGTTAGTGCCGTTTTTTCCCTAACCATGCATTTGCAAAGCAAATTAATACCTTCCTGGTGTTACTATAGGTACGTCCTCCACCCCTATTTAGGTGCCATAGTGAAACTGTAGAATACCCGGATGTAAATAATGACCCGATTTTTTTTACATTATGTTTATTTCTCTAAAATTTAAAATGTTCGATTTTCAAATTTCTTTGTAACTTTTTTCGAATTTAAACACAGTCAATTTTTTAAAGGTAGCTAGTGGCGCGTGCATAGGAAAATGGGCAAAATTGTTAAATTTTGTCAAGTCTTTTTGTTTCGTCAAATTTAAAAATCCATTTTATGGCACGTTTTCAAACGACATGAAATTTTCAGAGTAAACCAGTACCTACGCTTTATGACCTGACTATGGGAAATTTCACAAAGTCAATTTAAAAAGCGTCGAAAATGTTCCATAATTGAATCGCATAAAAATGCACTATTTATACGATTGATGCGCAAGAAGGTTTTTCTGGTACCTAGTAACCAAATGAAAGAATATATTAGATACACACCTAGTATAATATTTAACGCAAACTAATGAAATGAGTTAGAAAAAAAGAAGATTGTCGGTAAAACCATTCTTTGAATTTTGAACCACTTATATTGATAGAATATTAATAAGATTCTCGGTAAACGAAACTGTACCTACGGGTAAACTCTTCCATCTCTTCGTGATTACGAAAGTAGTGTGTCTAGCGCGTGATTCAAAAACGTCAAGCAATTATTAAGCGCGTACGATGTATCCCCGGAATCCATCAATCGGCTCGCCTGCTCAGCGCTCAGTCAGTCAGTCAGTGCTGTAATAGCTACGTATTCGCGAAGAGCCGGTACGTACGCAGTAGCTTCGGTGATTCCGGTGTCTAATTCGCGTGTAAATATTAATTATTATTGTAGTTTTTCGTACCGCATTATTATTGTTCTTTAAATGCGGTGAGTGCCTGGATCTTCGGCGACGAAAAACTTTTATGTAAAATATTATGTGGTGCTACATAGTGCGCATTTTGAGGTATTCTTGTGATATATGAATTCACCGTTCAACAGAAAAAATAATTTGTTTATTAACTGGAACCTAGGTAACTTGATGGTTCGTTAGTATATTGACAATAATTTTATTTTTTATTTTAGTTTATAATTTTGTGACTTCTGGGCGACTTCGTATAGATAAGTCAGCTTCTTTTCTAAAAAAGTTTAATTAAAAAAGATCTTTCATTATTCAAACTATAAGTTCATATTATTTCAATTAAGACACTTGGAATGTTTACCTGATTTTTTCTAAAAATGATTCATTATTCGATTGGGACTTATTTGATGGGAACAAAAATCTAGAACTTCCCATTTTAAGGCACTAAATTTCCTAACAATTCTAATTTTTATCAATCTCAGTGTGGAAAAAGCATCAAATTTGAAAACAGAATTTTCGGATGAAATTTCCACTCTCACTATAACTGATGGAACTCTAAAACTGTTTTTCTGAATGTTTGTTTTGTTTTGAACCATGACTATCACTAAAAACAATTTGAAATTTGAAAAAAATAATTTCATTCTACTTTCACGTCATAGACCATAATGGACATCATCACTTTTTGGCTTGGTAAAAGTATAATAAACTTGACATGTTTTTTTTACCAAATGTAGGTAGATAAATGTTTCTAGGTCACTTGCCTTTTATACCTACCAGGATAATAATTTTTATATTTTTAAGTAGAGACAGATTCAGCCTGAAGTTGAGAAAAAAAAACATAGTTTCGATAAGAATATTTTGAATACACAAATAGTTCAATTCGGATAAATTATTAGCTACATACTGTACTGCAGGAAAATACCTAGAGATAGCAGAATGACATAATTATGCACATCCATCAAGGTTGATGTCGGTTGTTTGCTGAATAATGATTGAGAATGAACGCTTTTAGGATCTTTAACAATTATTATTTGTTTATTTGCGTAGGTACTTTGGATTTTATACTCAGTAATTAATGATACAAACTCAGGTACCTACCTACCTATAATAAGCATGCCTAAATTAATATTTAATATGGAGATTTTGAATGATCGCAAGCAAACTTCTTTACAAGTACCTACCTTGGTATTAGAATTGAACATGTATAATTGATAGATATTTTTAGTTATCTATTTGCTACTTAAGTACTTAAACCATCAACCAGTAGTGTGGAAAATAAAATTATAATGAATGCTTTGCAGCATAAACAGGCTTAAATAAACTTGATCAAAATTGGCGTCCTGGGTCACCTTTCTGCTCCTGTTTTTTAAAAAATTATATATAAATAATAAATAAATAAATAAAAATAATAATAAATTTTAAATCATAATATGAATGAATAATAATTATCTGTGACAAATGCAGCTATCCGATGCCAACATCCTAAAAAAATGCGTGAACCCTTTCACTATCAGCAGAAGTCATGTAGGTAATGCATTTTATCACAAAAAACTCTCACCTGTTTACGTATAGGACCTGCTCCTGATCAGGCAATATTTTTCAGAAAAAAACTTTGCAACTTTGCCCTTTTGCACTTTTGACTTTTCGTTTTTTTTAAGTTATTGAGCTACGCAATCATCTAAGTCAACTGAGGCCTTTTGCAGTATAAAAACCAAAGCCAAAATCCAAAGACTGTGAATTTTTTATAAGATTAATTTACATTTTTTTGATCAATTTTTTAATAATAAGATTAATTTATTTTTACTTTATAAGTGTAGGAGGTAATATACAGGGTAATCAGCAACTCGCGCACTCCGAATACAGGGCGATATAGAGCCCATTAAAATAAAGGATATTCTGCAAAGAAAATTGAATCCAACGGTTGGTTTTCAAGTTACAGAGTTTCCCTCATCCGAGCTTAAAGGTAATTTTTTCAATAACCGTGATAAAAATTAATGAAAAATTCAGTTTACTGTAATGTCTGGAATGGATACCATATAATTCGTCAATTTTTTTCCACAAAACCTCTTTAAAAAGGAATTGAGAATGTTGGAAATTGATACCTTACCTAAATCTGAACCGAACTTATTCACATATTCAGTGCAGTGTTGACACCTTTTTTTCTACAAAAATGGTCATATCTTTGGAAGAAAAAAACTTATAACACTGCAGTAAGAAAATATCGAGGAAAATATGCCACTCTTAAAAAGTGAAGTTTACCGCAGCATGCTCTGAGTGCGCGAGTTACTGATCATGAAAAAAATTGATGAACTATATGGTATCCGTTCCAGATATTATAGTAACCTCAATTTTTAATTAATCACGGTTATTGAAAAAAATAGTTTTAAACTCGGATGAGGGAAACTCTGTAACTTGAAAACCAACCGTTGGATTCAATTTTTTTTGCAGAATATCCTTAACTTCAATGGACTCTATATCGCCCTAAATTAGGAGTGCGCGAGTTATTGATCACCCTGTAGATATTTTTGAACCTATTATCATTCTAAATTTAAGCATTTTGCAAAAGGAAGATTTTTTTGGGATTTGTTTTTTTAAATTGTTATTAATAATTATTAGACCATACTTTCAAAAAGTGTTATATTATTGGGTTAACATTCTATTGTGTCTTTTTTAAAATACTAGCAATATTGTTATTTATAGTTTTATTAGCCAAAGTGAATCCTTAAGTGCATATTTGCTTCTTACAGTATCCTAGGTGTGAAACATAATTATTATCATGAACGTTTTAATGAAATTTCAGTGTCAATGAAGCTTAGTTTATGGTAGTCTGCAAATAAATAATAACGCACTTGGGATATGTGAAGATAACAGTTTATACAAACATTTCATGGTGATTTTATTTACAATTATTAGTGAGTTAACACTGTGAATGTTCGGTGATTTTTACTACAAGGATTAGACTGGGTGTGCAGTGATTTTTAATACAAGGATAAAATAAATTAAGTACTTATGGTACTTATTTATTAGTGTTCAAAAGCCATGGCCTACGTTCTTTTCAAAGTCTTCAGGAAGAAGTACACCAAAGTAAGACTAGGACTCACTGGCGTTCCGGTAAGTTGAAAGAATTTATTTCTTCAAACATCAACATGGGCAAATTATGTAGGTAGTTTTAAAGTTTAAATTTAAACATTTATACGAATTTTTCGGTCATTATGTAGACAATGGCCAGTCGCACTCAGACATACCGCATATCTTAGGTACACTACGAGGTAGTATGATGTGTCTAGTATTATGATAGTACTAAGGAAAGACCTCGAGAAAGACTGTGCAAATTGGTAACAATATTTAGATATTTACCTTGCTATAACAAACTGTAATTATACCATTGAGATGGCTTATTGATTATTTGATGATTTTTTGAAAAAAAAAATTTATGGAAATTTTTATGGAAATTTTTCCTTGCCGATCTCGAATAATTGTCCATTAGTTTGGGAGCGGCCTCAATAAGTGCCGGTGATACAAAGAAATCGTTCGCCGGTGCGTGTTTCACCCCTTAAGTACCCCTATTCGCTTCATGGTACCCTTAAAAGCTTCAGCTCATTTCCTCAAAAAATGACCTACATACAAATAATGAAACTATCGAGGAAACTACAATGAAAATTAAGTGTAACGTGCAGTATAAAAATTGTAGTGATGTGCGACTGGTCGCTCATCTACATAATTACCAATTTTTCTTCTTTTGTGTATTATAAAGATAATACTATTAGTTCGATATTGACATAGGTACACAGGTGTCCCAAAATATGATGGCAATCTCCCGGATCTGGTTAAATTTTTATTTTAATAATTAAGAAGCCAGCCATAAGATTTATCCCTCGATTTATCCCTACGAGACACGACACCTATGCAAAGATCTCGGCAAAGATATTACCATTGAAAGTTAATAATGGTTGAGAATCTATTTTTTGCAATAATTTTTTATTCGTTTGCAGATGTTTATTATTTGTTGTATAGTTTTGCAATATTTTATATTGTTTGGAGTAATGTTTTCTAATCTCTTGTAGCACATACATAGACCTCGAGGCTGCACAACCCCTTCATTCACTTCCGAGTTCACTTCAAAGAAAAATTAATATTTTTACAAATTTTTTAGATTAGGTAATCTTCTTTTAATTTCATATTTTCAGCATGTAATGTATCGTGATTTATTTCGATTGAGCGAACCCGAGAGCGAACCGTTATCGAGATAAACGTCCTTTTAATATGTGATGCAGCTAAGAAACTTTCAAACGGCGGCTGATCTTTCATAGTAAATTAAGCAGGAAACAAAATAACAACTTTTAAAAAGATTTTTTATAATAAATGCTCAACATTACCCCCCCCCCCCCTCTCTAATGCATGTCCCGAGGCATGTCCGTTCTCGTCGAAGACGGGATTGCCGGCGCAACATTTCTTCATTTACCCTGATACCATTTGAATGATACAAAATGCTCCAAGTACATTTGACTCAATCGTTCCTGCCCAAACATTTACACAATTTTTTTCATGGCGCGTTTGAATAGTGGCGTGTGGATTCTGATCAGATCAAATGTAAAAATTGTGACAACTATTAACAACACCATTTTTCCCGAAACCTGCTTCATCAGTACCAGAATATGGATTGAAGGAATTCCGGATTTTGTGCATAGTTTTGTACAAACTACTGTGAAAATTGTACTCAGGCAGTCTAATGGACTAAGAGCATGTACTTTCTGGAGGTGGTAAGAATGTAGCATTTGTCTTTTAAGAATTCCATCGATCGTTAATTTTGGAATATTAGGTATTTTGCAGCGGGGCTAATGATCGAACACCAAGACATTTGGACGAGCATCTGGATTAGCAGCACCCGCTGCATCAACTGCATCTAAATATGTTTGGCTTTTTATTTACTTTTTTACTTACAGTTTAGAAAATTCCGTCGCTGCATCGCCTATTAAAAGGACGTTTATCTCAATAACGGTTCGCTCTATCGAAACAAATCATGATACATTTTTCATGTTAAAAATATGACTTTAAAAAAATTAACATGAAAAACTTCTTTTTTTCCTTTCAAGTGAATGAAGGGGTTGTGCCACAGCGAGGTCTGTGTATGTGCTTATCGAAAACTTTATTCAAAGCAATCTAAAATATTGCAAAATTGTACAAAAAATTACCACTATCGGCCAATTGATGAAAAAAAGTTATTGCAAAAAATAGATTTCCTACCCTTATTAACTTTAAGTTGTAATATCTTTGCAAGGGTGTCTCATAAGAATAAATCTTATAGCTTTTTTTTATTTTTAATAAATTTTCTTAAATCCGGAAGATGGTCCACATATTATGGGACACTTATATAAAATGTATATTTTAAATTAGGTACATACTTTTACTGTAAAGCTCACGGCTAGCCAAAGATGTTCGATTTGTAAAATCGAAAAATATTTCCAGATATTAATATCGAAGACGCTTTCGAAAGTTGGGTTAGTTTTACTTTGAAATTATTTTGTGAAATATAATATGAGGAAACTATTGTGACGAGTATTGTGAGTTGACGGTGGCTGCTTTTATATAGTACGGCAAAGGTATTGATAGTTATTTCTAGAGATATACCTAAGTGAGAAACTGTACAGTGTAGGTAAGGTATCATTGTAGAAAAATGACCGCTGTGCGTTATTTTCGGGATGTTTACGTCTATCGAGTATCTTTATATCTATCTTTATATCTTCTATCCAAGTTAAGAAGCAGTTCAACGAGACCGAACATTTATTTATTATGCATTTTAACATTATAGCAGCAAAACACCGTCACGTAAACTCTATTCACCATTCACAAGATTTAAGATAAACCGTAACTTTAAGTCATGTATTATTATGTAATCTTTTCAAACCTGGACAATGAAAGGCAAAATTTATTAATCGCACATCAACAAAAACTATAAACATGCAGTACAAAAAAATTATTAAACTGCAAGACAGGCCCCTAAAATAATATACTAACTTGGAGATCTTCTTACTGTATAAGTCTAACTGTAAGCCGTAGCTGTTTTGCAAAAATAAAATAAAAAATATTTATAATGGGTACATAATAATAAATGATTACTGACAGAAATTTTTCTGGGTAAATTAAGAAGTAAAAATTCTATTTGATAACGAAAAAACTGAAAGTGCTTTTAACTATAACTTATAAAATAAGAAAATTAATCGAACTTACCTAAGTCGATGAATTTCTAGTAGGTATAACTTAAAGTTCCATATCTAGACGATCTCCATCATAACAATCAATTAGTATAGATGGTATTATATTAGTCTGGAAAATACTCGGGAAAATACACCAAGTTCAAGAACAAAAGTGGTGATTTTTAGCGCTAGTTTTCAAATGTGTCTTAATCCACTGTAAAAAAATAAACCTACACAACAGACCGTGCTTTGGATGTCACGTTAAATTGGGGCAGGTCAGGTCAGGTCATGGTAGACAAGTTGCTCCTTTGGGTTTGGTAGACGTGGCTGAAGTTACAGAGCGGAAACTGGATTAAAACTGTAATCGATATGATGAGCGAATAAAATGAAATAAAATAAAATGAAATAAAATTTACTTAAAATTTGAAAGGATCAATCTTCTTAAGGTGCCGTCTTCTGTCGAAGGTTGACGATCATCATGATTACTTGCAATTTGTTTACTGCTGCTCTAAAGAGGTGTTTTGATTGAACTATTTCTTGCAGGCTTACATAAATCGGCAAGAGCTATCCATCTGAGATTTCAAAAGTTTTCAGAGCCGTTAGATATCCACCAAATATAATGTCAGCATAGTGAAAGAAAAAAAAGTTATACAGGTGGCCAGAAAGTGGTAATTATTGAAATTTCAACTTTTTGCTCATTCTTCTCAGGGTAATTTTGAATTTTGAATATTTTGCCTGCAATGTGAGTAAATATGTACATTTATAATAATTAGAAAAATCATCATACATGAGTAACAGAAAGAAACTACTCCCAGTTGTGAATTTTTCGAATTTAACAACATTTCTGCCACTTTTTTAAATATTTTTGGTGCGAAGCGTATTCGAAACTTAGAAACCATTTTGTAAGTTCAAGCTTATTTTCTGTTTATTATAAGAAGTGAACATAAATTAAGTTTTTATTCAATTCAGCGACAAAAATGTTTGTTATTTAATTGAAATGAGCTTATTCTCCGATTGCCACAATATCCTAGCTTATTAATTTTTTTTGCGGAATAGAGTTTTATCAAATTAAGGTGGAGTATTATTATTGTAGCGTATTATTGTGGGGGCATTAAATTAGCAGTAAACATTTTTGAGACCCAATCAAATTTGAATATAAATTTATGTTCACTTCTTATTAAATAGAAAATAAACTTGAACTTATAAGATGATTTCTGAGTGTCGAATACGCTTTGCACCAAAAACATAAAAAAATATAACAAAAATTTTACTAAATTCAAAAAGTTTCTGTTACTCATGTTGATTTTTTAAACTATAATAAACAATATACAGGGTGTTAAGAAAATGACGGATAAACTCTTCAGTACATTGTAGGGGACACAGTAAAGTACGGGAAAAATAATTTAAAAAATTCCAGAGCTACATTTAAAAAGATACAAGCAAAATATTGAACAATAAATTTGGCAACGTTTAGATAAGAGTTGGCATTTGGTAATTTCGTCTAATTTCTAACAATGTAGGTAGTCAAGGTATCAAAACCGTTGTTGCCAAATGCTTTTTTTTCAGCATCTTAGAAAAGAAAAAAAATCTTATTAAATTTTCCAAGCCAGTAATACATCTTAAGCAATTTTTTAATAATAATAATAATAATATCTCTCTTTATTGTACGTAAAATTACAACAATCATTGCATCAGTACAATAGTGTTAAATAGAGTAAAATGTGAAATTTTTTAATTGATAACGATTAAAGTACCCTTTTTATATCTGTAAAATCATCTAGTTTTTGCAAATACCGAAAAACAAAGATAGTAAAATGTTAATTTTGGCATTCTTTATCTCACCAAATTGAAGACCAGAATTTTTTAATTATTTTTCCCGTACTCTACTGAGTGTCCCCTACAATGTACTGAAGAGTTTATCCGTCATTTTCTTAACACCCTGTATAATAATATAACAGTAAAAATATTAAAAATTCAAAATTACACTGAGAAAAATGAGCAAAAATTTTAAATTTCAAAAATTACCACTTTTTGGCCACCTGTTAATTTAATGTCTCTCATTACTGACATTACGTTTGGTAAATATTTAATGTTTTTTTTTCCAAATTTTCCGCAAAACATTTTCAGTTTTTGATTTTTTTGTGATTTTGAAGTTTACAAAAACGCCATTTTCTATGGAACTAAAATTCACACCATATACAGGGTGATCCCGAAATGGCGGACACGGAACACAGGGTGTTGTAGAGGATGTTCAGAAAGACTGTAAATTTAAAACAAAAATGGGTTCCTCGACTTCGTTACCGAGATATAGGGTGTCCTTTTTCCAAACTTTAAATCGAAATGGCGGTCAAATTTAAACAACCTCCACTGGCAAAGCACATGGTTTCACATAACTATAACGATAGTGTTTGCTTTTTATTATTTTTATTATCGGGAACGGATTTATAGGCATCCAAAGTTTACCTATTCCCCGAGTTCAACAAAATTTTTCAATGTGGCATCGTTGTTCCAATTCGAGATTTTGAATAATATTATCGACTAAGTCGTATCCACGCACCGATTATTGTTTTAAGCTTTGTTGTGTTTCCATTTTATATGTTTCCATGGTAACATTCTATCTGGGTATTATTGTAGACCTACACATTATTTTTCTGCCTGAAAAAGGGTCAGTGCAGTGTTGTGACTTTATTTTCTACAAAAGTGGTCATATCTTCTTAAGGGAGCCCTACTTGAGAAAACAGTAAATAAAACTTAGAATCTTTAATCCACAATAGATGCTGTGGTGCTGTCCGTGTCCGCCATTTCGGGATCACCCTGTATATCTAGTGTGCTCAAATTTAACCTTTTGGAAAGAACAAAGTTATGACACAAACATATTTCAAAAAAGATGAAAAACGAAACATTTTCCCATATGGTGCGAACTTTTCGGGGGGCACTGTCTGAATACTCTGGGATCTAGTTGCGGCTTTGAAACCTGGTAATTATTTTTTCAAAAATACAAAAATGTATGACTGAAATAAAAAAATCTCGATTTTTCAGTACTTGCAAGTATTTCAGCAACGTTTGAAGTTGCCAATAATTACTATTTTGTTTCAGATCCTTAATAAGCATTAAATTGTGCAAGTTTTCTCTAATTTAAGTAATTTAACCGACCTTGTATATCTCTCACGGTTTACGAGATCCCCATGTACCACCTGTTATCTCAGACACGCTGTATATTTATTTTTATGTACAAAATCTGGATTATATTATAAGCACTTTCTCTACTGAAACATTTTCAGATTTTATTCTGTACCTGATAGTAAATGGAAAGAATAATACCTACCCCACAAAAGGAATTAACGCGTGACATTGTAAAGACATTATTTGCAAGGGCAATGAACGCATTTTGATATTTTATATTGTAAGGTGAGTTTGAGTGGTTACCATACTTCAAGTTTTTTTATCAGAACCTCTGTAATAGAGGTTTGGTGGAAGAAAAAAATTAATCATGTGTATAGTTTTTGATCCAGGGACTATAGAGACTATTATTCACCTATTTTCATAGTGCATATTAAAACAGTTAGCTTCAAACTTGGCTGAGGGAAACTTTGTAACTCGAGAACTAAACATCATTTTTTTTTTTGACATGTCGCTAGGTTTGCCTCTCGAGAATTGGAAGCGACACGCTGCGTTTGGCCTGGTGCAGTGTAGCGACATGTGGCGCTGTGTATCGTTAGTGAGAACAGCTACACCTCGATTTATTTCTAAATAGTCTGCCAAGGTCACATGAAATTTCAACATTGATGTCAGATCTCGAATTTCAAGATCGACAACAAAGCCAGGGCAATGAATCGATTATTAAATTTATTGTTTTTGAATCTTCCTAATGTCAAAAATTTTCATTTGATCCCTTTAAGAATCTTCACTTCAAATTCTACCTGTCATTTTTAGTGTCAAAATGTTCGATGTTGCAACGTAGCATAAACAAATATGACCTTGGCAGACTATTTAGAAATAAATCGAGATGTACATAAATTTATGCGGACTGTTCAGTTGGAGGCGTCATTTTGTCGCTTGATGTAGAGACGCGTGGTGTAGCGCAAGTGGAAATTAGTAAGAACCAGATTCAGGGTGAATTATTGCTTCTGCGATTTCGACGCGTTGTCGCGACGCTACGTGTCGCAAGCTGTCGCATGGTGCCCCATAAGTGCGGCTTTTAGGGAGGAGAAGGACACAGGGTTATAATAACTATTTCGTTGTCGACTACAGGGATATCGGACATCGTTGTTACGACTAATGGTCGAATTCGGACAATGTCCGAAAAAAATTCGCAAAACTACTCGTAGTTTTGAGTAACGAAATTTCCCAAACCCGAAATTTTAATTTTATACGGTTACTATTAAGCATTATAAAATAAGCAGAACTAGTTGTGCGCATTGTGAAATGTATACTAGTTCTATTCTATTATACATTTCTGAACTGAATAACCAGCACTAGTTCTGCTTGTTTTACAGGCACCCAAACCCAAATAAAAAGTATGGTTATGTTGTTGTTTTTTGCTATGGATTTATTTCGTTTGTGCTCGTGGAATTGTGGATGTTACAATTATTATAATTACGATATTCACCCTACCTACCTATAGAAAAATGCATCTATAAACATAATAATGGCGACAAGAACGACAAAGAAATATCCTTTAGAACTGCATTTTCCGATATTTCTAGATCTTCACAAGGATATGCAAAATTTTAGCGTTCTCATTTAGATGGCTCCAACTGTACCTAAGGTACATCGAGAACAGCGGAAGTATGAAAAAACTACGTGCATATCTCCATCTTTTAACTTTTCACGTGATATCCTTCTGTACGTGGTTTATATTTTAATACAGGGTGATGGAAATTATCACATTTTTCATCATTCTGTATTATACTTGGCTACTTGGTATACTTCTGTGGTGTGCAGGAAAAAGGGGATAAGTCTACATATCCTCGCATTGGCTTTATTGATGATTTAAGCTCAGAAATTATCTGTGCATATACTGGCAAAAGGGAATAACTCTGTTGTTATTCTAAAGTACATAAACAAGCTGATGTTAAATGGGGTTATGTTAACTTATATCCAGTTCACGACTAAAAACCCACCAACTTCATAGGTTTAGAAACCAGCAGAATGCGTTAAGTATACTTATCCAAAAACGTTTGTAAAAAAAATTTCTATTTCGCTTGTCAAATAGTGATATGTAGACTTATCCCCTTTTGCATTTCCTTGATACATCATAATGTTACCTCGCGTTATTGAATTATGTAGACTTACACCAAATACGTTAAAATATTAATACCGGACACTCCTATATACCTATAGCATTGCAACAGGTTGCGTCCTAGGGAACCTGCATTACCGTTTTACTAGGGTAGCGCATTCACTTTTTGACGTTTACTAAACACGGTTATGTTTCAACACCTGGATGTCATATTTTTGGCACATTTGGTCACAGGCGTAGGTATCAAGTGTAAAAAAGCGAAGTTTGAAAAATGAAACAAAATAATAACGAATAGAAATCGATAATCCTCTTTCAGTGGGTATTAAAAACAAAATTACGGGTTTATATAGGATCTACGAAGCTGTAGACTTTAGTATCTAACACGTAGTTACTGAGAAAAATACGTTTTAATACGCGGACTTAATAAAAAATTATGTGAATTTTTAGATAGTTGTACGTTCATGGAAAATCTGACGTTTATGAAGTCAAATTTGACATTCCCAACTTTTTTCCCAACTTTTTGTGAGAATGAGAATGCGCTACCCTAGTAAAGCGGTAATACAGGTTCCCTATTGCGTCCACTTTAGCAGCGCCACCAAGCATGAACTGGGGCCACTAAAAATTAAATTTGGTGAAACATAGCGGGAGATTTAAATATCAACGCTGAATAGAAAAGCCCTTAAAATTAATTAGACGGAATAGACGGAGGAAATTGGGACGAAGAATTATAATACAACAATAAACAACAAAGTTTTCAATATGTTTATTATATTAACAATAATTAACTACAATTACACACAATATTATTAATATCTTTAGGTAGGTATATTTCAAAAAGATTGAATCGCTATATATACCCAAGTGTAAGCCTTTTATTTGCCGCAATTCCAATAATGTGCTTCCTTGCAGTTTTAAAGGTCTATTATTTGCTGGATTAACAAAATTTTCCTCTTTGAAATGATCAGTAGGTACAAAATAATATGGTGAGAAATCGGCTTCGACACTCCACACTTTTTCAAAATTTCGTCATTCATCGATGTTATTATAACCTATTTCTTGTTCCTATTTCCATCAGCATAGTTATAAAATATTAATAAGTTTATTTACGCGGCTTCTAAAGTTAACTTTATACATAATTCTTTATTCCTGCTTGGAACACCGTGGAAAGATCTGGACATGCTTAACAATCCATAATGCAACCGCACACAGCACACAGCACATATTTTCCAGACATTATGTTCACTTTAATACAGCGGTACATTATAAATGCCTATTTAACTGCGTACGCAACAAAATTATCCGCTGATATAATGCTTTGAGAGTAACTTTAAATTGAAATTATACTTGAAACTAAAACGTTCAATAATTACTAATGACAAATTATTAATAATAATTAATTATCATTGACTGCAGCTGTCAAAAACCGTGAAAAGTTACCTAACTTTGAATTTAAAAACAGCTTATAGTGGCCCCAGTTCCTGCATGAGGGCGCTGTGAAAATGGACGGAGGTTTTGAGAGGAAGTGTCCGGTATTATATTTTAAGGTATTTGCTTACACCTTTTTTGGCGATCTATTTATTTTAAAGTATAACAGTGTTCTTGTTCAACACACGTGTTGTGGTTCTGTTCTAATCGGGCCATCTGTATTATTGTGATACCTATTCTACCTTACCTATTATATTGTTTTTTTATCATCAGAATTTGTGTTATGTTTTATTACAATACAATGCATTTATTGTGGGAAATTATATTTTTGTTTAAATAAATCAGTTCTGCAGATAACTTTGTGATTATAATTTTTGTTTCTTCAAACAGGTAAAATAACACAGCTATATACATTGTACATAGCCTTTTGATAAAAATTTGTTTTAGAGTAAGTAGACATATCTCATTTACGTGTACAAGAATAATCTAAGTAATATGTTAATTTCTTAAATGTAAAAAGGGTTAAGTATACATATGCCATTTTGCTCCGCCATGCTTGTTCATTGATGGTATGTAAAAGGGGATAAGTTTCTAATTATTTCACTTTTATAGGTTTTTATGTAATATAGCTTTTTTTTCTTGATAATTGCAACAACATAAAATATCCAGTCTTTATTTCTATCATAAAATTATTATTCTTAGCTTTTCTAATAAGCTCAAAAGTAGTTTTTTGTTTCTACTGTAAAACTGACATTTTTTACTTATCCCCTTTTGCCTTCACACCACAGACTTAGTATGATTGGTGTATACTTGAGACCACATTTCGTTATTTGTTATAGTTTATTATTATAAATGGTCTAAATTTTTATCCAGGGTGATGAAAAATCTGATTATTTTCATGAAACTTTAGGTAACTACTATTTTTAAAATTCCTTTCATATAAATCCGAGTATAAATCATATTGTGTCAAAAGTTAAAGGGTTGCTTTTGAAATTATTGAAATTCTTAGTTATTGATAATTAATATACCAAAATTAATTATATTGTCACGATAATAATGTATATTTATTTGTCGGCACAGAACGTGCAGAAGTGAGAACCTAAATTCGTTTGAACATGGAAAATCTGATGGTATGGATTGGACGTGAAAACTCATTTGATTATACATACTTACCAATCATTTACATTGACCCACGCAATATAATAGCGGATTTGGTGGGGCCTAGCATGTATTAATGTTTACATTGTGGGCCAAATTGTTACTCTCTCACGATCCTATTGCCTTGCATTATTACCGGGCATCCTATCAACACTCAGTTCCAAGATCATCAGACAATGGGTCAGGCTGTAACAATTACCGAAACTAGAACACACTAGGTTGACTACCTATTTATTTATATTTGGAAGTCCCGCGTCGTTATAATAAATATAGTGTCTCATCATCGTATCATCTAATGCCAGAGAAAAGGAAAGTAATCAAAAGCCTTCACACGCATTGATCGCTGATTTGTTTTTTTTTTATAAACTATGAATATTTCCGCCTTTTCAAAAATGTGGTGCCTGAAGTTTGCCCATAAAATGGTACATAGTAGGCTTTCAGAGCTGATGTCAACTGAAAAAATAAGGGACCGTGGTCCTTCGAAATTTGCTCTGGAGTAAATCTCCAAGGATCACGACAAAACTGCTCGAAATTACTTATGGCTTTGGTTCATCAATAGGTTGACAACTATAGACTATTGAGAACACTGTCACTTTACGAAAACCGAGACGAAAACCACCCAAAACTATCAAATGTCCACCGATCCTACATGTGATTCCTAGATCACGAAAAAGTGATTTTTCCAAATTCACCTGCTCATATACAGGGTGTTTCAGAGATATAGGGATAAATTCAGTGGCGTAAAAGATAAGGAGGGAAAAGGGGCGCCAACCATAAATATATACGCCACTGTAAGACATCTACAAAAATTTAAATAGCCAAATTAAAGGTCTTTGTTTGTTTATTGCCAAATTTCGTCAAAATCGGTTCGAATTTACATGAGTGTATAACCAAAAACTGTTATATTTTTTTAAACTTTGACGCCCTGTAATTTTAAACAAAACGTCATTTATAGCTGAAATCTATTTTTTCAGTTTATATTTTTATGAGAGGAACTACCCCTTTAAATTTGGCCCTATATCTCTTTAACAACCTGTATATACAGGGTGTAACAGCTTATTTGAGTCCAAACGATGGATTTTTTTTCAATCTTTCTTATTTGAAATTCGCATTTTGGAACAATTGGTGTTGCCGATAGTTTTAAATTATTTTGGACTATAGGACAGTGTCCCATGTCCCATTTAAGTGGCAACTTTTTTTATGGAATGCTCTTATGTTATTGCAATTTTGTGTTGTCTGAGAAGAACCAATAAGACTAGTTTTTACAGTTGGTGTTTAAATTGACTACAGTCTATTCCATCTCTATTCGGAATCTATTATAGTTGGCTATGGATTTTGAAAGTGATCAACCACTAATAATAAATTTTACAGCGCACTGGCAAGTTTAAAAATGTTCTAGGTTATTGGTAATTTTGATAATGTCATTCAGGAAACTAATTAAAATCTCTAAAATAATCATAATATACTAATTTTCTGTCAGGAGGTAAGTCTTCATTGATCACTCCCAATAATGACTCAATCGTGGATCATTTTCTTGTCGAAAAATTTATAGCGCATCCTCTCTCGTCTATAATAGCATTTCGTACACTAAATACATATGAACGTTTCGATAATAGGTCAAATTATTAATTATTTCTGAGAACATTTTTTGGAGAGTTACTATATTATAGGTATACCTACCTATCTAAAGTTTTTTATTCGAGCCATATTATGAATTGGACATGCTTTTCATACCTATGGAAAGTAAGTATTTCCAAACAATAATTATTTCTTAGATAAGTAGGAGGTACCTATACTCACCCTACAGTAAATACTCGAGTAAATATCTCAATATCTCATGCAGCTGTGAAGTTATGGCTGAAGCTGGTGAAGAATTCCCACATATATGTGTATAGGCAGTTCGTTTTTCGAGCTTAAGCATTGGGATCCCGGTTATCTTAAAAGATATAAAATTCGGTTAATAATTTGGGGCAAAGTTGCACAATTATTTTGACCTTATTAAGAATTTGAAAATAAAAATATAAAAATTCAGGCGTAGTTGATATATCCTGAAAAATGGAAACATAGAGATTTCTTATTTTTGCCATATTTCTCACTCGATTTCTCATTACCTATTGGAAATTAATAAATAATTTTTTGTATGGTTACATAAGTCGACAAGAGCTATAGACCTCGAACTATACCCACCTGTCATTTCAAAAATTTGCAAAGCCGACTAGATCCTAGACGACGGTCGGTTTGCAAACATGTTAATAGGAACTTGTTTTCTCAATACGCGTTAAGGAACACTCCTTTCGCTTGGAAAAATGACTGGTCACAATTCGTGGAAAAATCCAAAAACTAGTTGTTCAGCTTTACAAAGGTCTGCCAGAATGTAAACCACACATCCTGAGGAGTCGTTTTTACAGTATGTACCACCATCTTTAGATTGAAGGTTCAACACGGAAGATTCCCCTCACATCTATATAAAATAGGCATCCTAGACAGTCCCAAAACTGTTCTGTGTGTGGGTATTGGGAGTGAGGGTACTCTGAACCACATTGTTCTTGCGTGTCCGCGAATTGCGGGTGCAACCAACAACTTCTTCACACGTTGAGGAGGAAAAAAATATCGATGCAGACCAACCTCACTAATATAATTATTAGCTCTTTCAAATGAAGACATCATGGAATCCCATGGAGTTACTTGACAACAATACTCATTATTGGTATCCATCAATAATTGCTATAAAAAATGCTTACAGATCCCCCATTATGTGGAGATTGAATAATAATTATCCTCCACTGTTTTTAAGATCTATTGTATTTAGAGAGATTGGGTAATGTATTTTTTTTTTTTTTTTTTTTTTTTTTTTTATTATTTCTCATCAACTTTACATTTTAGCGATATACATTTTTGTACACTAGATAAATTCGCCTAAGCTATTTAGCTTGTGTTGCGAACTATGCACCTTTATTTTTACCTTTTATTATCCTAACAATCTAATTGATATCATAGAGAGCTATTTAAATAAATACTAGAATTAGAGGTTGAGGAGGCAGGAAAATAGTCAGTACTCCTAGAGAATACAGCCTCTAAACAGAGTCAGTGAGACCAACAAATATTCATTACTCAAGTCCAAGAATCTTCGCTATATCGTCATACCTCTGGTCAAGAAATGAGATTATGCGTTTTTTGAGGATGTTTCTTGATTTGGTTTCTTTAATTTCCTTTGGTAGGCAATTATAAAGTTTTGGTGCATGGAAAAACAGACTTCTTTGCGATTTCGATCTCTTAAACAACGGGATTGATAATAATTCGTCATCTACCTGCCTGGTTGCATAAGAATGAGCCCGTTTTGTGAATTTATTGAAATTCTTGGTAACCCACAAAATAGCTTGATACATGTACAGTCTCCTTACTGGCAAAATATCTGTCTCCCTGTATAGTAACTCTGTGGAATACATTGGATTCTTTTTAAATAGTACCTTAATTAACGTTTTTTGAGTCACCACCAATGTCTGCAGTATGCTACTGTACATTCCTCCCCATACAAGGATGCAATACCTAACAATTGATTGCGCAAGCGTATCAAACACAATCAATAGTAATTTCTTACTAAGTATGTCTCTAAGCTGATAAAATTTATGTGTGAGTCTTCTGAGTCTAACTGCCAGATAAGAGATATGCTCATCCCATCTCAAATGTTGGTCCATCATTACCCCAAGGTACTTTATCGTGTCTGTTCTGGCAATTTCCAGACAACCACAATGTTTCTCCGAGCAGTTTTGGCCATGGATTTTTATTTTGCTTTTTTGTGGTCGATCGGCGGTAGAAAGTGAAAAAGTCATAAATTTGGTTTTCTCTACGTTTAAACTCAGTTGATTTACATCAAGCCAATTTTTTATAATCGATATATCTTTCTCAGCTTTCTGATACACGCCTTCCCATGTGTCATCATTAAAAACAATGCATGTATCATCAGCGTATGAAATAGTACACCCATTTAGTTGTGCTACGTTGTATATGTTGTTTATATATATTAAAAATAAAATAGGACCCAACACTGTTCCCTGGGGCACACCCCTCGTAATCAGTAAAGGGTCACTCAGTGTATGATTTATTTTCACACGCTGATAACGTCCCTGTAAATAATTACTAAATAAATTGAGGGCAGTACCTCTGACACCAATCGACTCTAGCCTATTTTTTAGTATATGATGGTCAACCGTGTCAAAAGCCTTAGCATAATCCAAAAATATAGACAGACACTTCGTACCACTATCCAGACTATCAATCACAAACCTATTCAATTCTAGAACTGCATCTTCTGTACTTACACCCTTTTGAAATCCAAATTGTTTGTCGCTTAATATCTTATTTTCTTCCAGGTAGCCAATCAGTCTCGTCTTTAAACATTGTTCAAATATTTTTGCAAAGTTACTTATTACAGAAATTGGCCTATAATTCTCACATGCTTTTTTATTACCCTTTTTAAATACAGGCGTCACAATTGACTCCTTCATGGCTTCCGGGATCTCACCTGTTTGCAGTATAATATTTATAATGTGAGTTAGAGGAGCCAATATATGTAAATGAATGTGCTTTATTGTCTTTGAGGATATTTTGTCTTTTCCACTAGCTGCTCCTATTTTCAAACCAAATATATATTTTATAATTTCAGTTCTCGTTACGGGGTACAAAAATAGAGAGCCGACCTGTGACGTATTTCTTTTTTGACTAATCTCTTCGTAATTCTTTGTATGTCCCGCCACCCTTAAAGATTCACCTACTCTGATGAAATATTTGTTAAAATGGTCTACCAAACTTTTTTCATCTTTAATATTATGGCCCTTTTCATCAGTAATGTTTTGGATATGAAATCTATTTTTCTCTTTACAGCCCGAAACTTCGCCTATTACCTGCCAGACTTCCCTGTAATTGCCATTTGCATTTTTAATTTTGTTCCTGTAATATTCATTTTTTGTTCTTCTTAATAAACTATTATAATAATTTCTATAATTTTTATACTCATTATATTTTTCAATACTATAGTTCTTTAATAACTTTTTCTTCATTTTATCCCTTTGGTCCCTGCATTTGATTAAACCTACAGTCATCCATGGTTTCAGTGTTTTCAACTTCCTATTTACTTTAATTTGTTTGGTATTTTTTTCGATATAAAAGTTTAATTTATTTATGAATACATTATAACTATATATAGAATTTTCACTTTGTAAAATTTCCGCCCAACTTTCATTTTTTAGGTCTTCATTAAGATAAAAATAATCTAACCTATTAAATGTCTGAGACACATTTTCTTTAACTTTTTTTAAACCCTCAGTCCTTTTTTTCAGATTTAAAATAATGCAGTCATGATCTGTAAGAGCTACCTCAAGTAAAAACGATCTAATGTTAAATTTTTTGTTTATACTCTTATTTTGGCATCCAACAAAAAAATGATCTAACAAACTGCTCTGATCTTTAGTTTTTCTCGTGGGTACATCAACATATGGAAACATGTCGTGTTTATTTAGTACGTTTAGATAGTCAGTCACATTCGTATTCCCTATGTCCAAAAGGTCAATATTTATATCTCCACAAAGAATTTCAATATCACCCTTCCTTTTATTCTGGTAATAATCATCTAAATCTGCAATGAAATCCCGAACATTGGTAGATGGAGGCCTATAACAAGCGGTTATTTCACAAGTACAATCAGGCAAGGTACATGAGATCCTTAGTATCTTAATTTGACCCAGATTTATTACTTCAACTGAAGAAAATATCCCATCCCTCACATAAGCTACTGTTCCATCATTTTGATTGAACGTTGAGTTGCTATATAGTATCGTAAATTCAGGTATAGTAAAATCACTCACCTCGTCTATTTTCCATGTTTCAGTCAGTATAATCACATCAATATTTTTCGTGTCCAGTGTATTCAGATATAACAACAGCTCATCAAAATTGTGATTAATTGATCTTATGTTAAAATGCACTACATTTAATATCCTACCAGTTTTTAATAATTTGTAGCCTTCATTAATGTCTCCGAAAATCTTTGTTCCTACCTCCTCGCTCTCCTCAATTATTATATGATCTAAAATATCTAAATTAGTATCCATGTTATATTCACATACAATTTCCTACAATCAAATGAAAATAAAATAACAACAGCCCAGATTCTATAAAGTTTAAATGAATTTCCCTTATTGCTGTATATAAAAAAAAAAACAAAGAATTTCTTAGAATCAAAAATGTCAATGATCAAGCCATTCACTCTCCAGCAGCACCATACCCCTTTTCTTGAATTTTTATTTAGTTAAATTTTCAGTTTTGAGATATTTTCAATATCTTCCAGTTTTTTAATTTGATGTTTCTTATTCTGTGTCTTGCAATATATTTTACCGTCTAGACACCACACATTTTTCTTTCCTATCTTCTCAACCGCCTTCTTCAGTAAATCGTGATAATATTTAGTTAAATCATCCATAATTACAATTTTTGTGCCTTTTAGTAGTCTTCTCTTCTTCATGATTTCTTGTTTTTGTTTGAATTGGTTGAAACAGATAATTATTGCTCTGTTTCTGTCCGTCACCTTACTTCCCAAGCGATAGCAGCTCTCGATATCCTCTTCTTTAAATTCTAATTCTGTTTCTTCATTTATTTCTTCAATTATATTTTTCCCTGAGCTTCCCTCTGGTACTCCATAGATTCTTATATTGTTCCTTCTTGAAAATTGCTCCATTTTTATTAATTTCTGGTTTAATAGCCCGTAGTCATCCACCAGTGTTTTCATTTTATTATCAGCTTCTTTGAATTTTTCATTTATTGCAAGTTTACCGCCTATATCTTAACTGCTATACTTGATAAGAATGTATCGTCCTTATACATTTCTTTAATTGTTTCTTGTATTATCATCCTTATATCGCTCAACTGTGATTGTGTAAAAGGCATTTTATATATAATAGTTCACACTCGTTTATCTGTTTATTTTCACTAATTTTGAATAATTAACTTCACTCTCCACACTGTTTATTTTGACTTTTACCTGGAGACGATGCTACTAGCTGCTTGCTCTCACAGCGACATCAATATGAATATGAATGATGAGTATGATTGAGTGAGTGTGCACACGAGTTAACACGTAGTCTTCACATTGCCTGACCTTCAGACCCTGCGTTCCGTACCTAATTTAAAACGGATAATGAAAGTTTTCTGGTGAAATAATTAACCATTTAATTTCCCCAATGAGCAACTGGTAACTGAATTAATTGATTAAAATACATAATTATTATAGTTTCATGTCATTCACACCTGGTAATTGATTTTTTGCTTCACTGGACTGGCACATAATCGATAAAAAATTAGTTTCCTGGGAGATTTCTTTATTCAAAGAACATTGAGCGGGAGCTCTGTACATATTTGCAACAGGCTGGACCGCGCTCGAGTCCCTCGATACACCAGAGTCTGGCTATACGTGGTCATCTTTCTTGGTTGGTTAACCTCCTCACGTCCATGTTTATATTCTTTCAGCTCCGGTGCGTGCCATAAGATTAGCATTAGTCGAGCTAGAAAACGCTCATTAATTAATTTTTTTCATCGATTTGCATAAACCTGTAAGGTTATAAACAATACCTGGTCATTGTGCAGTTAGCTATTGTTCCAATAGTAAGAAATCAAATTAACATATAAAATTCAATATGAAATTTAGTCATTAATTAATTCATTTTCTCAGTTAATATTTGTAGAAATAAAAAAAATACCGAAATAGGTAATTTTTTAATTTAATTTTTGTTCTATTCACGTAACATTTTTTATAGAGGGTGTTCCTAGGCTCAGTAATGACGTCATTGCATATTTTTTTAAAGACGCTCTGTATATTAGGTACTTACTGCATTTTTAGATTTTCTGAGAAAATCCAGTAAGATCGGTTTTTACAGTTGCAGTTTAAACTGAGTATGTTAAGCCCCAAGCAGAATCTCTGGTAGATCTTTGTTAAGTATTCAGACTTCTTGCTCTCTGCGAAAATGCACGTCGATGGCCGAAGTTCGCGTATTTATCTGTAGAAAATTTCCAGTATTTGTCAAGGACACAAAAAGTGCCCTATAACACTGCTTATCGCTTGATGGTCTGTGTAAGCAAATATAAATCTAGTTGTTTGGCGGTCTGTTATCCTGAGCCGCATGACGTCAAAGTTATGAGGCTCAAAGTCTTTTTCACGTTGTCAGGAGATTCTGACAAAAACGCTAATTCCGAATTCCGAAGATACGTCTAAATTGGGAATGAAAGTCATATCCTGGATAGAAATAACTAACTGTGTTTGACGACGCTTGGACTTCTGTTTCACACAAATTTCCCATTCGGGAGATGTTACTATTTTTGCTCTTGCATGAATGTGTCCCTGGATCCGAATGGTCGGTCGTTTTAACTCCTGAAAATTTTAACCGCGGGAACGTCATCCATACTTACTAAATGCTCGAGTTTGGAAGTTACAGAGATGATAACTGTTGGGGGGACATAGTTGCCTTAAGATTTTCCTAAAAAATGTGTGGAGCAAATCAGGCATACGAGATGCAAAGAAAACCCGAGAGAAAAGGTACTAGTGTTATGTCTTGAAAAATAAGACTAAAGGAAGACCAAAACTTTTCCTAAACACTTACCGACTTTAAAATATGATGAATCGGCATTTTTGATTTAACTTTCATTTATGTTTTTAAAACTGAGATGCTCAACAACATTTAACTATTTGATTGGTATTATACAATACACCTATTTGTCTGCTACAATTTATCATGTTGGCTACATCATGTTGGCCATGTAGAAATACACAGCCGAATATAGTTCTACCGGGCTGTTGCGCATTAAGAGAGGATGGAGAATCTCCATGTTGTCATGTTGGTTGATATATGGAAATTAGCGAAGCGACAACAATTTGCGACTTGTGTCATGACAAATTAGTTAAAAATTGACAGATTAGACAATATCGCTGGCCAAGTAGTTCGTCTGAAGAAATCGCCTTCTTTTTTGTGTTTACATGTTCTAATCTTATTCTAATCTTGTATCACTGGACACTCAATGAATCTATGTATAATATCAATCTTTTAGGTGATTAGGTTAGGCAGAAGATTATTATTATTATTATGAAATATTAAATGAGTGTGATGAGGTGAAACTGAAATGGAAAATACTTACTCCAGAAGTCAAAAGAAAGATTATTAATAGTAACTTTTCTTCAGATCACTTAATAAATCTGTAATGAACAGTTAGGTACTAAAATTAGACAATTTTGCACTTGCGGAAAAATGTCACTTTCAACTGTTGTTATGTAACATACTATTGCTCAGTTCTTCGAAACTGAAATCACATGTACAAATTTTAAGACTTTTAGTTCAATCATTTTATGAATGCCCTAAGATTCTCGCGCCGCGTTCTGTTTAGTTGCGTTTCATACGAAGAATATATTTTTTTAGTATTCAATCTATGTCTCATATATAACTTGTATCTGTTACTTATTGAGGAACCTGTAGGTGATATCAAAAATTTTTTCGAATAAATGTCATATTCGATAATGAGATCTTTTTTATAAACTAATTTCAAAATGGCCGACGTTTTAAATACGGAATTATGACCAAAGTTACTTATTTTTAAATACAAAGGCCTATATAGGTATATATTTTTTTGATTTCCTGAAAGTACTGAGGAATGAAAACATACATTATTGCAAATACCATAATGTAAGTCATCTGGGTCGCCGACCTCTTGTTTCGAATTTATTAGGCCTCTTCAGCAAAAAGATCCAATTTGAAACAGATAGCCATGTATAGATGGCTATCTGTTATTGTTGAACGCCGTTTCCACCAAAAGATTTTCAAATTAGTCTTATTTAATTTTTTGAAACTGAAAACGTAAAAAGTGTAATCACGAAGCAGTGTTGCCACCCTTTGCAAAGTGCTGGTTTTCTTCATTTTTTAAAATAGCAGGCCCTTATATTACATGGACTCATCCGAAAGTACTTTAAAAGACGAATTCAGTGATATGTTATAAGTATAACATATAGGATTCAAATTACCTAATTTGTTTTCAATAAATTTGTGTTTTTTTACAAACAATGATGGTTTTTCCCAGAAAATGAGATAAGTGGCATTGAGGCTCAACAAGTAAAACTGTCAAAATATATTTAATTAATAACATGGGCTGTCATTGTCATGGTTATTCGCAATAAAATACGTCAGACTACATCATTTTATATCTACAGATTTTTTCCAAAGAAAAAACACGAATTTAATGAAAACAAGTGGATTCAATCTTATGTTATGACATGTCATTGGATTCGTCTTTTAAAGTACTTTCGGACGAGCCAACGTAATATATGAGACCTGCCATTTGAAAAAAAAAGAAAATCATCACTTTGTAAAACGTGGCAACTCTGCTTCGTGATTACACATTTAACATTCATAGTTCCAAACAATTTAAGAAGATTCATTTTAAAAACCTTTTGGGGAAAACGGCGTTCAAAACCCTCAAATATTCATCTATAGATAGTGCTTCAAAGTTGAGCTATTTTTGCTGAAGAGGCCCAATAAATTCAAAACAAGAGGTCGGAGATCCATATAACATACATTATTGCATTTTTATTTCTCAGTAGTTTTAGAAAATTGAAAAATAAACAGGCCTAAGTGCCATAGTGAAACTGTAGGAGACGCGGATGTAAATAATGACCAAATTATTTTTTTTATCACCTACAGGCCTCTACAGGTTCCTCAATAAGATACAGGGACAAGTTATATGAGATGCTGTACCCACCTATAATACCTATAATAAGGGGGCTGCAAAGGGTAAATGTATTTGTTAAGTAGGTAATTTAGCAAACTATTAGGCAAAGGTAAAGTAAGAACGAACGATCTCTTAAAGATTTAATTGTGTTCGGTACTGAGACTGACAAACTCTATGTAATGTATATTATTTTAGTATTAACATGGAACATGGACAATGGACATGGGTATTAGATGGACAGAGAAACATTTGGTAGTAACGATTTTTTTAAGGTGATATTTTTTTGACTGTATAGAATTATTCTTCAAGGCAAACAGCTTTTTCGAACAACTTTTCTTAAAAAAGACAAAATGAGATACAGTCTTTGGAAGATTAAAAAAAATCAAATGCTAGACCTGTGGTGAATTCAAATAACTAAACTGATTTCAATAAACAATAAAAAAATCCATAAAAAATGATACCTATGAAAAAAGAAACAAAATAACAGAAAATATCTTGTTGTCAAAATCGGCAAATTGAAAAGGCAGGTTTTAAAGTAATTTGTTTTAATGCTACTATTTAATTTTCTATTCAGAAAGGAAAAGTTGTATGCAGAGTGTAAACGTATAGGAAATCTTTATAAGTTAAATTTTCAAGTCTATAATAATGTGAAAAATGCAAATTTGGCAGTGAAATGTTATGAAGAAGGGCCTCTAACCCCAATATCTAAAAATGGCTTTTAAAATTAAAAATTACTTTGTAAATATGTGGACGATAATTCAAGATTTGTTAAGGTGTCATGTGTCATCATTCTGTAGTAGAAAGGTGTCGAAATTAAAGTGTGATAATGATGGAGAATACTGATCTAAAAGTTTTATGGATTTTTTCCTACAAAAAATTCAAATATGTTATAATCCCCCTTGTAAATACTTCTCAGTTAAACTGTGTCGCTGGTGTCGCTGAGAGAATGAATCAAACGTTAATGGAGAATATGGATAAAGCCTCGGATAAAGCTAAATCAATGATTATGCACTTTTATATGCAGGCAAAAATGAACAAAAATCTATGGGAAGATGCGATACTGAAGTTCCATGCATAGGTAATAAGTAGATCACAGTCATGTTTAGTAAGAAATAAAACTCCCTACGAATTATAGAAACGAATAAAACCGTATGTCGGAAATATGAAAATCTTTGAGTGTGTTGTATATGCAAGAGTTCCTGATGCAATCCGAACAAAATTAGACAATATGGGAATAGAATGTAGGTTTATGGGGTATACAGAAATGGTTATCGATTATGGAAAGAAGAAGAAAATAAAATGGTTCATAGCCGAAAAGTTGTTTTCGATTAAACTAATTTTATTATGCAAGAAATAAATAGTAATGAATTGAATAGTATCAACTTCTTAAATAGTTAAATAGGAATAATTCTCCGAACAATTATGCAGATGAACATTGTGAAATTGAAAACGACAATTCGAACACTTTAGTGTTCGAAAAGAAAAAGAAATTATAGAAAAAGAGGCAGAAAGAAATAAAAAAGACAAATAAAGACAACATACAAAATTTGACGACTATGAGGTTGGTATAAGCTGTCTCGCTTTGTTGAGTGTTTTTACAGATGCCCCAAAAACATAAGTATGTGGCAGCTAAAAAAAGTACTTTCCCAAACTAAATTAACTAAGGAAGATTGGATAGTATGTAAACTAACCAATGCTCCTATAGGTATAATACACACTTTATCCTAATAGTGTGGATAGTTTGTAAACTAGCTGGATAATATAGAAAGCTAGTCTATGAACTAGCTAAGTAAACAGTTTAACCGTAACATATCTACTAAATAAATAGACTCTACCATTGTTGCAAGAAAGACAAACTTTGAACCCCGAAAATTTAACAATTTGACAACACTGCTTTATATATTAATAATTTTATATTGTCTGATTTATTCATGACCGAATGAAATAATTACATAGGTATAAAGAAAGTCCAATTAAATTATACGCTTCTTAGTCGAAAGGTCTGATTGTTAATCCGATATCATCAAAACAATGGTAACTCTCATCGCGCTAATGAGATCTCCCCACCTCAACTAAACGGTAGCTCACATGGTGTATCACATCGAGTATTGTCTATACTCTACTGCTATTTTCCGAGACCAGAATAAAAATTTGATTTCAGGTAATTAATTATTGCAGACCGACACTTCTGAATGTTTCTATGGCACGAAGTTAACCAGCCAGCGAGAGAAAAGTGAATTTCGTTTTCTGTTTATCATAATGCTTCAACATGATCTATTATTATAATTATTATTATGAGCGTGAAAGTAAGTCAGTTAGGTTGCACTGCATTATTTAATATAAAATTAGTAGGTAACGTTAAAGGGGAGTCTGTAGATAGTTTTTGTGAATCTGCTAACCAGAATACTTCATTGATAAATTGACAAGTCGCCATACATTTGACTACATTATAGATATACAGTCTTGGAGTAGAAATTTTAAAGAGAATATTACTGATATAGGTACTAATACCGCTGGATATTGTAAAGCAAGATATCACGGTGTTTTAAAGATAACACGCTGTTAGTGCTACAGTCTGATTATGGTACTAACCGAGGTGCCACCTAGGTCTTTACGTATGTCCAATTAACGTAGGTACAGCTGGACAACTCAAAACCAAGGATTCTGCCGAACTTGCAAAGAGCCTAGTTTTACAGTGGGACTTACCTGGGACTTCTTTCTTACATAAATCTCTTGAAAACCATAATTAGACCATAATAGAATATCTTGTTTCTTATTTTTCGGCAAACTAATTTTGATATTTACAGTATCATGTTCGAAACCCGAAAACTTTACGTGCTGTTTGGGTATAAGATTGGGTGCTCTTTTCCTAATTTATGGTAAAAAACCAAAGTTTATGAATATTTTTACCGTTTCTATGACTGCTCTTTAACAAACTTGTTTTGTATAATCTAATATCTACTAGGTAAATTATGAGTAAAATACAGGTGTTCGAAAAGGAATCCGTTTGTAGGTTGAGTGGGTCCTGGCGGCAATAAAGAGGTTTGTCTTAACTCAATCCTCTTTTTACAACTGACTGCTCTTGATTTTGTTAGGCTAGGTCTATAATTACAGTTGTTGTCAAAACATTCAAGAACGTTAGTAAAATGACTTTATAGTCCAATAAAGTCTAAAAAGTCATACGTATCGATTAAGAATACACATCCTTTTGATAGTTCGATTTACTTTGTTTCATGTGGTTTTTATAGTAACCGTCCAGTTTGTCTAAACACTCCATCCCGCATAAATAAGTATACGTCAACATTGGTTTTGAATGAGAAATAAATGCACAACACAGAGAATAGAATGTCATTACGTGAATAAATTTTATGTAGTTGTCAGTGGCTCTCAAACTGACGTAAGCGGTTCAATTCGTTGTTTGAATGATTCCTTCAATAATTTACGCTCGTTCACAACTTGACAATTAACTGTTTGTCATTTTCTGGCGAAATTAAAAATATTAATTCGGACGGTTAGTGTGACGTCACATCTGACTTTTTAAAGTTAATCCTACTATATCAACATTTTTGTGAAACAGAAATAAAATTCACAATTAATTAATTTAAGAGGTGAGTGAAGCACCATAGGTATATTAAAATTAGAAAATTGTAAATATTGAACCAATAATAATTGCCGTATAGATGAATTATATTATTATTCTTGTATTGGTTTTTAGGTTCTCAGGCTTACTTTTGTAGTTATTAATAAATAGTTGACGTATCGGGATTGATTAATCCCTTGATCACATATTTAATTAATAAAATAGATACAAATAAATATTATTTTAGTAAAATTAAAATATAAAAGTATGACATTTACAAGTCAAAATCTAAAAATGGCATATCGTTTGAAACAAATGTTCATTTTAGATAATTAATTGTAATTTTACTATTATTGTTTTTTTTTTTGTTGAGTTGGTGTTTGTATGTGTATATTGTTTAAAATAACTGTGAATGATATTGTTTGGGAAGTGGTGTTATTTTATGAATCGTTGGGAATAAACTTCAGGTTAACTTTTATTGTTTTTTTTTTTTATTATTATTTTTATTTACTTTTTAATAAATAATATTTATTGTTGTATTTGTGTGTGTCTGGAAGAGGGTTGTTTTGATATTATGGTTTGATATATTTCGGAATATATCAATAAAATGAAGTTTACTCCCAACGATTCATAAAATAACACCACTTCCCAAACAATATCATTCACAGTTATTTTAAACAATACACACATACAAACACCAACTCAACAAAAAAAAAAAAAAAACAATAATAGTAAAATAACAATTATCTAAAATGGTAATTGTATACATGCGCGGCTCCTACGTTTCATAAATTTTTTCGGGACCGAGGAGCGAAATAGGGGTGCTGGGTGGGTAAGAAGCTAAAAACAGCCAGGGCAAACTAATATCAAGGTCACCACTAAGGCCTCTTTGGCACTACGGTTGAATTTCTATTTTTTTTTTCACTTTCAGGGCAAGGAATATCTTCCAGATTTACAATAGTACAGTTAATATTTTGAATTTTGCATTTATTTTGAATTTATATTCAAAAATACGCGACATCGCTCGCTATTATATTCCGACTACGTTTGCATGCCATGTATGTTGCGTATGTTACCAGACCGGCTCTGGTGTTGATATTACGAGCTTCCGGCCCGCTTTAATGTTTATTTCGTCCACTCGACACTCTGACCTTGCATGTTTATTGTGATTTTCGCTGTTCTAAACAGGCCCGCACTCAGGAAGACCTTCTTTTGATGCCCTTTTGTTCGCTTATCTTTCATTTGCAAAGCAAATTAATACCTTCCTGGTGTTACTATAGGTATGTCCTCCACCCCTGTGCAGGGTGTTCTACAAGCTCTATGACAAACTTTGACAGATGGTAGGTTGCTTGATTTTAAACATATTTTTTTTAATAAACATGCGTCCGATTCGTTTTTGTTTAGAAGTTACAAGCATTTAAAGAATCGTAATTTTTTCAGTCAACCAGGAAGTGACACTATGTCGCTATGTCACTAAGACACTATGTCAACCAATTTACACTTATAAAATATACACTTACTTCAAAGAAAAACGTAGGCTGATAAATAGAAATATCGGTTGTTATTAGTTTTTTTTTTCACTTGCAATTAGACCAAGACGATTTCAGCAACGATTCAGGGTCAACGTTTGGGGTGGCATTTTCAACAATAATTTATTACCTGTGCATGTTCTAAATGATCGTTTAAATGCAGATCTTTATAGACATTTCTTAGAACACGACCTTTTAGAGTTTATTGATGACGTGCAACTCAATATTTTATTCAAAATATGTGGTATCAGCATGACGGTGCACCACCACATAGAGGAAGACAAGTTGCTGCTTGGCTAAATGAACATTTCCCGAATAAATGGATAGGTCAAGGAGGTCCAATATCATGGCCACCTCGTTCTCCCGATCTGAATCCTCTGGATTTTTATTTATGGGGACACATGAAGCAGCTGGTCTACCATGTTGAAATCGCTACCCATCAGCAGTTACTTGAAAGAATTCAAGATGCAGCTAACCAAATAAGAAATGATCCAAATCTCATTCTTCGAGTGACCGAATCTTTAGTTCGTCGATGTGAGGCTTGCATTCAAGCTGAGGGTGGACATTTCGAACAATTTTTATAGTCTTAAGTTTTGTGATTATCATTTAATTTAAATTTTTATTGTTGATTGTTAATAAAGGTTAAATGCTTGTAACTTCTAAACAAAAACGAATCGGACCCATGTTTATTAAAAAAAATATGTTTAAAATCAAGCAACCTACCATCTGTCAAAGTTTGTCATAGAGCTTGTAGAACACCCTGTCAGTGGTCAGTCAGTGAAACTGTAGGAGCCGCGAATGTATATAATGACCTCTAAAATGAACATTTGTTTCAAACGATATGCCATTTTTAGATTTTGACTTGTAAATGTCACACTTTTATATTTTAATTTTACTAAAATAATTTTTATTTGTATCTATTTTATTAATTAAATATGTGATCAAGGGATTAATCAATCCCTAATAAACGTCAACTATTTATTAATAACTACAAAAGTAAGCCTGAGAACCTAAAAACCAATACAAGAATAATAATATAATTCAGGTAGGTATATTAAAATGTATCCAGGAGTATTAGAGTCTATAGTATTCATAGTCAACTTTTGTTTTTCTTATGGCCACCATATTGGATTTTCATGTTATTCTGTATTTAAAAAAAAATAAAGGAAACCAATGTCAGGTGGATAGCTTTTAACGGCTTATGTAAGCCTACAAAAAATTATTTATTAATTTGCAATAACAAAAAAAGATATGACGAAAATAAGAAATCTCGATTTTTCCGTTTTTTCAGGATATTTCAGGAACAGTCCCAGATATCTTGTATGTCTCGATCGAGATGGCCACAAAATAGAGCAGCTGCAGCTTTTCTCTAATTTAACGGACCTATCTCTTAGTGTTCAGGTCGAGGTTCAGGTTTAGGAGATACCCATGGTGAACTCTGAAATAAGGACACACTGTATACAATATACTAATATAAAGTTATATTTTCTGATTTACATGATTGTTATACTTCCTAAATTGCAACTAGAAAAGGTGTAGGCTGCTGTAAACGTTGTAGATGCACAAGTTGACATTGTTGCTATGGGTGACTTGGTCTAACAACCATTGCTCAAGACTCTGGATAGGGTATGAGGCACACGGCGCGAAGTTGCTTGAAAAACATAATTTTTACGGATATATTGACCGAAATAAAAAGAAAACTTCTCATTTTTCGATTATGTATATCTATTCCTATTTAGTATATGTACACCCTTGCTAATTACACCCGCCGATCAATTCTCCGAAAGTCGCCACACTTTGCTGTATTAATGCTATAGGTTTATGTATATTTTTGAGAGGGATCGCCGTTTTTTGCAATTTTTTTCCAGCATTACATTTTTGTGTGCAGCTTGAGCTCAAATGATATATTACTTTATAAATAATTTATATCGAGCTTTATATTAAAGACTTTTTTTATAATAAAGGTTGATGGCCTTGTCTTTTGGAATTGCCTAAAAAGTAGAAACAGCAGGAATACTGAACAAGCATGTCGTATTTCACTAGACATTTGCCTACACCTAATATGTGACGTGTGCTGGAAGCGCTGCTTACAATATTTTACCTTCTGGCATAATGTAATCGCGAATTCAAATTGATTAGTGGGTGGCTGCCATCTATGGTGTAAGACCAGAGCGCGTGATACATTGTCCTGCCTGTTACATAAATAAATGGTGTGGATTGAAGATAGTATTAATTATCATACACCGGGGCATTTAACATCTAAATTCATTTCATGTTGTCCATGTTGAGTAGGCAAAATAAGTAGGTGCCACTCCGCTGAGCAAATATCGGTTCTATTGTTGTATTTAACAAATTACAATGCAGACAAGAAATCAAAATAAAAACTTTAGTTTATATTCCATGAGAAAAATTAGTGCTTACACTTAAAACGACTTATACAGGGTGAGTCATTTCAATCTTCGGACCCGGATATCTCTGTTGATAAGTCAGATATACAAAAAAAAAGTGCAGACAAAAGCAGTTCAAGACAATGAGGTGACCTTGTGGACCAATTTCATGGTTATTTGAAGGTGAAGTTGTTATTTAAATAGGACACCCGTATATTTTTGTTATTTCATATTTCTCTAGAAAATCAAATAAGAATGGTTTTTACAGTTGCAGTCTAAAATGTGTAGGTTATGAGTTATAAACAACTGAAAATCGCAGTTTCTCATTTTAAAAGCAGCAGTGTACCGGGGTCCCAACACCTAAATTAGTGTCCACCCCCTAAATCGAGCTTAATTTTTAAGATAAAAAATTGAAACTTTGAGGATTTGTGTACTTGATATAGGACTACGGAATGGCATAATTAGTTTCATTAAAAAACATTTTTAATATCTTTTTAATAATCACCTTTTTCATGAGTCCATACTACGACACTGTCCAGTGCAGGTTCGGTGTGCCGGCTAGCCCAGCAAGAGCCGTCCTTCTATTTATTTGGGCCTTATTTACTTTGTCATAAAACTTATTGCACCTACCGTTTTCAGATAATATTGATTAAATTGTTCAGATTATATTGTCTACCTGTCATTGCTATATAATTATATTTTATTTAATTAAAGCCTTATAATTAGTTTTTTCACATTTCTTTCAAGCGATATTGATTTTATTAATCGATTTCTACGTATGTATTGAAAAAAAATCAAATTTTTTTTTCGACAATTTACCACCATCTTACAGTTTTTTATCGCTGGCGCCCGAACTAATTTTTTTTTAATGAAACTGATTATTCCATTCCGTGGTCCTATATCAAGTACACAAATCCTCAAAGTTTCAATTTTTTATCTTTAAAATTAAGCTCGATTTAGGGGGTGGACACTAGTGTTGGGACACCCGGTACATCGGAAACGGCTCCAACTATTCGAAAACGGCTTGCATGTGCCCATGTTAACTATTCATGTGGTATCCTACTATATGTCCGTATTCATCAAACTTCAAAATATAACTCTGGGGTTATATTTTGAATTTTCTGACAGCTGATTGGACTAATGCTCAATCCCTATGAACGCTACGAATTTTGAACCAATGACATGTTCCAAAATATAACCCGAGGGGTTATATTTATTGATGAATACGGGCCTATATGTGGTTTAAATTTTAATACAGAGTGAAGAAAATTACTAGATTTTTAATCACCCTGTTTAAAAATTTCATCCCCACAATAGGATATACTACATGAAAAATTAGGATAGGGACATGTACCTACAGTTGTTAACAATAAAAAGAATTTGTATTTGGCTTACCAACAGAGATATCCGGGTCCGAAGATTGAAGTGACTCACCCTGTATAATCCAATGATCGTTTTTTCAACTTCGCATGCTTATTTTGCTTTTCACACGCTTTAAAATATTTTTCAAAATTCAAATTATAATAATTAGGTGTCTATAACTACTACACTATACTGCAAGTCACGGCGATGTAATATATAGGGTGAGTCAATAGTGAGAGATCGGAACATTGCTATTCAACCGTACAGGGTAAAACAAAATTTCAAACAAACGCCATCCCAAATCGTTTGTTACTTTGCATATTTCGTAAATATTTCCAATTATACAGCGTGAACCATATTTTGCCTACATGTATCAATTTTTTTTTCAAATGGAACCACCTATATTTTAAGACATATTCTTATTCGACTGTGAAATAGCTTTATGTCAATACGTATTGTTTGACATTTAGGTGCGGCGTTGACATTTAAAAAAATATTTTCAAAAAAATTCATCGCATGCATGTATTTACTGAAAAGAAGCCTCAGAACTTAGTTTTGGAGTTTTAAGGTTGAAATTTGGTATCAACATGGAGAAAGGCTAGGTCTATCATCGCGATATAATAAGACTGAGATCTACTATACAGGTGAGTCACAAATAACTGTCAAATATTGCTAACTTCAGAAGGTCATAACTTCACTTTTTCAAACGGCACACTCGGTATTTTTTTCCACAATTAGTTCCACCTCTGATCTTACTACATTTTCCATTTGGTATGTACTATACCTAAAATGCACAGTTTGAGAGATATTACACATTTTCCGTTGGTCTGACTGCAGAAGATGCAAATGTCATATAAAACAGGGGCTATTAAGAGAAATGTGACATTTCTAGTTACATTTATCATTGCAGCGTAAATAGCAACTCAAAGCTCGAGCGAAAAAAAATAAAAAATAAAATACAAGATATGACAATAATTTTAAATTAAAATAATATCACTTAAAGCTATTTCACAGTCGAATAAGAATATGTCATTAAATATAGGGGTTTCATTTCAAAAAAAAAATTGATACATGTAGGCAAAATATGGTCCACCCTGTATAAGTGAAAATATTTTTGAAATATGCAGAGTAACAAACGATTTGGGATGGCGTTTGAAATTTTGTTTTACCCTGTACGGTTGAATAGCAATGTTCCGATCTCTCACTATTGACTCACCCTGTATATTCTTCAATGTGCTGCAAGTGCAAGTTATACAATGCAGTTGTAATTTTAGCATTTTAGCCTATTTATAATATTTAACCTATTGATATTATTATGACCTTCCTAGGTATGTTTAAAAAATCTGAAATTCTTGTCTGAACTGTACCTATGCATAAAATTTAAAGATGAGATCATTCATTTTCATATTCATTGAATAATGTTGCTTCGAATTGTAACTTGTATAATTATTCAGTTGCAAGTTAGAAGAAAATAATAAAAATGGTAGAGATATTCGAATTCTTTTACATTATTATTTCTCTAATATTGAAAATTTTCGATTTTCAGAACTTCCTTGTAGCTTTATCTTTCAGAACTGGTGCGCGAAATTTTGCAGTTTTGTAAAACTGATGCAGGACTTTTGAATTTCCGTTAAAAACGTTTGGTAAAGTCGCGTGACTTCTAAAGATTGTCCCTTCAAATTTCTAAAATACCCATTTCTGTCCTTCCATTTCAGGTCATAGTTTGCAATCTATAGGAGACTGAAATTAACTGAAAGTAAGAAAGAATATTCATAAGTGGTCCGGTACTCCATTTGAGCAAAATCGGCCGAGGCATTTCAAAATGGCGGCCGTTCTAATTTTCGTAAAAATTGGTATTATTTTGACACCTGGGTAAATGCAAGATAGAAAAAACTTAAAAACTAAATTAACAGGATGGGAAGAACTTTTTCAGAATTTTAAAGTAGTTTTAGAAAATTGCATTTTTTAAATTAGTTAGCCAGTGGCGTGCATAGGGCCCAAACAGCACAAAGTAGTCCCATGGACGTCCAATGGACATCCCTCTATGTACCAACGGACGTCCATAGGACGTCCGTTTTTGTCCTATGGACGTCCATGGGACGTCCACTCAGTGTCCATTTGTCACAACTTTGGACATCCGCAGGATGTCCGTTACAGGACGTCCATAGGATGTCCGTTATCGGACGTCCATAGGGAGTCCGTTATCGGATGTCCATAGAGAGTCCGTTATCGGATGTCCACAAAGCATTTGCTGATAAATATCTTAGTGAGGAACAAAAGACAGAAAATATTCGATAAGTCTTGAAATTTAGAGTTTTGAAAAATCCAATAAATGTAGTGATAGGTATAGGGTATATACTGTAATTTTCTGTTTTGAAAACAACGTTGATAACGGCTAAAGATACAGGAAAACGACTAGGTACTTACCTACTTACGTGTTTCTATCATTAAGTTTTACGTAAAATCTGATAATTTTCATTGAAAAGTTGTTAATTATATTAGTTTATCATAATATTGATAAACTTAATGAAAATATTCGTTTTTGGATTTTTCACAAACTCTAAAAATTAAAGATTCATCGAATTTCTTTCTTTTGTTCACTGTATAATGCAGATGTCTTCATCTTCACGCTAGCAGTCTTGAGTTTGATGGGAATGGCGGAAGTCTTTCCTTGGGACGAATTAATGTATAATGTAGGAATGTGGATTGTATGATAGTGGAAGAATGGAAGATGGGGTGGTTAGCGCGTGCGTGCGCACTTGTGCTGCTATTCTCTTCCTCTCTGCGACAGCACGTCATGCGCAATAGTCAAAAATAACTCGATGGACGTCCAATGGACGTACTTTTGTGGACGTACATAGGTAGTCCGTGCGGAGAAGTCCGTAGGACGTCCATTTATTGTCCATGGACCAATGGACGTATAATGGATACTCAACGGACGTCCATAGGACACTCGGTGCTATCTGGGGGAAAGGGCAGGGGCAAAATTGCTAAATTTGTATGGGTATTTTATGGTTTTCAAAGCAATTGAACTGAAATTTCTCCAGTATACAACTACGCTAATATGACTCGACAATGTAAAATTTCAGAAAGCCGTTTCTAAAATGACGAAAATACCTACTCATTAGTTATGAACTTATTTTTTGTATTTCAAGTTTTCGACTTTCAAAAAGATTTTTTCAAAATATTACAACTCGAAAAGTGTTATACATTGGTAATCAGAAAAATGAATTGCGTTGAAACTAGGAAAAATCCAACGTGGCACCCATAAGAAAATGGCTATCGATTCTTCCCCATCTATAGAGAGATATACAGGGTGATCCCGAAATGTGGACACGATTTAAAGGGTGTTGTAGAGGATGTTCAGAAAGACTGTAAATTTAAAACAAAAATTGTTTCCTCGCCTTACTGAGATATAGGGTGTCCTTTTTCTAAAATTTAAATAAGAATGGCAGTCAACTTGAACCTTCACCAGGGCCCCCGCTACCATATGTGCAAAGTGTGCAATGCACACGGGCGCCATCCTTTAGGGGCGCCAAAACCCAGGGTCAAAAAAAAAAATTGCAAAATAATTTGCAAAGAAAACAAAAAATAAAAATTAATTTTAAAATAAAAGTTGAGAAATTAAATAGGATTAGGTATAAATCCACACGAAATTTTATTAGTATATCATCCAGTTACTGCCGATTCCTTTGTTGCGAGAACATGTCAGACGGTATAGTTTCTTGATTTTTCCTGTTCAGACATGAATAATGCCTGGAGCGCTATAAAAGCGACCTATCTTCAAAAAAATAAATAAAAAAACTTTGAACATTGTTGAACTTTCTTTATTTTATTGGACTTTCTTCAACTATTTTTGGATTTCTTGTTGAAAAGTGTCCTAAATGTCTCAGTTAGAAACGGCTACCTTGATTAGTCATTGAATATAAATATAAAAACAAAAATTGCAAATTTCGCGTGTTTCCTAATATTCTGAGATCCCCATGCATTTTCTCTAAAAATGGATAGGTACCCTCTGTATAGACAGAAAATAGGTCACATAATTGCTAAATTTTAATATCCATGCTAGGGTATGTTTTCAAAGGGGGTTGCGAGTAAAAGCTTCATAACAGACAACTAACTATAATAATTAAGTAGCAAAATTATATGAGGATGAAAAATTTCAGAAGGACAATAATTTCAAAAATGGTGGAAATATTCACAACTGAATCAATGCATAAAAATACACTATTTACGCGATTGATGTGCAAGAAGTCTTTTTATTGTAATGTAAAAGATTGTAGGTAGGAACATCTAGCGAGTCAAGTGAAAGTATTTTAGCCAATTGTGGGAACTTGGTTTCTTTTTAGCAGTGCTGCAGATGGCGATATAAAGTGTAAGTAAGCACTTCTCGCGGAGAGATGGCGCTAGGAATATCGATGAAACGTATAATAGTATCTATAATAAATCATATTATCGCAGAGTATGCCGAGGCTATGGTTAATTTGATTGCTTACTTTTTTTACTTGTGGACAATAAAATTAATTGCAATCTATCACTGACAAGATTTCAGTCATAGGTATTAGGGTGAATCTAGTGTTAGTCAATTATTTTTCTATGAATGTTGGAAAAAGCAAGACGGTGTATACCTAGGTATATAGTTTGGACTGATGGCTAGTTGTAATTAGCCGGTTAGGTGCCCGCTACGGATGAGTACCCAGCTATATGTAGTTCTAATTTTTATATAAATTCCACGAATCCTGTTGCCATAAGAAATGAAGATCGAAAAATGCATATGCGATGAGAAAGCTTTACTTTTAGAAGTTAAAAAAAATTGATGTAGGTATTTAAAAATATAAGTGAAACCAAATTTGGATTCCACAAAATATCGTAATGAAGAAATTTGTAACAAGTGCACCACAGATTCCCGAGTGAAAAATATAACGATTTAATCAAAATTATGTGTGTCCCAAAAGGCACCCTTCTCAAGATATAGCCCTTAGAAGGAGCCAATTAATGCAGCATAAGTCAAAAATGGATTAACTAGGAAACTTAAAAATTTCATCGCTTAGGTACTACTTTTATTGTTAAAACCAATAAAATGACATAATATATAGTATTACAAACATTCACATACTGTTCCTATTTTTGATGTCACGTCTCAATTTTTACCCCCGCAGACCTTTTTTATCCCCACGCCACTGAGTTATTCTGAATTTTTTATCCAGAGACTTATGTATTACTAAACTTTTTGCCCTCTTATTAAAGTTTGGTATATATCTTGCATGGTTTTCCGATAATTAATTTTTAATGATGGACTTAACACCACGAAACGTTTATTTGTGAAAATCTCATTTTAATTAAAATAATCATTTTTATCTCACAGAAACGATTTTATTCACTATTATTAATTGGCCTTAAGAATAATCATAGTAGCCGCGGTAAAAATTTTGTTTAATAAAGCTTTAGCCTTTGGATATACAGAAATAATCAGTGACGTACAGATTAAAAGTTCTGGAGTAAAATGTGAGGCGTGATATCAAAAACCAGAATACCCTGTATTTCAATGTTATTGCTCTTGCCAATAGTAAGTGTCTTTTAGACGTAGATAATTTCAGTGATATCGTCAAATTTTTCATCCCCACTCGGGAACCGATGGTAGAGTATTTTAGCGACACCCTGTACACTTAGGTTAGTAGTAACAAAAGTTTAAAAAATTACTGGTGTATGCAAGCCCGTGATTGTAAACTGAGGCACTGAGGTGTTACTGAGCTAGATATAATTATAAATTATAATATTATAACCATAATATTCATAATACAGAGCTTTCAACATATTATCAACATAGATCTGAATCCATTTTATGAATTCTTTATTTGTTTGGCCAGCTGTTTAATTCTTTCCTTTGGCCAAATGCCACAGGCCAGCATTGGCACAATCAACAAGCTACGAGTGGTGAAAAGTCAATCTTTGAAACGGAAGCCCCGGTCTAAAGCAAATAATCCGTAGTATTGCACGTGAACAGGTAAAGCTCTGCTTAGACGAGATTATTTCTTCAAATATGTTTGAACATCAATTTTCCACGCTCCAAAATTTCAATAATTAAGGTAAATACAAGTTGTATGGAATTATGCGCTAATACACTTTTATATTAAATTAGAGGCTCTAAAAAAATTAGCGAACAAGAAAAGGCGAACGGGCATTTTCCGAGATCCATTTGTTGCGTGATTGAAAAGCTGGTTCCATTTCTATAGCTACATTTATGTCTGTAATTATTATAGATCAGTTTCGAGGAAATCGGGGAAAAGTTGTCAGTTTGTGACCTCATTAGCTATTTTCATTTCGTTATAACGTAATTTTCATAACTTGACGTACCGTCCGATTTTTATATGAAGGCGAAGGCTAGGCCTGAACTGCATCTTGCGAGATTTTTTCACCGCTACTAATTATTTAAGTAAGTACATGTTCTATGAACGGCGGAGATACTCTTATCAGCCTTATCTGATTGGTTGTTTATGTTAACGTGCATGGACACCGACTAACATCGTTGTTATTGGACGACAAATATTTAGGGATTCGTAGGTAGTAACTAACGTTTTGCGCAGTAAAGACTTGTTCGCCTTCTTATAATAACTGATGGACTGTAATTTCTGTGTCATTAAAGTCTAGGGAATTATTCACAGATTGAAAACTGTTTCACGGTTTTCTCGAAAAACACTGATAGACTTAAAATCTCGCTTAATATGCAAATACAGCAACAAAATTATAGTATTGTAATTAACATTATCGATTTTTCGGAATATCGATATCGATATCTCTGAAGAAATTATAGGTGAACCAGTAATTATTATACCAAACTTTCCATTATGCATATGGTTTGTCACGAACGGAAAATAGTTTTTGGCACGATCGACAATTTTTACTGTTTTTTACCTGGGCTTTTTACAGATATATGACAATAATATTATTTGGAGGAGGACGACTCCAAGCAGCGACGACTCCAATTATTATTTTCTGAGATCTGTAACCCTTTAAATTAAGTTTTTTTCAGGAAATTTCATCAACGAGTGAAAATATTCTAACTTTTTTTTAAGAACCTTATTAGGCATAAAATTGTGCAACTTTTCTCCAATTCAAACGACCCTGTATCTCTTACCGTTTCCAAGATCTCCATGTACTGCCACTTGAACTGGACACCCTTGTATTGAGTTCCCACCACAACATGAAAGAAAAAGCGCTATAGTTTATATATCGCGTACTATTATTAGTACTTACTAATATTATAGAAGTGAGTCAAAAATAATCACCCGATTTATTAGGGCTCTAACTTTTTTCCTAAATAAAAGATAATCGGTTCTGTTTGTGCATAAATGTTTTTTTTTTGACCTTTAAACTTCTTTCCTGTTATTAAGTCTAGATAGTAGTAACGGCCAAGTAGGCGCCATCAGATTTGATTTTGGGAGCGTTTTAGAGCATTTTCATGTTAGAGCATGTCTGTGTGGCTTTTTAACATATACGCGACACTGCAAATTATACCAGAAAAGCATTAGAATTTGGCGATCTTAAGGGAAATATGCAAATCGAGAAATTTTGCGACCGAGAAACATCTGGTGCAAAAATTTACTTTTTTGGAAAAATACTGGGACCCGTCGATTAGTATCTCACGTCGGGCACTTTATTATTAAAAAATATTTATACAGCCTCTATGTCCCAAATTTGAGATACGACGTTAGGTACCGATTATTTCTTTAAATGAGAACCCCAAGTTTCTTCAAGAGTATTTCTATAGTGCGCATAAAGTTACATAACTGCTCCATTTCAGTTTTGTCTTCCATGTCGTTTAAGAGATGATATTACGCTTTACCATTCAAGTACCCCCATAAAAAAGTCTTTGGAGATCTGGGTGGCCATTCTATGGGTCCTCTTGTACCGGTGTATCTGCCTACAAATAGTGCGTTTAGATAATTACGAACAGATTTTGCAAAATGGGGATGCGCACCAACTTGTTCAAACCTTATCTGTTCGGGACATCAGCTTCATTATCAGGAAACGGAGCAACGAATTTTGAAACCAATTCTTCTTGGTAAATATTACAAATATCTCGCTCCAATAAGATTTTCTTCAAATAAGATTAGTCATATAACTCTACCACGAACAATTCCTGCCAAAACTTTATGACTTTCTGGGACCATGAGTGATTGTTTAGCGAGTTAGAATGAAATTTGTGCGAATTCAGAACTCCTACTACTGAATATTATGCTGCAATAGTTACCCTAGACTCTATTTGTTATTGTTATACTGTAATGTGGTGTATATTTTTCTGTTTATGTTGGTCAATTCTGTGCGGTTATTGACGAAAATTTGTATATACACTTTTTGTATTGTATTTAAATTTTTTCTTTTTTTTTACTTTTTATATTGCATTGAACGTGTACATGCTCAGTACTGAGCTTGTTTATTGTTATGTAGGCTAAATATTGACATGTCCATACAGTAGATGTAACTGTTGCCGGATGCAATAAATCTATCTATCTATCAAAACATTTCATGCGAGACGAACGAAATTGACGAAAAAAAAACTGATTAAAATGACGGGGTGTCATTGTTTGAAAAAAATCCTAACTTTGAAAACAACAAAGAATTTCTTTATTATTTGTAGGTATATAAATATTCTTATTAAACCTAAAAAACCGTTATACACTCATCGCGAAAATGTGTGTTAATTTCATGTAAATTCTCTTTGGAAAAAGAAGAGGCAGATCGCAGGTTTCCCCTGCAATAGGGAAACACCTTTGACAATTCATGGTATTGGAGAGGTCGAACGGGCAGAACGCTAATATTATGGAAGACTTCTTCCAAGGCCCGCCAAAAAAATCAGTTGGCCTGCTTCACGTTTACTACAGAAAAACCCACCAGTGCTTTTGCACTGTAGACTTCTACTATATCATGATTTTCGTGGATTTTTCAGACGTCCAAGAGGAGAGTCAGCTGAGCAGAAAAAGTTTACTAATGAATAGCTACATTTAATATTTAATATGGCGAACTAAGAAAAGCAGATTGTGAATGCAAATTTATGGCAGGTTATTAAGTGCTTATCACTCTCGGTATCACTGTAAACGATAATTCTTCATGAGGAACAAATATGTAAGAAGTCCAAAATATATTTTGCGTCAATCTCAGAGATATGCTATTTATAGGACGCAGTTGAGCTTACTGCTTTACTTATTATAGTGTACCTATTTTTGAAAAAGTATTTTGGCTTTCGGATACTACGATATATTTTGGATCTATGTACTTAGCTTATTTCCTTTCACTCAGGCTATTAAATGTATGGAATCCTTTAGTGGCGGTGTCTATCCATATATCACTTAGCAATTCCATTGTTGTGGCGACACAGATTCTGCTAGTATTGTTTATAGTTCGCAGGTCGAGTACGCAAACACAATCAATCATCAGACAGGCTATTCCATATTGACAACACCAAACAGCCGTGGGGCATAATTAGTCTGAAATATATAATAGCAACCTTTAGACATGAGCAAGACTAGATAGGATAAAACATTCTAACAACAACAACAAATAAAACTAAAATTATAATAAAGTCTTTACAGTGAAAACTATTTTATTAGATGAGCATTACGATTCGTAGTCCTATGTGTATTATATTAAGCATATTATACGAGTTGTCCCAAAGCTAATCATCAACTCTTAAAGGGCTGATAGGTCAACTCATGACTGACCAGAATATCATTGATACCTTTATGAATTGTGTGAAAATCGATACTTTTGATCAGTTTTTCGAGTGCCACAGTTACAAAATTCATATTTTCACATTTAAAATTTTGTCACGCAATAGGTACTGCATAGGTCTGTTATTGATAAAGTGCCGAAGATATATTCTGGTGCCATAGTATATTTGGAAAAATTATCAATTTTTAATGTTGAATACAGGAACAGCAACAGCTGTATTTCAACTTCTGCTACAGATTCAACGGAAGCCCACCCTACCGGTTTCGATGCATCTTCAGGGGCAACCTGGAACTATAACATGAAATCGAGCAGTCGATCTTAAGCCAGAACCATTACGGAAGTTGTTGTCAAGTTACAGCACTCATCCAGAAAAATCTCCCGCTCCAAAAAACAAAAACAATTAGTCATCAGCTAAATACACATTATAAGGTAAAAGCACATTCAAAACAACAAATAAAAAGATCAAAATTAAATAAAACACGTAGGCTAGGAGTGAACACCAACCATTTTAAAATAATAATAAAATGCCAGCCGTGATCCTACGCTTCGATAACGGTGACGCTACATTGTCTGATAAATGTGTTTTTGGAAATATGCGAGCAGACCAATTACAGTGAAAATGATATTAGATAATAGAGCGATTTTTTAACCATTTTTTTGGGGACTCTTTGATGCCCCCTCGACAACGTAAGTACTGAAAATTTTTGCGCTATTTTCTGGACATCCCCTGTCTTTCATCTTACAAAATATAACATACTTTGTAAAATTAGTTATAAACACAACATCCGCTACACCAGTCCCCGCAACGATCCTCTCCGCCGTCTCCGTCGGTACCTCCCTCCGACCATTACTTGTGGGGAAGTCCAGCAATTTGCCGACCAACGACGCCAGTCGCTTCAAATGCCGCAATGGCAACAGAACGTGAATGAGATCAATAAACAAACTTTTATTAAATGTAAAATATTCAAAATGAGTTCATGATTACGTTATTTTTTTTTATCTTTGAGGTTTGTTATTGTTCCTATTTTTGCAAAAAATATTTACGAGGTAGGTAGGTAGGTATTTAGGTGTGTAAATAATAATACTGCAATATCTTGTCATGCACATGCAGGAATTCCTTAAATAATTTAAAACTCAGGGATAACTTTATTTGCATACCTACTTTGCATTTTGTATTTGTATAATACATTGTTGACTTTAATGATGATTATTAAAATATCTAATAAATAGTATCCTATAGCGGGCGTTTTATTTAAATTCTTGGCATGCCAGACCGCTGAACTCAGGGTGGGAGGCGCGGAGACGCGAAGGAGGGTGATCGACGTTTCCCTCCGTTTGATGCGGCAGTCACAATTCTCATTTTAGCATCGTTTAACATTTATATTTATTGCTAGTTTATTATTAAAGATAAAAATATAAAAATGACACCGTAGGAATCAGAAATGATCAGGGAATAATTTTTAAAGATATGCTATTTTCGATTACGAGCTTCATTTTTGAGATAGCCGTTGTTAAGTGGCAAAAAGTAGTCCGCGCAGGCAGTTTTTGCCGTAAACCGAAGCGAGATATCGCTGTTTAAAGTTACGATGGGCCCATTTGCGCAATTCTTTTCTAAAACGGTTTTTATTTTTTCCTAACTTAACCATCACAGATAACATTTTGAAAAATTGGTACGACAAAGTTGCACTTATGAACTACCACATCCTGTAAAAAAGTCGAAAATTTTGAATAGTGCCTTTTTGCACAGGACGATTTTTTGACGACTTCGGATTTGAGTTATTTCGGCCATAAACTATGATTCCTGACAATTTCAGCCTTGTACACTAAAAGGCCCACAGGGTGACAACTTATTGCTAGCTTAGCACTCTACTACAAATGTATGAGGGGAGTACGATCGGAGAGCCGAAAAGAACGAACAAAGAAAAGATCAAAGAAGAGCAACAGCTCTCTCAGATTCAAGTGCCTAAGATCTCGATTCTCAGTTCTCACCTTCGGGTGTCAGAGAGCAACAGCTCTCTTAATTTGTAATTTTTTGGTACTGTGCAATATAGTCATTTAATCGTCTATATTAATCGTTTATATAAAAAAGTGGCCGATCGAAGTCGCAAAAACTATATAATTGCATATGTGCTAAAACATTAGCCGTCATCCGGGCAACTCATATCATCACCAATTATTTTAGAACAACGGTTCGTAGAGTTTAAAACAATACCATTGAAACAGCTTACCATCAACTATTATTTGCAATTTGCCTTAGAGACTCTGTACTCACACGGTAGACATCCGTTTATATTTCAATAATTGTGGAGGCGTCTGAAAACAACCGTTAGTAGTATAAAGGGTAGATGCTATCCCTCAGGTCTATTGATAATGAACTGACGTCCCATCATGCTGATACCACATCATGTTTCTCAAATATTCCTGTCCATAAATCATTCACCGAAAATCTACGTTGGAAGCTTTTCCGTCATACTAATCGCGGATTTTCGTCGGCCAAAAAATTTTCAACTTCATGATTCCTATGATGAGGTATCCCCTGACCGCGAGCACATCTAAAATTGCCATTTTCCGTTAGGTACTCGTTGATGTATGCGGGTGAACATTTGACGTGTAGGAGGAGCTCGTCGGTTTGGAAATCGTCGTCGGTGTTCATGCTCAGCCGCCAGACAACGACCATTGCAGAATCCATAGACGAAATGCATGTCAGCCAGCTCTTGGTTAGTGAAAAAATGTTCCATTTTTACAAAACAGTACTCAATAAATTATCTTTTTTTTCTACTTAATTAGTGCGAAACACAATTTTCAAATAACCTGTCACTTATTGCATCCCGTGATCCATGGCCTACGTTGAATATTTTTCTCTAGTTGTGTTTCATTATCAATTTTTATACCATGTGAGGTAATTTTCAAATGGATTTTAAGCGAAAACGGTGCATGTTATCGAAATTCAACAAGACGATCTTTTTTGTATAAAAAACCTCAACATTTCATAATCTGATATCAAATCTTGGCACGATGTACGTACAAAAAAAGTTGGGGTGGTTTTCACCTCACTCCCCACCTATTTGACCCCACCTACTGGAAGTTTTAAAATTGTTGTAATTGCATCTTATTGGCCATAAAAAATTTGATAAATTCCCAAAATTTCACTTTTGTATCTTGAACGGGTTCGGAGATAACAAATAAAAACCATCTTCATGGGCTCTCCTTTCGGGGGCTGTAGCTCCCTTAGGAAGCATTTCTCGACCTATTTTTATGGGAACTTGTTTTCATATTTTTGAAAATAGAATCTGCTGTTTCAGTATTGCACGCTAATTACGGAACACCTGTATACAGGATGTCCCATAATATGTGGGCAATCTCCCGGATTTGGGTAAATTTCGTAAAAATAAATGAAAAAATAGCTATAAAATTAATTCCTCAGAGACACCCCTACAAAGATAGTAGCTGTTGAAGTTGAGGGTTGAAAATCAATTTTTTGCAATAACTTTTTTATTTCTTGACCGATTTTGATAATTTTTGGTTTTATTTTGTATTATTTTGGACTGTTTAGAATAGTGTTTCATAATCTTTGGTAGCACATACATAGACCTCGGGATGGCATAACCCCCTCATTCACTTGAAAGAAATCAATAAAAATAATAATTTTACAGTTTTTTAAGGTTAGTTTTCCTTTTATTTGATATTTTTTACATCAAAAATGTATCCTTATTTATTTCGATAGAGCGAACCGTTATCGAGATAAACGTCCTTCTAATAGGTGATGCGTCGCAGGAACTTTCTAAATTTCAAGTAAATTTTAACAAGATGGCTGACCTATGACAGTAAATTGAGCAGGAAGCAAAACAATAACTTAATTAAATACACGTCAGTGTCAAAAGATTTCATTTCATGCAGATTCAATTCTAACTGATTTTCTGCGTATTCAGCGTTTTTGTAACTCATTTTAAAATCAGTTAGAATTGAATCTGCATGAAATGAAATCTTTGACACTATTTGACATGTATGTAATTAAGTTTTTGTTTTGTTTCCTGCTCAATTTACTGTCAAAGGTCAGCCATCTTGGTAAAATTTACTTGAAATTTGAAAAGTTCCTGCGACGCATCACCTATTAGAAGGACGTTTATCTCGATAACGGTTCGCTCTATCGAAATAAAATAGGATACATTTTTTATGTAAAAAATATCAAAGAAAAGGAAAATTAACCTTAAAAAATTGTAAAATTATTATTTTAATTGTTTTCTTTCAAGTGAATGAGGGGGCTATGCCATCCCGAGGTCTATGTATGTGCTACCAAAGATTATGAAACACTATTCTAAACAGTCCAAAATAATACAAAATAAAACCAAAAATTATCAAAATCGGTCAAGAAATAAAAAAGTTATTGCAAAAATTTGATTTTCGACCCTCAACTTCAACAGCTAATATCTTTGTAGGGGTGTCTCTGAGGAATTAATTTTATAACTATTTTTTCATTTATTTTTACGAAATATACCCAAATCCGGGAGATTGCCCACATATTATGGGACACCCTGTATAGGTGAAACTTTTTATTTAGTAATCTAATCAAATTATTTGTATCCTCGTTGTCATATTGATTTGACAATTTATAAATAATTAGGAACCAAATTTGGTAAGCTTTCTCGCTTGGAAAACTGAATCTTGATGCTGAAAACTTGAAAACTCCCAAAGTGCAGCAAAACCTTACTAACAACGCATGTCAAATATCCATTCACTCGTGATCTCACTGTTGCTCACCGTCTTCGTTCATTCATGGATCTTTACCGGTATGAAGTGAGGCGCCGGTGCCGTCGCGACGCGTGCCCACTAAACGTCCCGTACCCGTAGAAAACGCCAGTCCGCCAGTTTCTGTGCGTGATTACGACCGACCGCACCAGGTTTCCAACACTTCGTAAGACACGGGTTTTCCTTGGGCAGCTTGCCCTTGATTTCATGAGCTTTCAACCGTTGATTATTGAACAACGAGAGACTGATGTTTCCATGTACCTGCATTTTTGCGGACTGAAAATGTTTGATATCTAATTCCTTGTTTCTAATGGTCGGGTCCTCTAATAAGAAGTGATTTTTTTATTATAGGGATGTGTGAGTGTCGGAGTTAAATTGTTATGTTATTAGTTGGGATTACTTTATCTTTACCATGGACATTGTGTTCTTCTAAAGTTATAAAAGTGCCGACCCTTAAATTTAGTTGGGAGATGAAAGTGGGCGTGTGATACGTAATATGTATAATGGATATTATTCCCTAGGATATTTCTCAGGAGTGTTACTACCACATGTGCTTCTTAAAAGATTTTCTATAGACCTACAGAATGTGGGGATTTGTTCTATGTTCAATTTATACTTTGAGAAGATGCTTAAAATTAAGGAAACAATGCTACTTTTAAAATCTTAGAAGACGAAAGGAAATACCAAGATACTTTTCCATAAAACAAGTGATAAGTGTGAAACAGATGATTTTGAAATATGATCAGAAGAAGTAGAAATAAGGTAATGTATTTTTCCAGATATTTTATGTAATATCTACTCTTTTGTTTATTAGTACTTGATATTCAATATTAAACGTAACGCGATAGTCAAGAAGGAGCAAGGTCAAAGTGATGAACACAGAATATTTTACAAAACTGTAGTGACTAAATACTAGAGTTATAATGATCAAAACACAAAAAAAAAAGATTCACAAGAAAAAAAAAAGAAATTCAAATACATGCGGAGACGGGGGGCGATTTTCGGATTCTTCAATTTTTTTTATTTCAGTTGCATTTCATTTATTTCATTCATTTGTTTCCATTATTATTTTATTTAATATGTATGTAGGAATAACCATCAAAGCCAGAATCGAAATTGGCCTATGCAGATTGTTGTTGAAAACAGAGATTGAGTATTTTATAGTCGACCTAGTATGTTTGAATTCAAATACAAGTATCTATAACAAATTTAGTTCTGAATGTTCAAACCGAGGTTCAAACATTAAAACATTGTTTATTCTGTAATAACTACAGCAAAAATCAATATATTCTAGTTTAAAGATTTATTAAAGTTTGAATTCCATTCAGCATAGATGGCTTCACAATAAATTATTTTCAAAATTGGTCTCAATAGGCCACGCCCCCATGTTTCCCAGGCTTTAGGTATCACTGGTAAATTAAACAGTAAATATGTAATGTTCGACAATGTTTTTATGGAACTTCTAAATATCAAGTATTGGATCATATCACAATTTTTTTTAATTTTCGCGTAACGTACACTTTGTTCATTTTGTTCGCACTGCGACAGGTAGGTACTTACGTCGTTCTCTCGGAAGGACAAGTTTATGTGCTCAACAACGTTACACTCTTATCATTAATTACCTATAATATTAAGTAGAATTATTTGTTCAATAACTACTATTCAACAATATTAATAAAAAATATATTGAATTAACTGTTTTTCCACTAATAATTACAAAAATAGTGGCACTAGTGAGTAAGTACCTACATATTAAAAATATGTGAGTACTTTTTTAATTGTCGTTTTCATCACTTTCATCTATTGAATCGTCCTCAGAGCAAATACTAAAATTCTAAATACTATAAACCTATATAAATAAAGATATTCGATAATAATTATTATATTTTCATAAATTTTTTACACTTATTAGTAGGTACCGACCTCTGTTTACAATTATTTTATGTTGAGATATTTATTTTAGTAAATATAACATAAACCTATTGGTTAAAAAATAAATAAAAACACATTAGGTATTTGTTGTGATTTGCTCCGCGCGCCTATGAAGTGCTGACCTTTATTAAACACAGGTTTTATTACGCCCTTAGAATCTCTCGCCAGCGAATTTGAAGAGAGCTCTACTTGGTTATTTTCGCTCGTACGAACATACAGACATACAGGTGTCCCAGCTAATTCGAGTTTGTCTATGTGGGCCATGGATTAAAAAAAAATTTAAAATTCAAGTAAGTACAGGATCACAATTAATAATTGTCATAATTTAAAATTATTTTGGACTATACAGAGAGTGTCCCATATGAGAGTAGCATATCAAAGTTATTTTTTTTATGGAATGCTCTTATGTTATGGATTTTAAAAATGTCTGAAAAAAAAATAAGAATGGCTTTTAATTTTTTTTTTGGTGTTTAAATTGAAAAGTTTGTGAGTTACAAAGGAGAAAAAAATTTTCAAAGTTCAAGACAAAAAAAAAACAAAAACAGCTCAAGAACGTGTTTAGAAATCTCAATTTTTTTATCACCCTGTGTAAACATTTCATCTTAATCATAGGATAGTACAAAAAAGTTAAAATAGGGACATGTAAGTGTTTTACTCTATCTTGAGCGGTTTTCGTTGTATGGGGCCTTATACTTGAAAATTGGGATTTGCACTTGTATTATAAACACCAACTCAAAAGCCATTCTTTTTTTTTCTCAGGCAATTTAAAAATGCAAGAACATATAAGAGCATTCGATTAAAAAAAAAACATAACTCTGTGATATGTCACTCTCATATGGGACATTCTGTATAGTCTACAGTACTTTTTAGTTATGGCCATTGCAATCCTGTTGAATTGAAAAAGAAATTCAAAAATCCATCGTTTGTCCCACAGAGACCGACTCGAATGAGCTGGGACACATCTGTATACAAGATAGGGGGTACATTCTTCAGTATTTAGTGACCTGGGGTGCCGTTTTTAATTGTGAATTTTTCTGCACACTATCAGTGGGTATTATAAAGTCTCATTAAGTTAACGACCATATTTCTATAGTTATTTCTAGATAAGATACATACCGAACTCTTGGTGGAAAATATAACAATTCAGTTACTGTTGACTTGCAAGTCATTAAGAATGTACTAAAATGTTCGCAGTATTTTGACGCGAATATTAGCTTAAAACTGATCACAGAAATCTGTTCGTTAACTTAGTGGGTCTCTTTATAATACCCACTGTTAGTGAGATTAAAAGTTATTTACTCAAGTGCTATAACAGGGGTGATTCAGTCATGATGGATCAAACGAAGCAGGGTGATAGAGGACCTCGATACGCATCGATCTAACCCCCATATGTGTATCGGAAAATTGATGGTTTGGAAGTTATCGTCATTTAAGTCCATTTCCTGAAGAACCTGATTTTCCAAAGATGTAGTCAAATAATGAGTCTATCACATCGTGTGCAAGCTTCCCCAATGCAAGGGACACAATTCGAAACAAAATATATTTCATAAAAAAATTATTAAAGCAAAAAAAATTTCTTTTACTTAACGCTCCTGTTAAAAATTTTTGGGAGTAATTTATTTTTGCCACATGTTTCAAAAACTTATCTCTGTTCGATGGGCAATCTACCCTACAAATTTATTTTTTTTTCAAAAACATTTTCATTTTAAATAATTCATGTGTTGGATTTTTAAAAATGGCCTAGGTATAAATATTCTGAAAGATCAAAATTGACTTGATTTTATATTAACAATTTTTTAACTTCGATTGAAGTATTTTTGAATAAAAAAACACTTTTATTTCGCCAACTAGGTATATGTCTCCATTCAACTTCAATTTTAAATGGTCGGTCCAGGTATGTTTCTAGCCACACAGGTTTTCGTGATTTTAATCTCGTTATTGGAAGATTATTCAAGTCCGATGTTATTGAAAAATCATCTGGAAATGCTCGGTGGTATTTATTCATGATTTTGCGTGTCGCATGTTGTCTGCGGAGATTAGATGGAGCAATATTTGATCGGAGATCGGAGTTGGGGAAGTTGTTCCAGTAATAATTATACAGTAGAAAAAATTATTTGACGGATGTTTCCTATCAAAAGGAGTACCTACCAGTAAAGATAATTTGCGCCTTTAAATTTTTTTTTTTTTCGAAAATAAGTCATTTATGACTTCGTATCTCTTGAGATACCTACATCGGCAAGTAAAGCGAGTGCAATGTAAGTACATTTTGAGATACTTTGCCAAGTATGAAGATGAAGAACCTTACCTATGTATCCCAGAATATCCTTTGCTCGATCAAGGAGAACCTATACTGTATTTATTCGTATACATTGCCAATTTAATGGTAGGTAGGTGGGTGTACCTTTTTTTTTCAATCGAATGTACGAGTATATATTAGTATGTATACATATTATAATTTTTAATTATTATTGATAAAACTATCTACTTAACCCTTTAGGGTGGTTTTAAAAAAATTCAAGTTTTTCATTTTATAGGTAAGTAGTAATGTTTGTTTACCTACAAGAAAAACATACAAAAAAATGCCTTTTCAGGTTTGTTAAAATTTCAGACTGTAAACAAATAGAAGAATTTCTGTTTGGTTGTTGACATTCTATATTATTGACAACACAACTTAGAGTTTTGGCGATTCTACATATTCCACAGCATTTAGATGTTGACTCCACTGGCAAGTGATCTCCAACATTATTTGTCATCCTGGATTTTCGGCACTATTCTTTTCTCACTGTTCTCAGGTTTCTTCATTTTGTTTTTTTCCTATTTCAAGCAACGATGTTTGCCTCCTTCTGGATGAGTGATCAGCTATTAGTTGATTTGCATTTTGCAAGAATACTTCTAAAGACCAACTGTCTTTTGGCTTCATACTTGTTTGTTGTCAATGTTCGTGGCATTGTCACTCCAGAGATACAAGGAGTCAAACTCGATAGTCAGGCAACGTAAATATAAAGATACATTTGATTTTTTATCAGTAACCTGGCAATGTATATAATAGGCTACACATATCAAAGCCTACATTCTGGGCAATGTATCTTGTAGAATACATAATTTTCAACCGCGAATAGGGGTAGATCTTTATCATTTACAATCAAATAAATTGATGTAATATATGTATAAAGTATACATTGCTAAATCGATTTACAATAGGTGCATTACATAACATGAAGTGGAATTTAGTAAAATTCAGGTTTTCACACATGAAATGCAGAGGCTCTCTGATTTACGGTAGCCATCTTGGAAGAATAATGCTTTGCTTGGTCTATTGAATCACGTGACTCGAAGAAACTCTGTGATTTGACAAGAATTATCTATCTTCTAGTATACCCTGCCTGTTTCTGCGGAAAAATTCAGTGTATACTTATGAAAAAAAATACTGAAGTTTGTGTATCTATCAGGATACGTTGCCAAGAGAGGGTTAAGTTGAGTATTCTTATCTTCTTTTGATTGGTGTACCTACACTATTGAGCCATACCGGTGCACAAGAATTCCGCCAATGACCCCTTCCGTGGAGCCCAAAATGTCAGACATTGTTTTCCGACAGCGTGCCATAAAGTGCATTATGTTAGCCTTAGATCCAAACAAAGCTTCTGGGCCCGATGACATACCTGTTATGGTACTTAAAAAACGCGCCGCAGAGCTGTCATCTGTTTTCTGTCGATTTATATATAATTATGTATAAAAAGAGAATATTTCCTTCCTGCTGAAAATGTGCACGGATCCAACCTATTCATGTGTGTAGCTGACCTAAGTCTGTTTTACAGATATTTTTATGGAAAGTGTTCAAAAGACGTGGCCCACTTGATCCTACCTAGAACAAGATCGGACACGTCGAACCGCAAACGCTCATCCGTATCAGGTTCAGCTCGTTACACTTCGTACCACCCTATTTCAGACTTCTTTTATGAGTATAGAACCGCATCACTTTGAAATTGCATACCAAAGGACGTGTTTCCTGACGAATAAAACCAGCACCAATTCAAAGCCAATTTGAATCGCCATATCCGATCAATCACCGCTCCCAAATGGCCGCCATATTATTTTTTGTCGTTCGATATAAAACAAAAATAATGGAAACCAAAAATTAATAAACTTCGAAAAAAAACATTCCAAAATTTTTATTCTTCTTTTTTCGAAAAAAAAAACAAAAAAAATTCGCTGAAATACGTCAATACGAAGTCATTATTCTTCTTGCCTTATGGTTTTTTAATTTCTGTATGATATTCGGTCTAAATAGTTGTATTTTTTGTAAAGATAATGAAGAACACAAATTTTTGAATTTTTTTTTTAAGTTTATTAATTTTTGGTTTCCATTTTTTTTTCATACCAAAAAACAATATGGCGGCCATAAGAAAAACAAAAGTTGACAATGGAAACTCTGGGATCTAGTCGGCTTTGAAATTTTTTGAAAGGTATCAGATGAGCAATTCCAATAATAAAAAAGATATGACGAAAACAAGAAATCTCGATTTTCCAGTTTTTTTAGGATATTTCAGGAACGTTCACAGATATTTTGCATGTCTTCACTGATTCGAGATGACCACAAAATTGCACATCTTTTGTCGAATATAACCAACTCTGTATCCCTTAGCGTTTACGAGATAGCAATATAGAGAATGATATACCTACTTAATATGGTGCACCCACCAAAATTTCCCAGCCTGTATAATATTTTATATTATACTTATTTGGTCTACTTGCTGTTTTATTCAAATATCAGCAAAGCCGTTTCAAAATGACCATTTGAACTTTCGTAAAAACTGCTACTTTTTTAAACATCCTGTTTATTGAAAATAAATAAATGCATTATTATTGTAGGTTGGCCTATAAGTCATCCTGAGTGATGATGACACAGCGAAAATTTTCAAAGCCGAGTAGATCCCCGAGTTTTCATAGTAAACTTTTATTTTTCTTATGGTCGCCATATTATTTTTCCTCTCGTTCGATTTGAAAAAAAAAATTAAGGAAACATTCATTCTGAAAGAAAAAAAAAAAAATAGAAAAACCGAGAGAAAAACGTAAGCGAGCCTACCTCATATTGACGTCATTCGGTGAAAAAAAATTCTAAATAAGCAAGGTGAAGAAATTTTTTTTGAAATAGGTATTTTTTTAATGTAGGTACATAGTTTTTTGGTTTACTTAATATTTTTATACCGAATGGTATGGAAACAGTATAGTTGGTCATCGAGGCGGATTAAACAAAAGCAAAAGTTGACTATGAAAATCTAGTACCTACTGAAATTTTGGAAATGCCAAATTTGACCACTTATGTAAACCTACAAAAAAATATGATTTTTCTATAATAAAAAATACAAAAATAATAATAATAATAAAACAAAGACTCGATGTCTCAGTTTTTTCGGCATATTGAAGTTCTCCTGAATTTTGTTTCAGATTCTTCAAAAATATAATATTTTCAATTTTTTTCTAATATAACCGATTCTGTATTTCTGCTACTTCTGAAGATCTCAACGATGAGAACGAAAAAAGATCTAGTCTGCTTTGTTTTCATTCTTAAACTAGATACCCATTCGCGTAGATGGGGCAGGCATATATGATAATTTCCCACACCATGTAGTGATATGGTTCACGTGCTCTCATTAACACCTTTCAGTTGAATCAGTTAGATAATGGGTGCTGTGACCTCCAGAGTCCCTTTGTTTGCCCTGCTTTCCGGTCATCTGAGAGCAGTTACGTGGAGAATAGGCGTGTGTGCGATAAACACCCTTTACATGCCACATGCCACTGTTGTTGGGTAATTGTGCGTTAAATGACCGACTCTAGATTAGTGCGAACGGCTTTTCTACACATTTATCAATGAAAACAAGCAACATTTGCTAATTATGATAATTATTATGTTTCTGTTTGACCTAATTATTGTAGTGAGCATTTTGGTTTACATGATACCGTGTGCTCAATATGTATTTAGAATGGGCAGCACACAATACTATACCTAGTACTAGTACTAAATAGTTCATCTTTTAGACAAGGAAAGATTTTATCATCTAAAAGTTAGTTACATTATGGAACAAGTTCATAGAGTAGCGTGTTATTCCTGCTCATGAGTGAGAAATTGTTTTCGTATGAAAATAATATTATGTTCACTTTAACTTTATTTTAAATCATAATTTATGTTGAAGTTCGAACAATTCTTATTCAGAGAGATTCCCGGGATATCACATTGGTCACTGGTTTGAGTACCGCCGTGACCTCGATCGTGATACTTGATAGAATAAAGAATAAATATCATTAAGTACAAAAATTAAAAAGTAAAAAGCCAAAAACGGTAGGTTTTATGTTTCAAAAACAGTAAACAGTAGGTACCCAATTTACGTTTTACTAACCATATCAATCAATGGCGAGTTCGCACTATACCTTTTCAACGTCAATTTCAGAAAAAGTAACATCAATTTCAGAAAAAGTAAAATCCAATTCAGTAAAAGGGGACTTCAATTTCAGAATAGTTAATTCAGGTTCAGAAAAAGTAATTTCAATTTCAGAAAAGTAAACTCAGATTCAGAAAAAGTAAAGTCAACTTCAGAAAAAGTAAAAACAATTTGAGAATAAGTAATTCCAATTTAGGAAAAAGTACTAATTTTTTATAAGCGTAGGTATATTACCTTCAGATAAATGTTTTGTATTTATAGTACCACCAATTCATATTATTCAAAGTGTTTAAACTTGATGTTATAATTACATTAAAATGGATAGTGATTTCACAAGCGCTTAATCAAAATTATAACAAGGGTCATGTATAACGCACTAAAATATTACCAAGATGGTAAGACGTAGGGAAAATTTGAAGGCGATGAAACCTACGAACGATACTATACACCAAGTTGAAAATTTTAAGTTTCTAGCAGCAAATGGAGTGCCCCAATGGGTAATAGTATGGAAGGAAGGTGTTATGCACCCCAAACACCTAGGCCTTTAAGGCCCTTTCGATCTCAATCCCACTGGCCCTCACCGCCCAATCGATCGCATATTACATTTATCATAAACATTCGGAAATAATTAATCTGCAAAATAGTGTGGGCTGAGCCAAGATCGAACCCACGATCTTGGGCTCCGTCGCCAGAGGTCTTCACCCATGCACCAGGAGCCCTTTGCGGGGTGCCCTACAAAACAACTAATACATCACAGTAAATAAACATACATCACACGCACACCGAAAAAATTATATACATGGTGTATCTAAATAACACCGAAAAAAATTAATTGGTGATTCTGTGATGAAAATTAAGGGGGGTTTTTGGTATAGAATTTTTCGAAAAAACTCTCCCCGAAAAAGTTACACCCCTCCGAAGAATTAAGAAAAAATGGTTTTTATTTTTTATTTTCCCTGTATATTAAGCTAAAGACACGAAAATTGGTAAATATCAATTGTCAATGAAACTACATATTTTGAATTTTTTTCAACCCTGAAGTATGCTTAGAAAGGATTGAAAAAGGCAACCCCTTAGATATTTTACCATACAAAATTTTTTTTTTTATTAAAAATTTTCTCTAAAAAAACACGACTGAATAGCTCAATGAATATACAAACTTTTTTATCTTCACAAGTTGTTTCGAAAACTTATGCATTTACGAGAAAAAATAAATGAAATGCATTTTCACAAAGATTGAGCTAACGCGAGGATATTTTGCCTTAAGGTCTAGTGGTCTGTGTTTTGCAGTGACATTCATAAAAACAATAATGCTGATAGCATTATTACTGTATTGTTGACCTTCGACAGTTTCTTTTTTCATTCTTTGTTTACCATTGTTTTAGTTGTAAGAATTTTTGCCTAATTTTTTGGTTGGCTATTGTTCAATAAAACACTATATTTATAACATGAGCGTGCAATACATTTATTTTTTTCTCTTATGTGCGCAAGTTTCAGAAAAAAACTTATGGAGATAAAAAAGTTTGTAGATTAATTGAGCTATTCAGCCGTGTTTTTTTTAAGAAAAATTTTAATCTAAAAAAATTGTAAGGTAAAATATCTTAGGGGTTGACTATTTCAATCCCTTCTAAGCATACTTCAGGGTTGAAAAAAATTCAAAATATGTAGTTTCATTGACAATTAATATTTACCAATTTTCGTGTTTTTAGCTTAATATACAGGGAAAATAAAAAATAAAAACCATTTTTATTTTAATTCTTCGGAGGGGTGTAACTTTTTCGGGGAGAGTTTTTTCGAAAAATTCTATACCAAATACCCCCCTTAATTTTTATCACAGAATCACTCCTTAATTTTTTTCGGTGTTATTTAGATACACCCTGTATAAAAATAAACATTATAAACAAATGTACCTATAGTATAATAAATGCATTTATAAAAGATAATTTATTCACAGGAGGACCCTTAAATCTAATCTTCTCAAATTGTTTTTACCAATTCTGAATTTGATTTACCTTTCTGAAATTGAAGTTACCTTTCTGTATTTGATTTTACTTTTTCTGAATTTGATTTCACTTCTTCTGAAATAGAGGTTACTTTTTCTGAAATTGACATTGAAAAGGTATAGATTAATATTGTCAGTTGTCAAATTTTTTTCATTGTATACCTAATGCTTTCTTAATCTCCAAGTACTCAAAATTAGTTTAAATATACACAATACCACATGGAAAGTTAGAATATACCGTGTTGGCTGAATGATGCTAGGTACCTATTTGTGTCACGACAAATTAATTAAAAATCGACAGGTTAGTAAATATCGAATATCGCTGTCAAGTAATTTAACTGGGCTATCTATCTCCTCCGCTTTTGCGTTTGCAGCTTTCAGTGATGTACTTTCATCTCTCTCCTCCATTCAAAAATCCTATATGTACCTATACCTACACAGTTACTTCTTATTATTTATGAATCAGGTTATAGTGTCTGGGTATAAGCGCTGTCAATCATTTGCTGGAGTTGGGTTGTGTCTCTTTGCAACTTTATGACAACGAACAGGGCATAGTTACCAGATGGATTTTTTAATTTTTTGGTATTCTTCTTATTATATCTTGGGGGCTTTTTTTATTTCCATCCTAAGGGGCTTTTTATTTTGAAACACTGTCACATAATATTGCAATTTTTAACTAGAAAGCAATCTTGCTGAAACTAATAAGCTTTTCATAATACCTATATGTACTTCGTTTGAGAAAGAGGTTATCATGTAATTTTGGTAAGTTAAGAATATACACAAATGTATTTTTGGATATAAAATAAAATACTTTCATCAATTATTAATTTTATATATTTATTAATTAATAAATACACGGTAGGTACTGAATGTATACAGGGTGATCCCGAAATGGCGGACACGGAATACAGGGTGTTGTAGAGGATGTTCAGAAAGACTGTAAATTTAAAACAAAAATGGCTTCCTCGGCTTCGTTACCGAGATATAGGGTGTCCTTTTTCCAAACTTTAAATCGAAATGGCGGTCAAATTTAAACAACCTCCACTGGCAAAGCACATGGTTTCACAAAACTATAACGATAGTGTTTGCTTTTTATTATTTTTATTATCGCGGGAACGGATTTACAGGCATTCAAAGTTTACCTATTCCCCAAGTTCAACAAAATTTTTCAATGTGGCATCGTTGTTCGAATTAGAGATTTTGAATAATATTATCGATTATGTCGTATCCACGCAACGATTATTGTTTTAAGCTTTGTTGTGTTTTCATTTTATATGTTTCCATGGTAACATTCTATCTGGGTATTGTAGATCTACACATTATTTTTCTGCCTGAAAAAGGGTATCCAGTGCAGTGTTATGACTTTATTTTCTACAAAAGTGGTCATATCTTCTTAAGGGGGCCATACTTGAGAAAACAGTAAATAAAACTTAGAATCTTTAATCCACAATAGATGCTGTGGTGCTGTCCGTGTCCGCCATTTCGGGATCACCCTGTATATGTATAGATACTGGGGTCTGCGCAAGGTCGTGTACCTACCTAATGGGTAGGTCGAAGGATGCAAGAAATCACTGTACCTACCTTCTTTAATGTTGAATTTTTGGTCTTCTAATTTATTTGGGTTTAGGTTCTTCGATTAAAATATTATTTTTTCAAAAGATTTTTATAAAAAATTGAAAGGTTTCGGGACCGATTGGTCCCTTGTTAACACTAAAACGAATTGAGCCTAATTTTTTGTGAATTTTTTTAATTTCAAAATGAAACCAATCTTCATATACGGTAAATAACAATCATCGACACTAACGTAATTAACTATTTACATAAACTAATATGACTAAGAATTCAACAATCTTCTCTAACAAAAAAAAAACTAATTATTATGCAAAGAAAAAACACATTTATTATACAATAATTCATAATTATTATTGGCACTTCTGTACGCCCCTACATCACTCCGATTTCAATACAAACGATAATTTCCTAAATAATTACGTAGGTAATCAGTTATACCCATCTCACTCTAAGGCATAAAGACTGCATATCCTCATCCCGTTTATTCAATTATTTTTGAGATATTACAGGACAGAAACGCTTTGTGAATACCGGCCTGAGTCTGGTTCCCACTTGTACGACACCCGACGACATGGCACGTCATCGGGTGTCGTACAAGTGGGAACCGGCCTTAACCTGAGATGATTCGATGTTTTAAGGTGTTAACTGTGAGACGTGAATTTTATTTTATTTTGTAAGAAGGGAGACGGAGCGGGAAGCTTGGGTGGTCCGTCTATCTCGAACCAGCTGAATATTTTCCTGAGGAGTCGTTTCTTTTAAATCTGCAAAATCTCGGTTCCCTGCGTTAGATTTCTTCAGCGGGGGAGGACGGGAGTCGGGTCGGGAGTCAGTCAGTCACGGGCAGTATAGTAGAGCTGCTCTGTACGGGGTGGCGGAAATCCTGACCAAGAGCCACCTTACCGCACCTTAAGTTGATCCAGAACAAATACGTTTCCTCGTCTGAACGTATTTGATCATCCCCACAATTACACTGGAATTGTTTCATAGAATAGTAACGCCGTGAGTCTTTAATTAATTGCCATAAAATTCTAATTATACGTAGGTATACGTAAACAGACGGGTTGCATTTTCCTTGGCCAGAGCAGCAGCTATTTGTCTGAGATTGTCTGCAGAACGTAGTAAAACGAATAGCATGTGGCAACGCTGAGAGAGGTCAGCCGGTCGCAAGCAGACAACATGTAGTGGGGGTAATAGAGGGGTGTTTTGGAAAGCTAAAAAGCAGTATTACCATTTAGTGGAGTAAAATCGCTGCTCTATCTCGCTTATTTCTAGTAGTTTTGTAACGAAGCAATGAAAATTGCTCCGTTTTAATAGGCATAATCATAATTTTCCCCTGTTTAAATTGATGAGAAATAGGTATTTCCAGGTCCAGAGTCATCGATGTTCATTTTCATTTTTGGTCATTCATTTTTTTAGCATTTCTAAAATTCTCTTAATAAAAATCCGGCGATAGATTATTTAATAAATAAATGTCGAATAGGAAGGGTTTTATCCGGTCGTTGCATTTCCAGGAACCCCGCTGGCCGGGCGTCGTGAACTTATCGCTTGCGATAGCCGGTTACCTGCCTACCTACCTACGCCGTGAAATCGCGGCCGGATTTATTAAATTCATAATAATAACATTTCTGTTTTCTGATTTTATTTAATTCAGTCGAGCATCAGTTTTATTCTTTAGAAGCGATGGGAACTTTCCTCCAACAATTTTTTGCGTCTGTAAATACAAGAAACAAATGCAAACCAGAGGTAAATTTAATAAAAATCAGGCGATTGCAATTCTTATCGCCCCACAAAAAGCCGACTTCGTATCGACGTTTATTATTATTTCTAGAAATCATTTTCTCCGAAATGCGTTTTTGCGATCGGCGTGCCCTGCCGGCAACAACCAATGAAATTACGCCGATTACTGATTTGGCGTCGGATGCCGTCATCATTTATTATAAAAGGTGGCGGAACCCAAGCGGAGGGCTCAATTCTTTCCGACCTGTTCGATTGTTTTCAACCCGTCGTGATTAAGATAGTTTTCTGACCGTCTTCTGGACCGTTCCTTCTTCGTGAAGTTTAGTGAATTGTATTGTTTTTCGACTCCGTCGAGCCGTGCTTTGAGTTTTCCCCGGAAGCTATCCGTTATTTCGCGCCCGTCTGGAATCCCGTAATAGTGGTCAGCATAGTGGTAGGAAGTTCGTAGATCAGATAGTAGAATTCTGGAGTGATTGTGATAGAGCCCGCGAACAGTTCTTTTGTCGTGTGTACCTACTCTTACTTCGCCGTCCGCCGTGCTTCGCCGAGTGCCCCGCAGAGTGCCCAGACCGCGACGTTCCCAGTCTGTTGATTCCGCACCGACACCACCCGCTTCGCAAAACAAGGTACGTTCATAATTGTACTTAAGCCGAGCCTTACACCCCAAATTCACCTACGACAACCCACTTGAATTTGAAAGTCCTCTCTCTGTTGGCCGACTCCTGTACGACGACCTTCCGGGGGAGTTGCGGTTTTCTACCCACCGTTCTTTGCTTGGGCGCGGTGACCACTGGTCCCGGACGCTCGGTGGGAAGTTAACCCTATACTGAAGTTTCAGAATAGTAGGCACTAAGTTCTTAGAAATATTACGGACTTAAAGTAAACACATTGTTGCCAGCTTTTAATTCTTGGTGTTTTATCATTTTGTATTTTTATCATTCACATGCAGGTAAATGGTTGTAGGATAAAAAATACTGTGTTTTATTTGTTGAGTAATTTTTCTGCTATAATAATTTCACAACATCGATATTTAATAGCAAAAGATGTAGAATTTCAATGAGGTTCGGTCCCTTAAAATATAATATATGGCAACATTACAGCAGTGTCAACAAGTACAAAGGATAAGCAGGTCCAACTTGCAGTAAGGTAAAGTAAGATGGATATATATCGAGCATGCTGCCAGTCCGTCCAAGGCAGCTCCGTATTCAGTGGCGTATCGTTCATGCTATTTTCGTGAGGGGCTGCAATATAACATTTATCGCTCCTTTAGATCCTTAATATTTTATTTTTATGTTTATATTTGCTGAATTATTGAAGCATCACAAAAATTAAAAAACGCATGAAAATGAATGAAAAAGAATTCGCGGCAGTGGAATAACCTGAACAAAAAGAAAAGTTGTTTGTTTTGGGCTGTTATTGGATGTCGATCGGGACTTGTATATTTTTCTCTTTCTGTTTTCTGGTTGTCAGAAAAGAAAAATTAATATTACCGGGGGAAGAAGATTCTCGACTCTCGGGAACAACAAAATTTTGAATATTTCATATTGTTCATAGACAATCTGTGAAGTAATTAAGAAATACAAACTAGAAAAAATCAATATCTTACTAATTTGTTAATAATTAGTTATTAGTTAATTATTTGGTAAAATAATAATACAATAATGATTCCTGTTTTGGGAATGAACTGAGTTCCAGGATACAGAAAAAGTTTAACTATAAGAAATTTACGGAATTACCATCCCGGAAAAACCCATACCCGGTCGACAATAAAGTGCATAATTAGTGGGGATAGCTTGGTTGCTTTAAGGGTCGCTCATCAGATTTCCTGTCTGAATCTTATTTCTCAGTTCTCACTGTGGTGTAAACGGGAAAGAAGCAAGCTTCTTTGAGTGCCGAAGTGAAATACTGTTTAAATTTAAAGTTGTGAGCAATATGGAAGGCGAGAGCAGCCAAAGTAAACGTCGTCGTACGAATTTATCTACAGGAGAAAAAACTATTATATACAACGTGTATTGTGGACTCCGTGAAAGGAATCAAAGTATGTTGGTAAACGATGTAGTTGCTTTGTGTAGTGATTTAACCAAAGTGTCAACTAGGAGTGTACACCGAATCTTGAAAACTTTCAAAGAGTCCAAAGGCGGAACAGAAAAGGTAGCTGAAAATATTGAAACAAGGGGGAGAAAACGCATTGACATTGATGATGACATAAAATACGCCGTTCGGAGAAAATTTCATTCGTTCTTTTTCCGAAATGAAATTCCAACATTAAAAGCAATCGCTGCCGAAATCAATTCGGATGACGCAATGCCGAAAATATCGCGACGTGTCTTATTGCGGACATTAAGACAAATGAACATAAGGCATATGAAAAGGCAGAGAAAAAGTCTTCTTATAGAAAGAGAAGAAATAATTTTGTGGCGGAGAAATTATTTACAAAAAATTCGAGAGTATCGTCGTGAAGGGAAGAAAATATATTTCTTAGACGAAACTTGGCTGAATCAAGGTCATACTGTTTCGAAAATTTGGCAAGATTTGGAAATAACAAGCCGTCGACAAGCTTTTTTTGAAGGTTTTTCCACAGGACTAAAAGCGCCAGCGGGCAAGGGGCGGAGGCTCATAATAACTCACATAGGTAGTGATTCGGGTTTTTTGGAAAACGGATTGCTACTTTTCGAATCGAAGAAAACTAGTGACTACCATGAGGAAATGGATGCGGAAAAATTCGAAAGCTGGTTTTTAAAAATTTTACCAAGCCTTGAGCCAAATTCGGTCGTGGTAATGGACAATGCTTCCTACCATAGTCGACGATTGGAGCCATCGCCAACAACTGCATGGCGAAAAGGTGACATCATTAACTGGCTGGCTCAAAGAAATATACCATTTGATGACAACATGTTAAAAGTGCAACTATTAAACATCGCAAGGGCACAAATACCTCATTTTAAGAGATATGCTGTCGACGAATTGGCTCGCGAGTGCAACATCATTGTACACCGCCTCCCTCCTTACCACTGTGAACTGAATCCTATAGAACTTATTTGGGCTCAAATAAAAAACCAAGTGGCGAAACAAAACGTGACCTTCAAGATGGATGAAGTGAAACGCCTGCTAGCTACTGCAATAGGAGATGTGACGGCTGAAACATGGAGAAACTGCATCCGACATACTACAAAAGAAGAAGACAGAATGTGGGATCTAGACACAATAGTTGATGTTTCGGTTGAGCCATTAATTATCAACTTGAACGATAACGGTGATCGGGATAGTTGTCCATCATCCGACGATTTTTCTTCTGACGATGACTAAGGTACTATTTTTTTCCTATTTTCTTTGCTATTTTTATTTTTGCTATATGCTATATTATTTACTATATGCTATATTATTTGGAAGTTTACAATTATATTTCTCAATAAATTCATTATTGTCTGAACCTATTTTGATATTTTGCGTCCGCCACTGAATGCTCCAACTGAGCGCTTATACGTCACGACCACTTCCGAGAACTTAGTGCCTACTATTCTGAAACTTCAGTATAGCCCGTTGCACACGGAAGTGATCCGGTGTTCTTGGAGCCTGGCCTCAGATTCAGGCACACATACAACACACGCTCTTTCACGCACACACGGCTCGCCGGCTTTTCTGCCTTGTTTGCTGTTCTTAATTCGACGTACCACCGCCGCTCAATGGGTTCACCGATCGCTCGTTCCGATTTCGTACTGCTGGTAGGTACCTACTTAATTTATTACGATCACTGAGTTATTTTATTTAATCATTTTCGACTTGACAGCGTACCCATAATAAAGATTGATCTGTGTATTTTATTTATACCCCTATTACCCAAATGTAATTTTTTTATAATATTGTATGATCACTTTATTCACGTAAGTACCTACCATTTTTTTTGGATTTGTTTTTGAAGGAATTCGCATTGTGTTTCAATTATTGTTGTTCATTAAAATAAACGTGTTAATATTTTGAGTCGTATTCTATGTCATTTCCCCGTTATCTCGCCGACAGCTTAGCTCCGTGAAGTGCCAGTCTACCAGGTAGGTGCGTAAAGAACATCGCCCTGACTAGTTCCTTCAATCTGGTGATAACTTAAGCCGACCCCTGGCATTTTCCTTTCTCCACGAGCTACCCTAGGGACAAGGGTACTAAGAAAGTACCATTGTGCATCAGGCACAGGGAAAACGCTGCGAGAACTTTCCCCAGGGAGTAAACCCTCACAAAAATCTGGCGCCCGAGAAGAATTTCCGCCGACTTACGTAAGTTTTCCCCAAGCCCCAGGGCGGCCTGTCACAGTTTTTTTTTTATGACGGTATAACCAGATGAGACCTTCACTATCATATTATAGAGAATGATTTTGTCCATCCGAAATGGAATGTGACAACTTTTTTTAGTAGTAACGAATTTTGAAAAATCGAATTTTCTGCTCCCGAGAAATTATTAGAAATTTGTGTTTTTGAAAACATCCATCGCGCTCATAAAGCAACGGTTTGAGCTACGGTAATGAATTTTTCGGCATATACTCAAAAAACAAGAGCGCTTCTAGTGGAACTCAGCAAAGTTCGAAAAGTTAAGGACTTTTTGAGATAATTGGCCGTAAAGTCGGCACAAGTAAAACCGAGCATTGAAAACTTCATCATGCCGGGTAGCTATGTGAATTATTGGGAATAGATGTCTATATTATTCATAAAAATAATGAATTGTAGGTCAATGAGTATAAGCACACAGAGTGCAAATTGCTAGCCTGTTAGGTGGGTTCGGAGCAATCCTCCATCGCCCATAACAGTTGTCATGCTGGCAGTGCCCGAAACTCCAACCAGAGAGTTTACTTCCGCATCCAACAGCAGAGCCTTCCAGAGTACCAAATCAAGCACAGACACGTGTTTCGTTCTACTGGAACTCATCAGTGTGCTGCATTCGGAGTGTCTGGAGGATGCTGTCGGATGAACGGAAGCCGGGGCCTCTTAAGGCCAGCATTAACACGGAACTCCGTGTGGTGTAAAATAGAGCGACATCTAGCGGTCAGTTCAAGGAACTAACCGTGAGTTCACTCTAAATTGATTGAAGTTCCAGACACTACCAATAAAGCCGGTCGATGACAACGAATAATGAAGAAAACAGAAGGCAAGTATACTCAAGGATTGATTCATAAAAATAATGAATTGTAGGTCAATGAGTATAAGCACACAGAGTGCAAATTGCTAGCCTGTTAGGTGGGTTCGGAGCAATCCTCCATCGCCCATAACAGTTGTCATGCTGGCAGTGCCCGAAACTCCAACCAGAGAGTTTGCTTCCGCATCCAACAGCAGAGCCTTCCAGAGTACCAAATTTGTTGGATGCGGAAGCAAACTCTCTGGTTGGAGTTTCGGGCACTGCCAGCATGACAACTGTTATGGGCGATGGAGGATTGCTCCGAACCCACCTAACAGGCTAGCAATTTGCACTCTGTGTGCTTATACTCATTGACCTACAATTCATTATTTTTATGAATCAATCCTTGAGTATACTTGCCTTCTGTTTTCTTCATTATTCGTTGTCATCGACCGGCTTTATTGGTAGTGTCTGGAACTTCAATCAATTTAGAGTGAACTCACGGTTAGTTCCTTGAACTGACCGCTAGATGTCGCTCTATTTTACACCACACGGAGTTCCGTGTTAATGCTGGCCTTAAGAGGCCCCGGCTTCCGTTCATCCGACAGCATCCTCCAGACACTCCGAATGCAGCACACTGATGAGTTCCAGTAGAACGAAACACGTGTCTGTGCTTGATTTGGTACTCTGGAAGGCTCTGCTGTTGGATGCGGAAGCAAACTCTCTGGTTGGAGTTTCGGGCACTGCCAACATGACAACTGTTATGGGCGATGGAGGATTGCTCCGAACCCACCTAACAGGCTAGCAATTTGCACTCTGTGTGCTTATACTCATTGACCTACAATTCATTATTTTTATTAATCAATCCTTGAGTATACTTGCCTTCTGTTTTCTTCATTATTCGTTGTCATCGACCGGCTTTATTGGTAGTGTCTAGAACTTCAATCAAATTAGAGTGAACTCACGGTTAGTTCCTTGAACTGACCGCTAGATGTCGCTCTATTTTACACCACACGGAGTTCCGTGTTAATGCTGGCCTTAAGAGGCCCCGGCTTCCGTTCATCCGACAGCATCCTCCAGACACTCCGAATGCAGCACACTGATGAGTTCCAGTAGAACGAAACACGTGTCTGTGCTTGATTTGGTACTCTGGAAGGCTCTGCTGTTGGATGCGGAAGCAAACTCTCTGGTTGGAGTTTCGGGCACTGCCAGCATGACAACTGTTATGGGCGATGGAGGATTGCTCCGAACCCACCTAACAGGCTAGCAATTTGCACTCTGTGTGCTTATACTCATTGACCTACAATTCATTATTTTTATGAATCAATCCTTGAGTATACTTGCCTTTTGTTTTCTTCATTATTCGTTGTCATCGACCGGCTTTATTGGTAGTGTCTGGAACTTCAATCAATTTAGAGTGAACTCACGGTTAGTTCCTTGAACTGACCGCTAGATGTCGCTCTATTTTACACCACACGGAGTTCCGTGTTAATGCTGGCCTTAAGAGGCCCCGGCTTCCGTTCATCCGACAGCATCCTCCAGACACTCCGAATGCAGCACACTGATGAGTTCCAGTAGAACGAAACACGTGTCTGTGCTTGATTTGGTACTCTGGAAGGCTCTGCTGTTGGATGCGGAAGCAAACTCTCTGGTTGGAGTTTCGGGCACTGCCAGCATGACAACTGTTATGGGCGATGGAGGATTGCTCCGAACCCACCTAACAGGCTAGCAATTTGCACTCTGTGTGCTTATACTCATTGACCTACAATTCATTATTTTTATGAATCAATCCTTGAGTATACTTGCCTTTTGTTTTCTTCATTATTCGTTGTCATCGACCGGCTTTATTGGTAGTGTCTGGAACTTCAATCAAATTAGAGTGAACTCACGGTTAGTTCCTTGAACTGACCGCTAGATGTCGCTCTATTTTACACCACACGGTGTTCCGTGTTAATGCTGGCCTTAAGAGGCCCCGGCTTCCGTTCATCCGACAGCATCCTCCAGACACTCCGAATGCAGCACACTGATGAGTTCCAGTAGAACGAAACACGTGTCTGTGCTTGATTTTGGTACTCTGGAAGGCTCTGCTGTTGGATGCGGAAGCAAACTCTCTGGTTGGAGTTTCGGGCACTGCCAGCATGACAACTGTTATGGGCGATGGAGGATTGCTCCGAACCCACCTAACAGGCTAGCAATTTGCACTCTGTGTGCTTATACTCATTGACCTACAATTCATTATTTTTATGAATCAATCCTTGAGTATACTTGCCTTTTGTTTTCTTCATTATTCGTTGTCATCGACCGGCTTTATTGGTAGTGTCTGGAACTTCAATCAATTTAGAGTGAACTCACGGTTAGTTCCTTGAACTGACCGCTAGATGTCGCTCTATTTTACACCACACGGAGTTCCGTGTTAATGCTGGCCTTAAGAGGCCCCGGCTTCCGTTCATCCGACAGCATCCTCCAGACACTCCGAATGCAGCACACTGATGAGTTCCAGTAGAACGAAACACGTGTCTGTGCTTGATTTGGTACTCTGGAAGGCTCTGCTGTTGGATGCGGAAGCAAACTCTCTGGTTGGAGTTTCGGGCACTGCCAGCATGACAACTGTTATGGGCGATGGAGGATTGCTCCGAACCCACCTAACAGGCTAGCAATTTGCACTCTGTGTGCTTATACTCATTGACCTACAATTCATTATTTTTATGAATCAATCCTTGAGTATACTTGCCTTTTGTTTTCTTCATTATTCGTTGTCATCGACCGGCTTTATTGGTAGTGTCTGGAACTTCAATCAATTTAGAGTGAACTCACGGTTAGTTCCTTGAACTGACCGCTAGATGTCGCTCTATTTTACACCACACGGAGTTCCGTGTTAATGCTGGCCTTAAGAGGCCCCGGCTTCCGTTCATCCGACAGCATCCTCCAGACACTCCGAATGCAGCACACTGATGAGTTCCAGTAGAACGAAACACCTGTCTGTGCTTGATTTTGGTACTCTGGAAGGCTCTGCTGTTGGATGCGGAAGCAAACTCTCTGGTTGGAGTTTCGGGCACTGCCAGCATGACAACTGTTATGGGCGATGGAGGATTGCTCCGAACCCACCTAACAGGCTAGCAATTTGCACTCTGTGTGCTTATACTCATTGACCTACAATTCATTATTTTTATGAATCAATCCTTGAGTATACTTGCCTTTTGTTTTCTTCATTATTCGTTGTCATCGACCGGCTTTATTGGTAGTGTCTGGAACTTCAATCAATTTAGAGTGAACTCACGGTTAGTTCCTTGAACTGACCGCTAGATGTCGCTCTATTTTACACCACACGGAGTTCCGTGTTAATGCTGGCCTTAAGAGGCCCCGGCTTCCGTTCATCCGACAGCATCCTCCAGACACTCCGAATGCAGCACACTGATGAGTTCCAGTAGAACGAAACACGTGTCTGTGCTTGATTTGGTACTCTGGAAGGCTCTGCTGTTGGATGCGGAAGCAAACTCTCTGGTTGGAGTTTCGGGCACTGCCAGCATGACAACTGTTATGGGCGATGGAGGATTGCTCCGAACCCACCTAACAGGCTAGCAATTTGCACTCTGTGTGCTTATACTCATTGACCTACAATTCATTATTTTTATGAATCAATCCTTGAGTATACTTGCCTTTTGTTTTCTTCATTATTCGTTGTCATCGACCGGCTTTATTGGTAGTGTCTGGAACTTCAATCAATTTAGAGTGAACTCACGGTTAGTTCCTTGAACTGACCGCTAGATGTCGCTCTATTTTACACCACACGGAGTTCCGTGTTAATGCTGGCCTTAAGAGGCCCCGGCTTCCGTTCATCCGACAGCATCCTCCAGACACTCCGAATGCAGCACACTGATGAGTTCCAGTAGAACGAAACACGTGTCTGTGCTTGATTTTGGTACTCTGGAAGGCTCTGCTGTTGGATGCGGAAGCAAACTCTCTGGTTGGAGTTTCGGGCACTGCCAGCATGACAACTGTTATGGGCGATGGAGGATTGCTCCGAACCCACCTAACAGGCTAGCAATTTGCACTCTGTGTGCTTATACTCATTGACCTACAATTCCTTATTTTTATGAATCAATCCTTGAGTATACTTGCCTTCTGTTTTCTTCATTATTCGTTGTCATTGACCGGCTTTATTGGTAGTGTCTGGAACTTCAATCAATTTAGAGTGAACTCACGGTTAGTTCCTTGAACTGACCGCTAGATGTCGCTCTATTTTACACCACACGGAGTTCCGTGTTAATGCTGGCCTTAAGAGGCCCCGGCTTCCGTTCATCCGACAGCATCCTCCAGACACTCCGAATGCAGCACACTGATGAGTTCCAGTAGAACGAAACACGTGTCTGTGCTTGATTTGGTACTCTGGAAGGCTCTTCTGTTGGATGCGGAAGCAAACTCTCTGGTTGGAGTTTCGGGCACTGCCAGCATGACAACTGTTATGGGCGATGGAGGATTGCTCCGAACCCACCTAACAGGCTAGCAATTTGCACTCTGTGTGCTTATACTCATTGACCTACAATTCATTATTTTTATGAATCAATCCTTGAGTATACTTGCCTTCTGTTTTCTTCATTATTCGTTGTCATCGACCGGCTTTATTGGTAGTGTCTGGAACTTCAATCAATTTAGAGTGAACTCACGGTTAGTTCCTTGAACTGACCGCTAGATGTCGCTCTATTTTACACCACACGGAGTTCCGTGTTAATGCTGGCCTTAAGAGGCCCCGGCTTCCGTTCATCCGACAGCATCCTCCAGACACTCCGAATGCAGCACACTGATGAGTTCCAGTAGAACGAAACACGTGTCTGTGCTTGATTTGGTACTCTGGAAGGCTCTGCTGTTGGATGCGGAAGCAAACTCTCTGGTTGGAGTTTCGGGCACTGCCAGCATGACAACTGTTATGGGCGATGGAGGATTGCTCCGAACCCACCTAACAGGCTAGCAATTTGCACTCTGTGTGCTTATACTCATTGACCTACAATTCATTATTTTTATGAATCAATCCTTGAGTATACTTGCCTTCTGTTTTCTTCATTATTCGTTGTCATCGACCGGCTTTATTGGTAGTGTCTGGAACTTCAATCAATTTAGAGTGAACTCACGGTTAGTTCCTTGAACTGACCGCTAGATGTCGCTCTATTTTACACCACACGGAGTTCCGTGTTAATGCTGGCCTTAAGAGGCCCCGGCTTCCGTTCATCCGACAGCATCCTCCAGACACTCCGAATGCAGCACACTGATGAGTTCCAGTAGAACGAAACACGTGTCTGTGCTTGATTTGGTACTCTGGAAGGCTCTGCTGTTGGATGCGGAAGCAAACTCTCTGGTTGGAGTTTCGGGCACTGCCAGCATGACAACTGTTATGGGCGATGGAGGATTGCTCCGAACCCACCTAACAGGCTAGCAATTTGCACTCTGTGTGCTTATACTCATTGACCTACAATTCATTATTTTTATGAATCAATCCTTGAGTATACTTGCCTTCTGTTTTCTTCATTATTCGTTGTCATCGACCGGCTTTATTGGTAGTGTCTGGAACTTCAATCAATTTAGAGTGAACTCACGGTTAGTTCCTTGAACTGACCGCTAGATGTCGCTCTATTTTACACCACACGGAGTTCCGTGTTAATGCTGGCCTTAAGAGGCCCCGGCTTCCGTTCATCCGACAGCATCCTCCAGACACTCCGAATGCAGCACACTGATGAGTTCCAGTAGAACGAAACACGTGTCTGTGCTTGATTTGGTACTCTGGAAGGCTCTGCTGTTGGATGCGGAAGCAAACTCTCTGGTTGGAGTTTCGGGCACTGCCAGCATGACAACTGTTATGGGTGATGGAGGATTGCTCCGAACCCACCTAACAGGGTAGCAATTTGAACTCTGTGTGCTTATACTCATTGACCTACAATTCATTATTTTTATGAATCAATCCTTGAGTATACTTGCCTTCTGTTTTCTTCATTATTCGTTGTCATCGACCGGCTTTATTGGTAGTGTCTGGAACTTCAATCAATTTAGAGTGAACTCACGGTTAGTTCCTTGAACTGACCGCTAGATGTCGCTCTATTTTACACCACACGGAGTTCCGTGTTAATGCTGGCCTTAAGAGGCCCCGGCTTCCGTTCATCCGACAGCATCCTCCAGACACTCCGAATGCAGCACACTGATGAGTTCCAGTAGAACGAAACACGTGTCTGTGCTTGATTTGGTACTCTGGAAGGCTCTGCTGTTGGATGCGGAAGCAAACTCTCTGGTTGGAGTTTCGGGCACTGCCAGCATGACAACTGTTATGGGTGATGGAGGATTGCTCCGAACCCACCTAACAGGGTAGCAATTTGCACTCTGTGTGCTTATACTCATTGACCTACAATTCATTATTTTTAATCAATCCTTGAGTATGCCTTCTGTTTTCTTCATTATTCGTTGTCATCGACCGGCTTTATTGGTAGTGTCTGGAACTTCAATCAATTTAGAGTCAACTCACGGTTAGTTCCTTGAACTGACCGCGAGATGTCGCTCTATTTTACACCACACGGAGTTCCGTGTTAATGCTGGCCTTAAGAGGCCCCGGCTTCCGAGCTTCCGTTCATCCGACAGCATCCTCCAGACACTCCGAATGCAGCACACTGATGAGTTCCAGTAGAACGAAACACGTGTCTGTGCTTGATTTGGTACTCTGGAAGGCTCTGCTGTTGGATGCGGAAGCAAACTCTCTGGTTGGAGTTTCGGGCACTGCCAGCATGACAACTGTTATGGGCGATGGAGGATTGCTCCGAACCCACCTAACAGGCTAGCAATTTGCACTCTGTGTGCTTATACTCATTGACCTACAATTCATTATTTTTATGAATCAATCCTTGAGTATACTTGCCTTCTGTTTTCTTCTTGTCTATATTATGTACGGACTTGAATGAAGAAAACATTATAGTAAAGTTTTTAAAAAAAGATTCAGCGAGTTAGGTCTCATAGTTTCCGAGAAACCGATTTTTTAAAATAGTTCTCGGACTACTACCTATGCTGAGCGTTATATTATACACAGAACTTGCGGTTCGTACTGAAAGTGGTAGTTTCACGTGGTAGTGATTGTAATTATTGTTTTAAAACTCATTGTAGTCACAGACTATATTGTAGTGTGTCAAATAATTTTCCAAATAGATTACTATTTGGACATTAACTTATACCAAATACATTAGATGATTAGAGTATTTTTGCTTATACATGTACAGATGATGAGAGAGATACAAAAAAGATCATTAATGCTGGCTTATTTTTTATAGGCTTTTTTTAAATACTTTTAATCACTTTAAACCACAATCAAAAATCGTATCCTTTTAATATAGATTTTCTTTTCGATATTTAATTTGAAGGAGTCTAATGGAGTAGCAAAGTATTTAATTTTAACCCTCAATTACACCCTAAGAAATTAAATTGCAGTATTTCAGAAGAAGCCTGTTTCACTCCTTATATGAGGATTGCAGCTATGAGAAACATTAGCATTTAGGAATCTATGGAAGGTGCATTAGAAATATTCGGTTGGAAAGGAATGCAAAACCTGGCAGCTTTCCTAACCTAAATACCTCAAATCACCTAAATATTTGTCAATTATTTATAATCTTAAAATAGAAACAGATCTCAGAATAATATAAAATTATGTGATGCAGGTCAACAAAAATAAGTGGGCAGGTAACTCAGTAACAAGTCTAATTTTTGTGATATTTTTAAACTAGTCACAAAGAGGAAATTCGGCACATTTAACTCGTCGCTGTGCGTAAGTGCGATATTTTCTATTCAGAATAATAAATCACATAATTCTGTAAGCATTTTCCGAGCATTTTTCATAACAATTATTGTTAGATATCAGTTATTGATATCAAGTAAATAATAGTATTATTTTTTTAAACGGAGTTATACGGTTATGCGTTCAGCTAAGGCTAGACACCCGCTAATGCTTTTGGTGATTTTTCGTTGCGTAAATGTTTAGTCGCAGTCGAGGTTGCAGTAGACGCACATTTCTGCAATTATTAGATATAAACATTCCAATCTCGGGACAAGTTCTGTTCTTCAATAGTGCGAATATTTTGTCGCTTAATGCGTTTACATTGATTAAAACACTAATGTATAATTTTTGGGACAGACTATTGTGAGAAATACTCCCTAGGGCCTTGTTCATATTCCAGCAGTATTCCATTTTTGTGTCAGACCCACCAATTTGAATAAATTCTATCGAGATTTAAACTATAAAACTAGTCGGACATTAAACGGTGAAAGCACCGTGGACGTTATAAGAATGATATGCCCTCGATCGACGTGCATCCCTCGGGCCATCATAATCATAATAACGCACTTGATAAGTTTTTGGTAGATTTTTCTATTTTTTTTTGTGAGTGCCCGAAACTCCAATAGAGAGTTTCCACACATCCAATAACAGGGCCAACCAGAGTACCAGAATGAGCACAGACACGTGTTTCGCCCTGTTGGGGCTAATCAGTGCGCTGCATCCGGAGTATCTGGAGGATGGTAAAGGATACGTGGACGGTAGGTGCCTCTTAAAGCAGGCTACCAAATTCTATGCATCCTTTAACATCCTCCAGATACTGCGGAGGCAGCGCACTGATGAGCCCCAACAGGACGAAACACGTGTCTGTGCTTGTTCTGGTAGGTACTCTGGTTGGCCCTGTTATTGGATGTGTGGAAACTCTCTATTGGAGTTTCGGGCACTCACAAAAAAAAATAGAAAAATCAACCAGAGTACCAGAACAAGCACAGACACGTGTTTCGTCCTGTTGGGGCTCATCAGTGCGCTGCCTCCGGAGTATCTGGAGGATGTTAAAGGATGCATAGAATTTGGTAGCCTGCTTTAAGAGGCACCTACCGTCCACGCATCCTTTACCATCCTCCAGATACTCCGGATGCAGCGCACTGATTAGCCCCAACAGGGCGAAGCACGTGTCTGTGCTCATTCTGGTACTCTGGTTGGCCTTGTTATTGGATGTGTGGAAACTCTCTATTGGAGTTTCGGGCACTGCCAGCATGACAACTGTTATGGGTGATGGAGGAGTACTCCGACCCCACCTAACAGGCTAGTAAATGCACTTTATGTGCTTTATACTCATAACGACCTACCTTCATTATTTTATTATTAACAAATGTTTCTGGATAGCACATAAAAAGTTAAAATAGGGACATGTAAGCCGTTTTTCTCTATCTTGAACCGTTTTCGTTGTACAGGGCCTTGAACATGAAAAATTACGATTTTCACTTGTTTATAACTTTAAATTAAAACTTAAAACTTAAAACTTTTTGTTTAAATTTAAACACCAACTGTAAAAGGAAATCTTATTTTTTCTTATCAGACAATCTAAAAATGCAATAACATAGGAGCATTCCATTTAAAAAAAACTTTGCATAACTTGGCATAACTTTGATATGCCACTCTCATATGGGACACTCTGCATTGTCCAAAATAATTTTAAGTAATGATCATTCTGATACTATACTTGGTGGAGGACGTACCTATAGAACACCAGGAAGGTTTTCGTTTGCTTCGCAAATGCATGGTTAGCAAAAAAACGGCACTAAAAGTCGCTCTAGGGAGTCCGGTCCTGGTTAGTACCGCATATAACACATAATAAACAAGCAGTATAAACACTAGCAGTGGTGTTGATCCATCAAGACCAACCGCTTCGTAACGTTGTCGACAGTATCCAGACTATAGGGACTGACTACAGTCACGCTTTTTGAAATGTAAATGCAAAATAAATGCAAAAATCAAAATAATAATCGTGCTACTGTTAATTTCGATGATATTCCTTGTCCTGGAAGTGATTGCGACCGTAATGTCAAAGAGGCCTTAGTTGTGACCTTAATATTAGTTTGCAATGGCTGTTTTTAGATTCTTACCCACCCAGCACCCCTATTTCGCTCCTCGGTCCCGAAAAAACTGATGGACCTTAGGATACGGATGTAAATATTTACCGTCTTCGAGTTTTTAATATTTAAGAAATTGTTAATTTTGTAGTTTTGATGATGTCCACAAATTTTCGTTTATTTCTAATTTTTAGCACACAGCCTCTATAAAAATAATGAAATTACTCGAAAACCAAATTACCTATGAAGAAAAATCAAAATGGGTTTCGAAGGGAACCTAAAATACAACATGTTTTGCCATTCTCGTTGATTATGAATAAATGTCTGTTGGTTTTTGCTATTTTTTTTGATATTTGCAGGTCTAAAAAAATAATTGAAATCAATATAATGTTATAGATGTATTTATTATCTTTTAAGTCAAGGCATTACCTATGCTGAAAAGTTAAATAAAAAAATTTACATATTTCAATTTTACTAGCATAGTTAGGCAATTTTTTCATTATTTCCCAAAAATTGAAAAAAAAGATCAAAACAAATTGAAAATGTCGATTTTTTAATTTAAAAAATTACAAAAGCTTCTTATATGATAAATGTACTTTTTCTACTACTACATTTAAAATGTATATACAGAAACCAGTATGTGTGTCTTTTTTAGTTCAAAAGTGTATTAATAAGTTTCACGCTGCAAGTCTTTCGTGTTGGTTTCGAACAGGTGACCTTATTTTCTTTGGTGATAACGTTAATCCATAACAGTTTGGTCGATAACGTTCACAGTTACCTTCCTGCCGTAAACACAATCGACAAAACATACTGACCCATTTTCACTACATATAATAGGTACAATACATATAAGGGAATCTTTATTTGCATGAATTAGAGCGAGAATGGAATGAAATTACAATAAATATGTTTTTGTGCCACTGCCATTAAAAGTCACACTTTTAACGACTGCTGACAGTGTTAAGAGTGATTGTTTACATGGAAGCGTGTTAAAAGTACTTTTAACACTAGTGTTAAAAGTCCTTTACAACACTCGTGTTAAAAGTAATTCTATCTACTTTCTCTGTACTTACATTCTCTCATTGAACTAATTTTCTCATGATGAAATCAGACAAAATTATAGGTAGTAAGATTTTTTCATATTCTTTTTATTACTGGCAAACATATTAATAAAAAATAAGTACCTAGTCAAGTATTCAAAACAATAATAATTGTTCAGAAATTGCAATTAATAATAATTATTTTGACGTCTCTTATGTTTGTATGCACACGCATTTGTTAGTAACCATAGCGTCGGCAACGGTTGCTAGGAATAGTACATTTGTACTTATCTGTAATATTTTAAAATGCAATTTGAAGTTGAGTGTCATTCTAAATTCATCAATTTTATTATCAAAATAGAGCAGTTTTACAAAAACCATTGTATGATATTCGTCTTAAAAGTGATTTAATTATGTTCGTGAAATTTGTAAAATTCGCTCAGCTATTCACTCCCAAAATAAAACTTCACTTTTAACACTAATATCATAAATAGCTATTTTTTCAAGTATACGTTTTTTCAAGTTTTTTTCTTGTTGAAACCATTCAAAATTTGATACATAATAATAATTAGCTAGTGTAGGGGTTCGGATGGAATCCAAATAAATATATAAATGAGCCATAAAGTATTTCGTAAGCAGAGTCCCTGTTAAAATCATATAGATAAATATAAAATATCAGTGGTGGAGGCATGATTATCTTCCAGCATAATAATTATTGCTAATTTTTCGTCTTATTACTCACTCAGTCAACAGCTCGTCTTTACGACTTGTGTAGCAACCGGACCTGGAGGTGTCGTGTGGAGTGTTTAGTAATTAATTCTATCTGCTAGAATAAAAATACACTTATGGAGTACACTAAAGACTACCCAGTTATGATGCTCCGGCATGATGCAAGCTAAATATTCATTCAGTTAGGAGTTAAGTTAGGTATAACTTATGGAAAAGATAAGCTGCTGTGGTACAGAAAGCTGGACAACAGGTTCGGCGCTGCCCTGTAAGGTAAAATTAATTTCAAATATCCAATAGTAATATAAATGAAGTACAGGGAAGGAAAGGCATCCAGAAGCTCGACGTGGGGTAAGGCTTTGGGATCTGGCTCAAAATAAAATGAAATACCCCATAGTGAAGACCCCACGGCACTTCACTAAAATATAATAATAAACCACCACGCCTGACTGACGTCTGAGCTCCGCCTGATATCTGAGCTAAATATCTCTGGTTTTCAAATAATAATCCAATAGTAAAATGAGACCGCTATAATTGGGTAAATAAAATATTAATTCGATTTTATAGGGGTCCACAATATGCGGAATAGCCCTGAAAATAATAATTAAGGGGCACACAATATCCGGCTCCTAGGCTAGACTAACTGGAAGAAAACCATCACAGTTTTCCAATAAGGACGTCTGACTTGCAGAACGCTCCTTTTCAGTAACATCTCCCCTTGGATGTAGAAAAATGCAGCCAGAAACATTATACCATCCATTTCAAGGGAGAGGTCGACGGGAGATAAACCTACCGTATAGTTCCCAGGAAAATTATTGTCACTCCCATATTTCGAGCTGCCGAATTATTCGTTTGAAACAATCGACAGTCTGTGGGTGCTGCTTCAATTTGCCTTCTGCTAAAAATCTGAGTCAAGATCAAGAGTTTTTATAAGAGTGTTATAAGAGTTTTAGCGATCGTTACCGATAACAACCAATGATAACCGACGATATAATAAACAAGATTGGCCATTGGTATTGCTGATTATTCTTCCTCTCTTCGGATATATTATCTTATCAACATCATTTCAATTTCAAATTGAACTATTTAAATATATAGGACTAATAAAATATATAACTTTATATTACTCGGGCTCTCACTTCTTCTATTCTTCGAGGCTGGATAATAATAATTATTGTCTATGCCTTGGTCACTAGATAAAATTAAATTGAATAACTTTCAGTAGGTTGTAACTAATATTATCATATTACTAATATTATCAACAGCAGAAAGTACACGAAACAGATAATTGTATATTCGCATGAGTATTCGAAAACTCGTACATCCAACTCTCAAACAAATCAAACAAATTTTTTCAACTTAGTTTTATCTAATAAATAATCTCAATCTTATTTAGTACATTAATACATAGGCATAAACTGTAAATGTCAATCCAATCCAATAATTGATAATTTGATTATTTTCGAGCTAAACGAGTCATACAGATAATAATAGTCATATAGTGTGAAATTCAATCCTATTCGCTCTTCCAAATTGACAAGAAAATATTTCAGTGCCATGTTATTTCGGTGTCTGACTGTTTGTTCATGTCTTCTTTGATTATTTGTCACTTCAATTACAAGTACAATTATATTTCTAAGCCGACTTGATGTGAACGTATTGCCTTAATCTATTTCCTTGTCTATTTTAAGTTCAGTAAGCGCACTAATAACATATAGGCATGTTGTTCTTCTATATTTAGTTCAACTGAAGAAACAGTGGCGTAGCTTCAGATTTGGGGCCCCCCCGCCAAATATTTTTGACGGGCCCCCACTTAAAGTTTTCTTCATTGGTGGTTCGTGATTTCAAAAATTAAATTTTATTAGCATATTGTATATAATCAATAAGGTGGACCTCCGGGGGGTTTGGGGGGTATTGAGTATCCCCCAAGAGTAAAGGGGGGTCCGGGGGGGGGATCCTTTTTCAGGGAAATTTCAGAATAAGTAATTCCATTTAGGAAAAAGTACTAATTTTTGACAAGCTTACTAATATATTAGCTTTTAGAATTTTTGTCTTTTAATTTATTAGGAGTTAGGTTCTTTGATGAAAGTATTCTTTTTTTTAAAGATTTTTATAAAAAAAAGAAACGCACCTTCTTCGTCCTTTGTGGGGTGCCCTACAAAATAACTAATACATCACAGTAAATAAACACCATACAGCACACCGAAAAAATTATCAAAATTTAAAAATAAAAAGCATATTATGCATAATAAATGCATTCATTAAAGAATAACAATAACGTTTTTTCATTTATAATAGATAATTTATTCACAGGGAGACCTTCAAGTCTAAATTGCAAGTCTTGAAATTACCTTTTGTGTATTTCATTTTACTTTTTCTGAATTTGAATTAATTTTTTCTGAAATAGAAGTATCTTTTTCTGAATTTGACATTGAAAAGGTATAGAATAGCTAGATACTATAATATTGCTAAAATAATTTTATTTAAAGCACAAAAGTAAGATTAATATCAAGTCATAATATGGATATAATAATTTGACACATGAATAAATATTTATAGTAAATACATACCTAAATAATTAATTAACTATTCACGATTCTTCACAAATAATTAAGTGTCTTTTTAAAAAAAAAAAAAAAAAAAAACGCAACACAAAAGCGCACGAAGTAGCCACTTCACTATATAGTTACTATGTAAATAACAAAAAATAAACTTTAAAATGTATAATAAAAATAATATAGAGAATAATTATTTAAAATGTATAAAAAAAAAGCCGTTTGTAAACTGTAAACACAGACTGTACGTTCCGTACAGACGAAGATCAACTAAACTGGCAAAGTAGCAAATTCGGTTCATCGGCAGTTGTGAAACTTTAAGAAAAATATAACAAAGTAGCAATAAAATCAACAGATGTTGATATTTTTAAGATATTTACTGCCCTTTGTGATCCCATCATAAGAAATCTAGTCATGCCACAATAGATTATTTGTGAATTTATTTATTTATTTCTTGAAAACTACTTCAAATATTTTTGCCACATTACTTATGTATAGTCTTAAATTAATTGTATTTAATAAGAATTTAAATTAAAATAAAAAAAATTTAAAAAAATTAACTAAATCTAATTAATAAAGTGTACCTTATTAGGTGAAAGCGCAAGAGGTTTTTTCTAAGTAGAAATTAATTCTTTGGAGCTCCGGGCTCCGGGCTCCGGGTAGTGTCCGAAAAGTGCTACAGAAAATCTGTTCCACTTTAGCGAGACATCAATACATACTTCAATCATTGACAATTTCGAAAATGATTCAGAATAATAAGTATAATCAAAAAAAGTTATGATAAAACAAGTGCAGAAAATGAGTTTGATTACAGTTCTCTGAGTAGCCCCAACCCCCGAACAATTCTATAGAAAAATTCTCTTCTACTTTCCAAGGACCGAATAGTTTCATATTAATAATTAATAATATTCAATAAATTGCGAAAATGATTTTCAATGATAATGTAATTGAGATAACTTTTTATTGTATCAATTAGTTTTTTTATAATAAATGCAATATTTTTACTTTTATGCAATAATAATTTGCAATAGTATTTATGCAATTTTTTCAAGAGTTTAATTTTTTTACAAAAAATAATTACATCAGATATAGGTATTATATGAATTCCTGCGGGTGTTCGGACTTTGTGAATGAACCACCTGTTTAAGTCTATTCTGTGACTTTACCATCATCTTTCAGTCTATAATAGCTATTTTTAATTTTATTACTTTGTTTTTTGTTTGCTATGCACCCTTGTCCTTAATCGGGAACAGGTTTAAATTTTATGATTGGTTTCGTATTATACTCTACATATTTGTGTTGTGGGCTTGTGGTGGTGAGGTGACTGAAAGAAAGCGAAAGCACTGAAAGCACATATCACATTCCATTGCCGCTCTTAGTTAGCAAATGCTGGAGTAATAAAATGACACGGATGATTTCATATATAATCATTTTTTGTATTATAATATCCTATTATAATCATCCTGAGATTACAATAGGACCAGAACCAGAATAACTTTGCCTCTGGTTCTGAGAATTACCTACTGTTGAAGATGGGTGGGTTATATTAGAAATGTACTGTATTCGTCATTACTGGCATAATTTCAAGCTTTATTTATTATTTATTGTTGTTTCTCAATTCGTAATATAATTATTAATGTCGTCAGTTGTCAGTTTAAATATGCTTAAGAGTAATACTTATTTGATTTTTTGATTTGGGGCTCTTTTGTGGGCCAAGCCGGGGCCCCCTTGACGTCGGGCCCCCCCGCGGCCGCGGGGTTTTGCGGTACTGTAGCTACGCCACTGTGAAGAAATCTTTAATTTTATATAATTTATGTTTTCAACCCTTACTTTATAGAATCTCTGCATTCTGATTGATGATAAATAAAACACTAATGTTTTAAAAGATTCTACTGATGTATATTGCTGGATATTAACGTTACACGTGTTTCACTACTTTGTAGCATCTTCAGACGTATGTAAATAAAATTATTGATATAGTAACATAGCAACAGTATGGTAACCTAAGTGATTATAAAACAAGTAACTAGATTTAAATGAATTTTAACAGAACTAACTAGATCATAATATAATTTCTTCAGAATCTTCTTAGTCGTTGATATCAAGAAGAAAATCACGTAATGGAGAACGATATGTGTCTAGTTGTTCATTTATTAATGTGTATTGTTGATTATGTAAATGTCGGTGGATCTCTAGAGATTCAAGAAAATTTAATTTAAAATAATGATCACAATGATGAAGTAATTCAATTTTGTTGTTTGTTGTTAGAGTGTTATTGTTTTCTATTAGGTGTTTTGCAAAATTTGATCTTTCTGGATGTTTGAGTCTGTAGGAGTTTAGGTGTTCATTGTATCTAATATCTAGGTTTCTACAAGTCTGTCCTATATAAACTGAATTACAATGAGAACAGTTTAATCGATAAATTCCAGGTTTCTGTAATTTATCTATATTGCTGAATGCAAAGGAAAAGTTATCTAAATTACAGAAACCTGGAATTTATCGATTAAACTGTTCTCATTGTAATTCAGTTTATATAGGACAGACTAGTAGAAACCTAGAAATTAGATACAATGAACACCTAAACTCCTACAGACTCAAACATCCAGAAAGATCAAATTTTGCAAAACACCTAATAGAAAACAATCACACTCTAACAGCAAACAACAAAATTGAATTACTTCATCATTGTGATCATTATTTTAAATTAAATTTTCTTGAATTTCTAGAGATCCACCGACATTTACATAATCAACAATACACATTAATAAATGAACAACTAGACACATATCGTTCTCCATTACTTGATTTTCTTCTTGATATCAACAACTAAGAAGATTCTGAAGAAATTATATTATGATCTAGTTAGTTCTGTTAAAATTCATTTAAATCTAGTTACTTGTTTTATGATCACTTAGGTTACCATACTGTTGCTATGTTACTATATCAATAATTTTATTTACATACGTCTGAAGATGCTACAAAGTAGTGAAACACGTGTAACGTTAATATCCAGCAAATACATCAGTAGAATCTTTTAAAACATTAGTGTTTTATTTATCAATAATTTTATATGATATCTCATTACTTATCGTCACCTCAAAATTTCCAGGAATAATAAATTGTACAAAGTCAGAGTAATGATAGGATGACACACGGGGTGCCAACTTTGAAATGGGAATTAACATTATAAAGAAAGTTTTTCGGAACCCCTGATCGCCATTTCAACCTAACAAATGGAAATAGGTATCAAATGGAGTTGTGGAGTTGTGAAGTTACCCTAATTTTCACTCACCCGGTGGACTTTAAGTATAAAGAATGCAATGTTAAGACCTCAGAGTAGAAAGCGAGAGCGTCTCGTGTTCGATTATTCCCTGGCCAGCTCAATTCTGAGACCAAATACAATAATTGTCTCATTTGACGCACGACTAACATTCTTTCGACACACAGAAAGGGTGGTTGCTGCAACATCTAGGGGCTGGGGTTTATTTTGAGAAGCCCTGCAGGATTAATCCGAGCACCTTCACGATTAGGTCAAGTAATTAGGTCTACATTGAAATATGCTTTTATTGTTTGGACTCCTATACAGACTGGAAACTTATAAGTGGGTCATTGGCGTTTTACATGCAAAGTCAGTTTTGTGCAGGTAAGTAATATCTTCTGGTTTTGATTTGTAGAAAAATTTTAGCGAAAATAATTTTTGACGATAACAGTTTGTATTTAGCGAGCCTATCTTGAGTTAATAACTATATCTTCAGTAATAACGTGGAAAAATCAAAAAGAAATTCTGATTAATTTTCAAATTAGCACTCATTTTCCGATTTTATTGTGTATAGACAATAAAAAGACCCTCCCATACTGATCCTTAAAAATAAGATTAAAAAAAAGCATATCTTAGATTTTTTATGGGCATATTACTTATACCAAGACATGTTCGCTCCCAGACTCACGCCAAGCAAACGAAGAGATGACGATGGAAGAAGAGAGTGTCCCGCCATTATTATTATCATATTGGCTCGACAGCTTTGACTTTTTTGAAAATGACCGAGTGTGTTTTCCCAGCGTCAAACTGCACCTGATTTCTATCGCCTCAAGCTAGAATCTCTTGTGAGTATTGAGACTTCTTGCTCTCTTGTTAGAGAATGAGCGTCGATGGCAGATGTTCGCGCATCGAATGTCTAAATCGTATACATATCTCAAAAACTGTTGAGAATTTACCGAGGAATTTACATAACAAATCTTATACTTTTTTTGTACCAGAAATATCTAGCTTTTGGAAAAATATGTCAAAACCAAAATTAATCTAATAGCGTAAAAATTGAGGGGTAAAAAATTTAGAGCCCTATCTACCGTGCGTACCTAGGTGAAATTACAAACATGTAATTATTTCTGTAATATTAAACTAATTAATGGAAAAACGACACAAAAAAAGTAAAAAAAAAAATTAACCCCTTTCGGAGTCATTAAAAAAAAAGTAGTTTTTTTGGTACATTGAACATTCTGTAACTTCGTTAATACTCCAATTAGAGGGTTTAGGTTCATTAAGACTTTTTGTCTTAAAATCAAGTAAATTTTCTACCTTATAAGTTTATTCGCTTTATTCTGGGACACCTGTATAAATATATTATATTACCGGGTGGTGACTTTCAACTGGCTCGGTTAAATTAGAGAAAAGGTGCACAATTATATGCTTGATAAGAATCTGACAAAAATTATCTTATCTTCAGTCGTTATGCTAAAATATCCCGAAAAAAACTGAAAAATCGAGATTCTTTATTTTCGCCATAGTTTGTTTATTATTGGAAACTAACAAACTAATTTTTGGTAGGTTTACATAAGTCATATCAAAAGCTCATTTGACATCATAAAAATTTTCTGATTTTTTAGATTCCCGACTCGATTAGCCTCCCGATCAGCCGACTAGATTCCCGAGTTTTCATAGTCAACTTTAGTTTTTCTTTTGTTTTTATGATACATCATAGCCCGTACTACCTATTTTACTAATTTAACCCAAACTGTAAACCCCACTCTGTGTATTGATTCACTTATTTTATTTCTCTAAAACTGCAATTTTTTTATTTTCAAGCGCCCCTATTATAGCTCCATCTTTTACGATTACTGCGAATGGTTTATTTTCATTTGAAGAAACTTCTACCCGCGATTGTCGTGAGTGGGTCATTGTGACACCTACACTGCGACCGAAGGTCTATTATTGTGGCTCCCCTAAATTTTTATCGAATTTGAATCCCAAATTTTTTTCACTTACCTATGGCTTTAATAAGGTGCTATTTAGATAGAGGTAATTTAAATGTAACTTTTTATTAGATTTGAAGCCCGTCATAAATGAGGAGACTGAGCATTTAATTCGAACCCTTTCTTAATTTCTTGGGAAAATTAAAATATATTCGCAAATTCTATGGGTCATTATACAAAATAAATGCCCACGACCAGCTCTAAAACACTTTTGTAAAAATAAGAATTTTTATGACACATTTTGCAGCTTTTTGAAATATTCAATTTTGAATATTTTAAATGAAGTTCCTATTATTCAAAATAGCTAGTTACACCATGGTACACCATACCATGATATAAATGGTATGGTATTGCGCATGTATGATGTCACACTCGAGGAGGCTGTTCATTCACTGAATGTAATTCGCATTCAAGTTTTCAAGTTTTATCGCATTCAAGTTTTACCAAATTTAAAATTATGAGACCCGATTTTTTTATTGGAACTGATTGTAAGAGGAAATAGTTTTGTGAAAAATGTATTCTACAGGGTGTTAAGAAAACGACGGATAAACTCTTCAGTACATTGGAGGGGACACTCAGTAAACTACGGGAAAAATAATTTTAAAAAAGCCAGAGCTACATTGTAAAAGATATAAGCAAAATATTGAACAATAAATTTGGCAACGTTAACACTATAACTGCTAATATTTGGTAATTTCCTCAAATTTCTAACAATGTAGGTAGTTAAGGTATCAAAACCGTTGTTGCCAAATTCATTTTTCAGCATCTTAGAAAAAAAAAAAATATATCTTATTAAATTTTCCAAGCCAGTAATACATCTGCTTCAGCTTTTTTTTTAATTGATAACAATTAAAGTACCCTTTTTATATCTGTAAAATCATCTACTTTTTGCAAATAACGAAAAACAAATATAGTAAAATGTTAACTTTGGCATTTTTTATCCCACCAAATTGAAGACCAGAATTTTTTAAATTATTTTTACCGTACTCTACTGAGTGTCCCCTAAAATCTACTAAAGAGTTTATCCGTCATTTTCCCAACACCCTGTATAATAATAATTATTATAATGTGAAAAATGGTGTCAATAAAGAATTATCGAGTAAAATGTCAGAACAACTTCTCGAATGTGATGTCACATGCGCGACGCCGACCGAATTCGAGGCCAATAGTAGCATACCGTGTTAGATGTATCGTGGTTAAACCTATTATTCAAAGCCCAAGGTGTCATTTTGTGTTTTTTAGTCTCCCAACCTTGCTAATAAGCCGAAATATTATAAAACTCTTGGAATTTAAAATTGTTTTATTTGACTCGTTAACGAACAGCAGGTTTAATGTCCTAGTAATAAGCATATGAAAGACACATGAATACACCGTTGCTGTCTCTATGGCATACATATAATCGAGAATATAATACTTAATAAAAATACTCCATAGAAATGTTAACGCAGATGTCCCCTGTGAATATCAAGATCTTGTTACTAGAAACATGTCTTTATTCCTTGAAGTTTCACTTTGACATTCAAGATCAAGACTGTCAGAAAACAGTAAAAACAGTCAGATCAGAGCATTTTTAATTTATTCTACTATTGAATGGTGTGGAACTGTAAGCTCGACTGTAGGTAAATAATCAAATCTACTGTTGAAAATCACTTTCAGAACAACAACCTTCAGATACTCGTAATAAAATTCTCTCTTAAAGTCCACTAGATTTTGTTACATACAGACTGGAAACTTGTAAGTGGGCAATAGGCTAAATAAGTAACTATTGTGGCGCCACCAAGTAGGCAAATTTGACACTTTCATGCGGCAAGTCCTGCGTGCCCGCTATTCATTTTAATGTATTTCTCATTGCAAACGAGGTCGTTCAGGGATAAAAAAAAATTTGGAAGGGTTTGTTGTACACGAGTACCTTAAATGCTTGATTACATACGCATTTATTAATCCTGAATCTTCTTTTTTTAGATAGTAAATTAAAATTAAAAAATTTAGTTAATTTAAGATGACGTTTAAGTAATACTAATAAAACAATAACTACTGCTATAATTTTTTTCGAGCTGTATTTCAGGCGAAGGGTTCTAAATCATGGTCAATAAATCAGTTTCTGAGCAGCGGAATGTTTACGGTAACATTTTCCTGCTATACGCAGCTGCAAAATATGTCCAAAACTCTTCGACTTTTTACATCAGCTGAATAAAAAACCCGAAAACATGAGATGAATTGTGAACTTATTATGTTGATAAGAAAGGTGATATTTTTTAAATGGAACAATTATATCACCTGAACAATGGGACAATAATAGGTTTTTTCATTTTTACGAGTGCTATGTGCACCAGGAGTCTCTCTAAATGAGCGGTTCCTTGAAGAAAAGTTCCATGTAAACGTATTCTCTAACATCGCTTATGTGAAAACTCATCATGAGATTTCGCCCATTTCTCAACGATTTAAAACAAAAGCAGTCGAGACTAACTGCTTGGAAATTACTTTTAATAATAATAATTGTAGTCATAATAAATTCAAAAATTTAGAAATACACTTCCAAATAATGATTTTAAAAAAGGTTTTATTTTATGAAAACGAGCTGTCAAGGATTAGCATGCCGCACCGAAGTGCGAAAAAAATCCACGAGGAGGCGAGCGCTCTGCGAACAGTCGATACTTACTTAGCGTATATAGTCCAATAAAGTCTAAAAAGTCATACGTATCGATTAAGAATACACATCCTTTTGATAGTTCGATTTATTTCGTTTCATATACGTGGTTTTTAAAGTAACCGTCCAGTTTGTCTAAACACTCCATCCCGCATAAATAAATATACGTCAACATTGGTTTTGAAGGAGAATTAAATGCACAACACAGAGGATAGAATGTCATTACGTGAATAAATTTTATGTAGTTGTCAGTGGCTCTCAAACTGACGTAAGCGCTTTAATTCATTGTTTGAATGATTCCTTCAATAATTTACGCTCGTTTACAACTTGACAATTAACTGTTTGACATTTTCTGGTGAAATTAAAAATATTAATTCGGACGGTTAGTGAGACGTCACATCTGACTTTTTAAAGTTAATCCTACTATAGAGACTTAACATGTGAATTCAGTTTGTGCAAATAATGGGGATAGTGGATAATACGTTACTCCGAATTTTGGGAAAATTTTTACATAAAACGTTAAGTTATGACCATTATAGATTACCATTATACATATATCTTGAAAAAAATTTGCGGAATATACATAAAATATTGAGGAAAATGAGTTTAAAGTATCATAACATTGACCAAAAATGACAATTCAATTTTTGTTTGTCAGTTTGAACAATTGAACTGTCATTTCTGACAGTTCAATTTCCATTAAATTCGCTAAATTGACAGATTCCTAGAATCAATAAACATATTGTTGTGCAAAGTTGCCAGATTTATTTTTATTGCTTACATTTTGTGATATAACAATATTGGGTGTAATTTTTGTAATTGTTTGTTAATGTATGAATAAAATTCTATAAGTTTCTATTCCAAAATACATCCAGCTACAATGAGTAACGCAAGAAGTTCAAGGCAGGAATTACTTTTGTTTCGAGGGGTCGCCAAATAGCGATTTTATTTTATACTTTTTCTTTTCTCAGTCCTTGTTTTTCCATTTTCTTGAAAGTTCAGGTAAAAAAACAACAATGACCAATAACCTGACTTAGGTCACTTTCTGCTCATCCTCATTATTCGATAAAATCGGTACGTATATCGTAAATTCAATTGACGAGAAACATTATTTTGTGAAATTTGCTCTTAAAATATCTATTCCAAAATATAATGTCAACTTACAAATTGGGGCATGCAAAAAGGGTAAGGAGTAATTTCGAGAGGTGATCTAACATTATGGGCCGATTGTTGTTTTTTTTTTTGGCATCTTTTTCTGGTACCTGGACTTGGGGATCATTTTCCCGAGGTAGTAAGAGAGTTGCTTTGTCGGAATTATCAATTTTTGTCGCTGGAATTTCAAAAATGGCGGTGCTACGACTTTTTCAAAATGGCCGATTTTTGCTCGCGATTTTCCACTTTTGATGCTTAAAAAGTCTCAGTTTCGATTTTTTCTTCCTGTTTGAAAAAAAATTTTGTTAGTGAATGAAGATTTTACAATTCCAAGATTGCATAAAAATAAATAAAAATGGCCGCAAGCGGCCATTGGTGGGCCGGTAAGGCGGCCCACGTGCGTGGCGCGGCACGCATCGTGTCTCCGCCCTGCCCTCACGTAATTTCTCCACATTTGGCCTGATGACAGCGAAACGTAATAAATGGAGATTATACCTGGCCCGACAAAAAGACCCGAACTTTTCGCATCAAAGTTGTTTTTTCAATAGACAGTTGGTGTGTGGATTCGCTTGAACCTGTTTATGCAAAGAGTTTATGCAGATTTGCAGATCTGTTTATTAAGAGATATCATGAGAAATACTGTCTTAAGATGTTAAAATTCATTTCAAGGAACAAAAATATCTTCATAATAATACGGAGGACCATTACTTTCAATTTCTTTCAATACCAAATAATTCCTCCGTGTGACGTATTTACCGCCGCATTCTGATTCCTCAAAAGTTACCAGACAACCTATCAAATCTATCAACCTTTAGGTACAGGTACAATTACAACAGAAGAATAGCACCACATCCACATAAAATGCCCTAAAAATGTGTAGGTAGTTGCCTGTTAGTATATTTAAAATGAAATAAAATTTTAGTTTTTATTTTTCTGTAATAATTTTTTTTTCACCGATTCAAAATTATTAAAAGTAGCTAATTAGGTACATTTTAGCTGTTGCCAGAAGGTATTCCAATAAAATTTTATTCTAAAGATACCTAATCCTGGAAATATTATTTGCAGCTGAACACTTAGAAAATTATTCTTATGCAAGTGTACCTGAGCTATGGAAACAGAATACATAATTACTCCAGAGACCAGTTACAATTTCTTAATAAATAGCTTAATTTATGCATCACGTTGTCACAATTTAGTAGGTGAAGCTCTTATACATATAGCCATAGATTGTTTGACCAAAATAATTAGCCCTTCCTCATGCCGTCGTTTTTCATGTAGGCGTTCCCCTTCCAAGATACAGAAAGTCAAATGAAAAAAAAAAAAGATTTTTATTAATATATCTGTGTCTTTCCAAGATATTTGTTGAAAAGTTGAAATTTTTGCGTAAAATGGCATTTTGCATTCTCATGGCGGCACGCTTTTTGACGCCATCGAAGCGAGAATGAAGGAAAGGAGGGTCGTAGAACACGTTGACCTTCAACATTTCTTGCGTACGCCTCTGGTTCAAAGGTATTGTTTATTAGATTAAGCATTCGTTTCTATAATTTTTTCACTTTTGCAAGATTTAATTTTCGGACATTTGGTGTCCGAACGTTTAAATGCAAATTTTTATGAAAAGAAACTGCTATTAGGGATGAAAATAATAATGATAATAATGGATAATAATTATAATAATTGACAGTTATCGATCAAGCATCCACCGGACCGCTCAATCGTCCCTAATAACAGTGGGCGGAAGCATCGCGTAATCGGCGTGATTGTTGCTCTATCTAAACTAAAGGTGCGTATACATATGCGACCCTGGCGGGAGCCGAACGGTTCGATTAGCGAGTCGCTCGTGATCTTATGGCATGTGAAAAATCACTTGCTATTATTATAGGTATTATAATTTACATACATTATAGTTTGTAATTTTTCACAAGAAGTAACTTCGTACTATGCGATACACAAAGAAGGAATATTGGGTTGTCAGACACAATAATATGACCTTTTTTCTTTAGTGTACTATTTTATTCATTGTCAACGTTTCGATGTACTACACATCTTCATCAGGACAAAAAATCATGAGGTTAATTATAAAAACCAACATCATGGAGAAATCGGATTCTAACCATTATCCTTATATAAAATCGAGATGTCACGTTCAAGGTTGAAGCCTCGAAATGCGCGCGTCGCGCACCGCTGCAAATGTTTGAGTGTACAGATCCCTGTTATCACACAAAGCGAAATCTGTACAGTGATTAAACAATACAATGGTGCCACCAACGCTAGAAATCTTTCATAGATGGCGCGTAAACTGTGTAGATCCCAGAGATGTGAAGGGTGAGGCCGCGAAATGCGTGCATCGCGCACCGCTGCCAATGTTAGATGCATCATGATGTATGTTGGAGTCTAAGACAAGTTGGAGTGTACAGTGACTCTAAACAATACAATGGTGACACCTACGCGAGAAATCTTTCGGTAGATGGCGCGTAAACTGTGTAGATCTCAGAAATGTGAAGGGTGAGGTCTCAAAATGCGAGTGTCGCGCACCGCTGCCAATGTTAGATGTGGTGTCGAAAATTTCAATGCAACATTTTCCATTAAAATTAGCTTGAAAATTAGTATTTACATAAACAAGAAGTAGCATATGTTGTGTGATTGAAGATAAGTTTAAGATAAGATAGACTCGGGGGAATCCCACGGTGAGTGTACGGTAGGTGACCTGAGTAAACAGGAAACAGTGATAATATACGAATAATAATATTATTATACACACCTACCTATTTTGTATGTTTGAATGATTCGCCAAGTAGAAGATCTGATAGTTTGTTTACGAAATTTAATAAACCGAATCAGACAACGATTAGGCTTGAAACCTTACATTGTTACTACATATTTAATAATCTGAAGTTTGTTGAATTTGGCGTCGCGGCATCTGAAGTGTCCGTCGGCGAATCGTTGGCGGGAAGCGAGCTGGAATCAGATCCTATTTCAATAACTTCCGTGTGGAATACCCGCTTTCAATAAACTACTGTTCAGTAATTCTTAAAGTTCTTCAATTTGTGGTAAATCTAACAATTCGTTATCAAGATTCACAATGATTCTATTTTGCTTTTGAAAATATGAAGAACAATTAGGTATCATAGACTGAAACTAAAATTCAAGAGTTTATCGGAATCGATGTCCATTGATGAAACAGGAAACTATGACAATGAGCTGCAGTCACAGAAGCGAAATATGTTATTTTTCCAAAGCGTCGTCAGACTTTCAAGGTAAAAAAAATGCGATCATGCATGTGAAATGTACCAAAATTAAATTCATTTTATGGTCAACTGACGCGAAACAATACATATTTTTCAATACCATAACTTCAAAATGCAAAGTAAAAATTAAATAGTGGAAAAGACTATGTTTTCCTGACTTCGTGATGACCGCTTAACAACGCACTGAAGAGATTTGTCGTCATATGTGTAACACCTGTACATGTACCTAATATCTATACGAACATTTGCTTGAAAATATAATAGGAAGATCCTCGGGAAGATCCTAATGTATGGTACGTGGAGGGGGCTACAGCGGCCTGTACTAAGTAAGTCCTTCTTAGAAGGGAGTTGGGAAGACCATGAAGAAGAACAGACCAATTGAATGGAGAGGAGGGACACCGCACCTTAACTTAGTTTCAGATACTGTACTTTCAATTAACCAGAAATTATCATAAAATGCCTGTACAATATTAATGTTAGGGGCATATGTTAGTTGTGAAGATCACTTCAACTCACTTTAAATAAGGGCGCGCGTATGCGCGCCTTCATGACCTAGTTAAAATTAACATAGAACAAATCTTACAAACCACACAGACATCACAGATTGGGGATTGGTAAAAAAAAATATTTTATTATTTTACCAATCCCCGATGTCTGTGTAGTTTGTTAGCTTTTTGTTCTATGTTAATTTTAATAATGGTTAGAATCCGATTTTTCCATGATGTTGGTTTTTATAATTAACCTCATGATTTTGTGTCCTGATGAAAATGTGTAGTACCTTCATCGAAACGTTGACAATGAATAAAAGAGTACACTAAAGAAAAAAAGGCCATATTATTGTGTCATACAACCCAATATTCATAATAGTTTGTATACAGGGTGAGGCGTGAGAACCTTAGGGCATTTTTATATGGAGAAGTCCTGGGAGTAGAAGTCTAAAAATTTGTACGTGTATAATTTCAATTTTGACGAGCTGAACTAAAATATTTACAACCCCTCACCATTTCCGGTTATAGCGGAAGTTGCCATAAACTTTCTTATTTTAAATGGGACACCCTGTATATTATTACATTTTCAGATTGCCTGAAAAAATGTAATAAAAATGGTGTTTATAGTTCAAAATTGTACCGAGTGGTGTATGAGTTATGAACAAATGAAAATCGCAATTTTCCATTTTCAAAGCAGCATAGGTCGAAAACGGGTCAAGATATCGGAAAACGGCTTACATGTCCCTATCTTAACTTTTCATGTAGTATCTTATGGTGCTGATGAAATTTGTATACAAAGTGATGAAAAATCAGCGTTTTTCAAAAAAAAATTAATAAAAAATATTTTTTTTTTGTAGGTACTCTAGCGTAGTATATAAAAAGTTAGGATAGGGACATGTAAGCCGTTTTCCGATATCTTGACCCGTTTTCAAGCTAAGCTGCTTTGAAAATGGAAAATTGCAATTTTCATTTGTATAACTCATTAATTGGTCGTTACAAATTTGAACTGTAAACATTATTTTTATTATTTCTGTTCAGGCAATCTGAAAATGTATTAATATACAGGGTGTCCCATTTAAAATAAGAAAGTTGATGCAACTTTCGGTATAACCGGAAATGGTGAGGGGTTGTAAATATTTTAGTTTAGCTCGTCAAAATTGAAATCATAAATGTACAAATTTTTAGACTTCTACTCCCAGGACTTCTCCATATAAAAATGCCCTAAGGTTCTCGCGCCTCACCCTGTATATTATACCAGTATACCTTCTAGATATTATTTTAATTGATACTTATTAAGTATTCATTAATATTTATGAGTTTTGGATCCCCTGTATGGCAATAAAGTTGAAATTTTATGAATTGAACTTTGATAAGCTGGATGTCTTTTTTTTTGTTGGTTGTGCTAAAAAGGAAGAGAAGGTAGCCATCTTGAGGTTAGTAAATAACAACCCATTAGATCTTCTGACACTAAATCTATTTGTTCCCGTCCAGGATCGCAGAGGTGTGTATGATTTGTCCAGCGAGTGTGTTGTCCGGTGATATGCCAGACTGATCCTGGCTATAAACGATTTGATTTTATACGATTTAACTCGTACTATTTCTAATTATCATAATTGTACGAACAAATAAATTTTTATAGTAATTATATTATATTAGGTAATAATAAATATTATAATTATTATAAATGTATAAATCAATTATTATAATTGTACGAATTAAACCTCATAAAATGAAATCGTTTATAGTCAGGATCAGTGTGGCAACTCACCGGACAACACTTGCTGGACAAACCATAGCTCGAGCGTATTCTGATCTGAGTTATTCCAACGCCCTTTTAATGCTATAAAATGAGTTAACCAAGTCAAACCATAAGGTGTGCGAAAGAACGGCACAATCTCCTCCGTGGAAATTATTTTTACAACGATATTTGAGGAGCTAGGAAAAGAGAAGAACCAACTGCGAACCACCAGCCGTCATTGATATAAATTTTAATTCGTTTTCTATGAAATCTTTTTTATTATTTACTTGCTCTACTTGCATCATGCATTCTTCGGGAGAGGAAAATTATACTAATATGACCTAATTATAGGTACTGTAGGACGCGCTGGCCGGATCCTCGCGAGCAGCAGTAAAGCAACGAATTTTGCGAGACGCCGTCCCAATAGTATTACTTTGTGGTCGTCAGAAAAACTTGACATGAGATAATAGCTCGCCGCCACGAGTAGTTTATGGTTGTATAGCTCGGCTCGGAAATGTATACGCACCTTTAGTGTGGTTGTGCTTGTTACTGGTTGTCTTATAGGTATGTCTAGTGGTGGTTGTGCATGGTGAGGTGATGATGAGTCTAGGTAGTCATTATAATACGATGCCTGTGCTCCATATAAGGATGCATTACATGAACGTGGCCCAGGGTCAACGATATTTGGTTATGATTTAATTAGATGATGAAAAACCTTGTACAAATAACTGGACTTCATTTTTGATTTTCTTTCAAACGTTAATAGGAATGGAGTTGTTATAATACACGTACCTATTAAGAAATCATTGATAATAATACTACATGTTACTGCAATATGGGCAAGTGATGAATATTATCTCAGGAGTGAAGTAATTATTTTCAATATACTAATGCACCGTCGGCTTTTTATTGTCAAAACGATTGCACAGAATTTCCCAAGCAATGCTCGTATTGTAACTACACTGTGTTTTGAAGTATCGAGAACAATATCTGAGTACTGTTGTCTTAAATTTTTGTGGAGTGAAGATTATTCATTGTAATTTTTAGGTAAATAAAATAATATGTAGAAAATCCTTCTTCTTCGCAAAAATACTTTACCTTAATATCACAGTCACGTGGTGATCACAATCTTTTTAAATTCGACATCTTTCAACCTAATTAGGTCATCTTAAGGACACTATAACAGGTCTGTGGAAGATTTAGACCTAATTTACATCAAATTAACTACACTCATAATGACAACGTAAGGGTAAAAACATAGTAGAACGACGAGGCTAGAGGCACAGAGACGAGGTAAGCGACGCGGCTTTTATTTCATCGTGTATGGTAATGAAGCCAAACATAGTGAAGAGGTTGACGCAGTACTAAGCGACGAGACAAGCGAGGCGATGCGCGTCGAGATAAAAATTGGATTTATTGTCGCGTTGATACTGGACGGTTCTAGCTGCATTCTTTTTAAGTTTTGGCAATTTCCATTCTCAAATATTCAAAAAATCGGTCTGGGTGCTGCTTGAGCTCAGAAAATAATGTATGGTACTGTCCAAACCGTTTGCGTACTTTACTAATAGGATGTACAGAATAAGTTTTGTCCAAACTCCCCATTGCAATAATAATAAGCCCGCAAAGCGTGGCATTATCGAATAAAATTTCATCTTCACTGTCGGAGAACATTGATCATACTGAATTGAGTTTGGAAAGTCAAAGCAGTAAATCGCAACTTCTGTCTCCTCACTATGTGCATGTCTCTTGTCTCGTCGCTTATATCGTCGCTTACCTCGTCGCTGTGCCTCTAGCCTCGTCGTTCTACTATGTTTGTACCCTGAAGCCCTATTGCTGCCAGTGTGCGGCTAGAGAGAAAATTTAAGAAAATTCAATACCAAAATGGCCTACAAAAGCCAAAATTAAATTCAAAACCTCCACACAAAACTAGCAGTCATAATCCTACCTGAAAAAATATGCCATTAAATTTACACAAGACAATAGGTATATAGGTATATAGGTATATAGGTACAATAATAGGTATATGGGCTAAAAAACAAAACATCACTTCTTACAACAACGCATCAATCACCACAAAAACGTTCTAATAAAATACAAACTACAGGACCGAGGACAATAATTCAACTACGACAAGACAAAACACATACAGGGTGTCCCAGGATTTCTTTATCAAGGGATATCCGCGTTATAAAAAAAAATAAACAAATGAAATTCAGGAAATTTCAACCATACCCCTAAGGCTTTGCCGCTGCACCCTCAATGCCCCTTTACGCCTTTCCACCCCTAAGTAATCATCCCCTACGTTTTTTTTTCAAATGACACCCCTATATTTTTTTTGCTCGGCAGGATTGTAGACTTCTTTCTGAATACGAATTTCATACGATTTTTTAAATCGAGACATATCTAGCACGCCGAAAATAACATAATATAACAAACGAAGGTTGTCAAGGAATAACAATTAACATTTAATATGACATTAAAATCACAGAAGCAATTATTATTATTAACGCCTATATCGAGTAACACCGGTATTACTAGCTAAGGTGGTTGGAGGAAACATTAACACAAAAAACAAGCAATTGCAACTCCTTGACAACCCTCGTTTGTTTTGATATTATATTGTTTTCGGCGTGCTAGATATGTCTCGATTTGAAAAAATCGTATGAGAATGTATTCAGAAAGAAGTCAACAATCCTGCCGAGCAAAAAAAAATATGGGGGTGTCATTTGAAAAAAAAAGTAGGGGATGATTACTTAGGGGTGGAAAGGCGTAAAGGGGCATTGAGGGCGCAGCTGCAAAGCCTTAGGGGTATGGTTGAAATTTCCTGAATTTCATTTGTTTATTTTTTGAAATAACCCAGATATCCCTTGATAAAGAAATCTTGGGACACCCTGTATAGGGTAGGTACAATAGTGGCGTCTAATATGAGTCGGAAAAACCCCGAAATTTCCGAATTTTTTCAGACGCAACGAAACCACTTTCCCCCCCCTATTTTCGAGGGGACTAAACACAATGGCGTAGGGCAAATTTATTTTTCGGGTTGCGTTTACCCCCTATTCGCCAAAAACCACCCCGTTTTTTAAAGTCTCCGTTCTAATACCGCCGGGTCGAAAAAAACCGCGTGCAACTCGCTTCTGGGGATGCCTTGTATCTAATGACACTGCCCGTCACGCTACGCCCACCCCTTGGGCCAAGAACCACCCTCCAAGGGGGTTGAAAATGTTTTTTTTTTCTTATAATGATTAATATTTCTGCATACCTCCGTTTTCAAGGGTGCTGAACACGATGGTCATTACCTTAGACCCGAGCTTAGACCTCTACCACCCCCATAAATTGACAAAATCACCCTCCAAGGAGGTTGAATTTTTTGTTTTATCGGGAATGTTGGAAATGTTATTTTGTATCATAATTTACCGTGCTTTCTATTTGGAAAAATATGGAGACAACGTTTCTGTTACTCTTACGTCGGGAAATAATAATTTGAATATACGAGATATCATATGATGGTACAGCGCATTCTCCCACGCAGCATCCATTAACGTACCAGTGCAGACTTTGTTCAATATTTTCTACTTGTAGGTATTTGAATGTTTATTTGTATGTTCTACATTTATTATTAAACAGAAATATTAAACAGTAACAATGTTTTATTAAACGTTTACCTTGATTTATCGCCATCAAAATACCATATTCATAAACATAATTCAAAACTGTAACCCTATTGAAAAACAGATGATATAATATGATATCTCGTATATTCAAATCATCATTTCCCGACGTTAGAGTAACAGAAACGTTGTCTCCATATTTTTCCCAATAGAAGGCAACATTTCCAACATTCCCGATTGAAAAAAATCAACTCCCTTGGTAGTGTTCATCGTGTTCAGCAGCCTTGAAAACTGGGGTATGCGGCCGGTTACCCGATTAATAAGAAAACACATTTTCAACCTCCTCGATTTGGGGGAATGAAAACAGGTGGTAGAGGTGTAAGGTGGTTACCAATTACCATCGTGTTACCATCCTCGATAACAGAGGAATGCAGAAATATTCAGGATTATAAGAAAAAAAAAAGCGTAGTCTGACGGGCAGCTGTCACTAGATACGAGACATCCCCAGAAGCGAGTTGCACGTGTTTTTTTCCAACCCGGCGGCATTAGGGAGATTTTAAAAAAGGGAGTGGTTTTTGGCCAATTAGGGGTGGACGCAACCCGAAAAAGAAATTTTCCCTACGTCATAGTGTTCAGCACCCTCAAAAACGGGGAGGGAAAGTGGTTTCGTTGCGTCTGAAAAAATTAGGGTCTTTTCCGACTCATATAGACGCCACTTGATCCCAATGACCGGCTTACGTGTAAGCGATTAAACAATTGTAATAATTTGTGCGTTTATTACGCGCTGAGTATCTAATTAATGGTAGGGGAAACAATTTATTAATTATAAATATAAAAGATTAGGATAACAGGAGAATGGAGAACGTGTACTTACGATTTAATCGATGCTGCACTGCACAAGTAGTTGATTGAAGGGCAATTCTTCAGAACGGTTTATTAATTTAAACGCGTCGCGGCGACTTTCGAGATCAATTCTTTTTAGTTAAGCGCAAAGCTTACTTGACTTGCTCGTCTGGCAATAAAAAAGCCCTAGCGAAATATTAAGTATTGGTTGTGTATGTTACACTGTCTTCTGAAAATCGAACGCCTATTTGTCTGTAAAAGCGTTTTCCCTGCATGTTGGGCAGATTCCTACAATACATTGCAAACACTTACTTCATCAGGAAAATCGTGTTTTTCTTCCAATCGCAGAACATCTTCCAGGCAGTATTTTTTTTTAGTTAGATTAGATTAGTTTTGTCGTGAGTGGGCCATTGTGACACCTCCACTGCGACTGAAGGTCTATTGTGGCTCACATTAATTCGTGCTACATTAACCCCATCAGGTCAGCGTGTTTGAGGAAGCTGACCATCTTGACTGTTTTTAATGTATCCAGGTCCTCCAGTAGGTATACCTAGGCAGTTGTAGGTCTTTTCATTTATAAATAAATTAAATAAATATTTAAATATACAGTGTCACACATAAAGTACGCATCATATGAGAAAAAATCTTCCTTTATGACTTGGGAAAATTTTGACTTCGCTATCAGTTTCTGCTTTGAAAATTGCCAATGACAACCTGTCTTTTAAAACAGTCAAATCTGACATTTTTTGCAAAAGAAAAAATACAAAATACGGCATTAGTTTCCAAAATTTCTAAAAATGTCACAGGAAAAAGTTGTTTGATATTTAATTTTTCATCCATGTATCAATTTTGGACCCTCTAGCAAAATTTTTTTTCAAAAATTGGTTGCACTGAGCACTGTTGAGTTTTAAAGAATTTCGAAACTTAGCACAAAATTGATCCTTTATATCGTATTCATATTTTCAATGTTTCTTTGTGACCCGTTGTTGTTCTAAATAACGTATTACTGGTATTACAAAAATAAAAAACGACAGCGGAAACTATGTTAAAATTCAGTGATACAAAGTTGATTTAATTTTTAAAAATAACTAATCATTTCACTTTATTTCCGCTTTTTACCAACTAAATAGATACTTACGTCGAATTAAAAAAAAATCCCACCGAAAACTAACGTTGTTCAATTGCTTCACAGCCATGGTTCCGTTTCATTGCTAATATTTCTCAGTATAGTATTTAAACAATATTTTGTTGTGTTTAAAAAGTCCTGGGAAAGGTTGACAACAAAAATGTTCCATTGGTTTCTTTGATAACCTTCAAATTCTACTTGTCATTTTTAGTGACATTAATGTTCGATGGTACCTACAACGTAGCATAAACAAATATGACCTTATCAGACTATTTTTATAAAGAAATCAGGGTATAAGTACATACGATCCCCGATCGAACGTTAGGAAAGTCAAAAATAATACAATGAGGACGTTTACAGTCCCCCCTCCCCTCTTAAATTCTGAGTACAATGATATTAAACTTTGATACAAAAACTAAAATCAATAATATGAATTTTACTACTTTTTGACATTTAACTGATGTCAAATATCTAAAATAACGTTACAGTAACTGTATAATATGTATATGTATATCCAGGCGACCATATACCATAATGTGGTAATAGTTTGTTCATACCCTAGCCTAGGATGTGAACACCTAGTGCTCAGATTAAAATATTTGAGCACCTTACCAAAAAGTGCTACTTTGGTGTGCGACCAATTCGAAACTATTTTCCAATATTACGGATAAAAATAATTTTTTTATCATCGGCTTATAAAAATATGTCAGCTTGTTCCTATTATTATATAAATTTACAGTTGCACACAAATTGTCTGACTTTTTGTTGACAAAATTCTTTCAATCACCTTGACATAATAATATACATTATAATATTTACATAACCTAATTTTTGTCAAAGCATGGCTTACTGCATGACACCCCAGGTCTGATTGCGACATCCTCACATCACATGCAATTTCTGTTATCTTTTCACAGTGAAGAGACACCAATAAAAGCTTTTACTCGTTTGATTGGTCCCTTGTTCGTGATTGTAACAGTCACGATACTGCCTGAATTGAAATGTCATATTTACGAGAGCTGACCCGCGACCCCGGTGTGCCATAACTCGGGTGATTTCATTAGAGAACAGGAGGAAGAGGCAATTATTGGGAAAAGTAACTCCGTCACTCACGTGAACCGGCGGCCGGTCGTGCCACTGCCCGTAGTTTCCGCAATTACTGGCATGCATCACTTGAATACGACGTGTATGGGTTGCGTTACGTTAAACGAAAGGAAAACGCCAACATAGACAAGTGGTTCGTTCAAAATTATATTATGTGATTCTGATCATAAATAAATTCTTATTCACCTTATGGCGTAAGAACGATTTGACTTTTGTTTTGGATCCAAAAATAAATAAAAATTAATATTTTCTCCTACTTGAATCAACACTTGTTGTTCGGTCATGGGTAATGCAACAAACTTTTAGCCAAATTGTTCTAGCGCTTCTGGATACTACATATTTAATTTAAATGCCCAAATCATAACTTTTCATATCATATTTTTTACAGTTTCACAAAACTGTAATCACAAACGGTGATTCTCGAAAGTGAACCATTAGAAATATACAGGGTGGCTGACTTTTCATTGTCCAGCTTGTATTTTCAGAAATATGAAAGATACGGAAAAAAGTTAAATGGATAAATTGCCAAACTGGATGCGACCTACACAATGGCGAACACATTTTTTTTTCCAAAACCAACCTGTTTTAATGTAGAAACACACCATTTTTTTCGTTTAAATGGGACACCCTATATTTTTTTGCAGATTTGGTTTTTTGATTATTTCCTGTATCACAAGTAATATATTTTTTAAAGTAATATGTTTTTTAAAGGTACTTATGTTATTGTTATAGCAAGCCGTGATCTTGAGATCAGCTGATCGAAATTATTCGTGATACCGAATTAAAAAAAACCGGTCAAATTTTACTTGAATCAACATAACAATTGTCAAAGTGCCTTGAAATTGGTAAAAAATAAATTGGTATTAATAATAATAATAATTGGTAAATTACTAACAAAATGGTACTTGTTCGTTCAAAATAGTACATTGTAAACAGGAATTAATTTAAAAACAAAATCTGCAAAAAAATATTGTGTATCCCATTTTAAAGATAAAAGTTGTGTACTCCATATTAAAACAGGTTGGCCATGGAAAAAAATTGTGTTCGCCATTGTGTAGGTCGCATCCAGTTTGACAATTTATCCATTTAACTTTTTTCCGTATCTTTCATATTTCGGAAATTACAAGCTGGACAATGAAAAGTCAGCCACTCTGTATATGATTTATATTTTTTTATTTATTTCTATTTAATGTAAAAGTTAATAATAAGGCCTAACTCAGAAACATCGCTCTATATCTATGCTGTGATTCTCAGAAACAAAAAGTTAAAAAATACCCCTACCTACTGTGACATACTCATCCATGCAAGTTATAATATAATCATCAACGTTTCGACCAACAATTTGGGTCATCTTCGGGATTCTAAAATTACCAAAAAGAAACAGTTGACGATATAGCAAATTTTTTATTTAATATCGAAACGTTGATGATTATACAGTGAGCGGCAAAAGTAAGGAATAAATTCGATAAAACGGAGAGCGCTGTTTTTTTGAAAAAAAAAACAGGTCGATTTTGTTTTTTAAGTTGTTCAACTTTTGACAATTATGTCAAACATTAGTTTGACATTAGCAAACATTAGCAAACATTAGTTTGGGTATACAGGGTGCTGCGCGAAAAAGTGGTGACGTCACCGGCATTATTTTTAAATAGCAACCCTTATTTTTTATTCCATTTTTTGATACTTCATTCAATTGTCCATATGATGATTTAATCAATTTGTAACCTTAAATAAGGAAATTTCTAAGAAAAAAACTTAATTTAGACAGATTTAATAGATTTAATACAATTTAATTTAACAGATTTAATTTAATAGACTTAATTTAATAGATATAATTATTATACAATTACCATGGAAACAATCATTTTATTTGACTAAAAAGTGCACACTTTCGACTCACAAACTGTTTTCTCAGAAAGTTCCTTAGTTAAGGTTACAAATTGATTACATTACCATATTGACAATTGAATGAAGTAGGTATCACAGAATGGAATAAAAAGCAGGGTTGCCATTAAAAAAAAGGCGATGACGTCACCACTTTTTCGTGCATCACCCTATATACCGGAATATTATGTCAAAAGTTGAACAACTTAAAAACAAAATCGACCTGTTTTTTTAATTTTTTCAAAAAAAAAACCGCGCTTTCCGTTTTATCGAATTTATTCCTTACTTTTGCTGCTCACTGTATAATAAAGACCATACCTTAAGAAGATACTTTTTGCCTATGAATAGCCCTAATAATTTTTCATTTTATATACAAGTTATACATAATATTCATAAATTATTCAATACTGAAGGCTGAAGGTCGATAGTAGTTATACATATGCAGTAAATTGTCAGTTAAAACTTATAACTTACTTTATCTACCAGTGATTCATAAAATGCAATTTTTTACACGTTTCTTAGTTCATAAAATGTATGATTATCATGAAAAGTGCATAAAGTAAAAACAGGTAAAATAAAGTTCCGCAGCGGTCTGAGCGGCTCGAGCGCGATTGGCTGATGTACCTACTTCGACGCTGAGCTACATCATAGTCCGGCACCTTCCTCTCCCTAAAGCTGGCTGGTCGACCCAATAGAAACATTATAGTTTATTCGCAGATCGACAGATCTATGCACAATTATCATTTTGCGTTTTGTGATTCAATGAATAATGAAATATCTTTCGCACTAGAAGAAATTATTATTCACTCAAATATGGCTGCACAAAATCTGTTAGGTACCTACCTCAAAAATCTAAAGAACTGTATATTAAGCAATATGTCACCTTTATGAACTGACGTGATGAAAAAAGCGGTAATAGCTTCAAAGAAACACTTACATAAGATATAAATAAGATATGAATGCATTGGAAAGTTTTTTTTTATAATAATAACTTTTCGTTCTAATTTAAGTCACTCGTAGATAAAATTTTGTATGCAACATATGCATAAAGTGCCTTTTTTCACTTCTGGGATTGGTCAAACTTCCCAGTCCTGAAAAAAAGTACCACTTTATGAACTTGTTGCATAAATGACTAATAGTTGGTACAACCTCTTTTAGAGTCCTCTTTTAGTAAACCTACCAGCAAGGCAGTGAACATTTTAACCTCATCACTTGGGTTATTTAATTTTTCTTTTAAGTTCCATGCGATTATCGTATAAGGATTATGATTGTACCTATCCCTGATTAGACAATTTATCAGGCATTTATTGACAAAAGTGCTGGTCTTCTTGAATGGCCATTATTGGCATTCACTTTAACTATAAAGTAGCTTCATATGTGCGTGTGTGTAGAGAGGAGTGAGGAGATCCTGAACCGCATAAACGAAAACCCCCAGGGGCGTGTTGTACTTCCCTGAAAGTCCGCCGTGTATAATAACATACTCGTACGTACATACACCAGTTATGTCAATTACTATCTTCAGTGAATAAAAAATAAAACACAACAATATACTGATTAAAGCCTGCACCGTCTTACAACTCTATGGAGTTGCCAAATTGACAAAAGTGGGTGTAATTCTATATCGTGAAAATTGAAGTGGTTAATAATAATATTAATAAGCTTTATAATTCAATGGTAGCAATTCGAGAATCGTTCTCGAAAGTGTGATGAATTTCCTCACTGTTCTCTTTTTCATATAGTAAAGACACATACCTACGTAGTTTTCTTCCATTAGTAGTATGTTTGTATTCTACGACTGAAAACAGAAAATTTTCCATTCGTCTGTCAACACTGTAAGTCGGTTCTTTGATTGGCCAATCACCATCCATCTCGGTGGTAATTTATTCATTATTCCTTACGTTGAGTAAAAATCATTCACCCCTGAAGGTACTCGAGAACTAGTGAAACTCGCTGTATTAGATGTGCCGCGCGATTTCGGATAATTGATACCAGAACAGGTTGCTGTAGATACTTCCTTCGTTTTAAATCGTTTTATAAGAAAATATCAAAGTCTAATTTCTCTGAACTGCATAAAGATAAAGATACAAAGGTGAAATTTAACAGTTACAAAGCTCCCTAACACTCCTAACAAATACCTGTTCCAATAATCAGAATTTCAGAAATTAGTCGTCGTAAAAAAACTAGTTTAGCTCTAATTTATTTCGTAGTTGTGAATGTGAGATACTTTGTATTTGAAAGGGACACCTTCAGGACACTTTCTAATCTCAATTTTAATTTCTACTATATTTTTGAATGGTGAGCGATCTTATACTTATTTTATGACCAAGGGTTAATTTTTCTGGCGTACTTACTGTGATCCCGTTACTTATAAAAAAATAAAAAAATGTTCCAAATGACATTCAAGTCTGAAAGACTATGGTAGTGGTAGTGCCTAAAGCATTTTTATTGGATAATTTGGATAATCCCTACTAGTCCAGTCATTTGGTAGTTTTACCTGGAAAGTTTTCCGGGAGTTTTGAAAATTGGTGATTTTATAGACTCGACGTGCTCTTTTCGAATTTCTACTTTGCCACCTCGTATCTTCGCCGCTCGCGCCGCCATATTGAAAAAATGGCGTCCAAAAACAGTTTTTTAACAATATCTTCTTTCCGACTCATTTTACGATGAAAATATTTATGTAATAAATTAAACTAGAGAAAATTTCCTACAATTTATGTAGTAACCTTTATTTTTGTAGAATCAATAGTTTTTGCGTACGACGCCGCAAAGTGCACTCAAACATGCGTTTTGGCTAAATAATTTATTTAGACACCACCATGAGTAATTGGCGCGTTTTTTTAGTGTGGTATCCCCAGTAGGCCACTTATAATATGCACTATTACAAAATTTAACGCATTCTTCTTCGCTTCGCTATCCTTGATCGGCCAGGTTTTGCGAGTTCATCATCAGTACCGAGCGAAATGTCACATAGGTAATAGACCTTTCTCCCACGACAGCCGCAATGGGATCATCAGCTTCATTGTAATCCTTTTGTTTCTCGATTTCGTCATATGTTTGCTCGAAAATAGTCTCTGTTTCTTCTTCTTCATCGCTATCTTCCAGTGTAATTTTCGAATTATCACACGTACCATTGCAATTCGTGCATATAACGGAGCACTTTAATCCAGCCTTTCTGCATCCACGCAGGCTTCCCGACATCCCTTTTTCCATTTCCATAGCCCTGCATTTTTTTCAACTCCATCCCACTGCAGCTGAACCTGGTGATAGGCTCGGAACTAATGTTGTCGTGCTGTTGCTTCTGTAGGTGGCAGAGATGTAGTACTAAATTTATTTTTATATGCTGATTTTGTGAAGCATGTATATCTATAGCTGTTTAACGACATACTTTTTATGCCACTGTTACCATACAATGCATCAAGGGGGAAGCGTTCCCCAGCTTCAGCAATGATCTCTGGATCGGCATTTTGGTTTTTGAATACCTAGACAAGCTCGTTTAAATCTCGTTTTTTTCGGAGTACATTAGCACATTTTATTTTTCCTTGATTAAAGAGTGCTGATGCTGTATCACAGTCACTGAAAGCGTGCACGAAAAATATGTCACCTGCGACTATTTTATTTATGACACTTTTTGTTGAATCTATTTGTTGCGAAATTTTTCCTTTTTTGGTTTGAGAATATATATGTATGTTTGAACGCGTAGATAGAGCCAAGAGAATAAGAAGATCTACATCTTCGCCGACAACTATTACGGAATCAAATGTAGATGAAATGTTGATTGCCGTATTGACTATATTAGAGTATCCGCATCTTCCTTGGCTTTCTTGACCATGAAGTTCGCAGCTTCAAATTTTGTCTTCAACATTTCAATGAGGCGTTTCTTGTTTGCATCGTTGCCTAGGATTTATCTTGTGACACAGTTTTTCACATTTTTCGTTCATATACGAAAAACACGTGTTGGTGTGATGTATCTTGATTTGTGGCTCTCGTACGCTGAAACTATTGATTTTACGAAAAAAAGATTATTACATAAATTGTAGGAAATTTTCTCTAGTTTAATTTATTACATAAATACTTTCACCGTAAAATGAGGCGGGAAGAAGATATTTGTTAAAAAACTGTTTTTGGACGCCATTTTTTCAATATGGCGGCGCGAGCGGCAAAGATACGAGGTGGCAAAGTAAAAATTCTGAAAGAGCATGTCAAAATCTATAAAATCACCCATTTTTAATACTCCCGGAAAACTTTCCAGGTAACCCTCTTTTTGAACACCAAATGACTATACTATACCCCAAAGTACAATACCGAACTATTTTCTGCACCAGAAAACGGAAACGAATTCACAAGTAACCCGCAACACTTTCGCTGATATCACAAGTAAGCTACCACCGAGGCTACCACCAACCAGAAAACTCATCTATATTGACCGATAAATTAATCAAAGATAAATATAATAACAACATCGCTTGCTCTGTCATAACCCCTACATCCGAACTAAAATACTTGCCCCCTTCCACTAGCATGCACTATGGGGAACTCCGAAACTTACCGGAAGTTGACACATACCTCGTTATTTTAACAGAAATACTCTATTATATGATATTTTTAAATTGTCTGAGGAAATCGAATACATGTGGTTTTCGCCATTGGAATTTAGAATGAGTGGCTTATACGAATAATATACAAGTGAAACATGTTTATTATGTTATATTACATGTCTATATCTAAACTTTTCATGAGTAATCCTACTAGGTATGTTGCTTGAACTTTAATACATGGTGATTGAAAATCTGATCATTTTCATTACTCTGTATTAAATTTTAAGCCACATCATAGCACACAACATGAAAAGTTAAGATAGGGACATGTAAGCCGATTTTAAGTAAATTGAGCCGTTATGTTGTCAATCCTTTGAAATTTGAAAATCGCGATGTCCACTTGTTTGTAACTCATATACAGGATGTCCCAGCTTATTCTAAGCGGTCTCTGTAGGCCAAACGATGGACTTTTTCGAAAAACTTTTTGAAAATTCAAGTACAGAATCACAATGGCCATAATTTAAAATTATGAGACCAATAATAGTTCCCAAGATATGTCCGCTACCTTTAGTATATGATTGGACAGATGGTTGGGCGGATGAATATTGCGAACTTTATGAGGGTTCCCATATATTTGCGGAACCTTAAAAAATAACTAAATTAGTTTTACAAATAAATTACGAAATTGTAGCAAAAAAAACGCCCTTTTGACTATGATTTCAACGCATTATGAAACTTACCGTTCCTTTTGAATTCTATTTTAAGTTTCAGAATACTTGTGATGTCGTAATCCTTCGCATCATTTATCATTCCAATCTGTTCCCCTAAGCACAAATCTATCACCCCCATGTTTACTTGTGTATCCCTTATTTCCCCTAGCCATTGCTTATATCGTTGCTTAGGTTTAGAAGGAGGTCCTTCGTTGCTTTAAGAAAATGTTTTGTTAAGGAAAATAACTAATCGATACGTTGCACGAATCCTAACTCTCAGAGCACTACAAAATACCTATATAAGCTACGAGTATCGGGTGAGTCATTATGAATGGTCCCCGGGAATGTCTCAGAAACAAAGCGTCGTAGAGCCTGCTGTAAAATTTTGTTGTATGAAAGAAAAGCTACCCAAAAAGTAGTTGGAAATAGTTTTAAGCTTCTAAAATGACCGCTAGAGGGTGTAACAACCATGACCAAATAAAAAATTATAATTTTCTCATCATTTTTCAAAATTAGGTGTGCTCAAAATATCATGGGTGTAATGCTTAAATAACATCTTTTTTTTTACCCTGCAGTTTTTTTAATAGCTCTATAAATAAAGTGGTGGAGGAACGTCAAAACTTTGTTTATTCAAATGTCGATTCGATTGAACTTTACCTTTTTTTTCATTTTCTTACCACCGCAACCGCCAGAGGACGTTATCTGGCATTGTATACTGAAACGGGGACGCATCAATCGCATAAATAGTATATTTTTATGCGAGTTTTTATGCGATTCAATTATGAATATTTTCACCGCTTTTTAAATTATTGGCTTTCTGTAATTTTACATAGTCAGGTCCTCGGTCAGGTCATATTAGAGTAATGGCTTACTGTGAAAATTGTATTTCATTTTGTTTGAAAACTAAAATCCTTTTTTGTAATAATATGTATTTTTAAATTGAACAAAACCAAAAATTTTGGTTGTAAAATCTAACAATAATTATGCCCCTTTTCCTATGCTGGCTAACTTAATAAAAATGCATTTTTTACACTACCATTAAATTCTAAAAAATAGGCAGGAGTTTTGAAAATATGAAATTTAAAATTTTAGAGAAATAAACAACATGTAAAAAAATCATAGCTGAGATTACTCGACTCGATTCAGAAAAGAGCCATCCACTTGATTGGGGACCCAGATTTGACAAAAAAATTTAAACACTCTCGACATCGAGTAGAAAAAGTAGCTGACCTACGTTTGAGATCAGTATTATCTATGAGCCCTAGAACCCAAACTAACTTCAACGTTTTACTCATGTACTTTGTCTAGAATAATTCTCCAATTTGTTGTATTTATACAGAGTATTTCAAAACATGTGTCGGAAAATTAAATGTGTGATTCCTTGACGCGCTCTTAGAAAAAATGTTCCCACTAACGACCGTCTGCAAACCCACCGTTTTCGAGATGTAAAAAAAGGTGTAAAAAATATTTTTATTTTAGTTTTTTGACATTATTTCAGGAGCCGTTTGAGATATACAAAACACTAAATTTTTATACTCGTCTTATCAATAATATTGTTTACTTTTAACCTTTTAACTTTTAATCCTTAACGTAAACTGTTTTTGAGAACACAAGAATTTTATGATGGAAAACATAAAAGTAGCAAGATTTTTTATTGGGGACAAAAACATCACTTGTTTTTGATAATTTTTCATGATTTGTTTCGCTGCCACATAAAAAATACTTCAATTAACCCTCAGAAACCCTCTAATTTTGATCTCCAATCGCTAATGAAACTGTTTACTCGTGTTATTATTATTTGCTGCGTTTTGTATTTTTTACAAATTAATTGTTATTTTGTTCATTTTCAGGTAACACCGTCAAATCGGAATGCTATCACATACGATGAAGAAGGCTGGACGACGAAGGAAGAAAATAAAAAAAAAGAAACGTCGGAATTTTCACGTTCGTCAGATGTTAGGCAAAGCACAGCCAAACGCATGAAAAATATTTTACTCAAAAAATTAGGGCGATCATCTTCCACGGACAAAGAACAAAAAACCAAAGAATCATTAGAACAGATACAGGCCACGTGGTACCTGGATGACAAAATAGATAGCGGAGTCAACAAAAGTGAAATACAAGAAATCGATGATATTTTCGAAACTGTAGAAGTAAGTTGCAACTTAGGTGACTTAACGACGGTTTATCAAAGGGCTAGTGTAGTGGAGATTAAAACAAGAAAGTCGACTACCACGCTTGAAAGTGGAGAAAATGAACAAAAACCAGAAACCAAAAATCTTGATGCTAGTGCCATCGACTCGAAAGTTAATCGTGATACAGATATTCCAAATAGTGAAATAGTAATCAACGAAAATGAAAAATTATGTGATAGCAGGACCGTGAATGAAAATACGATTCTTCCCGAAGCAGTCTCTTCTATCTTGAGTCACAATCAAGATGAGATAGCAGACACAAATATTCAAGATGAGAATCCAGAAAACTTCGTAGAACCTTCTGAACAATCTGGACTAGTTGTCAAGGTAAGACTTTATAATATTATCAAATTTAAAATAGCGTAGCTCCAAAGTCCAGTGAACTAATTACCGTCTTCTGATTAAATTACTGACCTAATTTGGTTAGACCTTATTAGCTTTTGCTCTGGAGCCATTTCTATGTACTTTGATGTTATCTGATTCAAAAGCTGCTTGGCAGGTGATCAGATTATACAATAACCTGACACTTTACCCGTGGGTGTAAATACGGAAGAGATAGAGAACTCTGTTTGTGAAAGTCAAATAGCTTAAGAAAATATAATGAAAATGTGAACTTTTCTATTTTACTCGTTTCACCTCAAATAGTTTTCCTGTTTCTTCTCAGATTAAGCGCAATTTTTTTCATTTCTATATTTAAGGAAATATACCTAATACATCAAGTTTTTTGATCCGACTTTTAATTCCAAAATACTTGAAAGATATTCCACATCTCGTTAAAAAAATTGATAAATAATAACTTCGATTGGTGTGTAATATGGCATGATCTCTTATAGTAATTTTTCAGTCTGTATGTAGGTATTTCTGAATAATATTAATTTTACATCATTCCCTATTTTGATAATATTCTAGAACGAAAATTAACTGCTTGAATTTTTCTGTCATTTATAATAACTGAGTGTTGTGCAGTCTTTTTTTATCCCTTTCTATTTACACGGTGGTGGAACTTCTGTGATGATGTATGCATTAATGCAGGAAAAATAATAATTATTGTATAAAGGATTCTCAAAGTCAGCAAGAAAATCTATATTTTATTACTGAGTTCAGGGTCTTTGGTCTTTATACCCATAGAGACACAATAGAGGCACTGTAACTACGACTTGTAAAAAGGCTACCACTGCGAATTGGTAAAATGACTTTGGAAGTTGCAACTTCCTACGTCAAAATTCTCAAAACCAAACTTTAAATTCAAAGGGTTAATAATTTAATAATGGAGAAAAATAAATATTAACTCTTGAAAATCACAGGTATTTTTGAAACCCATTATATGTATGAGGAGAAGGATGAACACGAACTCCGAGATCATTTTAAGAATATTTTACTGTTACAAATTTGTCAATCTTCTCTAAGGATTCTGAATAAACAGTTTTAGAAAATCCGGCCGGGCGCGCATTACGTGATAATTTGTCTTTAGCACGTTATTCAGATCAGAGGTAATATCATTAGAGCTTAGATTTTGACGGATATTTTTATGCAGTTATGAATACTACTTTTTGCATTCGCTGATTTTCTACCGCTCGAGATCGTAAGAAAGTAACTATCTACATACAGGGTCCTGCAGAACGATCAGGGCCGTACTTTTTTTACAACGTCCCAACTATAAGGTTTGTTTCTTGGTAACGGTACATGGCGAAAAGATTCTGTTTGCACAGTTACTTAGGGAAAGCATAGACGTACAAACTTTATGGAGATCGTTTTTCGAAAAAAAAATTAGGTGAGCGGCAAAAAAAAAATTCGACGTTCACCTATCATTTTTTGCACGATTTCGAATTTTTTTCGACCGATGAAAAAAATAACAAAACAGTGCGATAGACCCATTCATTACCTACAAAAAAGGTACATATAGCTTTTTACCTGAAACGTTGGAAAAACTGCCAAATCGGGAAAACTCCGGCAGGTCATTCCGACTGTTTTTCCCTGTGCATTTGTCTCTTCCTGTATTATCTATATCGTGAACTTTTTTTCAATTTTTTTTTCTTCAACATATAATTTGAAGTCTTATCTTCTTTTTGTCTCGCATATATGAGCACTTTTAACGAAAAATAAAAAAAATTCCTCCCTGGTCGAAAATTAGCTTACACTTATTTAAAATTATTAAATTGATAAAATGATTCGAAATTTCTTTTTTTTTATCACATTCAATTATGAATGATTCTGAAAATTGGAAGAGCAATCGCAACGACAATTAAGTCACCTAAATGCGGGTGAAAAAAGTTTTCAAATTGGTCTTTTGCTAACGAAGATATAAGAAGTTTTCAAAATAATTTTTCTTAAAAATTGTGAAGGTGGTGATGGTGTTATTTATACCTGCCAAGCAATCTGACGTAATACATGTACCCGCTTAGCGCTATGAAATTCAAATGGCAGCGTGTCGGAGTGTGTCAGGCTCTTGCCTGCCATTGTGATGGTACGGTGTTCAAATCCATGAAAAGAACAATACTTTTTTTTTAAGTAGGTGGAGATTTCTCAAAAAAATGCGGATTATTTTTTCGTTATATTCATTATAAGAAGAAATAGGAGGAAAATATTCATTATTGAATCGCATAAAAATACACTATTTATGCGATTGATGCGCAAGAAGGTTTTTGAGAATTTAACACGCCTACCAGCCATCAGATTCAACTGATTCGACCACCAGACTCGTGACGCTTGCGCACAACGGATCGAGTACTCTAAAAACAGATTGAAATAGTCGTTCGCTGTCCCACTGTGTCCGTGATACTTCCACTTACGGGCGCTAGCAATGTAGAAGCATTATAGATATATGCTTCGAGTAAACTTTCAACCTCAGGTTAACTTACCTGAATGTTTACCGTCGATTGACAAACCGGGCCTTCGATTTTTTATCGAAATTATAATAATATAAAAGTCTCGATAAAAGTTATAATGATCAAAATTGGAAATTTAAATTTATTAGTTTTTTTTCAGCATATTTCTAGAGCCATTCGGAGGTAGTCATAGTGTACGCACTGAAAACGGACACTTGGAGATAGCTTATAAAATTTTATATATATAATATAATCTTTTGAATGTTAATTAACTATCACTATAGCGTTTTAAAGCCCCAGTTTTAATCTTTACTGACACTGAGATATTCAAAATTAAAGGACGAGATACAAGCGGCTCAAACGGTACACTATATTCTTCATCAATGGCAATTAAAAATAAAAAGCTTTTTATAAAGTCGGTGTTTACATCTCAAGCATGCATGGGAGCTTATTAAAATAAAAAGCTTGTCATGTTTATCTCCAATTTGAACCTTGAATCGACATTTTAAATATTTATACCTCATCCAAATTGAATTCTTTGTTTCATTTCCATAAACTTTATTTCAATGTGTATTGATACTGTCATGTGTGTGAGTATTCCACATGATCTCAATTATCATTCAGGCGCTAATGGCTATTAGCAGACCTATTGCCAACACCAGTCTTTTCTACGATTGCTTAATAAAAACTATTCACGTTGTTTTACATTTCACTTCATAAAATGTATTATTATCACAATATTTTCAAAGAGTTGGAGGTAAGGAGCTAGATACCTAGATACCTTTATAGGTCAGGTTAGGACTCATAGTATTGAAATAGCCTAATTATGGAATTGGATTAAGAAACATATGCGTGCTTTATTATTTATTAACTTTATTCTTATTAATATTTATTATTAATAAACGTCGAAGTTCATTATTTGCATATCAATATTATTGTCATAATTGTGGTAAATTAACTTCACTTTGTATACTAAAATAATGATATTGAAAATGATTCAAATTATCATGTACACTGGAATTAATTCAAGCAACTCAACTTTTTAGTATTACAGTTGCTAGAAAATGTTTGTATGGTACGATTAAGTTTAAAAAGTCATATGTGACGTCATACTAACCGTCCGAATTAAGATTTTTCATTTCACCAGAAAATGTCAAACGGTTAAATTTCAAGGTGTTAACGAGCGTAAATTATTAGATGAATCATTCAAACAATGAATTGAACGCTTTAAGTCAGTTTGACAACCACTGACAACTACATAAAATTTATTCACGTAATGACATTCTATCTTCTGTGTTGTGCATTTAATTCTCATTCAAAACCAATGTTGACGTATATTTATTTATGCGGGATGGAGTGTTTAGACAAACTTGACGGTTTCTATGAGAACCACGATGTATGAAACAAAATAAATCGAACTATCTGTAGGATGTGTATTCTTAATCGATACCTAATATGATTTTTTAAACTTCATCGTACTTAAGGGTAATAATTTGTTGTTGGTTTTTTCCAGTCTTTGATGTTTCGTAATTATCTCGTTTTCATAAGTAGTCGCCGACAATGAAATTTTTACTCGGAAGTCCTCAGAAACAGCACAGATTTAGATGATTCTGGTTTTAAAAAAGATTTATATTACCTACCTATTTACAGTAAGAAAACTTTTGGAACAGGGGCGACCTTATTTATACAGGGTGATCACTTTCAACTAGCTTACTATTGGGATCTCCTAAACCATTGGAGATCCAAAGTCGGTTAAATTAGAAAAAAGTTTCACAATTTTATGATAAATAAGAATCTGAAACAAAATTTTGGACATCTTCAGTCGTTGCTGAAATATGCTGAGTAAACTCAAAAATAGAGATTCCTTATTTTTGGCATATCTTTCTTACACTATTGAAAATAACTTGTAACTTAATGATTTATTGTCGGCTTACATAAGCCATCAAAAGCTATCCATTTGACATTATAAAAATTTTCTAACCGACTAGATCCCAGAATTTTCGTAGACATCTTTGTTTTTCCTAGGGCCGCCATATTGGATTTTCATATAATTCATATGACATGAAAAAACAAAATGGCGGCCATTAGAAAAGCACAAGTTGACTTTGAAAACTCTGGAATTTAGTCGGGTTAGAAAATACATGCCACTTACAGCCTTATACTTACAGACTTATAAAGGTTCATTAAGTTAACGGGCAGATTTCTCGGGCCGTTTTTAGAAAAGATATCGACCGTAGGTAGGAAATATAGCAATTTAGTGATTCTTGGTATGAAACGGATTACAAAAATGTGAATAAAAGTGATTTGACGTGGATATTAGCTTTAAAAATGGTATTAGAAATCTGCCCGTGAGCTTAAGATTCTTTATATTACTGGCTGTTTAGATAAATTGTAATTGCAAGATAATTTTTGATATGTTAAATGGAAAGCTTTTGATGGCTTATGTAAATCTACGAAAAATCATCAATTAATTTTCAACAATAAAACAATTACTAAAATGAGAGATTTCGATTTTTCAGAATATTTTTTCTATAATAGTTTTTTTCAGGATATTTCAGCAACGACTGAAGTTGTCCTAAATTTTGTTTCAGTTTCTTATTAGGCACAATATTTAAAACTTCTCCTTAATTTAACCGACTCCGTATCTCCAATGATTTAGGAGATCTCAATGGTAAGCCAGTTGAAAGTGACCAGCCTGTATACAGGGTTATAACTAATAAACTGTATAACTGTATGGGTAACCATTGTGATCTCCTAAACCATAGGAGATACAGAGTCGGTTAAATTAGAGTAAAGTTGCACAATTTTATGCTTATTGAGAACCTGAAAAAACATTCAGGATAACTTCAGCCATTGCTGAAATATTCTGAGAGAACTTAAAAAACGAAATTCCTTGTTTTTGCCATATATCTTTTTTAGTATCGAAAATTGATTTTTTTTTGTATGTCAACAAAAGGCATCCAAAGCTATTATTTAACAGCAAAAAAAATTTTCAAAGCCGACTAGACTAGAGTTTTCGTTGGTACTTTAACTTTTCATAAAATTTATGTTTTCAACCCTTACTTCGTAGAATCTCTGCATATTTATTGATTATGAATAAAACACTAATATGTTTTATAAAATTCTACTGTATATTGATCGATGATAGAAACGTTACACGTGTTTCGCTACTTTTCATGTAGCATCTTCAGACGTAAATAAAATTATTGATACAGTAACATAGCAACAGTATTACCTAAGTGATCATGAAACAAGTAACTAGATTTAAATGAATTTTTAAGAGAACTAACTAGATCATAATGTATTTCTTCAGAATCTTCTTAGTTGTTGATATCAAGAAGAAATTTTGCAAAACACTTAATAGAAAACAATCACACTCTAACAGCAAACAACAAAATTGAATTACTACATCATTGTGATCATTATTTTAAATTAAATTTTCTTGAATCTCTAGAGATCCACAGACATTTACATAATCAACAATACACAGTAATAAATGAACAGCTAGACACATATCGTTCTCCACTACTTGATTTTCTTCTTGATATCAACAACTAAGAAGATTCTGAAGAAATACATTATGATCTAGTTAGTTCTCTTAAAAATTCATTTAAATCTAGTTACTTGTTTCATGATCACTTAGGTAATACTGTTGCTATGTTACTGTATCAATAATTTTATTTACGTCTGAAGATGCTACATGAAAAGTAGCGAAACACGTGTAACGTTTCTATCATCGATCAATATACCTACACACAGAAAAATGATATTTTATATCAAGAATAATTATTGTTTTGAATTCTTTTATTTCAGTAAAGAGTATATTTTGTTGTATAAAGAATTTATTTTTATTATGAACAGATTGATTTATTCTGGGGAAGAAAAAAATATTCTCGACTTATTTATTTTAGTCAAAAAAACCTTCTTTGATTAAACCAATCCGTAATGATCAATTGAAGAAAATGCTCAAGTTTTAGTAAGAAACAACGCTATATTATCGAAGTAAGCGCACTTATTTTCATTTAAATCTATGGTTTATTTGATGGAAGAAAAATGTTTTTTTGTTGGGTCAAAGATATCGAAATTTAAAATTTAGCCCACGCATTTTTATTTTGAAACGAGGACGTTTTGTGTCAAATATACATTTTCTTCAGTCGAGTAATCGAGCTAACCGGCATACGCAGTATAGTTATACGGATTGGACCCGCGTCCCGCCTGTTATGTGCCCTGTGGTGCTTGCTAACGACGAGTGACCATCATAATAGGTAACGGGCAGTTTGACCAAATCTAGTTCAAATAATATTGTACTTATTGTATTGCGATGTGATGTGGTTAGATGTGTGTATGTTTTTTGCCATTCGACCGGCAGCTATTTTTAGTATGGAAGAGTTACTCGAGTCGTGGGATCTCCCTACACGTTAGTAGAAGTCTTCAAAGGTAAGTGAGGTACAATTTTATAGTAAATCGCTTAACGTTGATTATAGTTGAGACATTAGGCAGCATCATTAATTACCTACATACCTAAGTATCTCGTTCACTATTATGTCATGTTATCAAGCTTTTATCAAGGTTTTTATTTTCATTGAATTCAATAATTTATTATTGAAGGCTACGTCTTCCTTTAGTGTAGGTAGCCATTTTGAATATTGATGATGCTTATTGGCTTTACTCCTCTATTCTTAAATTACTTATTCTATAACAGAATTATTACAGATAACGACATTACATTGGACAATATTTCACACCTATAACAAGTTCCATGATTAAGGAACTGATACCATCAATAATTGGCAAGAGACTACAATTTATAAACAAATTAAAAATCTACAAATCCGTCCAGGGAATGGATATGGTTCGTATATCTTATTATAATTTACTACCTATTATACAAAATGTTAAAATATTTTGTCACCATATTATTTATGCGTCTTTCTTATACTTTTTGCTTATGTGAAACTCATTGTGTATAATAAATAATAGTTAATTTTATATTATGTTTTGAAGTTTTGTTAAGTAATCAAATTACATATTTGATGTTATATTTTTGTTTTTTAAGCAGTTCTAATGGAATATATAGTTTTTTATTAAAAACTTACGCCATTTCATTTAAGAATCCTTCCTCTTAATTTTAACAAATTAAAATATTGTATAGAATACAAATTTGTTTGCTTGAAACAATAAAAACAAATCATATGCTATAGTCAAAAATGTATCATTTTCAGAATCAGAATAATATATAAATTGTTTCATTATTAATAACACATTTTTCATTTTAAGCAATAAATGTGTTCAAATCAAATATATCAGCTAACAATTTCAAAAGACCTCATACATATTTCAATAGAAATAAACCCTTTCTTATTCCAAACAATCCATTTATTTGGATCAAATATATTGTATATCAAATGCAAAAGTATCGATGAATTATTCAAAATATATTCTATTTCATTTCAAATATCAATATTCTTGAATTCAAATATATCATAGATTAATCTTAAAACTATGTTCACTAGAAATTTAAAAATACTGTATGTTTGAATTGATGCAGCAGTTATTTTAATCAAAAAAAGGAATGCAAATAAATAATTTAATTATGCCAAGAAAATATTTGTTTGCGTATATGGAAAACTAAGATTTATTTGAATTAAGAATATTTTGTTCATATCTAATAAATACTTCTCTGTGTGTACAGTAGAATTTTATAAAACATTAGTGTTTTATTCATAATCAATAAATACTTTAACTTTTGTTATTCTTATGGCCGCTATATTGATTTTTCATGTCATTCGGCTTAGGAAAAATCAATTTAACCAAAAGTACCTATGTATTTTTGGTAAGTAGTAAAAGTATCAATTACCTAAAGAAAAATAAGAAAATTTTATTTTCGACAAACAGAAGAAAATATCTTCGATTATCGTCATAAGCAAAAACCACTAAGCAATATCACGGCATACTGAAGGTATTCTAAGAAAAATATTTTCATTTAAAAAAAAAAAATTTTAGAATTTTACAGATTTTTTGGTTAAATTGATTTTTCTAATTTTAGGTTTTGGTTATTTTTGTAATGTCAAATGGATGGCTATTGATGACTTGTATTAATCACAAAAATTAAATAATTCATGTTCAATAATGGAAAAGACGCGGCAAAAAAATAACTTTCGATTTTTCAGTTTTTTCAGGATATTTCAGCAACAACTGAAGTATTGCTAACTTTTTTCAGATTCTTAATTTGTAATCATAAAATTGTGCAACTTTTCTATAATTTAACCGACTCTATGATGTTATAGTCATGGTTTAGGATATCCCAATGGTGACCCGTTTATTGTTTGTAAACCTGTATAATGTCGTCCTCGCTCCAAGAGGTTTCTGATTTTAAATAATATAAAGAGAATTTTTTAACCAGAATCATCGAAATCGTTGCTATTTCTGAGGACCTTCAACTAATTCTGGTTTTACGTACCTCTTCATTGACTCGACTAAAGGAAAATTACATGAATTAAAGCCGTTAATGGCGTATCCCATTAACGGCACATTATCATTTTTTGAACTTTTTTTTTAATTGGTTGCTGAAATAGTAGAGCTTGAATTGTATATTGCATTGGGTATCTATGTACTCAACGACCTAGAAGATCTTTTTGTCTCCCCTTCTGGTGACTATTCAATTATAGCATCTCATCCAGTTCCAGTTCTCGGAGGAGATTTAGGAGTTTCGATGGTTCTTAAGCAGGAATTTCGTTGGTTTTAAAGATGATAAGTCTTTTTCCGCCGGTTGGTAAAAACCTAGATAGCGCGGAAAATACTTAAACAATAAATTCAGGGCAAAAAATTCAGGGGTGGTTCCTTGTTGAAAAATAGGAGGGGTCTTTTATTAAAAAAGTCATTTTAAAACCCCTGTTAGAGATGCAGCCTCTTAAAAGGACTAAAAAATAAGTTTTGTATTATTTTCTTATTAAAGAATTTTAATTCTGACATGGCTTGACGCCATTTGTTGTAAGTGAAGCATCGTATTGGCAAAAATAGCTAACAATGAAATACAATACCTTACGTACACTTTTATAAACGTTTTAAAGTGACATCGCTGACAGTATCAGAAGTATCATGATAATAATGCTGGGGGCTTCACAAGAACAATAATATTAGAAGCTATCGACTCGGTTTCCAATTAGAGATAATGTCCTCATATTAGGAAGGTACGTTTACTTGTGGAGTAATAAAGTCAAGAAGTAGCATATAAAAAATTCAAAGTAATAAAAGGTGAACAGCCCTAAAATTAACCACTTTTAGTAAATATGTGACCCTTTCTCCAACGGAGAAGTTTTCTCAACAATAAAACTATTGAGGGTTAACCCCAACCCCAATCAGTCTCTATTTATCCATAAGTGAAGTCCCTGATGAACAAAGCTGAGTCGGATGCGTTCTCGTGTAAATTAACCCTCAGACATGTAAACACATAAATCAGCACAATTCACTATGATACCAGTACTCCGTGCGTGCTCTCTCCTACCGGCACTATTAAATGTGCACACTGTATTTATTATTTATAGCCATACTTGTTTAATTTTCACCCATAAATATTGATTGTGTGTACAAAAAGGGTTAGGGTGGTTCTTAGTTGAGTAAATTCTATTTTATCAATGGTCTAGTCCTAGTCTGTAATATGAATTATTTATGACAGTTGACAAACCAGGGGAGACATTTGGAATATTATTAAAATGAATTACTATTATTTGTAATAATTGAATTGCATGTATAAGATGCGCGTTTTGAAAATTGAAAAAAGGAATTATAAAATTGTATGACCGCATAACTAGAAACATAAAATAGAAAATATATTTTTTATAATTTTTTCAATAGGTACCCTTTACTACAAACGCACTTCAATCACTATAAATAATAATAGGGGTATTGACAAGGTTCGTAAAATACGTGTAGTTTTACGAAATCATGACAGTTCGTAATTTTATACAAAATTTAACAATTCTGATTGGTTTTCTGAAGTACGAAGTGTTGATTTTGTAAAACTACACGCATTTTACGAAACTACTTGCATTCTTTTTCATTGTTCGGTCTGCCCAAGCCATAGCCCCGTAACTGATTATTATAGGTCTCACTAGGTCTCACTACCAGGTGTATTATACAATAGGACCAGAATAACTTGGCCTCTGGTTTTGAGATTTACTGTTGAAGACGGGTTATATTCGAAATGTACTGTATTGGTCATTGCAGATTTCAGGCGTGGCTATAGCAGGGTATTATAGGTAGTCGAGTTAATAATTTTTAAAAGTTTTCCAGATATTGTAGGTAAAAGGAAAAATACTCCCTCCTCAAACGGCCAACTTATTTTGGACGTATTGTACCTACATCCATCATTTGAGCCGTTTTTATTTCAAACTGCTTTAAAAACGAAGAATTGGAATTGTAAGAATCATTTGTTTATATTGTAACGGATTTCGCTTTTTCTCTCTCAGTTTGTCTTACTTAGTAGAGAGGCCAAGTAGAAAGATCTACCATAAAAAATCAATTATGTTTATACCGAAAAGTGGTATTATCGTGATCAGTATGGTTTACTAATCATCAAACTGCATGCTGCATGCTGGATGCTGCGCAATGGAAAAACCATTCTTATTGAATTTTCTCAAAAAATTAAAAATTACAAAACCTTCTTGTGCACCAATCGCATAAATATTGTATTTTTATGCCATTCAATTATGATTTTCACCGATTTTTAAATTGGCATTCTTAAATTTTCATAGACAGGTCATATTAGCATAGTGGTTTACTATGAAAATTCCATTTCATTTCGTTTGTACAGTGGCGTAGAAGTTAGGGGGAAAATACACTTCAATCCTTCAAAATCACCACCACTAGTAATTTTTTTTTGTGTGGAAAAACAAAACAATTTTAAGGTAGAAAATGTGTGAGACAACTTAACTTTGTACCTCAAACCGTTCTTCAGATATAAGCAAAAAACGAAATATTTTTCTTCAACTTTAACACTATGTATCTCGAGAACGGAGCTTCTGCGGACCCATGTTAATAGGAACTTTTTTTCATATTTTTGAACGAACTATCACATCCTGATCCTGAAGTCCTGTGCATATATGAATTACTGTATGCTATAATGGCGAAGGCTAAATTATAGTTGTACATGTCCTCTTAAAATGATAGAATGACTAGCGTCTGCCTGTATTAGAACCCACATGGTTCTTGATCTTGATCTACATTAAAGTGGAGAACAATACGCCCTCATGTAATAGATAGACAACAGTTCCTGTCTAAACACTCGGTCTTAGCTCTCATTATTGAACATGGTAAATCTATATTATAGGCCATTTTTTTTCTTTATCCCGACGATCTTTATGCCAACAGTGTCAGGAAGTTGTACACTTATGTTGTATTATGTATTTATTTGCGTATTTAAGATATAAAAAATCGAGTTTAAACTCAATATGTACTTGTTTTGTAATTCAGGAGTCGTTTTTAATTTTCAGTAATAACTAGAATCAAATACGCTGAACTATCAATACCGGTCACTTCTAAACCTAATGCATTGCGTCGATGTGCGACATAGGGAACCTGCATTACCGACACTGACTCTCATTCTCACAAAAAGTTGGGAAATAACTTATTAGTTATTTAAATAAAAAGTTTAAAAAGTTTTTTGTAATGTCAAATAGATCATAAGCATAAGTCTTATATTACTATTTTATTTATTTGCCTCCCAGGTTGCTGTGAAATTTTGTTTTTATGTTGGTCAAAACCTAAAATCCTTAACTATCACTATCACTTTCACACATTTGTAATTATATCAAAGCGAAAATCAACTGTTTGGATGAAACTGTTGAAAATTTTATTCTGTAATACCTACCAGCAGTGTTGCATGCTAAATTATTTTAATTTAATAATTTAGTTACCGATTTGTCAGTTTTCATTTCTTATTATTCATTCGTGAATATTCTGTGATGCAAGAGCAAGACTGACGAAACTGACCGTTTATAAAAAATAGTCGAAATTAAAAATTTCACTGTAAATGTGAGTAAAGAAGAGAAAATTGAAAGAAAGAACAAGAGAAAAACTTTATTGAATAAAGTGGACTGCCCATTTAACTTGGGTTGCATTAATACACAGCATATCGATCAATCAAAAAAAATGACATAAATATTAAAAATTGTAACATAAAATAATAATTAAAGAACATTAATTTTAGGAATAAATGTGTTTGTTTATGATTCTGATGGAATCTATTAAAATTTGTTCAGAAATTTCGTTAATTATTTCTGAGTTCAGGTTAAAGCGATTGAAGAATTCAATTACACTTTTACCGATTGTACCACGACTACCAAACCAAAGGCCGATGACTTCCCATTTGCGCATGCCAAAACTTGGTGAATATTTGCTCTGGTAAAAATTAAAACATTTTTCATAAATATTCTTTTTTTCTAATTGAATTTTATCATCTTGATGACAGTCATCACTTTCAAAACGAATTGTAGGGTCGATAATAAAGGCAGAGTCTGTTTTTGGATCAAATGCAATAATATCACTGAAGCGATTAAGACCATCAGTGTCTACGGCGTGTACTTCTTCATAACATACAAATTTTTTCTCTTTTAAAACTTCAGTAATTCGGTGTTTAACATTATGATGGCGGTTAATGATTAGGCTGTTGTTCGCTTTACAGTTTCCAATTACATGGGAGGGTATTTCTCTCTGCTGTTCGTTGCATCGTCGGCAGAGGTTGGAACTGTGATTTGAACCAGGGACACCATTCAAATTTGCGTAATTAATGTTGAGTTTGATAGCTGAAGTCCAGTCGGATGTTGATAATTTGCTCTTTGTGAAAATAAATTTATTCGTTTTTGTATAAGTTTGAAAATGTTTGACTCCTATTCCTTGATATGAGCATTTGTTCCATTCTTCAAAAGCTGATAATCTAAGTTTGGTTCGAATTTCTTTGGTGGATGTGCCTTCGATTGATAATGATTGAAGGCAGTCTAACTGCTCCTTTTTAAAATCACATACAGAATGTAAAAGATTGTCGTTAATAAGATCTAGTTTCTTTGCTATTGCAAAAGGTTGTAATTTGACTTCCCATTTTGCTCTCATTAAAGCTAGTCCTCGAAGATTACGTGAAGCATAAAACATATTACTGTTTGTGTTGCTCGGAAGTCCAATAATTTCTTTAACTGTTCTTCGAATCATAACGTCTAAACCATCAGTAACATATGAAGGGATTTTGTTGATCGGAGCAGATTGTATAGGATAGATTAATTTTGGAAATATATATGTAAGGAAATAATTCCCTCATTTTAGTTTGAATTTCCCGCACAAGTACGACGGGTCAATAAAGCAGCTATCAGATAAGGCAGACCAGTCGCAGATATAAAATAATAATTAAATATTAAAATTAAGAGTAGGTACCTAACTAGCTAATATAATAAAAATTGTTCTTTAATTATTGTATAAACTCCTAACCGGGTGAATTAAAAACATTGAATGTTGTTTCTTTGTTTGTTTACAGAGAAACTATTCTATCATTTATTTTAACCCGAAAGAAATTATTAAAATTGATTTCAAGGAATAACCAAGCATTATAAAACAACATTCTCGTTGAAGATTCACGATGGAAAAACTGAGATTTGATTTTGTAGTTAAAGCGGCGGCGGACGAAAAATCGAATATTATATGCATAACCTCCATAGGCACACCCGATGGTCGTGTATTCGGAATCGCAGATGAATACCAGTCAGCATCTCTACACACCGTGATAACAAAAACACCAACTTTTACTAAAATAAGAAATACGCTGAAGAAGAGGCACCAGGCAAGAAAAATCTGGATTACTATAACACCAGACTTAGCTAAGGTTTATCTAGATGATGAAAGAAATTTACAATTTGGTGATTATTTCTTGGAAGAAATTGAAGAAAAAAAGGTTGTTGCAGCTGAAGCTAGTACTTCAGACCAAGCACTTGTAAAATTATTGGAAAAATTAATTGAAAATAGTGATAAATCCGAAGTTCGAAATGTGAATAGAATAGCAGAAGAGTTCATGATTGAAAAATTTTCTAATAAAAACTCAAATGCGCACCAGTGGATAAACGAATTTGAAAAAGAGTGTGAAAGATTCGGGATAGCACAAGACAGGAAGAAAATTGAAATTTTAAAATTGTTCCTAGAAAAAGTCTGTATGGATTGGTATGACTGTATGCTGTTAAAGTTTACAATTGAATCAGAATGGCGTACATGGAAAGAAAACTTCTGTGACACATTTGCAAATAAAGGCTGGACTCCAATTAGGTATGCATTATCATTCAGATATCAAACAGGATCTTTGTTAGATTATGCAGTAAGAAAAGAGAAACTGTTATTAGAAGTGAGAAAGTCAATTGATACCGGAACTTTGATAGACCTCATTGCAACTGGTCTGCCAATTTTTGTAGCTGACAGGATTGATAGGGAAACATTGGAAGATACAAAAGATCTATATAATGAAATAGGTAAGTTGGAACATCTTGTTTACAAAAAAAATAACGAAATAAAAATAAGTAAAAACTATAACACCGGAAAAAAATTACCATGTAAAACTTGTAAAGATAAAGGCAAAGGTACACGTTTCCACCCTGAGGCTGAATGCTGGTTCAATAGCAGGGATAAAATAAAAAATGTTAACAACTCAGTATTAGAAACTGACTTGAATAACCAGCATCAAAAAAACTAGATATTACACCATTAATCAAACTTAAGATAACATTAAATGGAACATTAGAAATATTTGGAATTTATGATTCGGGCTCAAATGTTTCTTTAATTAATTCAAAAATATTGCATCTAATAAAGTCAAAAGATAATACCGCTATAAAAAAAGCTAATCTGAGAACGATTAATGGTGTAAACAAAACAGAAGGAATGATAACAATAAAAGCGAAAATTCTAGCTATTGAAAATGACATTGAGGTGTTCGTTGTAAATAACGGGAATTTTAACTATGATTTTTTAATCGGCCTAGACTGTATAAAAAAATTCAGGTTGATACAGAATGAAAACTTAAAAATAGAACAAAAAATTTTAGTAGATAGCAGTGAAATAAATTCACAACTTATTAATAATGAAATTCAAGAAGAGAAAAAATCATATCATATAAATTTTAATGAACATTTAAATATGAGTGATTTCGATATTTCAGTAGACCACTTGAATGATTATGAAAAATCATTAATAAATAAACTTATAGAAGAATATAACGTAATTTTTGCAAAAAATAAGTATGACATCGGTACAGTGAAAGATTATGAAGCCAGAATAGATCTAATTATTGATAAATATTGCGCCAAAAGGCCATATAGATGTACAATCGAGGATAAAAAAGAGATCGAACAACAAATTTCAGAGTTATTAAAAAAGAATCTTATAGAAGAATCATACAGCCCTTTCGCGGCTCCAGTAACACTGGCATACAAAAAAGACGAGAACAAAAAATCCAGACTATGTATAGATTTTAGAGAATTAAATAAAATAGTAATTCCTCAATCGCAACCATTTCCTTTGATTGAAGATCTGGTAGTAAAAACAAGGAATTGCAAATACTTTTCAAAATTAGACATCAATTCTGCATTTTGGTCGATCCCACTACGGGTCGAAGATAGACGAAAAACAGGGTTTGTAACACAAGATGGACACTTTCAATGGACCTGTTTGCCGTTCGGGTTAAAAACCTCCCCGGCAATTTTTCAACGAATTATGAGTAATATAATAAGAAAACACAATCTCTCAGCTTTTGCAGTAAGCTACATCGATGACATTTTAATTTTCTCAAAAACTTTTAAGCAACATATTAATGATCTCACGCAATTACTGAACGCAATAATGAAGGAAGGGTTTAGATTGAAACTTTCAAAGTGTACATTTGCATCAAGTTCAATTAGATACTTAGGGCATGTGATAAGTTACAATTCAATTTCTCCAATGAAAGATAATTTAATCTCGATACGAAACATCCCTGTACCAAAAACACAAAAGAATATTAGACAATTCTTGGGAAAAATTAATTTCTACAATGAATATGTACCAAATATTTCAATCTTACTCGATCCATTACATAATTTATTGAGAAAAGGCCAGAAATTCGTCTGGTCAGAAAAATGTCAAAAAGCTTTCGATAATATGAAAAATTTTCTTTGCACTCAACCAGTTCTGACTATCTTCGATCCAGAACTACCAATCCATATCTACACAGATGCAAGTTTACAAGGTATAGGGGCCGTTCTGAAACAGCCTCAATCCAATGTAAAATCGGAAAATAAGATAGAAAAACCAGTAGCTTATTTTTCAAGAAAATTAAATGAATCACAAAAGAAAAAAAAAGCTATATACCTGGAATGCTTGGCAATAAAAGAGGCAGTGAAATACTGGCAACACTGGCTCATCGGTAGATCTTTTAAAGTCTTCTCAGATCACAAACCGTTGGAAAAAATGAACATAAAAGCAAGGACAGACGAAGAATTAGGCGATCTAACATACTACTTGTCACAATACGATTTTGAATTAATATACCATCCAGGTAAAAATAACTTAGAAGCAGACTGTTTAAGTAGAAACCCAGTGCTAGAATCAGACCAAAATGAAGCAGATAATCTAAAGATCGTAAACTTGATAACATCAGAAGAGATTATTCATGATCAAGATAGAAACAGAGATTTAAAATGCAACGAAAATAAATTAATTTTCAAGAATAATCTTTACTATAAAAGAGTTAAGAAAAAAGAGAAAATTGTACTATCAGAAGACTTCAGTAAAATGTTTTTAAGAAACATACATACAAAATTCTGCCACATAGGAATAAAACAAATGCAAAACAAAGTTATACCATACTACATAGCAAAAAATTTAACTAAAAATATAGGAGAGGTTTGTAGGAACTGCGAAATCTGCAAAAAGAATAAATCGAGAGGACAAAAAAAATTTGGCCTCATGTCTCAATTAGGTCCTGCAGAAAAGCCGTTCGAAATAGTTTCTATTGACACAATTGGTGGTTTCGGTGGTTCAAGATCCACAAAAAAATACTTGCACCTTCTGGTAGATCATTTTACAAGATTCGCTTACATTTTAACTTCAAAGACGGAAAACGCAAAAGACTTCATAAACTTAATAAAGTATGTAACGAAAGACCATAATATCGGTATGATATTGACAGATCAATACCCAGGAATAAATTCCAGAGACTTTAAAAATTTCCTGGACGAGAAAGATATTCCAATTATATTTACAGCAGTAAACGCACCTTTTTCTAATGGTTTAAATGAAAGGCTAAACCAAACCCTGGTAAATAAAATCAGATGTGTAATGAATGAGAAAGAAAAGAAAATAGCATGGACAACAATAGCACATGAATGTGTCAAAAGGTATAACGAAACCGAACATACAGTCACTGGGTTCAGTCCAAAGTATTTATTAGAAGGCACAGATACCTCAATATTACCAAACGAATTAAAACAAGAAACACCAAATATGGATCTGGAAAAAGATAGAAAGACTGCCCTAGAAAATAGCATAAAATACCATAGATATAATAAACAATTATTTGACAAAAACAGAGTAGATCACGAATTCAATGTGGGAGAATTAGTGTATGTTGAAAATGGACATCGCTTAAACAGGAAAAAACTAGACGAACTAAAAATTGGACCTTATAAAATTGTAGAAAAAATATCGAACACAATATTCAAAATCGATACGGGCCACAAGAAATCAACACTAAAACTGTTCCATGTTACAAAGCTTGTTCCAATTCTCAAAGCTTCAGATCCAAATGGAAATGAAGACTAGTAGCAATTTTGGTAAACAAAATTTTTTCTTTGAGGGGGGGAGATGTAAGGAAATAATTCCCTCATTTTAGTTTGAATTTCCCGCACAAGTACGACGGGTCAATAAAGCAGCTATCAGATAAGGCAGACCAGTCGCAGATATAAAATAATAATTAAATATTAAAATTAAGAGTAGGTACCTAACTAGCTAATATAATAAAAATTGTTCTTTAATTATTGTATAAACTCCTAACCGGGTGAATTAAAAACATTGAATGTTGTTTCTTTGTTTGTTTACAGAGAAACTATTCTATCATTTATTTTAACCCGAAAGAAATTATTAAAATTGATTTCAAGGAATAACCAAGCATTATATATATTGATTAATTATGTTAATTTTCTGATCTGGTTTTAATAGGGGAGAACTTGACAGCTTTTGTAAATTTGTTTGAAGACATTCAATTATGTTATCATCGAATATTAGTTCACTTTCAAAACTGCATCCTAAATAGCGTATTCGTTCATTTTGCTTCTGACTTCTTATGATATGTCCATTTGATAGTTTAAGAGGAATATCTGTAAGCTTACCAGAAGAAATATTAATAGCATGACTTTTGCTATGATTGATTTCAAGACCTATTTGATTAAAAAGGTCCTCTGTTAGATCGATTGTTCGTGTAGCTGACTGTTCATTTGATGCTGTTACTACTTGGTCATCTGCAAAACCAGTTAAACATAGACGATCATAATTATTGTCAAGTTCATAACCATATTTGTTTGCATAACTGGGATCACAAATTTCTTCATAAATGTAATTGATTGCTAAATTGAATAAAGTTGGTGAAGTTGGTCCTTCTTGTGGGACCCCTCTTTTAATAGCTATTGAAGAACTTGAAAGATTTCTTATGTTAATTTTTACCTCATTATTTTTAAGCATATTCATTAAAAGTGAACAGATATTTTTTGAAACGCCATGAGATGCGAGGCATTTTTCAATATGGAGATGTCCAACTCTATCAAAGGCTTTTGAAATGTCTAAAAATGATATCACACAGTTTTCTTTATTCTTTTTTGCTTTTTTCAAACAGCCATTAATAAGTCGAGTGTTTATATGACAACCAGGAATATTATTAACAAATCCACGTTGATTACTGTTGATATCTATTTGTTGACGAAGGCATTCATCTAAAGCTTTCTCAATAATTCTTCGAATCACTGAATATACAGTGCTTCCCAAAAGTAACGGATAAATTCGATAAAACGGAGAGGGCTGTTTTTTTGAAAAAATAAAAAAACAGGTCGATTTTGTTTTTGAGTTGTTCAACTTTTGACATAATATTTGGGTATACAGGGTGATGCACGAAAAAGTGGTGACGTCATCGGCATTTTTTTAAATGGCAACCCTTATTTTTTATTAAATTTTTTGATACTTCATCCAATTGCCAATACGGTAATGTCATCATTTTGTAACGTTTATAAAGGAAATTTCGGAGAAAATAACTTAATTTCCACAGATTTAATAGATTTAATTTAATTTAATTTAACAGATTCAATTTGATAGACTTAATTTAATAGACAGATCTTATAAAATTACCATGGAAACAGTAATTTTTATTTGATATTTTTTTATTTTTATCGCTAATGTTCCGATTTTCACATCAGTAAAAAGTGCACAATTTCGACTCACAAGCTGTTTCTCAGAAATTTCCTTATTTAAGGTTACAAATTGATTACATTACCATACTGGCAATTAAATGAAGTATCAAAAAATGGAATAAAAAATAAGGGTTGCCATTTAAAAAAATGCCGATGACGTCACCACTTTTTCGCGCATCACCCTGTATACCCAAATATTATGTCAAAAGTTGAACAACTCAAAAACAAAATCGACCTGTTTTTTTATTTTTTCAAAAAAACAGCCCTCTCCGTTTTATCGAATTTATCCGTTACTTTTGGGAAGCACTGTATAGTTATTGGTCGCCAGTTAGATATATCTTTTTCATTACCACCTTTGTCAATCAAAATCATACGACCTTTCAGAAGTGCTGTTGGTACAAATCCAGTGTTTAACATGATGTTAGCAATGGTAGTAATTGCTTCTGTTGTGTCCAGGTTCTTAACTGTTCTGGCAAGTACACGATCAGGTCCTGGTGATGTGTCAAAATTGGTTGATTTGATGTGTTTCCTAATATTTTCTTGAGTTATTCTTACATCAGGATTTGTTGTGTAAGATGGATAAGATTGGAGTGTTAATTCATTTTTGTTCTCAAATATACGTTTAAAATGGCATTCAAGTTCATTGATGGCTATATTACATTGACGTTGATTACCCGAATTCATGATTTCTCTAACTACTTTCTTGCGTCGGTTATAGTAATTGAATTGGGCTAAATCATATTCGTATTTGTTTCTACGTCTTTGTCGTGTCAGCTTATTTGTTCTTTGTGGATTGGATGACATTAAAGTTGACGAAGGATTTCTATCTTTTCTTTTCTTCCGCATTCGATAGTATTTAACATTTGGATGAATTGGTCCAGGTAATCTTTCGTTTGCTTCAAATAAAAATTTTAGGAAATTAGTAACAATTTCATCAAATTTTTTGGTGTCGATTGGATGTGACTGTTCAATATCATTTAATATTCGTGTCCATTTTTGGCATTCAGAGTTAATGTCCGTTAATTTTGGAGTGGGCTCATTTCTTGATGTTTCTAATAATTCAGATAATTGGTGAGATGATTGGCGTGTTTTCATAAGGATGTTTTGACTTAACAATTGATTTGCTTCAGTAGGATGTCGTTTACTTCGATGTATTTTCATACCTCTTTCTGTCACAAAGGATTGATTACAAACATCGCATTGAGAATAAGATTCAGTTTGTAGTTCGATATTTAAATTGGTATTGTCCAAATTATTAATTATTTTTTCTTCGGTCGGTTTCAAAATTTTTTTTTGAAGAGCATATCTATTAAAGGAATCATTTTGGTATTTCTTGTTTTCAATATGATCTGATGATGATGGACCCGCTTCTCGTAGGTCTTGAGAACATATTTTAAAAACTGGCGACAAATTGGGCGTCCCATTTTTTTGGAAATGTTGTAAAAGATGATCATTATTGGAATATTCGTCATCACTTGACATTGACGTAATATAAATTTTTTAAAATTTAAATGAAATAACTTTAAATAAATCCATTTTTTCTAAAAATTACTATTATCACATTAGAAAAAATACTGTTCTATATACTGTAAAACTTTAAAAATAAAATATCAATATAAAAATACTTAAAATTCACTAATATGTTCACGACCGAATAGAGCTTGATCTTGACACAACTACTGTCAATTATTAATTTTTAAAATTAATTTTAATTTTAATTTAAAATTGCACTATAAAGAATACAGAACATATTCTAGAGACCAAAAGATACCTATTTGAAAGACTGCAATACATTTTTCCGATGACCACCTGCGAAAATGACAAATATCAGTCTAGAGATGAAAAGTAAAATATCACACGAGGGTGATATGATTATAGTCAATAGGTTAGTTAATACCCCGTAATTATAGAATTTTAAACAATACTATTTTACGGTTTTTTATGTAATAAGTTTATTGATGCAGACGCGAAACAGTAAAATCTAGAAGTTTATCTGATGTTTTCAGACTATTAATTTTCCGTCGACCACCTGCGAAAATGACAAATATAAATGACAGTTGCCTGGAGATCGAGGTTTTGACTCTCCTCGTCAGAACATTTTTGTTTTACACACTCCATCGAGCACTCCATGGATGTCCCAGGAGTGGCTGGGAAAGGTTGGTCAACTCCCCGCAGAGCCCACATGCTACTATTTAATATTTAATTTAATATTAAATTATATTTATTTAATATTAATTTTAAAATTTAAATTAATTTTAAATTTAATATTTAATATTAATAATACTATTTAATTGCTACTATTTAATTGTCTCTGTATTTAAACGACTTATTTTTCGAACTGAAATTTTAAACTATTTTCATAGTAGTAATCTTTTAATATAATCATTCCAAGAGTGACCCGTGAAAGTTTCAGGTGTTATTGTAAGAATTGAAAAGATGGAAGATAGTTAATTGATTTTGTTAAAAATTCTACTTTGTAACGCCTTATTCTTGTGAATATATTTTTCACATTTGGAAACATGATATCTTGTTAGCAGCAAGATTGTTCTTCCATTTGAATTTTTGTGAGCTCAATTAGATCAAAATTTATAACGAATTTAGCGAAGCGCGAAACGCCTCTGGAGCGATGTTTCCAATTTTCTGCCGTTATAAAAAAAAAAATTCTGCAGCTTTCAGTTTTCATTTTAGAAAAAGAAACTTTATATACATTTTTAATGAAAAATTTTCTATTCTTTCGTGTGTCTATTAATTCTTTCTTGAAAAATTTATTTTTTGAGATATCCCATAAATAATTGAATTTGAAAAACACGGATTTGTACATCAATAGCTTGTAAATACCATCGCCGTGTTTCTATAAAGGGGGAAAGTGCCTTGCATTTATTCTAATAATGCTTAGCAAGCTTCAAACCTGGCACCTGGCTGATGCCCGTATTCACAAACGATAATTTCCTAAATAATTACGTAATCAATTAAATGAGTGAGATGGAGATATGAAGTTTTTTTTTGCAATAGAATGAGATGGGGATAATTGAACACGTAATTATTTAGGAAATTATCGTTTGTGAATACGGGCATATATCTCCAATGTAATTTTTTCACTATTTTATCAATATCTCTGAAAGAAGATTTTGGCACTTACCCCATTTGGAACAGCAACGCTACAATTATTATTGAATAATCAACTTCTTATATGTTGAATAAATAATTAAGCTATGGTTCTACGGTTGGTAACTTTTTATATGTTGTTCCTCACATAATATATTATAACATCCTCACAAATGTTGAGTAAAAAGTTACATTTTCCACCAATTTTTCCGAAGTAGAAATCTAACTTTACTCCACGATAGGTGGAATATTAACTATGATTTCTGTAATAAATAATTGTTGCAGTCCGAATTTAGCTTCTCGACGAACCATTATTTAACGAAAAAATCACTTACGAAATAACACATGGTTTCATCTGTAGAGTGTGCATAATTGGTCATTATATTATATTCAAAACTATTCAACGTTAGAGGGAAGAAAGTTGTCTAGGATTAATAATTTCATTCGCCAACGGTTGGGTCGTCTTTCTTGGTAAATGATCTTAGTGGCATCGGCATATCTCCCCAGTCACGATCCTAATTGCGATCTTAATATTTCAGCAGAATTAATTGTCTAATCGCATTCCCAGGACTCTGTTCCGGTCTCTAGCTTCACCTTTATTAATTCCATAGTTATTAAAACAATGCCCGCGGTGTGACTTCCACTCCGGCATTCAATTTATGTACCTGTTTAGCTAAGTAATGGTTTATTTCATTTAACTTTTGTCTAAGCACAAATTTACAAATATGCATTTTTTATAAATAATCATTAATCACTTTCAGTAAAAAAATACATCTCATTGTTAATATTAAATGAGACGAATTTCTGTCATGGAAGTCTTTTGCAAAGCATGTGAAACAAGAGTACATGAGCATCGACATTTCGGCATCCTACACGGTCCTATTCGTGAACTCATTAGTATGTCACAATAAAATATTTTATTGAAATATACACCTATAGTTTGGTTATTCTAATGTCAGAAGTATGCGGCAATAATAATTACAAACATTGTAGTCTTCATACAAATCGTCTTTGAATTTTGAATTATTTTCGATGTGAAAAGTATACGGAGTGGAGCGAGGAGTGGAGTAATGAAAACAAATAAAATATACACTTATTTTTGTTCCACAGTCTTTCGATACAATCGCCTCGTCAGTCTTGACGTAAATTAATGCAAAAAGGGATCACGTTGAGGGAGTTTTCCTCCTCGTTACTTCGAGCCCTTATGGGGGTGACTTCATTTTGGAAATTTAAACTGGCACCAGCAGTCCACTGACACCTTATTTGATACCTCCTATTAATTATCTTTCCAACGGTACCCCTTTTTTTACTTGACAATAGTAGTACATACAGGGTGATTGATTGAAACGCCACATTAGAAAAAATTCGACTTCCAAATGATCTAGGAATCTGAAATTTGGAACTTAGGCAACATACCTAATAACGAGTCAAAATGAAATATTACCAAGATGGCAGCACATTTAAAAATGGCGAAAACAATGGCCATCTTTGTTTTTTTAAATGGGACACCCTATATATTATTGCATTTTCAGATTGTCTGAAAAAATGTAATAACAATAATGTTTATAGTTGCATTTTAAATTGAGTAGGCTATGAGTTATAAACAAGTGAAAATCGCAATTTTCCAACTTTAAACCCATTTACCACAAAAACGGCCCATAATATCAAAAAACGGCTTACATGTTCCTATCTTAACTTTTTATAAGGCATCCAATTATGCAGTTGAAATGTTTATACAAGGTGGTGAAAATTATCAGATTTTTCATCACCCTGCATAAACATTTAAACTATACAGTAGGATACCAGATAAAAATTTAAGATAGGGACATGTAAGCCGTTTTCTGATATCTTTAGCCGTTTTCGTGGTAAATGGGTTTAAAGTTGGAAAATTCCGATTTTCACTTGTTTATAACTCATAATAGCCTACTCAATTTAAAATGCAACTATAAACATTATTGTTATTACATTTTCTCAGACAATCTGAAAATGCAATAATATATAGGGTGTCCCATTTAAAAAAACAAGGATGGCCATTGCTTTCGCCATTTTTAAATGTGCTGCCATCTTGGTAATATTTCATTTTGACTCGTTATTAGGTATGTTGCCTAAGTTCCAAATTTCAGATTCCTAGATCATTTGGAAGTCGAATTTTTTCTAATGTGGCGTTTCAATCAATCACCCTGTATAGGTACGTATAAGAGCGTTTTCACACAATGCGATTTTTCGTCCAACATGTCGGACGCAGTAATTCCGAAGTATCCGAGGAACAATACGCAAGCTGAATTATTATGGGTGAAGTAATCCACATGACCAATCCAGCCACATGCTGCTCAGAAATCGTATCTCTTTGGAAGACTATTTGGAAGATAGGAGAATGGTATTATACCCATTGTTAACTGACCGATGGGTTATTTGGTTCATTGACATCGTGCAATCAAGAAGTAGTAGTAGTGATTGTCAGCCTGAAAAACAAAAGTAAATACAAAACTAATAAAATTCTGAAGCAGGTAAATTTATTTCAAAAGAATGGATAGAAATAATAATCAAATGCGATCAACAATAATTATTATTATTGAAAAACATTTCTGCAAATTACACAAAAATGCAGTTTTTAATGAAGAATATAATGATGTAAGTACCTACCTATTTTGTCAATAGAATTATTTTCTATTTTCAATCATTTTACAGAAAATTAAGTAGTGTATTCCAGTACTGGTCGGTCGGAAACTTACGGAAAATGGTTCGGAGCGGTGTTCTCTGGTGCCAGATTTTTCTCAGAAGGTTTACCTCTTCCAGTTCTCGAGTAACGTATGGTACGGTTATCGTACCCTTGTCCCAAGGTAGCTCAATAGATAAACGGTATATCCAAGAGGTCGGATGAAGTTATCACCCTTAATTGATTTAGCGGTCGGCGAAGTGGTCTTTAGACGCTCCCCGAACTCGTTGGCATTCCCGCTGAGCTAGGGTGTGGCGAGCTTAGATTGGATATACGGTAGACGGCAAATAATAAACAGGCTACATAAAAAATGAACACGTTTATTGGACACCTCCAGTATCCTAATACAAAACAAACAACAAAAAATATAATTCAAAAAATAGAAAACAGTTAACGGCATCTAGCAACAAGAATTAGAAACTAGAATTATTTACATGGTGATCATTATAATACGGTATGCGAAGCAAAGCGGAGCACGAGTGAACTATTTTGGACGGGCAACAATTACCTAAAATGAGATGCGGCGGTCGGTCACTCTCCCTACGTTAACGGTACGGTGAAACCACGGATCTACATCGAACACAGAACCAAACCGTTGATAGGGGTGCGTCTTAGGGATAGGTTGCTGCCCTCCGGCAACAAGGTTCGCCCTCGCTCCGCGTGCTCGTCCCTACGCAAGGCTGGCAAACGAACACGCCGATGGTCCAAACTTGGTATAAGTTTTGCCAGTGCTGGAAGACTTCCCTCTCAGCCCAGTTGCGTATTGTGGTTTTGGAAATATTCGGTGATTGATCTGGTTCTGGTACGATAAAATTGGATTCGGCACCTTTCCTGGTCAAAGAGTCGGCATGCATGCATTACAGAGAAATCCCTATGACGCTCTGGGAGCGGTGCATGAGCGGATATGTTGATTCACGTTGGCTGTGAATCGTTGCAGGTTGTATTCATCAGGAATCACGCCCTTTGATATGCTATTGCAAAGTGATGCGGTTCTATATAATATAAAAGAAGTATAGAAAGGCATACCCAGGAGACTGTGATTTTCTATGTCAGCCAGTAACCTGGTGTTCGCTCCAAGTTATAATTCTTTCACAAGCTTCTTTTCATCTGTAGCATTCTACGGGGTGATCCCGAAATGGCGGACACGGACAGCACCACAGCATCTATTGTGGATTAAAACCTCTTAAAACCTTGCCAGACAGATACTGCAACTAAACAGAATGCAGATCAGAACGGTGTTAAGGCCAAACTTTATTTAGTTTTCCTAATGTACTGAATTTTATTCTGTGAAACCAAACTTAGAGCTGTGAATACAACAATTATTAATAACTAGTTTATTGCTTTCAAAATTTAAATAAAGTAACCAACCCAATTCAAGATTATACTAGATCATTTCATGATCAATCGAGCAAAGCAATACAAACGGTGGTGGGTCTTCTCAAAGGACACTGCCACCTAAGAGTACACCTACATAAGCTGGGGATATACAGAGAAGAACCAGTTTGTAGACTGCAATGAAGAAGATGAGACAGCTACTCATGTGATATTCGAGTGTCCAGCAGCACTCGCAAGAACGCGCTATGCGGTCCTGGGACTTCTCAGCCCCGGGAGCCTGCTGGCGGAAAAGACCTTGGTTAGCGGACTGCTGAGAACCTTGTCAAAGGAACGGGGCTCTTCTAATCAAGGAAAATCTAAATGTGAGAAATATCTCTCACATTTAGTTAAAATACCAAATATACTAAATACCAATACAATACCCACATAGATGTTACCATGGAAACATATGAAATGGAAACACAACAAAGCTTAAAACAATAATCGTTGCGCGGATACAAATTCGATAACATTATTCAAAATCTCGAATTCGAACAACGATTCCACATTGAAAAATTTTGTTAAACACAAGGGAATAGGTAAACTTTGAATGCCTGTAATTCCGTTCCCGATAATAAAAAAAAAAAATAAGAAGCAACCACTATCGTAATAGTTATGTGAAACCATGTGATTTGCCAGTGGGGGTTGTTTAAATTTGACCGCCATTTCGATTTAAATTTTAGAAAAAGGACACCCTATATCTCGGTAACGAAGCTGAGGAACCCATTTTTGTTTGAAATTTACAGTCTTTCTGAACATCCTCTACAACACCCTGTATTCCGTGTCCGCCATTTCGGGATCACGCTGTATATGTGGTCCATCTGGCATCTCTCTCCAAATAAATATGGAGATGTGGTAAGTCCAGTAGGGTTTCCATAGCCGCTGACGGTGTGGTGTTAATAGCACTACTGATCGCCAGACAAGCTTCTCTCTGTAAGCTAGAGGCTTTGGCTATGACTTGCTGGCCTTTTGACCACCAAATGGTAGGTACTGCCATACACAATGATAGTTCTGACAACCGTTATGTAACTAGGTACTTACACTTATAAAAATAATGTCTCTAAAATTCTTAAATCTATCTACTTATCAAAAATAGCATTTATTTTATTATTTTTCTGATTTTGAATTCTGAAATGAAATGACATCCCAATGAGTAATCGACATAGGTAACCGAGTGACTTTTTTAGTAACAACGATCACCATTCTGGCCGATCTTCTATCCATCCTTTCTAGTAGACTTTTTTCTTTCAGGCTTAGGCGTGTTGTTGGATTGGCGTAGATAACTTCATTTTTAACTTTGTCGGAGTACTTCGGAAATTTCCGCGTACGACATGCCGCATGGTGTGCAAACGGTTTAACGTGAAATCAAAAAATAGGTAAAGTCCAACATGCAATCTTTGTTGTTATCAGAGATATATGGGATAGGTAGATACATGCGATCTCATTCCACTATGCAAGGTGCAAGGTTTCCAAATGTGTCCGTATTCTCTTGTATGAAATTTTAAGAATAGTTACCAACACCTTCGATTCTTCTTCCGTTTTCTAAGTAGCTTTCTGTCCTGAGGGATTTTGTTCTCGACCAAAAGCTATACGAAATACCAATACAAACAACGACACTTTGTAGGTAACGCCACAAACAAACTAAATGAAGTGAGAAAATTTTCTTGCCCGTCAACTGTAAAAAGTTTTCATTTATTCCTTTTAAAATCCGTCATCGAGTCTGTCATAAAATTAATATTCAATAAAAATAGTTAATTGTGTGGGTGTGAGAATCACGCAAGAAAAACGAAAGGCAAAGAGATTTTCTAAAAATTGTGCAATTGCAAAACGGTGGGTAGTAACCTCCAAGAGGAATTAACTACATAATTAACATTCCTGTAAAAAATACAAACATCGAATGATACTAGGTACCTACTAATTTTACGTTTGTACCGTATTATACTTGATACTCGACTTGATATTTTAGATTCTCGGTTAGATTCTATCACGCATTAATTAATAAACACTGTAACTTAATAAGTATTAAGTATAAAAACCCCGGGATTTTAAATTTTAATTCTAAACGACTTTTTTCATGAAATTTTTTAATTACTTTATAAACAACTGTGCTTTCCTCTCGTAAAATTTTACCATTTTGATCCATTTCTGGTATTCTCTTCATCGTAACATAAAATAAATATAATGTCAAATAATCTCACTAAAAAAATCCCATTTGGTTCGTTTTTTTTCCGATGTCACTATATGTAAATATTTCCACCTTTTTTTCAGATGTTCTTAGTAAATCTTTTTAAAGTGGAAAGTTTGTTAATATACAGGGTGTCCCATAATATGTGGGCAATCTCCCGGATTTGGGTAAATTTCGTAAAAATAAATGAAAAAATAGCTATAAAATTAATTCCTCAGAGACACCCCTACAAAGATATTAGCTGTTGAAGTTGAGGGTTGAAAATCCATTTTTTGCAATAACTTTTTTATTTCTTGACCGATTTTGATCATTTTTGGTTTTATTTCATATTATTTGGGACTGTTTAGAATAGTGTTTCATAATCTTTGGTAGCACATACATAGACGTCGGGATGGCATAACCCCCTCATTCACTTGAAAGAAAACAATAAAAATAATAATTTTACAGTTTTTTAAGGTTAATTTCCTTTTTATTTGACATTTTTTACATAAAAAATGTATCTTTATTTATTTCGATAGAGCGAACCGTTATCGAGATAAACGTCCTTCTAATAGGCGATGCGTCGCAGGAACTTTCTAAATTTCAAGTAAATTTTAATAAGATGGGAGTAACTTGAGCAGGAAACAAAACAACAACTTAATTAAATACACGTTAAATAGTGTCAAAGATTTCATTTCATGCAGATTCAATTCTAACCGATTTTAAAATGAGTTACACAAACGCTGAATACGCAGAAAATCAGTTAGAATTGAATCTGCATGAAATGAAATCTTTGACACTGACGTGTATTTAATTAAGTTATTGTTTTGTTTCCTGCTCAATTTACTGTCATAGGTCAAGGTCAGCCATCTTGTTAAAATTTACTTGAAATTTAGAGAGTTCCTGCGGCGCATCACCTATTAGAAGGACGTTTATCTCGATAACGGTTCGCTCTATCGAAATTAATAAAGATACATTTTTTATGTAAAAAATGTCAAATAAAAAGAAAATTAACCTTAAAAAACTGTAAAATCATTATTTTTATTGTTTTATTTCAAGTGAATGAGGGGGTTATGCCATCCCGAGGTCTATGTATGTGCTACCAAAGATTAAGAAACACTATTCTAAACAGTCCCAAATAATACAAAATAAAACCAAAAGTTATCAAAATCGGTCAAGGTATAAAAAAGTTATTGCAAAAAATTGATTTTCAACCCTCAAATTCAACAGCTAATATCTTTGTAGGGGTGTCTCTGATGAATTAATTTTATAGCTATTTTTTCATTTATTTTTACGAAATTTACCCAAATCCGGGAGATTGCCCACATATTATGGGACACCCTGTATATACCTAGATGTTCTCTACTTAAAAAATTACAGTTCATAGAATTTTAGTAATTTTACAAAAAATGTGCATATAAGTCCTTAATTATTATTTTATATTTACAATTTTTACATAAATAAATGTTTGCTGATTATTATTTTTTAAATTATTCTGTTAATTGTATTGAATAACCTGAAAATTGAATCACTATTGAAGATCGGTGGACAGTATTTGATTATCTGATGTGATTTTCAGAAAGTAGGCGTGTCCCTTCTAGTGACAATAATAATGCTTGATTTCTGAATTCCGTGTCGTGGGTGTTGTTTCATATGAGTATTCTTGCACACCCTGTGCAGTAACTTGTAATAAAAAAAAATCGAAGTACCTGTGTGAATTACGAGACTTGTAGAGAAGTTTTGACTGTTGAATTCATTTCTAATAATTTACCTTCTCTCGTCGATGAAGGAATTATTATTACGAACAGGTATGACCATGTTTCAATTCATGTATATTGTATGGGCTTCGGAATATCCACTAGTAATTAAGTTAAATTTATGGCTTCCACGCCCTTCTCTCTTTTCATATCAGACTCTTAAATTTATATTTTATGCTTTGCAGGAGAGCATTTTATTAATGAATTCATGTTACTAAAGTTGTTAAACACACGTCCTGTAGTTATTATCTTTGACGCCTAGTTTATTCCCCAATCATAGTTTGTAATTGAACATCGTTAGGAGCATGATGAATTGAAACTGTGTAATGAAAATTAGGCGGCCCTTTTGTACATACTGAGTGGTGGTTCAAGTTTATTGCCAAGGCTATGTAGAAAATTTTATAACGTGGCCTAGCATCTTTATTTACGAATGTTGGGAAAGAGCATACAATGAGCATTTTTATAAGACTTTTTAACATGCATAATAGAGGATTGTTTCTCTATCAATGAAGAGTTCATCATAACGACTACATCAATATATTTAATTTGGAGGGCATTATTAACGAAACGTTTACACTTAAAAATCTCTTCTTTGGATTCCAAGCTATACAGCGTGTGTCCCGTATCGTTAAATTCTTGAGCATATAGTAGGCTTAATTTTGAACCCAAAAAACCCAAAAGTGACAGGTCTATCTTTATTCGTTACGAAGTTACAGACCTAAGAAAATTATGACTAGTAAATAACAAGATTCAACTTTGTAAGCCACACAAATTGCCACACATGAGTAAACGTCACCGAAATAAGCATTAGTAGAGGTTCCCCTGCTCATACGAAATGGCATTAGGATTCAAATAGATGCGGCACCAGCATATTTCGGAATTGGTGTTTGTAACTAAATACCAGAGAGAAATTATTATTTGATCGTATTCAGCAAGCTGGTCAAGAGATAGGTACGCGAGAAAAGACGAGAAAACTGTTACTTCTGCAATAGGCCTCCGAGCACAAGTTTGTATTCAGCAAGGAATAGGACATTTTTAACACATGATAAACTAAAGATTTGATCAACAAAATAAGTTTTATGTGGTTTTCAAAGTTAAACCTGGTATTTACTAGACATTATTTTCTTAGGCCTGTAACTTCGTAACGAATGCAGATAGACCTGCCACTTTTAGGTTTTTTAGGCTTAGAAATAAGCCTACTATATGCTCACAAAATTTGAACATAACGATACGGGACACCCTGTAGATAATAGAATAATGCTTCTCGTAGATTATATCGTGCAGTAATATGACAAGCCACTAGGACGAAAATGTTTTAATATAGTTTCCAAAAAGTGGACCAAGCCATCTAATCAAGAAAGAATTATGACCCAGAGTACAACATTCTATGGTAGCCAGCAGCCATCGAACCAAGAGTTTTTGGTAGCTGCGTTTCTCCCCCTACCTGAAGAAATGGACCGATCGAATCGGTAAACTTCTATTACGGCGTGAAAGCCGTCTTATGAAGACTGTCTCAAAAGAGATACAACATCAATCTCCTTTAGTTCTTCCCCTATGACCTATGACGCTCTGAGAGCGATACATGAGCGGAGATAGCGATTCACATTGACTTTGAATCGTGGCAGGTTTTATTCATCAGAAAATACACCCCTTGAAATTCTATTCCAAAGCAATGCAGTACTATACGTGAAAGAAGACTGAAATAAGGTGGTACGAGGTGTATCGACTGAATGTAAAAGGGATGAACTATTGCGGCTCGGCGTGTAATTCTGCCCGGCCTTGTTCTAGGTGGGATCAAACGTACCACCTCTTTTGAACACCTCTCATAAAAATATCTGTAACACGGGCTCAGGTCAGCTACTTTTCTTCAATGTTAAAGACTATCTAAATTTTTAGACAAAGTCGGATCCCCGATCAAGTGTATAGTAGATAGGTCTTTTCTGGATGGAGTCAAGTAATCTCAGCATATTCAAACATGTGAGCAGTGCAAAATAAACTGTTCATGCGTAAAAAGTTTCTTTGTGAGGAACAATGTTCCAAGTTTTTGAGAAGCGCTCTTCGCCAAACAAATATACAGCCAAACAAACAGAGCTAGACACATATCCATATATAATTTATTGAATTATGAAAGATGAGGATGTCCGTTTTGACCATTCTGTTCATATTTAACAAATAGTTTGAGTTATCTATTTGAAAAATATTTATTATACAGGGTTACTGGTAACTGGATACATTCCTTTGGTGATCTGATAAAACAAGAGGTAAGGAGTAAATTAACCCCAACATGCACTATACAAAACTCAATAGATTTTGAGATATTTCGATTTTCAACTTTTCTTAAAAAAATGGTTTCAAATGTCTTGAAATGTAATTTTCAAAAAATCTACTTTAACTTTTTGATTTCTTTTTTTGCTGGAATACTTGTCCAATACTATGCTTCCTTCTGGAATAAAAAATATCCTGAGGTATTTCGATCGTGTGAAAATTTCAAAGAAAAACTTTCACAAACTATTTTTTTTTAATAAGATTTAAAAGTTTTTACAAGTTATTTTCGCAAAATTGTCAAGGCAACTTGCGTACAAATTGTTTTAAAAACTTTCCTAGTGTAGTAGCTATCTAACAAGGTACGAATCTTGTACAAGAATAACAGAATCTCCCCGCTATGTACCGTTACCGAGGAACAAATCCTTAAGTCGGGACGTTTAAAAAAAAATACGGCCCTGAACGGGGGTCTTAAAATTCTCGGATCCGGCCTATTATCAATAGGTCGTATTTGGGGGTCCCGAGCTTCGTCCCTACCAAGTTTCGTCCCGATCGGTAAAACTTTCAGACACTTCCTAGGCTATTCCCGAAAAATCCCGAAATTCCCGAAAAAATGACACTTCCCGGAAACGGATCCCGCTCATTTTCAATGGGCATCGTGCCACGGTGCGCCTCTTCAATCTAGCCAAATTTCAACTTTCCCACATGAAAACTGGCGGCTCTAGAGTGTTTCCTAGCAAAGTCACAGAAGTTTCGTAAGTATACGTATTCTTGTGCCCGAAAAATGTCTGTCTGTCGGTCTGTCTGTCTGTTACTTTGCTAGGAAACACTCTAGAGCCGCCAGTTTTCATGTGGGAAAGTTGAAATTTGGCTTGATTGAAGAGGCGCACCGTGGCACGATGCTTATTGAAAATGAGCGGGATCCGTTCCCGGGAAGTGTCATTTTTTCGGGAATTTCGGGATTTTTCGGGAATAGCCTAGTAATAGCCACTCTAAGTGTCTGAAAGTTTTACCGATCGGGACGAAACTTGGTAGGGACGAAGCTCGTGACCCCCAAATACGACCTATTGAAAATGGACCGGATCCGAGAATTTTAAGACCCCCGTTCAGGGCCGTATTTTTTTTTAAACGTCCCGACTTAAGGATTTGTTCCTCGGTAACAGTACATAGCGGGGAGATTCTGTTATTCTTGTACAAGATTCGTACCTTGTTAGATAGCTACTACACTAGGGAAGTTTTTAAAACAATTTGTACGCAAGGTGCCTTGACAATTTTGCGAAAATAACTTGTAAAAACGTTTAAATCTTATTTAAAAAAAATAGTTTGTGAAAGTTTTTCTTTGAAATTTTCACACGATCGAAATACCTCAGGATATTTTTTATTCCAGAAGGAAGCATAGTATTGGACAAGTATTCCAGCAAAAAAAAAATAAAAAAGTTAAAGTAGATTTTTTGAAAATTACATTTCAATACATCTGAAACCATTTTTTTAAGAAAAGTTGAAAATCGAAATATCTCAAAATCTATTGAGTTTTGTATAGTGCATGTTGGGGTTAATTTACTCCTTACCTCTTGTTTTATCAGATCACCAAAGGAATGTATCCAGTTACCAGTAACCCTGTAGTCAAGAGTTTTTTAGTATGACAAATTAATGTCGTTGATCGATTATCAGTGTAATCAAATTCAAATTAAACTGGATTTTTTGGCATCTATAGCCTAGGTACGTAAATCTGTCTAAATTATGTCTTTGTCCTTCCATAGGAGAATATCAGTTTTCCCATTGCTTACATGCTTACATAAAGACTATACAGAGTCCTTATAAGGGAGGACTTTTCGCTTTCTCCATATGTCTCCGTGTGGCAATAACTCATCCTGGCGATCGCGTTCGCTATCGGTATTCCTGCCCGATAATGGATAGTAAATCCTTAATATGCAGTGCTTTCTCCTGCCTAGATACAATCGACCTGCGGTTTATGTACCTATTATTACACTCCACGGAGTAAATAATACGTATGTAACGCTATGAGATATTTGAGTACCTTCCTAGTACCTATCTACCTAATAAAATTATAACCCTTAGTTTTTCCGAAAAAATTCATGTTCTTTGTCTGCAAAGAACGCTATCAATAGTGTTATTGATAGATTTCTACTTCTTTCACATTGCTATCCCTGTCATTAAATTGGAATACTTGAATGAGCATCTTACCAAAGAAAATTTCTTGCCATACGTAGGTAGTTAGGTACATACACACTGTATCATACTATATTAAGAGACACATTTCTTCATCGATTATTAAGAGACACACTTCTTCATCGGCGCTTATTGTCAAAAGAATTAAATTAAGAACACTATGATAATTATCTGGAAAAGTTCCTGCTCTAACCAGGTGTCGTCATTATTCCCGCGCAGTTCTCATGTTAATAACCTCGATAAAGTGACTGGCGAAGAGACAGCATCGCGATGTCATAAATGCCTGTCCGCAGTACGGCCCCTCGCGATCATTCGCGATCATTCATGTCATCGCCTGGGTCTTCTAGATACAAGCAAATAATGAACCCATGATTGTTCATGGATGTCTTTCCATACAGCCAGCTAATGAATAGCTTCAAGTATTGCTTTTGCAGAAAGAGATTAATTATTTTAAGTTTATAATAATAGGCATTCCAATGTCACGTGATGTTATCTTCGTTTTTTCTTCTGAGTATTATACTCCAGGTTTTGGAAAATGGGATAATAAACAGCGAACCATTTATCTCTTGTAGGTACTTATTTGCTTTCTTAAACTAGTTAGATAATTATTTTGGTATTGCTTTTCCGATTTGCAGTGAAGAATATCCTTGGACCACCGGAAGAATATCCGGTGGATTTACTTGTGAGTTTTTTTTACAAGTTACACAAGTTAGTATACTACCAGCCTACTAAAAATTGGCGTCAAACAATAATAATTATCTTAAGAACTTAAGTAAAATCTAATGTACCTCACAGGTTCATAACCTCACAGGTTATGATTTTTACAAGTAGTAAATATGAAATTTTCGAGTTCACTGGAAATTTCGTTGAAACATAGAATGAATCTTGTCAATTTTTTTTTTTAATATCCATTATATTAATAATATTGTATACAGGGTTAGAACTATTAAAGGGCCACTACAGGGATATCCTAAACCATTGAAGATACGAGGTCGGTTAAATTAGAGAAAAACTGAGCTATTTTGTGGCCATCTCGAATCCTTCAAAACGATGTTCTTATTCTATTTCGATGTTTTATTTATTCGCGGCCGGGAAGATGGATTTAATGGAAAATGATTAATTTCCGGGAACACTTTGGTTTATTCGCATGTTACGATTCAATATTTGGAAATTTGGTTACTGCGTTTCAACAACAGCAATATGTGACTATGAGTTAACTCACTTTTTTAGGCTGCGGCTACATCTTGGTATTATGAAAAAAATATATTAAAAAAAAAAAAAGTTTGAGTGATTTATGAAGTAATAAAATATAGATATGTTTAACCAAAACTATTGCCAAAATTACAGTCGATTAATATTATTTAGAAAACTATTATTTTTTGTTCTAAAACATTGAATTTATTATTGTCAATAATTCAAACTCCGTTTGCAAGGTAATCTGCTTTCAAAATAGAAAATTACGATTTTCACTTTTACGGTGTCTATACGTAAGGTGGAGTCATATGGAAAACGTTTTTGTTATCCATTTTGAGCCAAAAGTTATTTTTTATAACTTGCATGGTCTAGAACCTAAAATGAAATGGTCAAAGACTTCAAATTGTTGCAGTCGTTTACGAGGTTTGTCCAACAATATGAATTTTTCCAGAGAGTAAAGTACCTTCATTTACGACATTAAGAATTGTTACTTGAAAAAGTTAATCCGAATTTGAAACAACATTCAAATATGCAGTTTATCAAAAATAAGCTTCAGCAAAAAATTAACTTATCAGTCGCGTTTGGGTTTTTATTCTGTGTTTTTTGTTTATTTATTTACGCAACAGGTTGTATTTAAATGTTTTTTCCAACTCGCTTGTTAACTTTTTTAGGTAACAATTCTTGATATTATAAGGAGAGAGCCTCGGAGAGAGCACTCGCAATCGCAAAGTGTTCTGGATCTGGATTCGTAATTCGTATTTCTTGTATTTGTTTACCTTATGCATTTGTGGTTCTATACTTTTCAATGTCAATTTCAGAAAAAGTAAAATCAAATTCAGAAATAGTAAAATCAAATACAGAAAAACTTCTATTTCAGAAAGAAAAAATCAAATTTCTTTTAAATAAAAGGAAGACCTTTATTTAAAGGTCTTCCTTTGAATAAATTATCTTTTATCAATGCATTTATTATACTATTACCGCGAGTATTGCCCGTATTCACAAACGATGATTTCCTAAATAATTACGTAATTAATTAAATGAGTGAGATGGAGATATGCAGTTTTTCTGCAATAGAATGAGATGGGGATAATTGATTACGTATAATTATTCAGGAAATTATCGTTTGTGAATAGGGACTTTTAGGTGCACAATATGTTTATTTTTATCATTTTTTCGGTGTGATGTATGTTTCTTTACTGTTACGAACTAGCTGTTTTGCAGGGCACCCCACAAAGGGCTCCTAGTGCATGGGTGAAGACCTCTGACGATGGAGCCCAAGATCGTGGGTTCGATTTTTTTTTTTACTATTATTATTCACACTATTTTTCAGAATAATTTTCGATAGTTTCGAATGAAAAATGTAATAATCAATCGATTGGGGGGGTGAGGGCCAGTGGTATTGACACCGAAAGGACCTTGAAGGCCTAGGCATTTGGGGTGCATAACACCTTCCTCCCATACCATTACCCATGGGAGCACTCCATTTGCTGCTAGCAACTTCCCATTTATTACCTTCTGTTTCAACTTGTTAGTATAATAATACGCGTTCCTTCGTAGGTTCCATCACCTTCAGATATTACCTACGTGTCTTACGGTCCTGTTAATATTTTAGTTCGTTATACTTTCATGATCCTTATGATCATTGTAATAATTTTTATTAAACGCTTATGAAATCACAACCCACTGTAATGTAATTAACATAAAGTTAAAACACTTACAGCGGGTATCCGAAAGAGGCAACCTAAAAATGTATTCTATTTTTTATCAGAAAAGCTTGTATCGGTTGAAAAAAAGTCAAGAGATCATATTTACTCAGAAATCAAAAAGGATTTTAAAAAATAATTTTATTTTCATAAAAAAGCAGTGGCGTACTTTTTTTTCAAAAATATTAAGTGTAACGCGACTTGCAGGAACTAAAATAATAACTAAAAGTTATACGTTGAGAAATGTCTCTTGATGCATGGAAGGTGTACACAAATTTTCACGAAAATATCTTTATTGTTGTCAAAGTTATTATTAAAAAACGTTTTTTTTTTTCTTGAAACTTCAACACCCTGTAGTTAAAAAGTTAAGCCTCTTAGGACATACGTTTATACTTACTTTTTTTCTTAAAATGATCTCATAAATCACCCCCTGAATTTTCTCGGCTCATTTTAGATACAGTCTGCATATAAGTGTTTACTTTTTCAATATTTTCTTTTTTATAATGATTTATTAATGATTTTTTTAATGATTATAAAATGCAAAAATAGGCGGGAAAAAAGCTCTCAGAATATTTAATATTTTTCGAAAATCTAAAAATCGGAATAACTCGAGATTTTTGACAGCTCCCGCTGTCAAATTGAAGTAGGTACACGATACAATTGAAGACTAATAATTGAAGTACATGATTTGATACCACCGATGAAAAATCATTCAATCCAGTCGCAGAGATATGGGTGTGATGTTACCTTTTTTTATTAAATAATTTCTACGCCACTGACTTACTAGTAAAGGGTGTCACAACAAGAGCGCGGGCTTTAATTCCAAGAAAAACACATTTTGTTTCTAATAAAGCAAATATTTTTATTTCAACGTGAAGAGGAATAGTTGCGAATACAGGGACACCACCCAACCTCTGGCACAGGGTTATTCTTTTCTTAAAATTTGGGATAACGTTTTCGTATAGCTGCTGGACTCTATTTCGCCAATAATGGCAGTACTTCTTCCTTAAGGTGTTCAACTGTTTATGGTTTGTTCGCATCAACCTTTTCCTTCACGTTGCCCCAAAGATAGAATTCGATCGGCGTTAGATCGCACCGAGGGGTAAGACACTAGCAATGAATGTGTACAACACTGCCAAATATTTCCAAAACATTGCCAAATATTTCCAAACATTGCCAAACATTTCCAAATATTGCCAAATATTTCCAGATATTTCCAAACATTGCCAAATATTGCCAAACATTTCCAAACATTGCCAAATATTTCAAAATATTTCCGAATATTTCAAAATATTTCCAATTCCAAACGTTGCCAAATATTGCCAAACATTTTAAAATATTTCCAAATATTTCCAAACATTGCCAAACATTTCCAAACATTGCAAAATATTGCCAAACATTTCCAAATATTTCCAAACATTTCCAAATATTTACAAATATTTCCAAGCATTTCCAAACATTTCCAAAGCTGTGTACAGACATTTCCACAGAGTGTCCTACCCCTTGCATCGCACGAACTTGCTGGCCAATATGATCGCCAAATCGAGAGATGACACGGCCTGGAAACTTGCTCCTAAGTAACTTCATTTTTCGCGTGCAGTGTGTCAGGTCGCACCGTTTTGTTGAAAAAAACATAACTTTAAAATCACGCTCACCGGCGGCAATAGTGGCACAACTCAAAAATAGTAATATTGGAGATATTTGAGTTTAAAGACTTGGTAAATTTTCATGATATAAAAATAATAAGAGTATAAACAGGAATTTGAAGTTTGATAACGATTATTGTTCACTTTTTGGGTTATAAGTTCATAGAGAATTTTTGTTTTATCCTTTTTTTTTGAAAAAAAAAGGAACTTTGAAAGATGTGCCACCGGTGCTTCCGGTGGGCACCCACTTGCAAAGATGTGGCTGCCCATCAGGTCGCCAAACCGACCAATAAAGTCGCTCTCGCTCCCTAATCTGCTTTTGGGAGAGGGTGTTTCGGTTGGTTTGTGGGGGGAACTATTTGCGTTGTTGGTGTGGGATAATGTTATGGAATATTGTTATCGTTAAGGTAGGTACATGACTAATTTTTAACTTTTATATTTTTAATAAAAGTTTACGTATTAAATGATTTTTATTTATCCTTAACCTTTCATTATAGGAGTGAAATTTCCCCTTGCTTTATATTACACCGTTTTCAAAATCAAAAAGAACTCAAAAGTTCAATAGATAGCTTTAAGATTATGATTATGAGTCTGTGGTGCCCGTCAGATTTTGACTCGGATTTTGATTATGAAGAATTTCCCTATTTTTTAGAATTAACGTCGGTAATCCTCCACTTTACGTCGCCGCCATAATGCGCGTGCGCGGAATATATCAGGTCAGGTGGCAGTTTAGAACAACAAATGCATGCATAGTTGCCATCATCTTTATTTGCAGGATCTATTATCAAATAATGAACTTTTTAATCTTGATAATAATGAATTACCTTGTTGATAATCAACGAATTATTATTAATGCATGATAATAAAAACACATTTTATGTCAGGTCCTTTGGTCAGGGTAGGTTTTTTTCATTTTAAGGAAATTTTGGCCAGTCGACTAAAAAATGCGGATCACTATAAATCAGGTCTTTGGTCAGGGTAGGTTTTTTTTCCTTCAAATGTCCTTAAAATGAAAAAAAAACGTACCCTGACCAAAGACCTGAATATCAAGATTAAAAAGTTCATTATTTGATAATAGGTAGATTCCTCAAATATAGGTATTGTAAATAAAGCTGGCAACTATGCATGCATTTGGTGTTCTAAACTGCCAGCTGATCTGATATTCCGCGCACGCGCATTATGGCGGCGACGTAAAGTGGAGGATTACCTTAACGTCAAATTTATAATGACGTTTGTTTTCATTCTATTTCCAATGAATGTCTTGTTACTGCGTGAAAATTTCGATTTAATTGCTTGGAAAACCTCCTAAAATGGGGAAAGTTTAGCGGATACAGCTCGCAAATCATGTACAATTTTTGATCGCAATAATGCGTCAAATGAAAATGACAGTTCCTCGTTCAATTAAAAATTTGAGACAAAATTCACGCCGATGGATGAGAAGACCACTGTTGGTCGCCTTTCTGGTATAGGTCCCTGGAAAACGTAACCGCAGTGAGAAAAAGTGTGGCCGAGAGTTCAGGCACACATTTCTGTTGGGCATCGTGGTCAAGAATTGAATACGACTAGTCCCCTATACAACGAATTTTGTTAAGAGAGCTGCGTTTTCACACGTATATACAATTGACGCAGGAACTCACATCACGGGATCATGCGCAGCGTCAAGATTTGCTGATTGGGTGATGATCACCACCAAAATAATGTGAATTTTTCGAAGCAAATCGTCTTCTGAGATGAGGCACATTTTCAACTCGACGAGTACGTAAATAAGCAGGACTGTCGAATTTGGGGTGCTGAAAATCATCGTGTAATACTTGAAAAAACAACAGGTAACTGATGTGTGTTGCGCATTTTGGCGTGGCGAAGTTACTGGGACCTATTATTTCTTAGAAAATGCGACTGGAAATGTGCTAGCTTTTAACGGTGTTATGGCGAGATGTTAACTGAGTTTTTGTGGCCCGAGTTGGATCGAACTGATGTTAAAGTTGTGTTTTTTTTTTCCAACAAAACGGTGCGACCTGACACACAGCACGCGAAAAATGAAGTTACTGAGGACCAAGTTTCCAGGCCGTGTCATCTCTCGATTTGGCGATCATAATTGGCCAGCAAGTTCGTGCTATCTAACGCCGATCGGATTTTATCTTTGGGGCTACGTGAAGGAAAAGGTTGATGCGAACAAACCATGAACAGTTGAACACCTTAAGGAAGAAGTATACTGCCGTTATTGGCGAAATAGAGTTTAGCAGTTATACGAAAACGTTATCCCAAATTTTAAGACAAGAATAACCCTGTGCCAGAGGTTGCGTGGTTTCCCTGTATTCGCAACTATTCCTCTTCACGTTGAAATAAAAATATTTGCTTTATTCGAAACAAAATGTGTTTTTCTTGGAAATTAAATCCTGTGCTCTTGTTGTGGACACCCTTTACTTCTAAGTCAGTGGCGTAGAAATTATTTACCAAAAAAGGTAACATCTGAATTACTGATAACGTCCATGACAACATATCGATGGTCTAATTCTAATACCCTGTATCTGCAAAAAATCCAAATTTTACTTTTTCGCGCCATTCGATTGTACGTTTACTCTGTCATGGTCATGAGTTGAAATACACCGTATTGGCTTGGGAAATTGGCTACAAAAAAAGTTTTGTAACCTCCTGAATCATCTTTAGCCCTTTAAAACTAAAAATAAAAAAGCTCTCTCCTGTCAAATTTTGATTCATATACAGTTACGGGGTATTAGAATTATTAGACCATCGATATACCGGGTGATTTTTAATGATTTAATATTTTTTAAGTGAGTTGGTATTACTGTGTTACTAAATTAAGGTTACGCACACTGTTTATTTTTTCAAGCAAATTTTTAAAACAGTTTTACTCGGAAACAGGTCATTATATCGTGATATATAAAGAGGACATTTTCCGAATATTTCTTCATGTTATTAAATTGTGCATCTTCAAAACTCAGAAAAAAATATATATCACGGAAAAAACTATAGGCTTTTTTTGAAGGTCAAGGGCAATTAAGGCCTCTTGATTTCGACGGATTCAAGTCTAATTTGGATCAAGGATGGAAAGCAACATCAGTGGCAAGTGTGTAAAAATAAAATCCGTACATCACTAGAAAAAAAGTTATAACAAAAATATTGATTTAAAAAACTCAACTTTGAAGGCTTATAACTTTCTTATTTGTGAGTTTTAGAAGAAAAATTATAGATACTTTTTGCCATATTTTATCAAGTAGAATAACCCCTTAATTATTTGCACATAATTTCCGGACACCTGTATAATTTTTTTTACGACTACATCACTAAAATTTATTAAGATTTACTCCTAAACTAAACATAATTTAACTCCAATTGTAACAACCATTGTTATTGATGAGTTTTCTCAGACAATATCAAAATGCGGTGTCCAATTAAAAAAAATACCATTATTTTACATGTAAAATACCCGTTGATGGACCGTCATTCGATACTCATATAGATACATTCGATAATCATTTATAATAAGCGCTCTAGCACTCCACCCTATATGTACAAGAATATATCTCAGAGTGCAAATGATACCGTCACATCCCACACATCCATTTTTCATTTTGGTTTCGTCATCATCCATCATGGATTTCAAACTAAACATTGTAATAAAAATATTTGATTAGAGAAATTTTATTACAAGATCGAAAGGGAATCTGATTACGTCGTATGGAATGTGACAATTTGCGTATTTTTCTGACAGACATCATTTAAACATACATCTCATACATTGTGTGAGAATATTATATCTTCGATTGCACCATCCATAAACGCAATTCATCCACCCTAGTTGGTATTCATCCCTCGTCTATTACTGTATGGGATATCACCCCGTGATGATGCTTTAGTCAGATCAATATAAATACTTTGCCGGATATCCTAAGCATGTCCTGCTGGAAAATGACTATAGTGCTTCCTGTCTGTAAATGGTAATGTTGCATTTAACTTACATGTAAAAAACCCAACTTTGGAATGGTAGTTCTTAGTAGCGCCGAAATTATATGTAATCATAAATTACAACACTGCATGGGTACGGGCAGATATGATGACATGGCGACATGATGGTTTTGTCTAGTCATTCTTTTATTCGTATCATAAAAAACTCCAGTGTCCCAAACAAAGTGGGTAATTAACCGAGCTGTAGTCATCATTACTTGCACTGTCCCCTATATCCACTACGAATTATTGGTCAAGTGATTGGGCTCTTCTGTTCTTGCAATTGTTATCGGATCCATTATGAATGAAGGCATTGATCTAAGTTTTATACGGATTAAGTTACACTTCATATCGCTCATACAATAATGACTTCAGTTGTGTGTGATGCATGTGATTAAAACTTATCTTTAACAAAAATTATTGTCAAACCTGCAAAAAGTGCAAAATATACAAAGTATTTAAATGCAGTACGGTTGATGCTTATGAAATCTTGGATCAGTAAGAAAAATGTTGGGAGTAGTTTCAATGAATTTGTTGTATTGGCAGGGGAAGGACCTCTGTCACCTCTGGGTTGATCACGCAATGAAGATTTGAATTATAATCTAAATGCAAAGCTGACATCTCAACCATCACATGATGTTCTTATACCTTGGTATTTTGGAATTATCAAGTATTTTGGAATTACCAATGGCTCTTAATTAAAATTTGAATTTTCATATGAAGTGAAGCATGGAAACATTATCTATTATTGCTCGATAATTGCTCGTCCGCTAGGGCTCGGTTCGCCAGTCTCCAGTAGGTTGAGTGACTGCGAGCGTTATCAATATAACAGACGGCCGTAAGTTAAAACAAGACTGCAATGGAGTGCGATCGTGCTACTTCGATTGCTATTCAAAGATGATCGTGTCATCACAGTGTGGAACAGTCAGATGGGATAAGTTCATTACAATTGTACATAGGTAGGTATTTGGACAAGAATCACGAAACACGTCGATTTTAGATTATAAAATGATATGCTGCAGTGTACAAATTTCATCCCGAAAATGAACCCCCTTCGGGTGACAGTTGCGAACCTAAATTTTTAATAGAGAAGTAGGGGCTTCTGATACATCATTTGAAAGATCTCTTCATTCTGTAGACAAAAACGATATTGTTCGCGATATTGTTTTCAAATTTATTTCAGTAGTGATTTTATTCAATAGTTATTTATGAACGTTAGATGTAATATGTAATGATTTAGGTTGAATACCAACTTGTTTCTTTCAAGTATAATTAATTTACATAAAAAAAAAGAACTTAAAAAATTGAAAATTGATTAAATGGGTATTATGATAAACTAATAACTCGCAATCAAGACTTCTCAATGGGGCGACAAGGTTTATTAGCAGGTCATCTGTCATTTTTAATTTTAACCCTAATTATTATTAATAATTACACAATAATTATTAATAGAGTTGGTTATAATAAATTTTCGTTATTATACAGGGTTATTCACGGTATACGCCACGGAAGTTTATGGCCGTGTCTCTGGATTTTAGGATCTTTTTATTTTTGAAGTGGATAGAGACCCGGCAGAGGTACATTTTAAAATTATATTCATAATGTACAGGCTGTCCCAAAAGCATGAAACATATCAAAGTTATGTTTTTTTAAATGGAATGCTCCTATGTTATGGCATTTTTAGATTGTCTGAGAAGAGAAAATAGGATTGGCTTTTACAGTTGGTGTTTAAATTTAGAAGTTTTTGAGTTATAAACAAGTGAAAATCGTCATTCAAGTTCAAGGCCCTGTACAACGAAAACGGTTCAGGATAGAAAAAAACGGCTTACATGCCCCTATTTTAACTTTTCATGTACTATCCTATGGTATAGAAACATTTGTACTTTCTTTGATTTTTTTATTTGACGACGCGAGGAGAAATCTCAGAATTTTTCAAATTTTTTATCACTCTGTATAAACATTTCATCTACATTATAGGATAGTACATGAAAAGTTAAAATAGGGACATGTAAGCCGTTTTTCTCTATCTTCAGCCGTTTTCGTTGTACAGGGCCTTGAACTTGAAAAATGACGATTTTCACTTGTTTATAACTCAAAAACTTCTGAATTTAAACACCAACTGTAAAAGCCAATCCTATTTTCTCTTCTCAGACAATCTAAAAATGCCATAACATAGGAGCATTCCATTTAAAAAAACATAACTTTGATATGTTTCATGCTTTTGGGACACCCTGTACATTATGAATATAATTTTAAAACGTACCTCTGCCGGATTTCTATCCACTCCAAAAATAAAAAGATCCTAAAATCCAGAGACACGGCCATAAACTTCCGTGGCGTATACCGTGTATAACCCTGTATAGAGAGATTCATAATACGGAATTCGTGTTTCAACTACAAAAAGACAATTAATGCGGAACTTGTTTAGAGCACCTGAAGTCCAGAGGCTCCGGCATCGTTGGATAACCGACAGACAGGCCTATTATCTTTCCACGCCCACACATTGACATACCATACGTATATGTTTATCAAGGAGGTTTTTGATATTGAGGGAGGGTGTGTGGAATTAGAATTTATTTTCCTTACCAACAATAAACGGCTTACAAATGATATTATGGAATCGAATAAAACAAATCCAGCAATTTGTGTTATCTGAGACATCTAAGATAGAGGACAGTGTCCTATTGCTCTATTTTGGACCCATGATCATGGTTATATCAGACTTATTATAATTTTTTTTTCCAAATATTTCAACGATAGGTACCTACCTACCTAAGTAGTATTCTGATAGTGCCAATAGAATGTGATATTACAATGACCCCAAAAATGAGGAAGCAGCTTTTGTCCTTCAAATTTACGCCCTAGGCTAATAAATGGCTTGATTCATTTGAGCCTTATAGGAGATATTATATCGGAGATAAAATGGATCCCTGAGGAACACCGGCATTGATGGAAAAGGTTTCAGAAAGAACTCCATCGACTGCTACCTGTAAGGAACTAGATCTCCGAGCTAACTCGCAAGACACAAGCAGAATTTCTCGGGCATGCCATAACCTTGCAGTTTTACCAACAATCCATCATGCCAGACACGGTCGAAAGCTCTAGAAATATCGAGCGCAACTCCTCGAGACTTCACGTGGTGTTCGATTGCGCTGTTCCACAGCTCGGTGAGGTAGGTGAGGAGGTCACCAGTTGACCTCTGTTTGCGGAATCCGTATTGACGGTCGGTGATTATATTAGCTCCTTCCAAGTACGTTAAAAGATGTTGGTTAATAGCTTTCTCCATAATCTTAGATATTAATGAAAGCAGTGCCACTGGTCGATAGTTATTTGGCTTTGTTATATATCGATAGCCTTTTTGCCTTTCTTGGGAATAGGTTGGATCCGTGCACATTTCCAGCAAGAAGGAAATATTCCCTTTTTGTAAGATAGATTGAAAAGTCGACAGAAAACAGATTATAACTCAGTTGCGCATTTTTTAAGTACGATAGCAGGTCCAGAAGCTTTGTTTGGGTCTAAGGCTAACATAATGCGCTTTATGACACGCTGTCGGAAAACAATGTCTGACATTGTGGGCTCCAAGGAAGACATCATTGGCGAAGGTCTTCCCTGAAAGTCAACGGAAGATTATGAAGAAAATACTCCCGCCAACAAGTGCGCCTTCTCAGTAGCCGTGGATGCGATAGTCCCGTCTATCCGCGTAAGTGGTGGAATAGTGGATCTGGTAAAGTTCTGGCTGACTGCTTTAGTGACCGACTAAAAAGATTTCGAACCGTTAGGACCGGGGAGAAGTTTGTTCCCAATTCTTTGAATGTGAGCTTCCTTGGTTTGATCTATTATTTATTTGCATCTGTTTCCAGCAAGGATGAAATTGTGGTGATTTATGCCATCGGGGCTCTCTCGCCATTGGCGAAAAGCCTGTTTTTTGGAGGCGACCGCTTCCTTGAAGCTTTTGTTGAACCAAGGTTCTACTAAGGTTCTAAGATGTCTTGAGCAACTTCCCTAGCACAAACAGATGGATCACTAGAACCAAAACAAACACTCCTCCATGGAAAACCTCGATAATTTTCTCTGAGTTCTTCCCATTTGGCCAATCTATAGTGCCAGACTATATGCGGTTTACTTTAATACTTTATTACTAGTAATTGGTAGGACACAATACATGATGTTGAGACGTTGTGATCTGAGGAACCCACTGATAGTATACAACTGTCCTGCAACAGTGCGTCCGTCTTTCCTAGCGCCTTTCCCGTAGTGCATAAAAAAAAAGTTTCGTACGAAAAATTATTGGTTTGGAAATCTTCATGCCATAAATTATTTTACACTATACAGGTGTCCCATTTTTGAGGTATTCCAACATCAAACATTTTTTTAAATGGAATGCCCTCCATTTATTCTATTTTTTCGATGTCATTTTTCACCATCTACATTGTTGTCTATTTACTATTTGATTATATTACAGTGTTGCCGACTTACAAATTTTTTCCCAAAATTCTTGTGTAAAACAAGCTGAAGTTTAAAAAATGGTAGCGACCTCGTTTTTCAGAAGGTAGAGATTATTGAAACGTTAAGCTTTGTCCACACCAAATAAACACAGAGGAACATTTTGTTGCTGGTTGCCGCAACCTGTTTATGGAAACAGAAACAACAGCAAAAGTTCCGTAAATATTCTGTCCACACCAAGGTAATTCAGGTTTGTGAATGTTTCGTTGTGTTGCCCCAACAGGAAACGTTGTGTCTACACCAGTACAGTGTATGTTTCTAAACAATGTGGTACGACGAAGAAGATTTACAGGCAGCAGCAGCTGCAATTGTAATTATTTTACAAAAACACAAAAAACGAGTCCGTAAATGTTGGACTAGACGAAGTCTTTTAGACAGAAAGACACATGGTGTCATACGTCACATTATATTTTCTGTCGTCCATTTAAACGGCATTATTTTTATTATTAATTAATGTTTTTTTATTATTATAATATACTGAACGAAGTCAAGGTATAAAGTCTCGTCCACACCGAAAGCAACACATAGGAACACTTTGTTTATGTTGCTTGTTCCTGGAACTTGTTTCTGAATGTTGCCAAAAGTTTATTCAAGTTCCTCATTGTTTACGATTGCAGCAACAAAAGTTCCTATAAGTTGCTTGTTTCCATATTTAGCGGCAAAGATCAAAGAAAATATAGAAACATTGGTAAACATTTTTTGTTTCTCAACGGTGTTTTTAGCAGTGTGGACACGTTGTTGCTTGTTCCCAAAGCTCGAAACTTGGCGTCGTGAAGCTGTCGCGTAGTTGCCGAAAACGCCAGCTTTTAACTTGACTTAGGTAGTTCAGTATATGTATAATAATAAAAAAACATTAATTAATATTTTAATTTTTTGAATATCCATTATCGATACAGGGTGTTTCATTGGTAAACGGACAAACGGAAACCGTGGATAGGGGACACTGAGGTGGTTCTAAAAAACCCATGGTTAATGGGTCTGACGTCATTAATAACATAGATACAGGGTGTTTTATGGATATCGTCAATTTCTTTCAAAGGCCATAACTAACGAACCACGCTGTATATTTTTTTGAAATTTGGTGAAAAGTTTCCATTTCGCTACATAAACGTTTGACATAACAACCGAAAAGAAAATCCAGGTCCGGACTTACAAAAAATTATTAAATGTTAGTGTTCGTAAAACAACACCCTGTATATCAGAATTTTCAAAGTTCGTTTTGGTATTTTGAAAGAATAGAAAATTTTGAACTAAACAGTGTACTTTTTGTAGTTGCGCATCTGATTCTTCGATGGGCATTTTGATCTCGAAGTTAGATTTTTGCTTAAAACAGGTTCATGACCTTCAAAAATGTTCATCTTTTTTATGAATTAAAGAAGATAAATTATTGTAGCCTATTGGAATTTGCAAAACATGTCTGGCAGTACGTCTGTATCTCATTAAACTCTTGAAAAGTTTGAATACAGGTCCGTACCAGAACAAATATTGAAATTTTTGTTTATTTTTTCAACACCCTGCGTCACCGGAAGGCCGAAAACCTCACCGGACGCTCTCCGAAGACGCATCTCCCCGAATCCGAAGAAAAAAATCGTAACATAACTTGTAATAGTATTAAGTACCAAGCATTTAATAAATGGTGAAAATAGTATCCAAGCTCCTTGTCACATAATACATTATCAACCTTAGTAAAAGAATAAGAGATAGGTAATAATTGCATGTAATTTATTACATCTAACCTAAACAACGAACTACATTAGAAAAATAAATTGAAAGAATAAGATACAATAAAAAATGTTATGGATAATTTAAATAAGCCAACAGTACACAAAAAGTTACAAAAGTTGCTCAAAATGACCCCCATTCTGTTGAATGCATTTTCGTGCTCGTTTTGTAATGCTTCTTATTGCTTTTCTAATAATGTCTGGATTATTTCTTAATTGTCCGCAAGCCTCTTCTATTCTTTGTAAAAGTTCTTCCCTACTATTTATTTCTGTGGAATACACTTTGGACTTTAAATATCCCCAAATGGCATAATCCACAGGGTTAAAATCGGGTGATCTCGCCGGCCAATTGTGAGGTCCACCCCTCCCTATCCACATATTTGGAAAATTCTCATTTAAGAAATTTCTCACCATCACCCTAAAATGGGGTGAAGCTCCATCGTGCTGGAAATACATTCCTCCAACATCAAAATCTTCAAGCAATACAGGCAAAACATTTTGGAGTAAGTCTAAATATGCTTCTCCAGTGAGTCTATTAGGTAAAACATGTGGCCCAATTAAACGATCATTGACTACTCCGCACCAAACGTTAAAAGAAAATCTTCTTTGCGAATGACACTGTCTTGTCGCATATGGATTTTCTTCTCTCCAAACGTGACAGTTCCTCAAATTAAACACCCCATCTCGTGTGAACTGCGCCTCATCGGTAAACAAACATCGGTTCAAAATCCTTCGATTTCGGATTATCCACCTACTGAAATCTACTCTAGCTATGTCATCTCCATCCTCTAACCTCTGTACATCTTGTATGTGAAATGGATAGAGATTATTTTTTCTTAATCTTCTCCAAACAGTGACATGCGGCAAATTAAGAATATGACCAATTCTTCGCGTACTTAGAGTTGGATCAATTTCTACCATATTTATAATGTTCTGTTCCATATCTAGATGTTGCCTTTCGTTATGTTCATTTCTCTTTGCGGTTGGAAATCGCCCATGCTCTCTAGTATAATTAAAGACATCGGAAAAAGTTTTATTGTTTGGAATACGCCGTCCAGGAAAGCGTCTTGCGTACTCTCTTTTCGCAGCTCTTGAATTGCCATCACAAAATCCATAAATGTACAAAATATCTGCATATTCTGCGTTGGAAAATTGGTACGGCATAATGTAGATAACTGATTTTAATTACTGACAGGTAAATATGATATTGCACTACACCCAAAACACAAGCTGTAGCTGTCAAAATAACTTGACAGTTATAGAAATAATTGAGTAGGTATAACTGTCAAACTAACTTGACAGTTATACCTAGTTATACCTAAGAAGAACCATAAATTACTTTATCAAAAATTAATTATACTTAGATTAAGTTTTTGTATCATGTTTTTACTGAACGTTAACATGTAGCACAACACTAGAGTAGGTATGTTTTCATAATTATTGTTCAATGGTTGTTACATTTTACATAATACCATTACAAGTTATGTTATACAGGGTGTTGAAAAAATAAACAAAAATTTCAATATTTGTTCTGGTACGGACCTGTATTCAAACTTTTCAAGAGTTTAATGAGATACAGACGTACTGCCAGACATGTTTTGCAAATTCCAATAGGCTACAATAATTTATCTTCTTTAATTCATAAAAAAGATTAACATTTTTGAAGGTCATGAACCTGTTTTAAGCAAAAATCTAACTTCGAGATCAAAATGCCCATCGAAGAATCAGATGCGCAACTACAAAAAGTACACTGTTTAGTTCAAAATTTTCTATTCTTTCAAAATACCAAAACGAACTTTGAAAATTCTGATATACAGGGTGTTGTTTTACGAACACTAACATTTAATAATTTTTTGTAAGTCCGGACCTGGATTTTCTTTTCGGTTGTTATGTCAAACGTTTATGTAGCGAAATGGAAACTTTTCACCAAATTTCAAAAAAATATACAGCGTGGTTCGTTAGTTATGGCCTTTGAAAGAAATTGACGATATCCATAAAACACCCTGTATCTATGTTATTAATGACGTCAGACCCATTAACCATGGGTTTTTTAGAACCACCTCAGTGTCCCCTATCCACGGTTTCCGTTTGTCCGTTTACCAATGAAACACCCTGTATATTCTGATATTATATCATCTTTCTTTAATGAACTTAAAAAACGTATGACACCATGTGACTTTCTGTCTAAAAGACTTGGTCTATAGTCCAACATTTACGGACTCTTTTTTTGTGTTTTTGTAAAATAATTACAATTGCATCTGCCGCTGCCTGTAAATCTTCTTCGTCGTACCACATTGTTTAGAAACATACCCTGCACTGGTGTAGACACAACGTTTCCTGTTGCAGCAACACAACGAAACATTCGCAAAACTGAATTACCTTGGTGTGGACAGAATGTTTACGGAACTTTAGCTGTTGTTTTTGTTTCCATAAACAGGTTGCAGCAACCAGCAACAAAATGTTCCTCTGTGTTTCTTTGGTGTGGACAAAGCTTTAGCTGATGTTTTCGGCAACTACCCGACGGCTTCACGACGCAAGTTTCGAGCTTTGGGAACAAGCAACAACGTGTCCACACTGATAAAAATACCGTTGAGAAACAAAAAATGTTTACCAATGTTTCTATATTTTCTTTGATCTTTGCCGCTAAATATGGAAACAAGCAACTTATAGAAACTTTTGTTGCTGCAACCATAAACAATGAGGAACTTAAATAAACTTTTGGCAACATTCAGAAACAAGTTCCAGGAACAAGCAACATAAACAGAATGTTCCTATGTGTTGCTTTCGGTGTGCACAAGGCTTTAAACACTTAAAAATAACTTCCGCTGTAAAAAACTGTAAGATAACTAGAACCATACAGGTCTATTCATACTAAAAGCAAGGTCCATCTACACCAATTATTTGATACAGGATATTCTTTTAAATTTATAAAATAAAATATTGAGAAATACTCTAATCTCGACTAAATTTCATCAAAATGGAAAAGCGAACGCTACATGGTGATTAGAAGTATACCGAATACTTTCAGCCTGAAAGCATTATTGATTCCGATCCATGGAGATCGAAGCTGTTTTCAACAGAAATCGCTATTTATTCAGGGCCGCATTGAATCTTAACCCTTTTTGACTCGGCCCCACCTGATCTAACCCGATCCGACCTGTTCGGATTATCGGATTAAAAATAGACCATCCCTGACCTAACCGGACTAGACCTGGTCCCACCTGACCATAAAAGTTGTTTATCAATAGACAGTTGGCGTGTGGATACATTCGAACCATTCTATTTCGGATGGACGCGACTTGGAAGGTTTTCAAAACAAAATGTAGTTGCCACAATAGATTTCTGGTATTTTGTTATCAATAATTGTAAAAGGTGCGTCTTGACGTGTCAAAATGAAGACAATACGTCAGACTCGAACCTAGTCGTACAAAAGAAATCGTCCATGTGATACCCTGATATCCCAATATATTATTGACCATAACAACGTGACAACGTCGCAAAGCATTGAATCATTGTAATGGAAGTTTCGGTGACTGGCATTGTTGACATTTCGGTGATTACGTTTTGTTGCAAAAATTTCAACTTACTATTAGTTATGTTGGTTAGTTGTTGATTGTTTACAGTCTAATTGATTCTCATCGAAAATAAAATATAATTTTTTAAAGTTCTTTTTTTATCATTTTAAAAATCTTATTATAGGTACATTTAACCCTGAACTGGTATCGTGTTTTCACGAAACGAAACTGGTATCGTGGGGTGTTCTGACACCCTTTGGGGGTCATTATATACAATATTATTTTAAAATTGAAACAACTTTTGCTTTTAAATCTTTTTTTTTTTTGATTATTTACTTTTATGAACTATAAACTAATTATTATTATGGAATATAAAAAACAAAATATTTTTCGTCAATAACAATATAAAATAACAATTTTCTCAACCTATTGCATAAAACTATAAATAAAATCGGCATTCTTTGTTAATCATTACAATGAATCTTATAATGTTAAATTAAAAAAAATCTTCTGCTTATAATAAATCTTGAAGGTCCATTCTTACAAACTGAATAAAAAAAAAACAATATAATTTTAATGGTCATATAAAAACAACAGTAATATTATATATATAACAATAGTAATAGTAATAGTAATATTGGGAACTTTAACTGGTATCGTGGGGTCGTTGCACACCCCAAGCACTGTTTTTTCACAATTTTTTTTATTTTCTTTAGTCAAATGCAACACTGTTTCATAGATGACTTTAAGTTAGGAGAATATCTGAAACAACAAAAAAGAAAATAAATTGAACCACTTCATTTTTACAAAAATGTAGACCCTGGGGTGTCAAAACACCCCACGATACCAGTTCAGGGTTTAGAAACAAAACTGGTAAAAGAGAATGTATTCTAGTTACTTATTTAATGAGTATTGACAGTGCCGTACTAAATTTTCTCCAAAAAAGTTTGATAAACCATCATTAATTTGGACCAAAAAATGGAGCTTTAAAGAGTTTTTTGTTTTTAATTTATGGATCATCCACTTTTTTTTGCTTATATCGTCTATTTTTGAGGTACCTAATCTTGCCTCGTATATAGAAATTTTCCTGAAATTCAGAGTGAGTTATGATGCACCCAAGCCAGTAAAAGTTATTAGTTAGTTATTAAAAATTTTGATCAAAAAGCCAGTTCACAAGTATAGTGAACTTCGCCCTTGAATAAAATTGTCTGGATTATTAAAAATCATTTTGGGGTAATCCTGTGACTGTAACTACCTTGTGCAACGTCAAAAGTACTGTCTGGTTTAGTTCATTCTATACAATCGGCAGGGACATGAATAAGGTGCAAATGACTTGCTATCGGCGGGATATGTCTGGCGTTCGCAGGCACCGCTCGCCCATCTTTGGTGGCCGTGACAAATGACACTGTCCGAGCCCCGGAGCCTCCGGAGCTAGCACGTCAACCGCCGGATTCGTGCCATCCATGAATTTGGCACCGACCGACAACTAATAATAAGAAACGCGACTTGATGGAGAGTTATTGAGATTGTATTTTAAATTGAGTGCAAGAGATTTATTTGCTGTATATAGGTGTCCCAGCTCATTCGAAGCGGTCTCTGTAGGCCAAACGATGGATTTTTTCAAAAAACTTTTTGCAAATTTATATACATGATCACAATGGCCATAATTTAAAATTAGTTTGGTGTCTAATATAACTGTGTAATTAGTGTCTAATATGACAGTGACATATCATAGTTATGTTTTTGTAAATGGAATGCTCCTATGTTGTTGCATTTTTAAATTGTCTGAGAAGAGATTGATCTAATAAGATTGGTTTTCACAGTTTTTGTTTGAATTGAGAAGTTTGTGAGTTATAAACAAGTTAAATCGTAATTTTTCAAGTTCAAGGCCCTGTACCGGGTGTCCCAACACTAGTGTCCACCCCCTAAATAGAGCTTAATTTTAAAGATAAAAATTGAAACTGAGGATTTGTGTACTTGATATAGGACCACGGAATGGCATAATTAGTTTGTTATTAGTCTAAACATATGATATTTATTTTTTTATCAGAAATGAAAGAGGATTTAAAAAATAATTTTATTTTCATAAAAAAGCAGTGGCGTACTATTTTTTTTTTCAAAAATATTAAGTGTAACGCGACTTGCACGAACGCCACTGCTACAATAACTAAAAGTTATACGTTGGGAAATGCCTCTTGATGCATGAAAGATGTACACAAATTTTCACGAAAATATCTTTATTGTTATCAAAGTTATTATTAAAAAACGATTTTTTTCTTGAAACTTCGATACCCTGTAGTTAAAAAGTTAAGCCTCTTATTAGGACATACGTTTATACTTACTTTTTTTTCTTAAAATGATCTCATCAATCACCCCCTGGATGTTACGAACATCGAACATCTGTTCTCGTTTACCTAGTATAGATTCTGACCTATTATTGGAATATCTAGAATGTGGTCGAATAGAAATTCTACAGCTGATGCAATAACGGTTCAGCTGATATGTCTATTACATTCCAGATTGGCTCTTGAATGAAATGAGGCTCTCGCGCGCGCCTACTGTACTGTCTAGAATATGTCAACTAGCGACATGTGACATTTGGGAACGTGACCGTTCGGGAACGTTCGTCGAGAACTGTCACTGTCGTCATCTGTCGGGATATACGAGAGATGCGCCGTCGCAGAGTGTAGAGTTGAAGAGTTTCGGAAGCTATTGAGATATCAGAAGTTGAACAAATAATGAAACAAAAATAATAACTTTTTATAACTAAAATAAAAATACTTTTTACGGGACTTTTTATAACTATTGTAAGTTTATTTGTTATAAATAAAGCGAGTTACGTAACAATATAAGAACATGTGGTCAATAATATTGTGAGAAAATAATAAACGTTTCATGCAAAAATTTAGTATGTTAGGTATTATGTTTTTATGTTTTATAATTTTATGTTTGATATTTCTTCAAATAACTTTTCATTCTCATCTTTTCAGGTTAAAAAGGACGTAGTTTGGTTAGTTGATGAATACTTCGGCGATTTGTATATAAATTACAAATACACCAGAAGGGTTCTTGTTCGGCAGGCGAGGGATATTCTCGTGTGCGAATACCAAGGTTGTCTCCAGAAGTTTGAGGAAGATTTTTGCACGCAGGCCTCCAAGCTCCTGAAACATCTACAGGTAAGCTGCACGTTTCTTTATTCCTTTTAACGTTTTATGTGATGCGTTGAAGTAAAAAAATTGGTTCCTGTTTATGGCTAAAATATTAGCGTCTTTTTATTCTTATAAATAAATATATGTATATAAGTTATTTTGACATCATCGATATACAGGGTGATCCCGAAATGGCGGACACGGAATGCAGGGTGTTGTAGAGGATGTTCAGAAAGACTGTAAATTTAAAACAAAAATGGGTTCCTCGACTTCGTTACCGAGATATAGGGTGTCCTTTTTCCAAACTTTAAATCGAAATGGCGGTCAAATTTAAACAACCTCCACTGGCAAAATACATGGTTTCACATAACTATTACGATAGTGTTTGCTTTTTATTTTATTTTTATTATCGGGAACGGATTTACAGGCATCCAAAGTTTACCTATTCCCCGAGTTCAACAAAATTTTTCAATGTGGCATCGTTGTTCGAATTCGAGATTTTGAATAATATTATCGAATTTGTCGTATCCACGCAACGATTATTGTTTTAAGCTTTGTTGTGTTTCCATTTTATATGTTTCCATGGTAACATTCTATCTGGGTATTGTAGACCTATATACATTATTTTTCTGCCTGAAAAAGGGTCAGTGCAGAGTTGTGACTTTATTTTCTACAAAAGTGGTCATATCTTCTTAAGGGAGCCCTACTTGAGAAAACAGTAAATAAAACTTAGAATCTTTAATCCACAATAGATGCTGTGGTGCTGTCCGTGTCCGCCATTTCGGGATCACCCTGTATATGGGCTACGAAAGCATATAAATTTGTCAGGCTTTTCGTGTACACCTGCAATAATAACTATGAGAGGATATTCGTGAAGTTATCATTGCATCAAGGGTACGCGTGAATCATTTTTCCAAAAAGGTATCTCTGAGTTAAGTTTTTTGTTTTAAAGTTAATTTGAAAATCATTCAGTCAGGTTTAAAAAAAAGAGTTGGCTGAAGTTTTCATGTTATGATGTTTTTTAATAAAAATTATGATGCATTTGCCATGTTAACTGATGCTGTATCATCAGCTGACCTGGAATCAATGTTGTGACTGCGTCTATCAGACTTCTGTTTTTTTTTCTACTGACTACCGGATTTTCAGCAATCGATTTTTTTTATCGAGGTTCTTGCTAAAGGCAACGATTTAGTCAAACATATATCACTACAAAAGAATATCCAACAAAAATATTAGGTACGTGCTTCAGTGCTTTGTTTGTTGCCTGTCATCAACGAAAAGTTGCAAATTATTACAAGCTATTTGAGTAAACTCTTTCCTTGAAGTAGCTCAAGGGGAAGAAAACTAGACCTGTGACATTTGAAAATTCAGCGTGCGAAGCATCCTATCTCCTTTTACTAAAAGTGACCTGCCAGAAAACCATTTCTCTTAAAAGAGGTTTATGCTTCTATGACCGGATAAAACGTTACGCAATCTTTCGCGCTGTTTCAGCCGTTTACCCAGTTGTCAGTGAACTCGAGGAGTGGGAAGCATCGGTGGGCATTCGTAACAGTTGATGATGTTGTTGACGAAACGTTTTTTGCCGACCACGGCAAAACAGTCCGGGTCATGCCCCACGAATTTGATGAATATTGAAAAATGAAAAAAATTTAGAAAATAGAAAAAAAATGTTGATTCTTAATTTTTATGTTTTTAGAATACAAGGGAACTTCAAAGTAGAAAGATATAAAATTTGAATAAATTCAATTGATATTTAACTTGCATGTTAAAAAGTTTTAATAATATTTTCGAATAATCATAATGGCTACCGTTTGTTCTTGGTAGGGGTGTATTAAGTATGGCAGCCTTTTCATAAAACCTTTTTGTTGTGTACTATGCACTATATGACAATTTTGTGAATTTGTTGAGCTTTATAAAACTCCAACAAATCATTTAGAAAGATCGCCATGCGGATGAACATTGATGTTTTATAAAAGTAGTATGGCAACATTTATAAAATTGGTTTGCCTTTTAATCCCTTATAAACTCTGTTACACAATAGATTTGTGTTATCCGAAATAAATATTTACAAAACATTAGTTATGTATGCAAATTATTGTTTTAGTTTTCTTCAAAGATTAGGTATTATATGTAGAGATTTGACATGACTTGTATTAGGTATGTTAAACCTTACTGCTTGAATAGGTGACCATGCAATTAATGCAATTATGTGGTAAAAAAAAGTTCGGTGACCGATCGTGCTCCGGGAGTACGTTAAAAAGGGAGTCCCGGCTGCTTCGCAGCAGTCGTTAAGTTACGTCAGAGGCCCTTGAGGCTACTTGAAAACTTCTGACACTTGGGCTTTACCACAGCCATACAATATTTATTTATTTTTAACCTTACTGCTTCGACTTGGCTTTAATTTTTACTCTTTGTAAGTAGGTATATACCTCTATTTTGAAGATTTGATTATTTTTATAGAACCTCTGCTACTTAATTGTTGGATATGTTATTTCGTTTTAGGTATTAGGTTCTTGATAAAATTCCAATTTTTTCAAAATTATTTTTATAAAAAAAAATGTATAATTATAAATTCTATTTTGAAGAGTTATTTTAAGGTTATACACCTAGTGCATTTGCTTTATAAAATGTTTTAGTGGTAATTTGAAAATATTTTGCAATGCAACAGTCTCGACTGTGTGTAATTTGCTGTGGAAATGTCATTTTTTATAAAAACATTATTATATAAATGCTTCAAAAAGCCTTTAAAAACAGTTTAATAAGAGGTGTTTATAACTATCGTCAAACATCTCCATAAAATATTTATGAATCAGTTTTGTTTTTTAACAGCTTGGATGCTCTATAGACATGTTGTATAAACTACTCTAAAGTATTTTTTTAATTATTATGGAAGGTATTTTATAATTATATTATAAGAACATCCTAGAAACAAGCTTATAAACCCATTTTGTTTTGTAGAACAAACTATCGTATTCACAGCTGCTATGAAACTAAATTGCATTTGAGAAGCAGTAAGAAAATAACAATATCCAACCTATTCCAACCTAGAGGCACGAATCCAATCTATTCCCAAGAAAGGCAAAAAAACTATACCAAACAACTATCGACCAGTGGCACTGCTTTCAGTAATATCTAAGATTATGGAGAAAGCTATTAACCAACATCTTTTAAAGTACTTGGAAGGAGCTAATATAATCAGCGACCGCCAATACGGATTCCGCAAACAGAGGTCAACTGGTGACCTCCTCACCTACGTCACCGAGGTGTGGAACAGCGCAATCAAGCACCATGGGGAGTCTCGAGGGGTTGCGCTTGATATTTCTAGAGCTTTCGACCGTGTTTGGCATGATGGACTGCTAGCAAAACTGCAGGCCTATGGCATGCCCGAGAAATTCTGCTTGTGGCTTGCGAGTTATCTCGGAGATCGTTCATTGCAGGTGGCAGTCGATGGAGCTCTTTCTGAGACCTTTTCCATCAATGCCGGTGTGCCCAGGGATCCATTTTATCTCCGACTATCTTCCTAATATTTATAAACGACTTGCTTGAAACAACAAAAAATCCAATATACAGTTTTGCCGACGACATTACACTCATATCTTCTTATATCTTAGATGCGATAGAAACCAAGTTCAATTTAATGCTGGAAAAACCCAAGCAGTCATCTTCTACAAAAAGACCAACGTTTTGGAGCCAGATATGGTGATGGCGGGACACTCTCTTACTCCAGCGTCATCTCTTCGTTTACTTGGAGTGAGCCTCGGAGCGAACAAGTCTTGGCATGATCATGTTGCAGGTCTGGCATAGAGTGCTTCTCAAAAACTTGGAACACTCTTCCGCACGAAGAAATTTTATACACCACAACAGCTTCTCCTCTTATACAAGGCTCAAATCAGACCATCCTTGGAGTACTGCTCACATATTTGGAGCTCAGCTCCTAAACATACGCTGAGACTACTCGACTCTATCCAGAAAAGAGCCATACACTTGATTGGGGACCCAGATTTGACAAAAAATTTAGACACTCTCGAACATCGGAGAAGAGTAGCTGACCTGAGTCTGTTTTACAGATATTTTTATGGAAAGTGTTCAAGGGACGTGGCCCGCTTGATCCCACCAAGATCAAGACCGGGCAGAAATACACGCCGAGCCGCAGACGCTCATCCGTATTAGGTTCAGCTCGTTACACCTCGTACCACCCTATTTCAGACTTCTGTTATGTATAGAACCGCATCACTTTGGAATAGCATTCCAAAGGGCGTGTTTCCCGAAGTATACAACCTACAGCGATTCAAGGCCAACGTGAATCGACATCTCCGCTCATGCACCGCTCCCAGAGCGTCATAGGGATTTCCCTGCAGTGCATGTGCATTTTCAATAAAAAAAAAATAAAAAATAAAAAAATTCTGTAACTTCAGAATTACAAAACTAAATTGTTAGTATAACGAAAACTGCTTAAGATAGCGGAAAACGGCTTTCATGTCCCTATTTTACTTTTTCATGTACTATATCCTATTGTTACGGGTCTCGCAATAAATAAATCACCACCAAAAAGTCTTACAAATTACTTTATTCACTAATCCAAATTATAACCTCTAATAATTATTCTAAATAATCAAAACACAAACAGCTGACTACACTACTAGCTACACTTGTCTATTCTTTATATCCGCTATCTGTCACTACTGGCTCCCTTACTTCACACTTCACTTCTGCTCTGTCTATACTTCAGTCTTCACTGTTTCACGTTCAGGATACTACTACTTTGTCTTCAGCCTTCCGCTTCACTCCACGTCCGAACTAAAACTAAAACTCGCAGCCGCGCGATGGTCTTTTATAGCTCCCTCGACACATCAGTAGTCACGTTCTACTCCGTTCTAGCAGGTACATTCTCGAACGTCGCACCGGCGCACCAGCCGTCGATTCATGGATTGTCTGTCTGTCGATGTGTCACATGACATGTGACTGGAACTGTCGCGAACATGTCATTGACTAACTCAGTATAAAAAAAGAATGTAAACAAACAAGCAAATTCGTGGACCAGAATGTTAAAGGTTAAAGAAGCAATTACTAGAATTTTTCCAGAGCGGTGTTCGTTATACTGCCCCCTTTCTATTTTCGAGCGTCCCGCTCGAACGGACTTATTCGCTGTCTCCACAGTAGGGTGCCAGACGATTCGGGTGGACTACCTTCATCTTGCACTTGGGGGCTCCGCTCCGCTGTATCCTATACACCACGTCGTTTATCCTTTTAATAATTGTGTAAGGCCCTTCCCAGGATGGCATAAACTTAGGCGACAAACCCTTCTTCCTAGTTGGATTATAAAACCACACTTTGTCTCCTTCTGTGAAGCCGCCGGAGTTTGCCTTCAAGTCGTACCTCGCCTTCATTCGGTCGCTGGCCAACTTGATCTTCCTCCTGACTAGGGAATGCACTTCTGCCATGGAATTTCTTAATTCGTCGACATAATTTCTGATCTCCGATGGTGGACTGCTTGGTGAACCGTACACCAAATCACAGGGTAGCCGAATCTCCTTGCCGAATACAACCTTGGCTGGTGTCTGCCCTGTAGTCTCATGGATGGCTGCCCTATATGACATCAGCAACAAAGGCAGGTACTGGTCCCAGTCTCTCTGATTGTTGCTCATCACCTTCGACAGATGTTCCTCCATTGTTCGATTAAACCGTTCTACCATACCGTCAGATTGTGGATGGAGAGGTGTAGTCCTTGTCTTGTTTATCCCGAGCAGTTTACACATTTCTGCGAAAACTTGGGATTCAAAGTTTCGTCCTTGATCGGAATGCAACTCTAAAGGTACGCCAAATCTGCTAATCAAATTATCCACCAAGACTCTCGCAACTGTAGCAGCTTCTTGGTTCGGTATGGCGTATGCTTCAGGCCACTTGCTGAAATAATCCATGGCAACCAGGATAAAGCGATTGCCGCTGTCGCTGATTGGAAAAGGACCTGCTACATCTATGTCTATCCTCTCGAATGGGGCTCCAACGTTGTACTGCTTCATAGCGCCTGTCAGTCTTCTGCTTGGGCCCTTGCTTGCAGCACATTTCTCGCACTTACGGCACCAGGCTTCGACATCGTCCTTGCAGTTCACCCAGTAGAACCTCTCTCGAACTTTCGCTAGTGTTTTGTTCACTCCGAAGTGAGCTCCTGATGTACCTCCATGGATCACTTCGAGAATCTTCGGAACTTTACTTCTTGGAACCACCAACTGCATGACGATCTTCTTTCCGTCGGCACTCTCCCAGGCTCTCTTTAGCAGACCATTTTCGATTTGCAGCGACTCCCATTGTGACCATAGAGCTTTATATTCTGGGCTACGTGGAGAAACCTCTGCCCACGTTGGTCTCGGTCCATTCTCTTCTTTACGTTTTAAAATGTCTCCGATGTCTTCGTCTTTTTCTTGCTCTTTCCTGCATGCTTCTATCGTCCATCCTGTATCTTCATTTATCACGATCCTTTTAACGCATTCTTCCTTCCGGCTGTCCTCAATCGGTTTAATACGAGGCGCCAACATCAGCTTGGGCCTCTGACGATGCTCCGATGACCTGCTCTCCTGCTCATCATTTGCCGGTGACGGGTTTCTGATGAAACTGTCACTCTGGTTGCGACCATGACCATTATCATCACCAAACCGCCAGCAGCCACCGCCCCGTCTGAAGTCTCGCTCACTCCTCGAGAAACCTTTGCTCTCCACTCGGAAGCTGGGCCTTTCGCTCCCGTTTCTGTCTCGCCACGAACCAGATGTCTTGAAAACATCTTGTCGCCCTCTGATGTCTTGGCTGTCCACATGGCACTGCGGTGTTCTGGTGGAACCGAACTTAGGGGCCTTGATGTCGTCAGCCAGTATTCGCCCCTCCACACTGGCTGAAGTTAGTTTTCCTGCTGCGAACGAAGATCTTCCCGTTCCCGATAGATAGATACCTCTATCTCTGGTTCTGCTCCTTTCCCTGTCTGGTCTTTGTTCCAGGGATCCACTACTTCGATGAGTCTGCTCACCAGCCTTACAATTGCGTATGAAATGAAAACTGGAACCGCAACGGTAGCACTGCTTCCTGTTTTCGTCCCTCCTTGGAGTCCAACCTCTTTTCCCATCATTCAACTGCGCAGAGATCTTATCCACCATCATTTTACTTAGCCTTTCCAATATGGTAGTCACATCCTCTTCTTTTTCTTCATTGATTGTCACTGCTCGTACCTTGGAGAAGTTCCTACCATTGGACGCCTTGATTGCTGCGTCTATCTCCAGCGCTCTAACTAACGCTTCGCTGGACTTTGTCAAATGTGACATGCGCAGGATCTTCTGTATTTCAGTGTCTCGTATCCCGTTGACAAAAGTTTGCGAGGCTAGTTGTTCCTTGAAATTTTGCGGCGAGTCTGGGTAGGCTTGATGGACAATCCTGTTGACATCAGCTTTGAACTCCTGTAGCGACTCGTTCGGCTTCTGCACTCTGCTCATTAACTGATTTTGGAACACCTGCTCCATATGGCGATTGCCGAACCGAAGTTCTAATGCTGCACTCAATTGGTTGTAATTCGAGTGCAGTTCTACCGGCAGTGTTTGTAGCATGTCCACAGCTTGTCCTCTAAGAGCAAGAACCAGTGCCGTTGCCTTCTCTGCGTCGTTCCATCCGTTGACCATGCATGCAGCCTGAAACTGCATCTTGTACGCAGTCCATGGAGTTGTTCCGTCGTACGCTGGTGGTTTCACTTTCGCGCCAAAACTGCTAGTCGGTACGGCATACGAAGAATGCTTTACCTCAGAACTTTCGAGAGTCCTGAGTTTATTCTCGATCTCCTCTACCAGCAGTTTCGTTTTCCGTTCTACTCGATTTTCTACCAATTTCACTTCATCGCGAACACCACCGACTTCATCGCGAACACTGTCAATGTCTTGTTTCACTTTATTTAGTCCACACACGTAATCGTCTCTTTGCTGCAGGATAACTTTTAGCAGCTGCTCTTCACTGTTCTTCTGTTGCTGCAGAAGCTTTTCTTCGGAGTCTTTTTGTTGCTGCAGCAACTTCCCTTCACTGTCTTCCAGCTTCTTTAGGATTTTCTCGAACATTTTCTCAGACTCAGACATTTTGTCGCTTCCAGTTTCCTTTCCACTTCTTAATCTACCCATTAACTAATTAATCTTCTCGCTGGAATCCGTATCCCGCTTCTGACACCAGTTGTTACGGGTCTCGCAATAAATAAATCACCACCAAAAAGTCTTACAAATTACTTTATTCACTAATCCAAATTATAACCTCTAATAATTATTCTAAATAATCAAAACACAAACAGCTGACTACACTACTAGCTACACTTGTCTATTCTTTATATCCGCTATCTGTCACTACTGGCTCCCTTACTTCACACTTCACTTCCGCTCTGTCTATACTTCAGTCTTCACTGTTTCACGTTCAGGATACTACTACTTTGTCTTCAGCCTTCCGCTTCACTCCACGTCCGAACTAAAACTAAAACTCGCAGCCGCGCGATGGTCTTTTATAGCTCCCTCGACACATCAGTAGTCACGTTCTACTCCGTTCTAGCAGGTACATTCTCGAACGTCGCACCGGCGCACCAGCCGTCGATTCATGGATTGTCTGTCTGTCGATGTGTCACATGACATGTGACTGGAACTGTCGCGAACATGTCATTGACTAACTCAGTATAAAAAAAGAATGTAAACAAACAAGCAAATTCGTGGACCAGAATGTTAAAGGTTAAAGAAGCAATTACTAGAATTTTTCCAGAGCGGTGTTCGTTATACTATGATGTAGATAAAATGTTTATACAGGGTGATAAAAATTTGAAAAATCTGAGATTTCTTCCACGCGCCGCCAAAAAAATAAAACAAAGAAAGTTCAAATGTCTCTATACCATAGGGTAGTACATGAAAAGTTAAAATAGGAACATGTAAGCCGTTTTTCTCTACCTTGAGTCGTTTTCGTTGTAATATAGGGCCTTGAACTTAAAAAATGACGATTTTCGCTTGTTTATAACTCACAAACTTCTGAATTTAACCACCAACTGTAAAACCCAAACTTATTTTTTCTTCTCAGACAATCTAAAAATGCAATAACATAGGAGCATTCCATTTAAAAAAACATAACTTTGATATGCCACTCTCATATGGGACACTCTGTCTAGTCCAACATAATTTTAAATAATGGCCATTGTGATCTTGTACTTGAATTTGCAATTTTTTTTTTGAAAAAATCCATCGTTTGGCTCACAGGGACCGCTTTGAATGAGCTGGGACCTGTATAACGAGTCGTCTATGGTTTTACTACCGATTTCCGTCCAATCATCAGATGCAATCATGGGTAACAAGACCAGGACCCCTGGTGATAAGATCTGATATATTTATGTCACCTGCAGCAACAATATCGAAATAAAGCAGCTTCTGAATGGGCACTTGTAGTTGGACACCGATCGCGCTGCGATCTAGCCAACGTGTGAAGGGCGATTATATCACGATCAGAAAGAAGTCCCATATGGAATGTGAGAGGACTTTCACTCCGTGCAGGCATTTTATTGCCGACTGCTAACCCGGTAGCTGATTGTTTCTACAAAATAGAATACAATTAGGTAGGTAGTGAAAATTTTTTTAACTTAGAGGTTGGCAATTGAATATTAACAACATGGAAAAAAAAACTAAGAAAATATTCTCGCGCATCTATCGCATCAGAAGTAGTATATTTTTTAAGTGATTCAAATTCAAATATGAATATTTTCACCGCTTTTTAAATTGGCTTTCTGAAATTTTCCGTAGTCAGGTCATATTAGCGTAGTAGTTTACTGTGAAAATTTCATTTATTCGTTTCGTTTGAAAACGTGCCATAAAATGGATTTTTAAAATTAACAAAACAAAAAAATTTGGCAAAATTTAACGATTTTTCCCCTTTTCCTCAAACAATTTTCCTAAAAATACTACCCAAGCAAATGTCCATGGAATGGAGATCACCCAAGCTAATCGCATGATACAAAACTACACTAAAAGGTATGTCAGCTTCATACTGAAAACTCGTCCCCGCTGCGCATGACGTCATTATGATGGTGATTGCAATCCGATCGCTAGCGGAAGAATTGAAAATATTTTAAGGTGGAAGTTGACATTTTTGGGGTGTAATGAAAAGTGCTGGTGCTTACTGTGATACGATACAAATCATTGATACATAATTGCCTTTGTCTATGCTAGCAAACCGATAAAATAGATATCTCTTTGAGTTTCGTTTTTCTTGCGTGATTCTCACCCCCGCACTTCGCGCACAACAAACCATTTTCTCCGACGGAAACAAAGTTAAAATAAGCTACTTAATCGCGACTTTACGTCATTATCACTGCCGAGTCCCATGTAGCTATCACGGGACTGACGTCACAGACTGCGCGCTGACATACCTAGTTTATTTGTATCATGTATAATCGTCCACTTCTGACTGTCACTTTGACTTTTCGCTTGACTTTTCACCCCGGTGAACCTTTCCGCTTACTTACTTTCGGAGATGTTCGAAAAAACCCGAAATCTTAGGATTTATTTTATTTAATTTTTTTCTAAAGTTATTTGAAAAGATATGAAAAACAGAGGGCACTTTCTCGTTGCTACTTATTTAGCTCTACAAGATCGTTAACAAAGTTTCAGTACAACGTTTAGTTTCGAAGAAATCATCATCAACTTTTTTTTTATAAGGCCCGTAAAAAAGTACACCCTGTAGTAGATAGCATTTTCGATTACGAATTTTATATCACAGTATGGTTTTTTTTGTATTTTTTTTATAGCAAATTTTGGTGTAGTAGGCGTCGAACTTATGACGCTGATAAAATGACAAAAACAATGCCCTAATAGGTTCTCGCGGCTCACCCTGTATACCAACGGACTGGAAACTACGCATGGAAGCATTATTTATTTTTTAGTTAACCTACATTATTTATATTCTATCGAAGTAAGAAGTTGAAGTTTTTAGAGCTGTAAGGCCTGATGGACTTTTAAAATTTAATGGAACACCCGCATAACAACAACCAACAACAACGCCTTATATCCTGATCTGTTACATTATTCAGTGCAAAGCACTACTAAGCAGCATGTATCTATTTAGTTACAAGTGTTAGTTATGTAAATAATGTAACGTAATGGAATACCTGAACTAGTAAATGTGTTTTATTAAAGTTTGGACATAGTAAAAAACATTTTTCGTGAAGGAAATAAGAAAACATCATCCATTTATAATAGTTATAACGTCAACCCTTGAAGAACTGATAGGCCAACTCATGACTGACCAGAATCCTAAGATGATCTCAGTAAAAAATTGTTTATTTTCCAGATAATGGGACTTTTATGATTTTTTTTTATTAAAACACAAAAATTTTCAATGGGGCAAAAAAATTAATAATTTTCCTAAAAGTTATGGCACCAGAATATTTCGGCACATAATCATTAATGGGGCTATTCAGCATTGCGTAACAAAATTAAGAATGAAAGGATATGAAATTTTGTAACTGTGACACTCGTAAAACAGATTCACAAAATTCATAAAAGTTCCATTATCTAGAAAATAAACAATTTTTTACTGATATCATTTTATGATATCCTGGTCAGTCATGAGTTGATCTATAAGCCCTTTAAGGGATGACGTTGAGTTGTGGGACACCTGTATGTTGCATACAAAATTTTATCTATCCTATATTTAAAAGTTATTATTATAAAATTAAAAAAAAAACCTTATGTAGATAAGTATTTCTTTGAAGCTATTACCGCTTTTTCCATCACGTCAGTTCATAAAGGTGACATCCCCAGTGGAAAAAATATATTGGTGCTATATTGGCTGAATATTGGTCGATATTGGTTAAATATTGGTTACCTATATTGGGCCAATATCGAAGTGTTAACATTTTACAATAATTAGCCAATATTGTTTTGCAATATTGGGCCAATTTTTCAAACCAATATTGGATACATATTGTACTGCCAATATTGGATAATTATAGGATTTTTAATATTGGATACATATTGTACTGTCAATATTGGATAACTATAGGACTTTAATATTGGACACATATTGTATTGCCAATATTGGATAATTATAGGACTTTAATATTGGATCCATATTTTACTGCCAATTTTGGATAAGATCCCCCCCCCAAAGAATCAACATTATAGACTAATAAAAACATAATACTGCGTATAAAATGATGCGCTTTAATCGTTAATAAATTTAGCATACCTAAGTTATAAGTACATTGTAATTATTGTAAAAAAATAATTTCAAAATGTAGACACTATTTACAAAAACTAGACATTTTCTTCAGGGTGGGCCCTCTTTAACACTCTTTCTCTCCGTCCACCTTCTTGATCGCCAGCAGTAGAAAAGCCAAGCTAACTCCCACTGACTTAAAAATGTTCGCCTCGGTTGCATCTTGAAACTTAACTGCTGAAAGAATATCACATGCATTAATTCAGGACATAATATTCATATAAAAAAAAATGCCTACTTATGATACGTCATATGGTTCGAGCTTTTTGGTGGGCACTGTATAATTTTTTATAAAATTATTTGATAAATTTAATATTTTATTATAAATATCTAAAATTTATTATAAAAATGATAGATTAAAATATAAATCTTGAAGTTAAATAAGATGTCAAAAAGTGTCATCAACGCTTCAGAAAATATAACAAGGGATAGGACCAACAGCATGAAAAAAGAAAACATTCACTTATCTATAATTTTGAGCTTAAGTATAAAGTTAGCACCGACATGCTTGGTTATCAGTTAACAAGGGACGTGCTGCAATGTGGCAAGGTGACAACATGCTGCACTGCCTGATGCGTTTAGAAAAATAGTCCAGGGGCATGGTTTTTATGTAGCAACTTTTTCTAATATTAACAGTAATAAACATTTTTGCAATCTCTAAAGTTACCTACGACTTTATATAAAAAAATGTAGCAATGCATTGAACTCATGAAAACCAAACCCATGAACTCACATAACTCGACCATTATTAATAATAAAATAATTAAAATAAATACTTACTTTTAGTTCCAATTGGCACTGGATTCCTATTAGAATCTGCTCTCTATTAGTTAACAAAAATATTATAACACAGTATCACAGTAACACAAGAGTCGTAACTGATTGACTGAACTGAACTGAGACTGAAATATGAATATTATACATAGTAGAGTGCCTGAAACAGATTACCCGATGTTGAGTTGATCTTATAAGAGTGTTAGGGTAGAAGAAGTGAGAAGGATGCAAGATGCAACGGCAAAGAACAAAGAAGAAAGAAATAAGATTATGAAACGTGGTATGATATGGTATAACAAAGGAAGATGAAGATGCCTGAATCGGCAGGTAAAATAGAACAAGTGACGGGAAAGTGGAAAGTTTATGCATCCTTGTACAAATAGACAAATTTTATATCTTTTTGTTTGTTCACTTGAAGGGCGCATGTGGTTACCTACTGCTTGTAGGTATGGAATTTGATATTATTGAACTCTGAAATTATGAACTAAAAATTTTGAAGACGACAAAAATAGTAGGACACGTATTTTAAAGTTTCCAAGTTTCAACTTTTGACTATGATACCTACCTATATTAATAAAAATAAACTTCGTCTATTTTTAATGTCATTATTTAATAGCAAAAATGCCTTCATGTCAAATTTTTGTTGAAAAAAATTTAAAGATTATATCTGGCTCACATATAGGTATACATACCTATAAGCAAAAGTAATAATCGTTAAGAAATGAGGAATATTGAATAGAATTCAAAAATAATATTGGTCCAATATTACACCAATAATAGCGAGTTTAGATATTGCAAAATCAATATTGGGGCAAGATTGATTTGCCAATATACGTTATATATCTAGAGAAGTCATATAGCACCAATATTTAATTGCCAATATTGGCATCCAATTTCACTTTCTATATTGCGCCAATATAGTATAGGGATTGGTAATATTGGCCCAACCGATCAATATAGTACCAATATTTAGCCAATTTCTAGCCAATATTCATTTCTACTAGGGATATTGCTTAATATACGCTTCTTTAGATTTTTGAGGTAGGTACCTAACAGATTTTGTGCAACCATATTTGATTGAATAATAATTTCTTCTAGTGCGGAAAATATTTCATTCATTGAATCGCAAAACACAAAATAATAATTGTACCTACATAGATCTGTCGATCTGCTAATAAGCTATGATATTTCTCTAGTAGGTGCATTGGGTCAATCAGCTTTAGGGAGCGGAAGCTCAGCGTCGAACTCAGCCACTCGCGCTAGTTGCGCTCGGCTCTATAGAACTTGTACTTAATCGTTGACTGGCCCGCTTGCAGAGTGACGTGTCAGATTAGGAGAAGCGTTAAATAATGAACTGCTACGGCATTTTATTTCACCCGTTTTTACTTTATGCACTCTTCATGATAATCATACTATTACTATTATTATACTATTCATTTTATGAATTAAGAAACGTCTAAAAAATTGCATTTTATGAATCATAGTATATAATTTTTTTGTCATTCATTGTCGATATCTTCAGTTTCTATATCATTAATAATTGCTGTCAAAACGTCGAGTCGACTTATTCTTATATTTAAATCGACATCATCATCATTTTCATCATTGGTTGACTCTGCGTATACTATTTTTTAACTCCCAACCCCACTGTTCTGGATCAATTTCTTTTCCTAGCCAGGTTTGTTGATAATACACTCGATTAATATGCTGTCGAGCTGCTGAAAAAGTAGGTGGTAATAATGCAAATTTCACAGCTGTGCTTTGTCTTGTTAGTTTAGCAAAGTTACAGTATCTGTAATTATCAATTGGTAATTAGAAACATAAAACGAAGAAGATGGAACTGTTTTGAAAGATTATGTGATGACATTGATAATTATCAGTAGTAGATATTGTTAAGGGTAAATAGTGAAAAAAAATTTGAATGTTGAAGGGTGGTATGGTTGTATACGTCTTTTTAGTTTTATTGATGATGTAGTAATAGATATCACTGACACCTTCAATGTCTTTTCTTGAGTTCATGTAGTCTTCTGTTTGAAGGATTCTAACCATCTCTAAGAAAGACCTTTTTTCCAATTAGGTTCAATGTCTAAGATTTTGATATTTGTAAAGTCTGGTTTATGATCTAAACTATTGGAATGGATGGAGAATTGACAGCTAGCCTTATTCAATCTGATGTCTGATCGATGGTTGGTTATTCTAGCTGAGGGATTCCTTTTGGTCCGTCCAAGCTAGAATAACCAACCATCGATCAGACATCAGATTGAATAAGGCTAGCTGTCAACTCTCCATCCATTCCAATAGTTTAGATCATAAACCAGACTTTACAAATATCAAAATCTTAGACATTGAACCTAATTGGAAAAAACGGTCTTTCTTAGAGATGGTTAGAATCCTTCAAACAGAAGACTACATGAACTCAAGAAAAGACATTGAAGGTGTCAGTGATATCTATTACTACATCATCAATAAAACTAAAAAGACTTAATGAGATCCTTATAACACCTTCATCTAACTATCAATCTCGGTTCATGATACAACAACTTTTTCCAAAATGTATTCCTTTAAATTTACAGTTATTAATCATAACACCGTAAACCGTCTATAAACAATCATAATATCTACTTATACAACCATACCACCCTTCAACATTCAAATTTTATTTCAATATTTACCCTTAACAATATCTACTACTGGTAATTATCAATGTCATCACATAATCTTTCAAAACAGTTCCATCTTCTTCGTTTTATGTTTCTAATTACCAATTATTACTTTTAATTACATTCCATCTGGCCTACAAGCCTTTATTTTTAACCTCGCTTTTCTGTAATTATCTATCGAATGTTCTGATTTTGGAGCACCGTACATTGCTAGTAGAAAATGTTTTCCAGCATTGACAATGACATCTCGAGAGCAATTTTCTTGTTGGAATATTTCTGCAGAATTGTTTAAATCGGGTCTTTTTTTAAACATCTTCATTACTTTTATTTTTCCTTTCCCAAAAAGTGCTGAAGTTGTATCATATCTGGTCATGACATGTAGAAACAGAATATTTTTCTTGCAATGTGGATACTTGTTGAGGCTATCTTGAGTATATTTTTGTTTTAACATTGGTCCGCGAAATAGTCTAATAAAATACCACTCGTGATTGAATTAAACTTATAATAAGTCTGTTTTTTCTAATAAGTTTCTTAAACTCCACTGAGTTGCTTGAAGAATTGGTATTATTGCTTGAAGAAAATACCAGTAACACCACTCATCCTGCGGACTCGTGGTGTTTTCAAGCAAGTCAATTTCGTTGAGAAATGAATCGACTTATCGCGACAATTCAATCACTTTATATTACTGTTGAAAACTGCTTTGAAAATTGAAAATGGCTGTTTTTATTTGTTTAACTTATAAATTACTCTTTAAAAATTTCAACTTATAAAACCATTCCTATTTCATCAATTCCATCAATGGATTCAGCGGTTTGGCTTTTATAATCAAATTACAATTTCATAATTATTGAATTTCAAAATGACACTTTGACATCACTTAGCGGCTAAACCAAGCTAGGTACTTTGGACTACGAATTTAGTAGAGAGCTTTTTAGTAGTAAATTCACTTCAGGGACACCTGTATATACTGGGTAGATCGTTGACCTTCGAATTCAGCCATTGGGGGGGGGGGGGGGGGGGGTAGGTAAAATGCTAAGTAAAAACGATGCTTCTGCCGTATTCATTTGGTATTCAATCCATTGAGCTATTTTAGAGGAAATTAGGAAAAATTTAGATGTTTCTTTAACCTGTCAAGATGATTTTTCTTTTGAAAGATTAATATTCATAACTGGAGTAAATATCTGACATTATTGGTAGAGTAATGTTTTTTTTTTTAACAAATTCAACTTTTTCTTAGATAATGGGTAAGGACTTGTTTCAGGAAACAATGATTTGTGCCACGATAAAGGGCGAGTCAGCCTTTTGTAGCACGACTTTACCAGTTCACAGAAGACCTTTTTTAAGGAATAAAATTATCCATAAAAATATGTCCGGAATGACTTGAGAAAAAAATGAGAAAAAAGAAGTGTTGAATCATTTTATTTTGTTTCATTTTCAGTGCATAGCTTTGACATTTTTTAATATTTTGATTTTAAATCAAGAGGTTATTTAATATAATTTAGAGCAGATAAGACGAAGTTATACATGTGGAGAAACAATTATCAGTGTCCCTTTTTTTTATAAATATATGACCTTTTTTCGCCCACCAACTTCTATACAGATGTATGTAATGGACTTACGAGACACTTATCAGCGTTGAATTTATTGGATTTCAAAAATTCAGTCGACAAACTTTGCTCCTAGACATCTGCACTCCTAGCTACTTGTTATTGTTTTTAGAAATAGTCGGTTGTTTGTCGTTTAGTTTTTAAAATAAATAATTAATTATTATCATCTGTAAGTGTCAATGCTAGACCTAATATAAATAAAACTTGGCATTCCTTTTTCTTAAATAAAAGCAGTGAACATTAAACCTGAGTGTTTCTTTAATAACCATCTGATTAATCTATTAGAATTTCCTATGAGCTTTTTTACAAAAACAGGTGTATGCCCATAAATATTCGAAATTTCCCATAGTTTTTACGTGAATTGTAGTAAATTGTGTTTTTTAAGTAATTTACTGAAAAACTATGGGTGGATGAAGCTCCCACTTACAATTAAATCTTTTGAATCTAGAAAATTCATTGTCGATCTGGAACCGGTGTTATGATTTTTTCTTGGCATTTTAAATTGCCTTTTACTATAGAGAGACATAAATGTGGCCGTTTAATGAGTAATTAGTAATATCTTAGTGTTTTTCTCTAGAAACAATTTAAAAATGCTGTAATGTTTTGTATTGCTGATACCAAGTGGTAGAATTTATGTGAAAAGAAATAAAATGTTCAGACACCTACATAATACATCCAGACGACTTCTTAATGATTTTAAAATAATAATAATAATAATAATTTGTTTCAATTATAATATATCATTTATATTTCATACTAAAAGCATTCCTTTGTCCAATTATGTATACTGGTCATAATGTATACTCGTATATCCACATATTATGCCTATAAGTTGATGCCATACAGTATAATTTAATTTGGTATTGACCTGAATTAAATTACTCGTAATTCAAACTCCATCAAAATTTAAACAGAAGACAAATTTTCGTGACATTATCACTTGACAGCATATTTACTATGTGACTTTATCTTTTATAGGTAGATATTAAATCAACAATAGTTTTGTATTCGATATTGTTGTAATATAAAAGTAAAAAACCTTTACTTCACCCAACCCTAATATATAGGATAACTGGTGCATGTTCTATTATTTTTATATACACATTAGGTCACATGAAAACAACAATAGGCTGTACGGTCTTGACATTTTAGATACTGATCTGGAACATGTATTCCTTTAAGTTTAATAACAATTACATAATGCATCATAATATTCTAGATCTAGATTACTCTGTATACTAATAATTTCAATGGTATTATATTGCAAGGAAATAGTACCGATTTGTCATTATCGGGAAATCTATAAAAGTATCTAGGACGTCCCTTAAGTCGCTGAGAAACTTTTTAGTACGTTGTCTTGGGGTCATCAAGGATTCACAGAAAATTTGTATACAGAGTGATCAGTAACTCGCACACTCGGAGCATGCTGCGGTGAACTTCACTTTCTACGAGTGGTAAATTTTCTTACTGCAGTGTTGTAAGTTCTTTTCTTCCAAAGATATGACCATTTTTGTAAAAAAAGGTGGCAACACTGCACTGAACATGCGAATAAGTTCGGGTTGGATGGTATTGTTATTATTTTTATTTCCATAGCAACGAAAGCATTTGAATATTTTATATTCTAAATTCAATTCCTCTGTAAAGAGGTTTTGTGGAAAAAAATTGATGAATTATAATATGGTATCCGTTCCAGGCATTATAGTAACCTAAATTTTTCATTATTTTTTATCACGGTTATTGAAAAAATTGCCTTTAAACTCGGATGAGGGAAACTCTGTAACTTGAAAACCAACCGTTGGATTCAATTTTTTTCAGAATATCCTTAATTTTAATGGGCTCTATATCGCCCTGTATTCAGAGTGCGCAAGTTACTGATCACCCTGTATAATATCGCTTATAAGTTGAAATTTGATTAAAATTAGTATATTAAAGTATATTAAAGAGAAATCCCTATGATGCTCATGCACCGCTCCCAGAGGGTCATAAATGTCGATTCACTTGGCTTTGAATCTTTGCAGGTTGTATTGGTCAACGAAACACGCCCTTTGGAGTGTTTCCAAAGTGATGCGGTTCTATACATAAAAGAAGTCTGAAATAGGGTGGCATGAGGTGTAAAGCCCTGAACCTGATACGGGTGAGCGTCAGCGGCTCGACGTGTGTTTCGGCCCGGTTGTGTTCCAAAAGCCACAAGTAGAATATCTCGGGCATGCCATAAACCTGCAGTTTTGCCAACAGTCCATCATGCCAAACACGGTCGAAAGCTCTAGAAATATTAAGCGCAACCCCTCGAGACTCCCCATGGTGCTCGATTGCGCTGTGTCGGTTGATAACTTTCTCCATAATTTTGGATATAAAATGTGTATAACTGAAAGCAGTGCCATTGGTCGATAGTTATTTGGTAAATTGGTTATTGTTGTTAGTTTTGACTGACTAGTTGGATAACGCGTCTTGATCTATTGGGAACACACTCAATAGGGTTTTGCATTAATGAATTAAAACGTTGTTCCTACTTGCAAGCTTTCGAAAATTTTTATTATTTTCTTCCTCAGGTAAAAGAAACTCCCTCAGAGGTTCAACATCCCTTTTGTATAATTAAAGATCACAAATTAAGAGGTTTAAAAATGACAAAAGTTAAAATTAAAAACGTGGTGGTTGAAAGGTAAAACTCATAAGTAAAAACTTTTTCTTGAAAATCACACAAATACACCTGAACAATAACTGGGGGTTTATAGTCTGAGACCTAGCAGAGGGCAAGTAGGTATTGTTAAATTTAATTATTTTAGGTAGTTCCTAAAATAGGAGAATATAGCATTTCTATTGTTAGGTTAAACTGTTACCAGTCCATTCTGGGATGTGGAAAAGACCAGGTAGATGGAAGCGCTGGGCTTCGGTCTCTGTGATGAAGGCACATCCTCCATTTGTTTTGGATGCGTCTGTATATAAATAAATTTGTATTCTTTGTATTTTTTATCATGGAGTTGTTTGAACAGGAATGATAATATCTGCGTATGTGTGTCTGTTTTTTGGAATTTACTGAGCGCGATGTCACTGTTGATTTGGGGGAGAGCCTAGGATAAAATTGACGGTTGGTAGGGAAGCTATGTTCTGGGAGAGAGAAATCAAGTTCCGATAAAATTCTGTTTGGTGGTTTGCAGTTTGTTTGTGTGTAGAGGGTTTTGTATCTGGTGGAGAATGTCTTGTTAAAATGTAGGTGATCTTGCCTAGAGAATATTGTGCTGGCCTAGGATAGGGTGAGTTTCTTAGCTCCAAGATTGAGCGGTAATTCGTTTGCAAGGGTAATAATATGCAGGCTGTCAGTTGAACTTCTTCTGTATGCACCGATGGCGACTAGTGTTTTCAATAGAAATTACTGTGACTTTAATAGGCTATTGGAGGCTGATACACATTGGAGGCACATACATTTAAGGTTCACTAAATGTTGTGTCCAGGTTAACCGTTTTTCGAAATTACTCCCAAATATCTGATACCAACAAATTCTACCAACAAATTCTAACGGTTCGCCATTTATAGATAGTCTGGGGTATATTGTATTTCTTTTGGAGAAGAGGACTGCTTTCGATTTGCTTGCCGAGATGGTGAAGCCGGAGCATTCCGTCCAGGTGTTGATTTTTCATAGAGTATTCCATGATAGGTTTTTTTTTCCTTTTATGTATAGTTAGTAGGAGGTCATCTGCATACATGGTTACTTTAATAGGGCTTTGAACGTTGTTTATAATTTCATTGATGGCGATGGTGAATAATGTCACACTCGTTATAGATCCCTGAGGCACTCCGTTTTGCAATTTTTTTTTTGTATCGATACTGTACCATTAACTTGTGTTCTGAAGCTTCGATCTGTTAAAAAGTTTTGAACAAAGGCAAACATGTTTCCCTCCAAGCTGAGCTCTTTAGTTTATCTGAAACCAAGCACTGCCAAACTATATTATCGTATGCTTTTTCCAGGTCGAGAAATACCGCTAGTAGTTGTTGCTGATTTGCGAAAGCTTAATGAATTTTTGATTCAAGGTCGACGATATTGTCTATAGTAGATCTGGATTTACGGAAGCCGGACTGTCTCTCATCTATTAAGTGGTTGTTCTCTAAGAAAGTTACTAATAATCTTTTATTGATGATTTTTGCTCATAGTTTGCTCATGGTGCATGTGAGGGATATTGGTCTATCTATATGATGCGGTTAAACGTTTGGATTTATCGGCCTTTAGGATGTGTATGCCTAGGGCTTGTGATCATTGTTTTGGAAAGGTCTGATTCATCCAAATTTCATTATATGTTTCCGATAGGTATGCTTCCAATATGATTCAAAAAAAAATTATTCAAGAACTAATTTAAAATTTTTTATAATAATTGTATTATTTATTTATGATTTAATTTTTATAATGAAAATTTCATAATTTTATAATAATTATTGAAATGAGTATGTACTTCATTCTCCTTTCATTCGTGATTAATGTGTCTAAAAAATAACTAAATCGATCAATACTATTCGAGATACTTTTATATCAATAAGGTTACAAAATCAGTATTGTGCTATAAATTATTTTTAATAGGTACTACAATAGTAAGGTATTTCCAATTTTCATCTCTGATAAAATAAATAATAAGAACATTTAATAAATAATATAAATAATGCAAAGACCAATAATTAATAATTACTAAAGCAAACCAATTGATATTATTTCAACATTAATTTATTTATTGTTATTATTCACGAGCCATTGCCGACAAGGCCAGACCTACAGTCACGACAGAATTAATAATAGAAACGAAAAATTATTCTAACGTTTTAATTGACTTTCTTTGGGAGTACTGAAAGGGAAAATCGGACCAGCTTTTATTTTTTTAATTAGGAATTTATACCTAAGCGAGAAGTCAAGTACGCGGGTACCCATACGTGTAATTTATTTTGCGCTTCGTATATCAATCTAAATTTTATCTATGGATCTTGCAACGGAAATTGAAGCCGTATCCAGTGGGACAATATTATGTTTTCTATTTCTCAAGTCAGAAGAGAAAACAAGATAAATTTATTACTTGCAGAAATGAAAATATAACTCCCATTATCACAGTTAAAGATACACTACGGCTATTCCACAAAAGTTTCTCACTTAAAGATTGTTAAATAATAATTAAAAGTTCTCCTTATTTATCTTTGTATATATTTTTTAATTTCAACTTACCAGTCCATAGATTTCATTTTGTCTATATTCTCTGCGATGTCTCTAAAACTACAAAATTCCTATTAGCAGCAAGTATAGAAAGGGACGGATTTCGATTGCCTTATTAGGTCTGTTTCTTCGTTGTCAGATTTTTTTCTGTTTATATAGGAGGCAGGAGCTACTGTTGATTTGCTGAGCTTACTAAACGATATTGACCTTTTATCTATGGCCAAACCAACCTTTTTATGTAACCCAAACCAACACCTTTAACCACTTCGAGCAAACTGTTTTTTTTTGCAATTATAGAAACATTTTGTATAAATAATGTCATTTTCGTTACTGATTCTTAAAGGCCCCAATTTCACACTCATCTCATATCTATTGTATTCATGGCTTAAGCTATGTCTTGCTAGAGCTAGAATGTGTGGGCGATTGCTTTGGAGGTGTTGGTGGATGGATCCCCCTGATGTTTTTTTAACTTTCCCACCCCCATAATATCTCGTAAACAATTAATTTACGTCAGTTTCGATTATCATAAATTTTATGTAGGTATGCATCTCTATTACCTAATTCTATATAAAAAGGGTTCTATGCAAAAGTCATGCGTAAAACTAATATCATAGTTCTCGAGATAAATTGAGTAAAATTGCTCATAAAAATTGAAGTAAGGGCAATAGGTACTCCAAAAAAACAGTTAAGCAGTTTATTTGCTAGGAGCCGCAAATAATATAAAAATGTGCAGTTGAAATAAAAAAAAGGCAGGATACACATTATTATGATTTAGCTGTTTAATTTTCCCCTCAGAAAATTAAACCTCCATCGATTTACCTGAAAATTGGTAAGCAGTTAGGAGGTGTATCAAGTAACAAAAGTGACATATAGGGCCGACTTGCTGTTTTACCGCGGGTGGGGGGGGGGGGGGAGTGGATGCCACCCCTTCTTGTGGGCCGAAATTATTATATAAAAAATAACCCTGGTAATCGATTAAGGAACTAGTTCTGAGCAAAATATATTGTAAGTATAAAGTTTTCTTGATAAGCCAATGTTCTTTGAATTATCAATGATTGAAATGTTGTTTTAAAAAAAGGCGTGCTTTGAAACTGTTTTTTATAAATTACTCCGATACTGTACGTTTTTTAGAAAAAAATTGTTCTTGCCAAAATGAAAGCTAACAAAAAAAAACAACGAGATTGATTGTATTATAACATTTTAACTAGGATCCAAATCGAACTCATAGCAAGCTAAACTATCAAGGTTAAATAACGGAAAACCGATGCATTTTTTGTAAAATGCCTTTGGAACACTTTTCAAAGCTCTTTTAAATTTAATACCTTTGAAATAAATGCTGGATGGAGTGGATTGCATCAAAACTAAGCGAGTTATGATGAAAATAAAACGGAATTCTCGAAATTTTTAAGAAAAAGTGAAAAATAAAACCTATGCCATTTCCACCAAAGTTGCAATTTATAGTAATCCCTGTAGGATATTACCAAATACCTTAAAATATAATACCGGACACTTCCTCTCAAAACCTCCGTCCATTTTTACAGCGCCCTCATGCAGGAACTGGGGCCACTATAAGCTGGTTTTAAATTCAAAGTTAGGTAACTTTTCACGGTTTTTGACAGTTGCAGTCAATGATAATTAATTATTATTAATAATTTGTCATTAGTAATTGAACGTTTTAGTTTCAAGTATAATTTCAATTTAAAGTTACTCTCAAAGCATTATATCAGCGGATAATTTTGTTGCGTACGCAGTTAAATAGGCATTTATAATGTACCGCTGTATTAAAGTGAACATAATGTCTGGAAAATATGTGCTGTGTGCGGTTGCTCCAACTATGGATTGTTATAAGCATGTCCAGATCTTTCCACGGTGTTCCAAGCAGGAATAAAGAATTATGTATAAAGTTAACTTTAGAAGCCGCGTAAATAAACTTATTAATATTTTATAACTATGCTGATGGAAATAGGAACAAGAAATAGGTTATAATAACATCGATGAGTGACGAAATTTTGAAAAAGTGCGGAGTGTCGAAGCCGATTTCTCACCATATTATTATTTTGTACTGATCATTTCAAAGAGGAAAATTTTGTTAATCCAGCAAATATAATAGACCTTTAAAACTGCAAGGAAGCACATTATTGGAATTGCGGCAAATAAAAGGCTTACACTTAGGTATACAGGGTGTCCCAATATTCCATGGACATGGAGCAACCACAGATTACTGAGGTAAAAAAAAGTCGCTCGGACCGAACTTATCTCTATACCAAAGTGCTTCGTTTGTCCGTTAGAGGGCTTCAAAGTCTTTTGAAAATTTTAGTTTTTTTGAAATAGCTCAAAGTCGGCTGATTCAAATTCGATGAAATTTGGTGGGTAAATTTCTTATTAAAAGTACTAATTTCTGATGTACATGATAATTTGACGGAAACCCGGGAAGGGGTGAAACTACCCCTACCCTCCATTAAAATCGATCGTAATTGTTGATAGGGTAGCAGGAACGCTGTTCATGTTTTTTTGTTTGAAAGATACATCGTTTTAGCCCATTTTTGGTCTCCTACAAAAATCTGTATCTCTCCGAGGTGCTATGTGATAAAATAAATTAGTCGATGACACCTAACCAAATTTTTATTTCATTCTTTTAATTTGAAATCAAATTTTCAATTGTCAGGTGATTATTTGATCTAGTCTCATAAAGGATGATTAGTATGGTTCGGTTTTTTTTTTCAGGTGTTGCAAACGGTTTTTTCAAACGCAGTAAACAGTTTGCAAAACGACGAGGTTTCAAGAAAAGTTAAAATCATTTTTTTGCGTAGGATGGAACTTTCTAGGTTCCAAACCGGCGCCCACATCGAGCATCTTTTATGAGATTAGATCAAATAATCACCTGACAATTGAAAATTTGATTTCAAATTAAAAGAATGAAATAAAAATTTAGTTATCATCGACTAATTTATTTTATCACATAGCACCTCGGAAAGATACAGATTTTTGTAGGAGACCAAAAATGGGCTAAAACGATGTATCTTTCAAACAAAAAAACATAAACAGCGTTCCTGCTACCCTATCAACAATTACGATCGATTTTAATGGAGGGTAGGGGTAGTTTCACCCCTTCCCGGGTTTCCGTCAAATTATCATGTACATCAGAAGTTAGTACTTTCAATAAGAAATTTACCTACCAAATTTCATCGAATTGGAATCAGCCGACTTTGAGCTATTTCAAAAAAACTAAAATTTTCAAAAGACTTTGAAGCCCTCTAACGGACAAACGAAGCACTTTGGTATAGAGATAAGTTTGGTCCGAGCGACTTTTTTTTACCTCAGTAATCTGTGGTTGCTCCATGTCCATGGAATATTGGGACACCCTGTATATAGCGATTCAATCTTTTTGAAATATTCATACCTAAAGATATTAATAATATTGTGTGTAATAGTAGTTAATTATTGTTAATATAATAAACATATTGAAAACTTTGTTGTTCATTGTTGTATTATAATTCTTCGTCCCAATTTCCTCCGTCTATTCCGTCTAATTAATTTTAAGGGCTTTTCTATTCAGCGTTGATATTTAAAACTCCCGCTATGTTTCACCAAATTTAATTTTTAGTGGCCCCAGTTCATGCTTGGTGGCGCTGCTAAAGTGGACGCAACCTGTTGCAATGCTATAGGTATAGGAGTGTCCGGTATTAATATTTTAACGTATTTGATATTACTTTATTTTAAAATAAATAAGGAGCTCAAAAACTTTGACAGGTTTAGAATGCTATTTGTTAAAGTACGATTTAAATAAAACAAATTTTTTTCAAAATACTCAAAAGTCTCTTGTTTTCATAATAACTCTAAAACTACTAAATATACGTAAAAAATATGGCGCCCTTCAATCGAATATCGAGTATCGTGATCCAGGTCCTGACCTTTTAAATACAGGGTGTCCCAGCTTATTCGAAGCGGTCTCTGTAGGCCGAACGATGAACTTTTTCAAAAAACTTTTTGAAAATTCAAGTACAGAATCACAATGGCCATAATTTAAAATTATTTTGGAGTATACAGACTGTCCCATAATAACAGTGGCATATCAAAGTTATGTTTTTTTAAATGGAATGCTCCTATGTTATTGCATTTTTAGATTGTCTGAGAAGATAAAATAAGATTGGTTTTTACAGTTGGTGTTTAAATTCAGAAGTTTTTGAGTTATAAACAAGTGAAAATCATCATTTTTCAAGTTTAAGACCCTGTACAACGAAAATGGTTCAAGATAGAGAAAAACGGCTTACATGTCCCTATTTTAACTTTTTATGTACTTTGATTTTTTTGGAAAAAATCCATCGTTTGGCCTACAGAGACCGCTTCGAATAAGCTGGGACACCCTGTATATAAATACAGGGTGATTCAGGTTTTACCTACTTAACTCTAGGGAACGATAGAGAATCGAAAAATAATATGAGTTTGCTTCAAGAACTATATTCGTGAAATGCTTCGTTAAGAAAATACAGGGTGTTAAAGTTTTAAGTTCGTATTTTTGAAATATAAAAAAATTGGCTGATTGAAATAATTTGAAATTTTTAACAGTAGTTGTGCTAATTGAAGTACATGATGTGATACTTCCGGTGAAAAATTCTTCACTCCAGTGGCAGAGATCTGGGTGTGTTGTTACCTTTTTTATTAAATAATTTCTACGCCACTGACTTTAATGCAAATTTGTAATTTTTGTTAGATACCTCATATTGTTTAGACAAGAAAAGTCATCGTACGTTTTTGTCGTAGGACGCACTGTTTCCGGGAAACTTCACAATGTAGGAACCCGTACGAGGTAAAATATCATAAAAATCAATGCTATTGAGTTTTTCCAGAAGTTAATCATTTTTGTGATCGTTATTGAACCATAATATGGTTCAATAATGTTGGCACTCATGCAAGCTTTTTGTAATGCAATATTATTGCATTACAAAAAGCTTGCATGAGTGCCAACATTGTGGAATATCTTGAAAACAGTGCGTTCTACAACAAAAACGTAAGATGACTTTTCTCCTCTAAACAATACAAGGTATCTACCATAAATAACAAATTTGCATTAAAGTCAGTGGCGTTGAAATTATTCAATAAAAAAGGTAACAACACACCCAGATCTCTGCCACTGGAGTGAAGAATTTTTCACCGGAAGTATCACATCATGTACTTCAATTAGCACAACTACTGTTAAAAATTTCAAATTATTTCCATCAGCCTGTTTTTTCATATTCCAAAAATACGAAATTTTTCTTAAAACTTGAACACACTGTATTTTCTTAACGAAGTATTTCACGAATATAGTTCATGAAGCAAACTCATATTATTTTTCGATTCTCTATCGTTCCCTAGAGTTAAGTAGGTAAAACCTGAATCACCCTGTATATACCTAAAATAAAAAATTAGAAAATTGTAAATATTGAACCAATTATGCCGTATAGATGAATTATATTATTATTCTTGTATTGGTTTTTAGGTTCTCTCAGGCTTACTTTTGTAGTTATTAATAAATAGTTGACGTTTCGGGATTGATTAATCCCTTGATCACATATTTAATTAATAAAATAGATACAATAAAAATATTTTAGTAAAATGAAAATATAAAAGTATGACATTTACAAGTCAAAATCTAAAAATGGCATATCGTTTGAAACAATGTTTATTTTAGATAATTGTTCTTTTACTATTATTGTTTTTTTTTTTTTTTTTTTGAGTTGGTGTTTGTATGTGTATATTGTTTAAAATAACTATGTGAATGATATTGTTTGGGAAGTGATGCTATTTTATGAATCGTTGGGAGTAAACTTCAGGTTAACTTTTATTGTTTTTCATTATTATTTTTATTTATTTTTAATAAATAATATTTATTGTTGTATTTGTGTGTGTCTGGAAGAGGGTTGTTTTGATATTATGGTTTGATATATTTGGGAAAGGTTTTTGATTTCTGTTCTATCATTAATACTATTTTTTTCATTCTGTATGTGGATCATTTCAAGGATAGTTCTTTTGTACGTGTTGCGTTCTGTGTCTATGATTTCTGTGTTGTCGTATTTAAATTCGTGTCCTGTGTCATATTTGTGTCTATTTAGTGCGGTGATTGCATTTTTTGAGTATTTGTGACCGTTAATTCTTTGTTGTAGGTGTTGTAGTGTTTGTCCTAATAAACGTCAACTATTTATTAATAACTACAAAAGTAAGCCTGAGAGAACCTAAAAACCAATACAAGAATAATAATATAAAATAAAAAATAAATCATTACAAAAATCACCGAAACTGTTTTTCAGCTTCAAACAATAAGTTACCATTTCTACCCGTGGTACGTCCGTACTCACCATTTACCACACGACAGACATCAACATCAATCCATCAGTTGACTAAATTTGAATCTGCACCACATTTCACAATGCAAACACTTTGAAATTATTATTTAAATCTCATTGTTACTTACGCTTAAATATTTTTTACTTATAGCAAATTAAAAAAAAAAGCTAAAACAAAAAAAAATGCGAGTTCCCCATTAAAATTGAAAACGTTCATTTGAATGAGAGAAGATCATCAATTTTTTTTAACCTACATAAACTATAATATAAACTTCTCAAGTTATATTTATGATTAGGAATTGCAAATAGGCAACTGTATTTTGATCAATCGAAAATAATGATTAAGTACTTACTGAACTTTTTTACTGCAGAAAGACGGGCCTGTGTAGAAAATGTAATATGGGTGTCACGAATTACCAAGATAAATGGAGAATAGTGTATATATAAATAATAATGAGATACATAGAAGGATTGGTAGTACCGCAATTGCCGGTAATGTTAAGCTCCCGTACTGTTGTACTTGTCTAACATGGCTGTTCAACAAACAACCTGGACACTTCGTTGCATGGAACTTCGTTAATTACTTTTGATTTTGGTCTCTCCGGATTGTTCGGAGCATAATATGTATAATGTATGTACACAAGGTGATTCACAGTCGATGGTACCTTAGAAGTTTACGGAAAACGAGACATATGATTTTTCTGAAACTTTGTCACTTGAATAATTACTGGTTCTGCTCCCCATCTTTCTAAAATATATTTAGATTTCTAGTTCTTACGATTATACCGGAAATAACTTGGCTACCATCTTTGGTTTTTTTTAACGGAATGTTATATTGTTGCATTTCCAAAATTGTCTTAAAAAATCCAGTAAGAATGTTTTCAACAGTTGCAGTTTAAACTGAGTAGGCTATGAGTTATAAAGAAGTGAAAACCGCAATTTTTCATTTTGAAAGCAGTTTCCATCGGAAACGGCTCATAATATGTATCGTGAACACCCTACATGTCCCTATTGTAACTTTTTATATACTATCCTATGATGTAGATGCCATTTTTACACAGGGTGATGAAAAATCTAATAATTTTCATCACCCTGTATAGAAATTTAAACCACATAATAGAATACCATGTGAAAAGTTAAGATAGGGACATATTATATGCCAATGAGAATTTTATTCTCATTGGACACCAAAGAGGTTTCGAGAGGACGGGGGGTTTCCTTGCAAGTTTTAGTATAAAACCGAAAAAATGGTCAGTAAGGATAAAACTGCGTTTCATAACTCATCAAACTGTTAAGTACCGTAAAACTGTGCGGTGGAATTTCGTGAATAAGTTGAGGTTGGGATGTCGGAAAAAATTAAGATGGTCACGGTGTAAGATTAGTACAATCTTCATCAGATAGAGAATGATGGGTATTTTCACGAAGACGAAATTTTCAAAACCAGTCGTAAGGGTGTATTATTGGAACGTCCAAGTAATAGCCATTTACCTCGAGATGAAGACGCTATTTTCTTTAAGATTTTTTGCAAAACAGCTTTTAAAATATTGTATTATTTAATAAGGCACCTCGCGTTATTAGGCATAGGCACGCGTGTCCAAACTCGCTTTGTCTGCTGTTGCTTTGGGTCAAGTGGTCTGGCTAGCTGCCCGCTCACCGGCGCCGGCGCAGTGCAGAGCAGTGAATCTAACTCCACCCATCCTTAAAGAACAATCCACTGGACTGCGATTGTGTTATTTCGTTTTCTGTTTGAAGGTGTCGTGTCATTATCATCTTATATGTGTTGCGACAGTGCAATGAAAGCATTCGATGCGGTGATTTCATTTATTTACTCAGTTGTGATGGGCTCTAACTGGTGATTTATCTTTTGTTATTTCACCCGGCGAGCTCTGAGTGGCTTCTATGTGTGAATGTGCGTCTATTATCTTACGGCGTGAGAAATGTACGTCATTATTGAACTGAAATCGCAGCATAATGAACGTTTTTTTCAATAGTCGTAGAGAAAAATGTAATATCTTAAACCGTGCTTTCTATCTAACAATATACATGTGTATAATAAGCATTACGATAACAGTAATAAAACAAAGCCGGTTACGGGCTCAGGTAGTCAGATAGTTTACCGTAGATAGTTAACCAACTCTCATCAGTGTGTCAGTGCCGTCAAAATAACGCAGCTTGATATGCAATTCCTGTTAGTTTCAAGTTTCATAAGTTTTTCTTTCTTATATCTTAATTAACTTTATGTAATATACACTTACCATAGTTCACAGTGTGCAGCATAGAACGTGTGCAGTAACCAATCCAAATAATTTTTTTCTGTTGCTCAATTTCTAACAACGGATTTTGTGATTTTATCTCAAATCTCCTCCCCTTCAACACCTTCACAGTCACAGTAAAACTTGAGAAAATTTGGATGTGTTGTTTTCTTTAGACACCTAACTGATGTCTTCAAATGTTGTGATGTGATGGCCTCCCAGAATTAAACAAATTAAAGGATATGTTGCAAACATCGAACTTCGAACAACAGATGAAATATCGGAAAATCAGTTAACTGACTTTCCCGACTGGCCAAAGAGTGTCCCGAAGTCAAAGTTTAAATCGATCGAAATATTATGAAAATTCTTCATAGTTTGTTTCGTCCTCAAACTGAGTCAGTTGATGTTTATTGTTGAACCTGCTTACGAACTGCTTAGGACAGGTGTTTTCACTTTTGTCCTTATCGAGTGACATAGTAATGAAAGTATCCATACAGTCCCTACATCTAGACATTCCTGACATGTAAAATTTTTGTCAATGGTTTTCTCTAAACTTACAGTTTTCAACAAGATTATTTTGCAGGTTTAAACTTGGTTTCAAATATCGTGTATGTTAATTCCGAGACTTACAGAACGAGGATGTTTTTGTTGGAAAACTTCTAAAGCGCTCGAATTAGTAGAGGAGCCTTGTAACGATCGACTTATCCGTCGTAATACACCAATAACGTGCTAGCCAGATCCTGCGAGTTTGAATCTGATTTATTTTTTTGCAATTGCGTCAAGGACTCGATATTTGTAAGGCTTATTAAGTGATTAAGGAAGCGAAAATAATCGAGAAGAGAAGTTTATCGAGATAAACGATACAACTGTACTGTTACAAAGTGCTCTAGAGGAGTGAGATACCGAGTAATAAAATTTGTCCAGGATGGTGGAGACAAATATCTTGAACTAAACTAGTGCGCAAAATAAGGGGAACACTTTTTGGAGTTCGCTCGCCGTCACACCGGTCACTAGATTTTTTTTCATACTTGAATCAAGCGACAATGGTATTCTCGAAGTTCTCCAAGACCCAGGTTTGTGTATGTCTACATTATGGGGTGACGTGACTTGGAATGCACCCATGTATCAAAAACGACTTCGCACGATTTTAAATTGAAATTTTGATATTACCCTGCAACCACCAAAAGTCCAATCACCCTTTAGCAGGCTTGACTGATTCATTCAAACTCCCTGCAGACGCTCTGGTCCAAATGTTTGCCGATATCGTTATTCGTTGTCAAGACACAGTTCTTTGTTGGAACCCCTGCAAAAGTGACCACGGGATTTTCAAAGATGGCTCAAGTTTGAGGCTAATCGATTTTTTACATCTCAAAAGAGGTCACTTAATTGTGAATTGCTCAAAACGTTGGCAACCTCTTCATCTGGTTGCTCTTACGGTTGTTCTTACCACTTCTTTTGTGTTTTTAAAAACATTTTTACGTGTACATTCGGGTTCATTGAAGTTTCTGGCACCCATAGACTCCATTCTTTTGAGCTCTGGCCCCCCCCTATTCGATCCTCCGCAACCTCTTTTAACCTCCTCATGCAAGAATGGTAAAGAGAGAGTTTTTGCATGAAAACAGCTTAGTTTACACATGCGATCGTCCATAAAATGGTTTATTTATACTGTTGAATTGTCTCGCAACTGTAGGGTCAATTTTTGCAGATTTTCACAGCACATTCCAGACCCTTGAAACTTTAAGAATTTTTACTATTTTTTTTATTGACGCAAGATGGAAGGTAGATCAATTCTTTTACTTGCCAATAAAATTCCCAAAATTCACACAGAACGTTATCAACATACGGTCCAAACAAACCGTTATATGTTGCGATGCAGTTTCAAAGGGATATAGATTTAAGGTCGCTATGGTAGAGTGACCGGTTGCTAAGTTAAGACAATATCTCTGAAATACATGATTTGATGCTGCCAAAGAAACATTATTCAATTCAGTGGTATAGAGATCTGGGTATGTCGATACCATTTTTTTTTCTAATAATTTCTACGCTACTGAATTTAATGCAAATTTGTTATTTTTGTTATAGACCTCATGTTCTTTAGAGGTCAAAAGTCATCGTACGTTTTTGTCGCAGGTCGCACTGTTTCCAAGATACTTTACAATGTACAAACCCGTACAAGGTAGGTAAAATATGAAAATCAATGCTATTGAATACTTCCGCAAATTAATCATTTCTGTGAACGTTATTGCAACGTATTTCATTACAAAAAGCTTGCATGGATTCCTACATTGTGAAGTATCTTGGAAACAGTGCATCATACGACAAAATAGTAGGACGACTTTTCTCCTGTAAACAAAATATTAAATTTTCATTAAAATCAAATTTTCAAAAAGAAATGTCATATTTTTTAACCCGAATGCATTTAATAAAACGAAAAAAGCGTAAGTATAGAAAATTTGATGTGTCGAAATTTACATCTCCCTTGCTATAAATTTTAACTTTCTTGACGCTTCGATGATGATGTCGTATTAAATGTCCAGGTCAGTACGACTACCATAGAGCGTCATCTCGGCTATCCGGGGGGCCTTCTACTTCAAATCGGTCTTCTCTGAGTTCTCTGAGACCTAATTGCTTCAGTCGTGTACCTACATGTGTGTACGGCACCTCATCAAGCCGACTTTGGGAATAAAGACCAGGTCAGATCCTGGTCACATCGCGTGTAACTACAAATCACCACTCGATGCCTTGATGTCTTGTTTTTATCATCTTCAAGAGTTTTTATCGATGTAATGTTCTTACTCTTCGAAAATTATGTTTTTTGAATCTTTTTCCTAAGGTTGGTTATTGCTTAATTAGAATTTCTTAAATAACTTTTTTGTCGGTTTCATATTTTGTGGCATACTTGCCTATATCTGGAAGATTTTGTTAAAAAATTTAGAATTTTGGCTTTGCACTAAATCTTATAAATGGCCTTTGCTGGGAAAGTCTTTATTAAATGATACTATTTAAATAACTTTCAGGAACTGTTTTATGAAATGTCGCGTTACCTACATGAATTATTTTCTAGAGGTCATATCATACTATAAACGACTGGTTCCAAATTTCCAAGCAAATATTGACTCAAATTTTGTATTTAGATGAGGTTTGCCGCAACTATGATAATTCTAAATAAATATTTATCAATGGTAATTTAATAATTGTGGTGGAATTCTTTATGTGCGGCCCTTGTTGACTGCTTGAATTGTTTTGTATGTACGTAGTCTTGTCAGATGCAAGGTAAATAGAAATTTCTAATAATTTAAATGAGCTATATAGCATACACACAACAGAAATTCCAATTGTGGTTTTGCTTTGCTAGTGGCATCATCTGGTTTTTGAAGTTTAAATGAAATATTTTGTTACTAGCATTTGTCAATTTTGACTTCACATATAAATTCATTGTTTTTATTACTTGTCTAAAAAAATTATTGAAAGTTAACGGGTTATTTCCTTTGAAACAAGTTCTTTTGTAGTAGTTTTTATAGTTTTTTATTGCCGACGATTCTTTTTGAACATAAAAGTTGACATTCAAATGTAAAAATAAAATCAAATTAAGTCAAATGTTTTTTTAAGCATTAAAAAAAACACTGGGATCACCAATACAGTAATTGGACATTGTCATGTCCAACTTCAAAGTTTGTGCCGCAATTAAAATTGAAAGTTGATCTTCCACCCAAATTAAGATAAATTAGGATTCAACCTCGGAATGTGAGGGAATAAGCTGTAAATTGGTATACACCTTTGTTTGGGCATTCTAAAGGGTGTTAGAAAAATGTCATATTATATACATACAGCGTGCGTGATTCAAGTCGGTCTCTGCGAGCTAAAGATGAATTAAAAAAAATACAAATTCAAATACAAGGTCATAATTCCCATCATTTAACATTATTTTGAACTATACCGAGTGTCTTGTATGAGCGTGACATATCAAAGTTAGGTTTTTTTAATTATTATGTAATTTTTAACAATTGAAAATCAACATTTCTAAAGTTGAACAAAGCAGTATAGGTATACTACGAAAATGGCTCAAGATAGGAAAACGGCTTACATAACCCTATTATTTTAACTTATTATGTACTATCCTATACAAAGTGTTACTAAATAGATCTTCCATCATCTTTTCCATCGTCATCTCTTTGTTTAATTGGCGTGAGCCTCGGAGCGAACATGTCTTGGCATGATCATGTTGCGGGTGTAGCGAAGAGCGCTTCTCAAAAACTTATGGAACCTTTCCGCGCGAAGAAACTTTATTCGCCTGAACAGCACTCCTCTTATATAAGGCTTAAATATAACCATCGTTGGAGTACTTCTCACATGTTTGCAGCTCAGCTCCTAAACATATCCTGAGATTACTTGATTCCATTCAGAAAAGAGCCATCCACTTAACCTGGGTTCAGATACGACAAAACATCTAGATAGTCTTGAACATCGAAGAAAAGTAGCCGACCTAAGCATGTTTTAAAGATATTTTTATAGGAGGTGTTCAGAAGACGTGGCCCGTTTGATCCCACCTAGAACGAGGCCGGGCAGAAATACACGTCGAGCGGCAGTAGCTCATCCATACCAGGTTCAGCTCGTTACAACTCGCACCATCTTATTTCAGACTTCTTTCATGTACAGAACCGCATCACTTTGGAATAGCATTCCAAAGAGCGTGTTTCGTTGACCAATACAACCTGCAAAGATTCAAAGCCAAGTGAATCGACATCTATGACGCTCAAGGGGCGGTCCATGAGCATCATAGGGATTTCTCTTTAATATACTTTAATATACTAATTTTAGAATTTTAGACTTTGGAACAGCATTCCGAGCAAAGTGTTTCCTGAGAAATACAACCTACAACGATTCAAAGTGAACGTGGATCGATATCTCCGCTCATGCATCGCTCCCAGAGCGCAGTTCCCTGCAGTTCATGTGTCTTTTCAATAAAAAACAACAAGAGCACCATACATAATTTGGAGGACGTGTAGATGAAGCTTATCAAGAAAATTAAAATAAATTTTTCAAAATATTTTCACAACAGGAGATTGCTTATGCGTTTTTGAATTTGTGGAATTTGTTGAATATGAATTTGTTTTTTATTGTATCTTTCTACAGAGTGAATTCGGAATTTTTGCGTACAAGTTTTTTGGAACAGGTATTACCCGTATTTGGAAAAATATTTGGATATAACCGAAGCGCAGGTGGCGTTTCGAATCCGGGGTCACCGTACACCTTTTGTCCCGTTAAAAAATGTTGAAGTGTTTTTTTATTGGTTTTTTTTGTTGGAATGCCAGCATTTTTTCAAATTTATTTTACTGTATGAGAAGTTGAAGGGCTTGTAGATAAAATTGAAATATGAAGACAGTTGAAATAATTGTTTTTTCTAAAATGTTTTTTAACCGAGATACAGAGTAGAGTGTCTGAGTGTTGATTTAGAAAACAGGCTTTTCGACACCCACTATTTCGGTTAAAAAACATTCTCAAAAATGTCAAAAATTAATTTATTTGAACTTTCTTCATATTTTAGCTTTATCTACAAGCCCTTCAATTTGTGGTACCTTCCTACTACTGGTACTTATCTTAGAGTAGCAAATAAAAAAATAAAAATAAAAAATAATGAAAAGATGAAAAAAGTAAAAACCACATTTGAATTTTTATTGAAAACCTATCGAAATTTTATAAGTGTGCGTTTTCATAGCAATTTAATCTGGCATTCCGAAAAAACAATAAAAAAAATAAAAGAGTTCAAAAATTTTTCCAAATACGGGTTATTAAATAGAAAACCTATACGTATACAAAAATTCAAAATAGTTTTTGGTCCATTCAGAAAGATACAATAAAAACTTGTTTCGTAAATAGACATTTGAACACATTCGGAAAAAAAAAGTATTTTACAGTCTTTTTCTATTGGTTTTCCTCTTTTGTCAATTGCTTTTCCTTATTTGTCAAATGAGTTTCCCCCATTTATTAAACGTCAGTTTGATTTTTCAATTCAAATTCCTCTTTTGTCAAATGAGATTCCTTTTATATCAAATGCTTTTCCTTTTATATCAAATGCTTTTCCAATGTTTATATTACTGTCACTGTACGTAAATGGGAAAAGCAATTGACATAAAGTGAAACTGATTTGACATAAAAGGAAATTGATTGCTAAATCAATGACTATAATCATTGATAGATAGAAAAATAAGAAAATCATTTGACAAATAAGGAAAAGCAATTGACAAAAGAGGAAAACCAAAAGCAAAAGACTGTAATTTTCTTATTAGTATTTTAGCTTTACCTACACGTCCTCCAACTTATGGTATTTATAATATTTATTAGAGAATATTTAGGTATTTAGCCAACTATTTAGATACCTTGAAGATTGCAAATGGTAAAATTGCAATGTTTTGGTCATACCTATAAATTCGCTTGTCCTGGGACCCAGTGTATATTTTTTAATTTTCAATCTCATGTCTGAATTAATTCGTCTTTCTCAACGAAACATAAGCTAAACTTTATAATTCCATGTATACACACCTAAACTAGAAAAAAAACCATCTATAGGATGGCTATCTGACATTTTTTTAAACACTGTTTTACCAAAAGACTTAGCCAAGCGGCTTTAAAAGACCTTAGCTCCAGTCACTGCAAGTCCAAGTTGGTCTGGAACTGTCAACTAACCGTGAATGCTCATGCAAAGAGCAACGAAGTAGGTAATTCTGGTCTGAATTCCGGGTCATGCTGGATATTGAGAGAACGAACTTACCGACTTTCTTGCTAGGAAAGGTGCCGAATCTGAATTTACCGGACCAGAACTAGCATTTGGCATATCACCGGATACTGTTAAAACAACAATACGAAACTGGGCTGAGAGGAAAGTCCTCCAGCACTGGCAAAACACACCAAGATTGGACCATTCGAAAGCCCTCACAAAGGGTACTTCGAAGAAAAGGACCAAAGATCTATTGGAGCTTAACAGTAAAGAAATGAAAGCCCTAATATGCCTATATACTGGGCACTGCAAACTGAATCATCATCTGCATAGGATGGGCTTAGCGATCAGCGCTGAATGCCGCCTACGCTTGAAGGATGACGAAACAGCAAAAGACGTCCTATGTGAGTGTCCTGCTTTGGGAAAGACCCGATTACAAACCTTCGGGAGAGACTTTTTCATACCGGATGACCTGTGGATACATTAACAACAGTCAAGATGGTCAACTTCCTCAAAGAGGCTGTCCTGATGAATTAATGTAGCACGACTAGATGTGAGCCACAATAGACCTTCGGTCGCAGTGGAGGTGTCAGAATGGCCCACTCACGAATTCACGATAAATCTAATCTAATCTACCAAAATACTTTTTTTATTGCAAAATTACACTTGTTTATTCTTTTGAGACTAACAACATAAAACTGTCAATCACAAAGCAGTGTTTCCATGTTTTCCAAAGTGGTGATTTTATTTTTTAATTTTTTTTTTAATGGTAGGACCGGGCAGGGCCAATATCACATATGGGCTCCACCGAAAGTTTTTTAAACGAATTCAGTGACATGTCATAATATAGAAGAATTAGAAGTCATTTATTTTTGTTCAATTCTTGTTTATTTTTGGAAAAAACCTGTTTATAACCTGTATACCTAAGTCCTACTATAGGTAATACATAAACAATTTTTTCCTTATGGTATATAAGCCGGAAATATTCGAGCCGTTCTATGTCACTTTCTCATTGGCTTGAAAATTGCTAGTGTTTATATTTTATAATGATACATCTTCAATGCTATTTCCAAATAACACAAATTAAATGAAAACAAATGAATTCAATCCTATATTGTGATATATCTCATTGAATTCGTCTTTTCAATTACTTTCCGATAAGCCGGTGTAATATAGGAAGGATGAAAAGTTGCATTTTGCAAAATTTCACTTTTTTAATTCTAAAAAAAGACCTTTTGGTGAAAACGGCGTTCAAAAAAGAGGATCAATAAATTCGTAACACGCGCGTGATCGGAGACCCATATGACACACGTCCTATTCAGTGGTTTTAGAAAATTGAATAAGTTATAGGCTAATTTGTATTTAACAAAAAGCAACTTGTTATAAACCTGTATATAAATTGTAATCCATTTTGGAATTAATATACAGGGTGTCCCACGACATGACTGCCATAGCTTAAGGGTAGGTGTAGTTTTTCAAGGCGATTCAGGATCTGGTTTTGAAATTTTCCCGAGGCCCTTCGTTTCGATTATATATGGTGATTTGTGCAATTTGCCGAAATATATGATGAGCGATATCTTTTGAACGAATTCAACGAAATTTGGTAGATATACTAATGGGTAATTCTACTAATGACACTTAATACCTCGCATTTTTCGCCGATTCGAAAACTGCAGGGCCGTACTATTTTTTTGATATCTTTCGGCTTTGTCGAAAAGTTCACCTTGTATGCATTTTATTGAAAGTTTGGTGCCATTTTCTAAAACTACGTGAAAAATGCTACAATTGTGGCAAAAAAATACTTGGCATCATTAAACTGAATCGAGAAGAAAATTTAGTTTTTTTAGTTTTTTATTCGGGATTTCAATTCATGTGTTGTTAATAATTTAAGAAAAATCAAATGTGATTTTTTAAAATTTGCGAATTTTGTAGTTATTTCAAATAAAATTACTTTATCTAGAGATTTAACCAAGATTGGGGACCCTTCTACAGATTGTTTCGAGCTAAAAATAAGTTTTAACAGCAAAATAAATAACACAATTTATCACATTACCACATATAGTAGAGTGCAGAATAGGGTGAAACGTGTCATCCTGTGGGCCTTTCAAGACTAAAAGCTACGACCTGTGGCAAATGGAAGCTTATGTCATTAATATACCCCAAAAAAATTCGTCCAGTAATCGTCCTGTGCAAAAGGGCACTATCCAAAATTTTCGAGTTTTTTCTATAAATCGATAGTATAGAACTGATGCGAATTTTTGGTATTTTTTCCACTTCATATTTTGTAGGCGTTTGCCTATAAAAAAATGAAAACAGATCTCGAAAAGCGTTGGCTCTTATGGAGCCAGGCGGTCTTCAAGAAGCGATATCTCCGTTCGAAGTGGCTGAAAAATTAATTCAATTTTAATACTTCGGCTGTTTATCAACGATTATCTCAAAAGCGGTAACTCTGATCGAAAAATGGTCTTATAAATAATTATTGCTCTATTATTTGTGATTAATGTGGTCGTATTTTCATAATTTTACACCTAATAATTAATGAGAAAAGTTATTAAATGTAAAGCGATGCGTAATTAAGACGCTCGAGTTCTCGCTCCAACTGTCGGCCAGCGGTCCGACTGCCGCATCACCCTCCCTCACTCTATAACAATGGCGCTCGATATTTGAAAGCTCGAAATGTTAATAAAATATCCTACATCAAACATAATGTTAAGTGTAAAATTTTAATTGAGATCAGCATCAATATCAGAAATATTATTACAGATATTCAATAATAATATTATTAAATATTATTATTTATTACTTCAATATACATATAAATCAGCTTCAAGCTTTAATACAGAATACATCCAAATCCTATATAGATAAGTATGATAAAAAATGAAAAAAGTAAAAAATTATTCATATCCGACTCAAAAATTGTCTCTACTTCGGAGACGGAGGTAGCAGCTGACGAAACCGTAGCATTATTTCGACAGGATTTTTGGCCCATGCAGCGACAAGATCCTATGCAAGTCAATTTGTTTTTTTTTTACAACCACACCGCCTTGCTGTACAATCTGAAATACAAGCACAGTCATTAAGAAAAAAAGCATTTTGATATTATTATTATTATGTTTGCATACCTTTTTTACATTGACACGTTGTTAAGAATGTTGTCATTTTGGGAAAACTTGGTAATGATTGGAAGACTGCAATGATTTGATTGTCGGCTAACTTCCATCCGAATTCTGTGTAGTCAGGTAAGTCCTGGACAGATCGTAGACTATTTAACCAAATGTAGGTTTGATAATATGCACGAAGGCAATGTTGATAAAGGCTGTATTCTGTTGGGGGGAGTTTATCTAAAGTTTTAGAAGCAGCTAATAAACCTCGCAGATGATTTATAGAAGTTATATTTTCGTTTGCCGTATAAAGTTTCAGGACAAAATTGTGAACATTTGAGAAAACTGTTTTGTTCCATGTCTCTCCAAAATTTTCCAGAAGATAATGATAAGTTACGTACGTTTTCCAACAAACTTTTTTCCCAAAACCTGCAAATTGACTGCTTGTATCGCACCCTGTCAGTGCATGAAAAGCTGGGAGGTTTTTAATCAGGCGTTGGTCTAAATTGATTTTGTGTATGGGAATGAACCGAACACTGCCTTTTTTACCAACCTTCATCCACATTTCAGGAATTAAATGTTCTTTGAAATGTACCAGTAGTACTAATACATCAGTATCGTTACATTCAATGATACATTTCTTATACCCAGCTTTTTTTGCTGACAGAATGTGCAGTAAAATTCTTGCATCTGCTTCCTCCTGATTTGATATCAATAGGTCATCATCCAAGAAAAAATTACTTTTATATTGGTGAACATCAGAGATCTACCACTTGTTACAAACTCTATATTCTCTTCCGCTGAATGTTTTAATGCCTCATTTGACAAAAAATTGGTCAATTGTTTTTTATTAAATGTTGAATTGATGAACATATTCTACTGATTAGGCAATGTAACGCTTCCAGTATCGATTATTTTATTTATTGAATCTGTGCCACCTCTCTTCATTCGAGTTGCATTTTTGATTGAATATTCTTCATAATGATCGAATACTAGGTCTATACGTTGTGATTTTATGTCACGCTTGAAGATTATTTTTGAGAATATTTTAGAATAATCGCCAAATGTTCTTGAATTTAATGGCTTACCTAGTTTCTGAACTACAGACATGCCATCAAATATGTGACAAATTTTTTCACAGCTACTGCTGTTTAAAGTACTACTTCTCTCTTCTCTACTTTAGCTTTCGATTATTTCCCCTAAATCACTTTTATTTGAGGGTGTAGCTAACATACCATTTGCAGCAAGCGACATGGGATATGTTGTTAGCTCATGTTTGAAAATTTCCTGGTAATCTATATTTCTTCCCATTTCTTTTGCCGCAAGTAACCGCTGTACAATTTCTTGACCCTGCATGCGACTCTTGCTTTTCTGTTTGTTTTCAGTTTTTGACTTCTCCAATTGTTATTTATTCAAATTTCTCCGAAGTAGAGACTATTTTTGAGTCGGATAGTGAATAATTTTTTACTTTTTTTATTTTTTATCATACTTATCTATATAGGATTTGGATGTATTCTGTATTAAAGCTTGAAGCTGATTTATATATTTAAGTAATAAATAATAATATTTAATAATATTATTATTGAATATCTGTAATAATATTTCTGATATTGATGCTGATCTCAATTAAAATTTTACACTTAACATTATGTTTGATGTAGGATATTTTATTAACATTTCGAGCTTTCAAATATCGAGCGCCATTGTTATTGTGTTGATTGTGGGCGAGGGGAAGCGAAGCGCTTCCTCCCCAATTTTGCTTGCATTTAGAAGTGATCGTTCCATTGTTTTACTGAAAAGTGAAAATAGTATTTATGGATATGTATAATAAAAAATTATCTTCATTGTGAGAAAATACCTGGAATAAATTTAATTGATCCTGTATATTTACTTATTATTTACAAGAAATAACGTTCCATGGATATTAAACAGAGCCATAATATTTTAAAATAATATTACTTGCCGCGCTTATTATGCACCTATCCTGGCGTATTACGATGATAAGGGGAAGTGCAGGGTGAGGGAGGGTGATGCGGCAGTCGGACCGCTGGCCGACAGTTGGAGCGAGAACTCGAGCGTCTTAATTACGCATCGCTTTACATTTAATAACTTTTCTCATTAATTATTAGGTGTAAAATTATGAAAATACGACCACATTAATCACAAATAATAGAGCAATAATTATTTATAAGACCATTTTTCGATCAGAGTTACCGCTTTTGAGATAATCGTTGATAAACAGCCGAAGTATTAAAATTGAATTAATTTTTCAGCCACTTCGAACGGAGATATCGCTTCTTGAAGACCGCCTGGCTCCATAAGAGCCAACGCTTTTCGAGATCTGTTTTCATTTTTTTATAGGCAAACGGCTACAAAATATGAAGTGGAAAAAATACCAAAAATTCGCATCAGTTCTATACTATCGATTTATAGAAAAAACTCGAAAATTTTGGATAGTGCCCTTTTGCACAGGACGATTACTGGACGAATTTTTTTGGGGTATATTAATGACATAAGCTTCCATTTGCCACAGGTCGTAGCTTTTAGTCTTGAAAGGCCCACACATTTCATTTTTAAGCGACTTTCGAAGCTCTGAGCACTCTACTAATAGACAAATAAGTATCCACATAAACGAAACAGGAAGAAAAATATCAACACAAATGTTGGGAAGAAAAACTACAATCCAGTGCAGGTAATGGTCAAGGAGACCACCATCAAACTCAACACATTTCCTTGACCTTGAAATTAATCTAAAAACCATTTTTAAAAATCGCTTCATTGAAGTAATTTCTCAAAATAAAATTTCAAGATAGATTTTCTGACCTGACTTGACCTGACCTGACCGCCTCATTGGTCCGTTTATAATGGAAGATCGTCTCACAGCCAGTCTCACACGAATGGCTGTGAGACGATCTTCCATTATAAACGGACCAATGAGGCGGTCAGGTCAGGTCAAGTCAGGTCAGAAAATCTATCTTGAAATTTTATTTTGAGAAATTACTTCAATGAAGCGATTTTTAAAAATGGTTTTTAGATTAATTTCAAGGTCAAGGAAATGTGTTGAGTTTGATGGTGGTCTCCTTGACCATTACCTGCACTGGATTGTAGTTTTTCTTCCCAACATTTGTCTCACAGCCAGTCTCACACGAATGGCTGTGAGACGATCTTCCATTATAAACGGACCAATGAGGCGGTCAGGTCAGGTCAAGTCAGGTCAGAAAATCTATCTTGAAATTTTATTTTGAGAAATTACTTCAATGAAGCGATTTTTAAAAATGGTTTTTAGATTAATTTCAAGGTCAAGGAAATGTGTTGAGTTTGATGGTGGTCTCCTTGACCATTACCTGCACTGGATTGTAGTTTTTCTTCCCAACATTTGTGTTGATATTTTTCTTCCTGTTTCGTTTATGTGGATACTTATTTGTCTATGTGGTAATGTGATAAATTGTGTTATTTATTTTGCTGTTAAAACTTATTTTTAGCTCGAAACAATCTGTAGAAGGGTCCCCAATCTTGGTTAAATCTCTAGATAAAGTAATTTTATTTTATTTATGTTCCATTGAGAAATGATCTTCCAATAATTACTGGATGAAGTTCCTATTAATGTAAGACAACGAATGTGGATTCAGCACGATGGCGTACCTCCACACTTTGGTCGACAAGTAACAGAATTTATTAATCAAAATTATACAAACCGGTAGATTGGAAAAGGTTCTGCAGTTCCTTGGCCAGCAAGGCCACTAGACTTTAATCCCCTGGATTACTTTTTATGGGGAAGACTGAAAAGTTTAGTTTATGCAGGAAATATTGAAAACAGAGAACAACTCCCAATAAACAATTTTCATCACTTTAAGTAACAGTCAGTTTTTATAAGGGGTTTATTAGGGTTCCGCGTTTGTATTAGAGGTTTATAAAATTACTATTGGTACCCAAGTTATGTAGTGGTTACATAAAATTACTATAAGGCTCCAGACCCAAAGGTTTTATAAAGTGGTAACGGGAACCTATTCATCACTAGCTTATATAACTTATAGTAATGGTTACTATAGGTTATATAATGCATTTTTATAATAGTTGCGGTTACCAACTTATAAATCCAATAGTGTCGAGTTCCTGCGTATGTTCAGGTGGTGACACGTATAAAACTAAATCACTTCACAGTAAAATCAATTACCATTATAAAATCCAAGAAGTGCTGTTGGTGTTGAAAATCACTATTATAAAACTTGATCAGGATAATTTTTCAGGTTAGGTCTTAATCATAAGCAACGTTTCAGTAAACCTATAGCTGTGGAAAGATGGAGACAATAAATAATTGGAAAAAACTTAAAAAAAAAATAGTGGTAAAACAATAACGCTTTCTGAACGACACATTTGCCCTAATGGTATGATGAAGATAGAGACATCCATGTTATTTAGGTACCAAAATCTAATCTGTAAAAGTATTAATATTATTCAGGCTAATAATTATTAATTAAAAATTGTTCTGAAACGAACGCATTATAAACAAAACCAATTCACCAGATCTGGCCACAGGTAAGTGGCGTTGCGGTGGTTGCTTCTACCTTTTGGTGATTATGATGGCTCATAGTAACGAGAGTCACCCTAAGTTATATACCGTCACTTTTAGCAACTGTGAACACCGTAAGTTTTATATCGTCACTTTTAGTAACTGTGAACACCGTAAGTTATATACCGCCACTTTTAGTAACTGTGAACACTAACAGATACATAATGGTTCCACAACGGCCTCTGACGTCTTATAGGTACAGCCGCCATATTTTTGATACATTTCTGTAGACGCCATGACACAGGGCGGAAGAAAATTTCGAATAAATGAATCAAACAGCAGTGTCATACAGAATAATCGTTCATATTTCATCAAGGATCGACTAATGTGTCACTTTACATGTTGTTTTTAAGAAAAATAAACTAGTTTTAGAAACAAGCTAACAAAAAATTACATTTTGAAATTTTGAATTATTTATGATATTAAGGGCCCTTTAATTATTTAGAGGTACAAATGAAAATCATACAGTCCAAAAAAATTCGCAGTACAATTTTAGTCATTTCGAGTGTCTGATGGCGAATCTCAATAATATCAGTTTGTTTATACGTAGAATATGACTAGTAGGTGCGTATATAATACTTTCATACTTCATCTTCGATGCAACAGGCGATTTGCCGTTAAGAGGTGTTTATATTCTATATGATTACCTTAGTTTCCCACAAACTTACAAAGAGAAACGTAAAATATGGTGATAAAGTACAAGAGCAAGCAGGATAACAAATAAACGATCCAGTTGCCGAAAGGTTGTGGTTACTATTATAAACAAAGTTTATAAAGGTTGCGGAAACATTCTTGTTACTTGATTAAAGACTCATGAGTTCTATTAAGGGGTTTATGAGTAGTTATATTAAGGTGGTGGATATGTTTCTATCACCGTTCTTATAAAACTTAAAGTTATATAAGGTTACCAAACATTAGGTAACGGTAACCCTTATAGAGTCCGCCATTTAAGCTCTTTAAGGGGTATATAGAGGTAACTGAAACGTTGTCGTCGACCATTTATGTTACTAAAAGTTTTATAATTTAGTGATGGTGATATTTCGAGAACCTTTATAAAACAAAAATTGTTTATTGGGCTAGTCGTTAGAATCATGGATGCCGCAGAAACTATTCGTGCTGATCCCAAGACTATTGGCAGAACTACCATTTCAATACTAAGAAGAGTAGACTGTGTATACAGCAACTGGGTGGACATTTTGAGCAAGTACTTCAATAAAGGGATTTTAAAAAAATGGTTTTTAGATTAATTTCAAGGTCAAGGAAATGTGTTGAATTTGATGGTGGTCTCCTTGATCATTACCTGCACTGAATTGTAGTTTTTCTTCCCAACATTTGTGTTATTATTTTTCTTCCTGTTTCGTTTATGTGGATATTTATTTGTCTATGTGGTAATGTGATAAATTGATTGATTGATTGATTGATTGATTGATTGATTGATTTATTTATTTTGCTGTTAAAACTTATTTTTAGCTCGAAACAATCTGTAGAAGGGTCCCCAATCTTGGCTACATCTGTAGATAAAGTAAATTTATTTGAAATAACTACAAAATACGCAAGTTTAAAAAAATCACATTTGATTTTTCTTAAATTATTAACAATACATTAATTGAAATCCCGAATAAAAAACTAAAAAACTGAATTTTCTTCTCGATTCAGTTTAATGATGCCAAGTATTTTTTTTGCCACAATTGTAGCATTTTTCACGTAGTTTTAGAAAATGGCACCAAACTTTGAATAAAATGCATACAGGGTGAACTTTTCGAAAAAAACCGAAAGATATCAAAAAAATAAGTACGGCCCTGCAGTTTTAAATCGGCGAAAAATGCGAGGTATTAAGTGTCATTAGTAGAGCATATCTACCAAATTTCGTTAAATTCGATCAATTCGTTCAAAAGATATCGCTTATCAAAGATTTCGGCAAATTGCACAAATCACCCTGTATAATCGAAACGAAGCTTGGGAAAATTTCAAAACCAGATCCTGAATCGCCTCCTACAATACCCTTAAGCTATGGCAGTCATGTCGTGGGACACCTGTATAAAAAATATTTGATTATCTGAAACAACATTTATTCGAAAAAAAGTTCGTACCTAAAATCGAGAAAGAAATTTTGTAAGCATTTCCTGTATAGTTTCTCTGAGTAGCGATACTTCGTGTAATGCGCCACCAAACCACCAAACCACCCGCTTCGAAAGATACAGGAAGGGAGACAACAGTTGATGCTTTATAATACATAGTTAGGAGTGAGGCAAGGGGAAACAATAAAGACCGCATTGTTATCCTATTGACGATACGTGAGAACGCCGCACGAACACACCCAAGACCGGTTGTGCAGTCTGTTGTAAGAGAAATGACACTAAAAATTAATCTTCTCTAATAATCCAACAAAATTTGTAATATTTTGCAATCGCTGGATGCTAGATTGCAAATTCGAAGAAGAAAACACTCGAGAAAACATAAAAAAACAATTGTCGCTCATCTGGACTTTGGTACTTTGATTAGGAATAAATAAAACCGAGATTAAATTAATGATTGAATTAAAGTTACCTAAAAATAAACCTTCATAAAGTAGAATGAAATCTCAAAATGTTCAAATTTATATGTATATTAATTAAAAAATGGTAAGCAAATGTGTCGTGAAGACCAGCCTGGTTAATCGTCGTACTGACCGGGGAAACGCAAAGTATATTGGCGGCGTTGCAGAGCCTCGTCGTAAGTTGAAACATACAAAATCTTATACAGGGAGAGTTCTTGAAAAAAGTATTGTTACCTATTATAGTTCAGTTCGTAACGGGAAGAGACCTTATCAGCTATGCCGGCTAGAGTAATGCGGGGAATAAATGTAAGGAGAAATCAGATGTCAGTAACATAATAAGACTTGCCAGTGTTAAAAGATTTCTTCTGAATACAATTGTTATCTATTTTATGTGTATTTGAATAAGTGTAATATGGTACAGAAAAATTAGGGTTTGAATTCAAAAAAAATCCGGGCAGCAATTTCATAGTGTAATCACACTTCTGATTTTCTTGTTGCCAATGTTTAATTATTAAGCGACCGATTTCGCTCAAAAAATACATAAAGGCAAGCGTGAAGCAGAAAAGAAAACGGACTTTTTGGGTAATTCGGATAAAACTATAACAATACAAAAATGAGTAGGTATAAAGTAGGTGGTGGCCTAACCTTCCTATTATTACTCCCGTAAAAAAATCACAATAATTATCTCAAGCTATACCTAGATAAACAAACATCTACTAATAAAAATCCGTCTCTGGATTGCCAAAAGCACCTTGAATTAATCAGTATAATTAATTATAATCAAAATTCACTGTGAGTGTGCTTATTAGAAAACTCCAAACGTCTGCGGGAAGAGCACTGACAGAAAAATATTGCTGTTCTGTGATGACAGTAGTGTCTGCTGATTGATTACGGTGGGCCGACCCATAAAAAGGACATACTACAAAATTCTCAAACTGGAGAGATAGAACCCCGAAGTTTCACTTTCACAATAAGAATAGCTGAGTAGGAGTAGCTAAAAGTGACATGTGAATTACGTAAACGCCAGTTTTTAGCCTCTATGATTGGCTTAAAAACTGTGTAAAAAATGTGTTTCAATAATATAGGATGTAGTTGGCGCCCCGGTGCAAATAATTTTTTCGATGACAGGAACTTTTAAATGTTGTGGGTCTTAAAGATAATTAATTTTTGATTAAATTATGTTCCATAATTTTTTTTATAAATCTGATATGAACGAAGATGTTTAGGATTTTTTTTTTTTTAATTATAAATATTTTTAATATATTTAAGCAGATTTTAATTTAATTGTAGTAATACAAATTTTAGTGATAAAACGCTCGTGTAGCGCTAAATTATTACGTTCAGTGTCGTCTCAGGGGGCGCCTTAACAAATAATATTAGACAAAAATAAGACGCCACTGAATTTTTGGTAATTTTTATATTTTTTTCGGATTAAGTAATTAAAAATATCATTTTCTTGTCTGTTGTCGAGAAATAAAAATAAAAACAATAATTATTGTAATATTGCAATATTATTATCAATAAATAACGAACACTCAGTGTTAGTGTCAGAATTTGCAATTCCTTCATTTTTAAAATAAAAATGATTATTTTCCATGGATATGCAGTAAAATTGTGTTTATTTTTATTTCTCGAAAACGAAGCAATAAAAACAATTTAGCAGACAAGAAAAAGATAATTATATTTTTAGTTGCTTGATCCGAAAAAAATATAAAAAATACCAGAAATTCAGTGGCGTCTAATTTTTGGCCAATATTATTTGTTAAAATGCCGTATGAGACGTCACTGAAGGTAATAATTTAGTGCTACACAAGCGTTTTATCATTAAAATTTGTTATACCACAATTAAATTAAAATCTGTTAAAAGAAATTAATAATATTTATAATTAAAATTCTCGTTAAAAATATAAAATAGTAATAATTCCAAATAGGTATCTCCGTTCATATTAGATTTATCAAAAAATTTTATTGGACATAATTTAATCAAAAATCAATTTTCTTTAAGACCCACAACATTTAAAAGTTCCTGTCATCGAAAGAATTCTTTGCACCGTGGCGCCACCTACATCTTGTATTATTCAAACAGATTCACACAGTTGTGAGAAGCCAATCATAGAGGCTAAAAACTGGCGTTTACCGAATTCACATGTCACTTTTAGTTTTCGAAATAATTCGCCTGGGAGTTTTTATTGAAATACCCTGTATATTTACTTAGTTATGATGCTTAGCATACAGGGTAGTACAAAAAAAATTTATAAGAGTAAAGTACCATTGTTTTTGAAGATATTAAAAAATATATAGGAAAAAGTGGTTTAGAATTAAAATTTAAAGTCAGATATGAATTTGTAGATATATTTTTTTATATTTCAAGGTACCTACATTCTGCCCTATATAACTGCTACTTTTAGGTAAAGCTATGAGTAACAACAAATTACCATTAACTTCTGTACTAAATTTTAAATTTTTGTTTGACATGAATTATTTTTATCACATTTTTCGACTTCGCACTTGCTACCTGAAAAGTCGAATGAAATAAATACATCCTGTATACCCACTAGTCACTAGTTTCGATGGTCATAGTCGATGGTCTCACAACTGAGATTTCAGTCATATAGATGTTTTCTCAGTCAAATCAAAGGCGATCGTTAGATATCGGCAAATAATTCACAGTTGGATACATATCGCCATCAATCGTGAGCAACTGGTTGCCTTGCCTTGTATAGACTAGAGTCCCTCGATATACAAGAGTCTGGTCATACGGTCTCCGGCAGCCATGTTTATCCTGTTTCACCGAAAAAATGCATTGATGAGATAGCCGCTTAGCACTAAAACAATTAAAATACGCGTTATTTTGCATATTATTTATACAGTGATTTTTTTGATGGTGACTATGGGAATGTTAAAGGATCTTGTAAAATCGTTTCCACATTATCTCTTGTTTTACCTCGAGTTTTACCTTGATTTACTGCGTATTCTTCAAAACAATGTTAAATGTAGTCAAGTTCAAAAGTGAGGTTTTTCATTTATTAACCAAGCAACATTAACAATAAATATTCCTCAATACGAAAATGTAAATAGAGATTTTATATAATATTATGCGATATTAAAAAAAAAGAGTTTTTATTACGTAAATAAGTACCTACCCAAGTTTTAAAGCTTGCAGTAATAAATTTAAATATAATTGGACTCACGGATTAAAAATCCTAAAGGGTGATATACTGAAGGGTAATAAATATATAGTTTTTAGAAGTGAAGCGGTCAGGCTTGTTCTTTATTAGACAGGTTCTATGTAATTCGAGCATCCCAATAATACTAAACCACAGTCTAAAATCTATTCAACTTCGCATTTCATTATTTTATAAATGATTCAGTAAAATGTTCATTATTATTCTTTCTAACTTTTGATAAAATATATCTGGAAGTATTAGATTAAAGCGAGTTTCTATAATTTTATATTGAATTTTAAAGGGTAATTTAATTTTTTTTTTCACTATTGCAACAATAACTAATTGCACAACGACCAGGCATTATTTATAACCTTATAGGTATATGCAATTCGATGAAAAAAATTAATTAGTAGTCATTTTCGAGACCGGCTAATGCTAATCTTATGGCACTCGTCGGAGCTAAAAGGATAAAAATGGCCGCCGAGGCGGCTAACCAATCAGAAAGATGACCGCGTATGGCCAGACTCTTATATATCGAGGGACTCTAGTATAGACCTTCTCGGCGAAGGAAGGGTAAAAAAATTACTCGAAGGGAACACTCGAAGTATTCCCTTTATTCTGGGACACCTGTAGATAGGATTACACCATACCTCGACTTCACATCCTGAAAATTCATTTGTTTATGTACCTAATTTATTTTCTTTTATTTTGTGTCTAGTTGTTTATTTCTCTGTGTAGTTTGTTGAAGATTTCTTGTTTTTCATTTTATATGTATATCTACTAGTGATCTGTTGGTTGTTTTGCTGTGTTTTTGAGCCAGTAAGTACATAATACGATTATGTCTCGGATTATGTATATTATTATTCATAGTTGATACCAGATAGTCGTGACTCGACTAGTTAGACAAAGAGCAGTGGTTATTGGGTGCTGAGTCAATAAAAAGGCCATAGTTACATCAACTGTGTATTTCTATGTTGCAAGCTTTCGGAGGAAACTGCCCCCCTTCATCAGGCTAGAAACAGTTCAGTTGTGGCACATGAGTTGTTGTATAATTGAAGAATGTAATATTGGGTGTCATTATAAAATGGATTAGAATTTAATTTAAAATAAGATGTTACATTATCAGACCACCCTTGTGTTAAAACTCGTCAAAATGGCGTGTTGTTATCGCCGGACCATGCCTTCAGGACGACTCAAGAGCCGACTCAAGAGTCGTCCTGAAGGCATGGTCCGGCGATAACAACACGCCATTTTGACGAGTTTTAACATATTACATTATTACATTCTTCAATTATACAACAACTCATGTGCCACAACTGAACTGTTTCTAGCCTGATGAAGGGGGGCAGTTTCCTCCGAAAGCTTGCAACATAGAAATACACAGTTGATGTAACTTTGGCCTTTTTATTGACTCAGCACCCAATAACCACTGCTCTTTATTATTCATATGTATATTATGTATGTATGTATATTATTTATTGCTTGATGAAAATTTTAGAAATCGGTAATAATGGGGCTATCCTAGTCAGAACCAACATAGGGTTATATTAACATCATTCGGCTTAACATGCTATTTTTTTAAGTGGAATAAAATTTTTGGTCATTATTTACATCCGCGGCTCCTACAGTTTCACTATGGCACCTATATAGGGGTGGAGAACATACCTATACTAACACCAGAAATTATTCATTTGCTTTGCAAATGAAAGGGAAAGCCACAACACGGCCTAAAAATACGGTTTTGAGAGTGCGGAGAGAGTGCGGTCCTGACAAGAAGCGTCGATTAGATGCCGCGAATCACGGAAGTACCCACTTCAAGCGCTTCGAAGCGTGCAGTACCGGACTGGCGCGATATCCGCTTTCACATATCGTGTCCAGTCCACAGGGATTGATGTGATGATTTTTGGAATATAAATGCAAAATAAATGCAAAATTCAAAGTAAAAACCGTGCTACTGTTAATCTCGAAGATTTTCCTTGCCCTGAAAGGGAAGAAAAAAAAATAGAAATTCGACCGTAGTGTCAAAGAGGCCTTAGTTGTGACCTTAATATTAGTTTGCAATGGCTGTTTTTAGCTTCTTACCCACCCAGCACCCCTATTTCGCTCCTCGGTCCCGAAAAAATTGATGAAACTTAGGAGCCGCGGATGTAAATACAGTGAAAACCGGATATAACGACATTGAGGGGACCATCAATATGCGGTCGTTATAGCCGATAGTCGTTATATACAATTAAATGCATTTTTTACTAACTGACACCACATACCACATACCACATGATATTATGTATGTAAATTCAAAGGATTAAGAGGTTTAAATAAATAATACGTATATAAAGGCATCACAATTTTCAAATACATATTTATCTACAAAAAATTTATTAATTTTTGAGGATGCAGGTACCTAGGTATGTACAATTTTAATTTTTTTATCATGTTCTGAGATACCTAAATCACCTCCATTGTCCGATCACGCAATAAAAAACCAAATAAAAACAGGCCCTCGCCCGACGACTGAAGCGTAAAATTCAGAATTTACACCATAAACATCCGTCGGTCGTTATAACCGACATGATTCCGTGAAAAATTCAAGATCACTACGTCGCTATTACCGATACGTCGAAATAAGCGATGTCGTACTAAACGGTTTCTATGTATAGTGATTTTTATGAGACTAAACTGGGACTTCAACATTTGGTCGTTATATCCAGAACGTCGTACTAAACGATGTCGTTATAATCGGTTTTCACTGTAATTACCAAATTTTTGAAAACTATTTTTTTTTTTATGAGATAGATTTTGGGTCTCCATGATCTTTTTCATATCGAATGGCATGGAAAACAATGTTATGGCGGCCGTTAGATAAAATAAAAGTTTATCTTTATACAAAATCCCGAGTAGAGTATTTTCATATGCTCAGAAAAGTAAATACCATTGATGTGTGTCCGGAAATGCACCGTTTTTGAGAAACAGGGTGTCAAAAAACAGAACTCAGCTGCTGTGCGCATGTATGTCATTATTGGAAATTTTAGGATTGAGAATTTTTTTGCGAGGTTTGACTTATTTCTTGGCAATAATTGTTTTGAAGCATCCAAAGCGAGTTTTTCATCGATAATTTCCGACTTTCCCGAAAATGGTGCTCGTTGACAGTTAGGATATGACCCACAGTACCTACCTTTTTTTTTAGTGTGGAAAATATGGCGGTTTAAAATGCGCTTTTAAAACGTCAAAACGCCCTATATTGTTGATATTAGGGACAAAACAACCTCGCACAACCGTAAAATCGAGCGTAAAATATTCACCACTGGCGTATGAAAATCATTTAGATAGCATTAAGAAAGTAGCTAACATCAATGATAATACATGAAGCTGAGTTCTGTATCTCCAACAATTCCCGAGATGTCTTAGAAAAACTGGGATTTTTTTACACTCTGTATCTCAAAAACGGCGCCTTTCTGATGGACACATTTTAATGGATAAATTTTGTTTATTTTTGACCTAAGAAATTGTCATTAAATTTTATCACTATATTAAAGAAACACCTTTTATATTCGTTGATAAAACAATACATAAAACTCGTCATTGATTCGAAAGGAAAGGGATAATTAAAATAAGAATCACGCAAAAATGTAACCAAATGCAAAAACTGAGCTACAATACGTCAGACGTTAAAATATATTATAATAGCAATAACAACAATAAAGACTGAAGAGCGGTTCAGACATCATAAAAACTGAAGAATATACCAGCCATAAATTTAAGTGCTATTATTCCACTTGACTTTTTCATAGTCTTCCTATTGTAGGTTTATACATATTTTATTTTATAACCATTATTGTAATCGATTTTCTGCAATGGCTCTCTCCTACTAAAAGGTAGGTATATTGTTTAAGAATAAGCAAATATTATAATTTAATACGTAAGTAGGTACTATTTCTCTACGGCTATTGAATAAAACGTTCATTACCCTGCAAACTCAGTTTAATAATAACATACATTCCTATGCGGTAAGATAATCGACGCATAGCCACGCATAGTAGTCAATCACAGCTCAGTCGGTGAAATATTGAAAAAAATTACCTTTAGAGCCAATCGCAACTCTAAAAGACAAGAAAACACGGCATCGAACGCCTTCATATTACTGACAAAACACATACACGATGCTAATGACACGAACACCTTCGAATAGTAAACGAAACAATACGATCGTACTGAATTTAGTCATATTTTCACTTCACACTGCATTGCAATGGAGCGCGAGCATCGGCCGGCCGGACGTCCGGACAATAGCAGATCCTTGAGGGCGAGAGCCCAATGTCAGCATAGGCAACAGCACTAACAGTAGCGTGCAAAGCGGGATTAGACATTCTTGCTTATGGCAAAAAACTTGGTGCCTTGAAAAATATAATGTTTTAAAAGCTATAGGTATAATGATTTTTGCATGAAATCGTAGAGAAAATACCGTCTTCATCTCGCGGAGAATGGTCATTATTAGATTAGATAGATTCCATCATCAGAAGTCAAAGATCAGAGATCAGAAGTCTCAAGGGCTCATCTTTTCGAGATATTCACCAATTCACCTTTGAAGATGGATTTGTTATCTCATAACTTTGTTCTTGGCATTCACGCATAGGCATATTTATTTTTTTATTGGCTCTCTATAATAATGCTTAGTTTAAAAAACGTCTGAGCATGTTGAAATCCAACATTTAAAACATGCGCGGTACCATGGGCGGGCAACATCAACGTAACCGGAATTACGCGACGGTTAAGAAATATTTTAGTAATTTTTATAGATTCTGAGTCACTTGAATTTTTATATTTCTTACCCAGGTACGTCAAGAACAATTTGAAACTGTGACTGAAACTCTTTTTTAAACCTGAAATCAGAAAAAATATATTTTTTGTTAAATCGTTTCATAAAGTTGCCGTTTTGAATGTCATTTTAGTTTAGAAATGACACACTTTTACGCACATGTGCCTAAAATAAAAATGACACAAATGGCAATTAAAAGCAAGTTTCCACGAAGCCAGGTCACATTGACAATTATAAAGTACCAATCTCGAGTGAGTCCATAAATTTATATTTTTTCTTGACGACATAGACATAGAAATTCATAAATTGTCTTTCATGGCGATTTAACAAAAAATTCTGTGTGACACACGTTACAAAGGGAGTGTGTTTAAGCACTTGACGATTATCAAATTGATCACAGACTCGGAGGGACCACTCAACAATAAATAATTTTTTGTTATCGACTTGACTGTACAAAGTGATGATCCATCACTTGGAATTGGTAACCCTGATGATGTTTCCCTGGTGTTTATCACCATTGGTTATGCCCTTTATTTAATTACGAGGGTGGGGTGCTAGTTAATTGCTCGTTCGTTTTGTAATTCGAAGAATAATAAACACTTTGCTTCATAGGAAAGGTAACATAGGGAAAACGGAATACAGGCTGTTCCTAAATACCAGGTACATAATTATAAAATGAGGTAGTTTGTTAGCTTATTGTATGTATGCCTAAAAGTTCATATAAACATAGATCCGCAACTGGTACTACCTAGAGTCCCTCGATATACAAGAGTCTGGTCATACGGTCTGCGGCAGCCATGTTTATCCTGTTTCACCGAAAAAATGCATTGATGAGATAGGCGCTTAGCACTAAAACAATTAAAATACGCGTTATTTTGCATATTATTGATACAGTGATTTTTTTAATGGTGACTATGGGAATGTTAAAGGATCTTGTAAAATCGTTTCCACATTATCTCTTGTTTTACCTTGATTTACTGCGTATTCTTCAAAACAATGTTAAACGTAGTCAGGTTCAAAAGTGAGGTTTTTCATTTATTAACCAAGCAACATTAACAATAAATATCCCTCAATACGAAAATGTAAATAGAGATTTTATATAATATTATGCGATATTAAAAAAAAAGAGTTTTTATTACGTAAATAAGTACCTACCTACCCAAGTTTTAAAGCTTGCAGTAATAAATTTAAATATAATTGGACTCACGGACTAAAAATCCTAAAGGGTAATATACTGAAGGGTAATAAATATATAGTTTTTAGAAGTGAAGCGCGATCAGGCTTGTTCTTTATTAGACAGGTTCTATGTAATTCGAGCATCCCAATAATACTAAACGGAGTACTAAAACCATCTAAAATCTATTCAACTTCGCATTTCATTATTTTATAAATGATTCAGTAAAATGTTCATTATTATTCTTTCTAACTTTTGATAAAATATATCTGGAAATATTAGATTAAAGCGAGTTTCTTTAATTTTATATTGAATTTTAAAGTATATTTTTATTTTTTTTTTCACTATTGCAACAATAACTAATTGCACAACGACCAGGCATTATTTGTAGCCTTATATGTATATGCAATTCGATGAAAAAAATTAATTAGTAGACATTTTCGAGGCCGGCTAATGCTAATCTTATGGCACTCGCCGGAGCTAAAAGGATAAAAATGGCCGCCGAGGCGGCTAACCAATCAGAAACATGACCGCGTATGGCCAGACTCTTATATATCGAGGGACTCTAGTACTACCAATCTACCAAATACCAATCTACAGGATTTGAAATTTGAAGATTCTTTTTATTCTTTATAGCTCCTTGAGGGTTAGTCAAGCTATAGTCGAGCAGTTAGTCACACAGCACACAGGGTCTTTGATGTTTAACAGGTGTTGCGTTTAATTAAGAAAATGCGGTAGTGAAGAATATGGGTCTGATGACCAATGAATAATTAGATAAATTAGGAAATGCGGAGTAATAAAGGAAAGCGTGTGACTTACGTTTTGAAGTAAGTTGCTCTGCTTGTCGAATTTCTTGATAGTTCAGTGGTTGCAGTGATGCACGTATTAACTATTAAATGTCTTTGCGTTTGACTGCGCTTAATTGCGGATATTAGAAATGCGTAGGTATATACCTAGGTAAAATTGCGGAGACGCGGAAAAGCCACGTAAAATGTAGACACTCCCGGTATGATCCGGACGGAGTCAAAACTGTGCGTTCTCTACGAAGGACAAAATGCGAATAATGTCTGCGTTGATCCTGTCTTCTCTTCCTGCTAAAGACGAAAGGTACTACAACTGTCCTTGTTGTGGATTGTTTAATCCAATTTTGCAATTGTGGGTAGATTACCAGTAAAACACCGGATCCATTGCAAAAGTTCACACAAGGAAGGGCACGGAAAAGGACAGGATTAAAATGAAAGTGAAAAATGAGAAGCGGGACGCAACAACGGGCAATGTCGAATAAACTGTCAAAATTAATGGTAAACGATAAAATTATCAAAAAAAAAAAAAATTCACGTAGACCCATTGCGAGGACCAATGAACAATAGTAAAGGAAAAGTCTTATTCTCGCTAAATTTGAGACTTTATTTTCTTTCTACTTGGTTACATGTTTCGGCATTTCGGCCATCATCAGACCATAAAAAATAAAACTGTAAGTAAAAAGTTATACGAGTATAAAACTCAGTCAAAACTAACTGGATTGGAAATTAAAGATGTTATATTAATTAGTTGAGGTGTACAACTTACAGTCGTCTCTACGTCATAACAGACAATTTCGGCTCATCAAGTCCGCTGAAGCAAATCATCACATATCCTAGTTCAGGTGTTAGAACAAAAAGCAACCGAAACAAGGGATGTTTCGATATAGAGTCATCCTGAATTCGTCTCGGAAGTCGAAGATCAGACACAGAAATATAAAACTTTGATTAAAACAACAAGGGAAAACGGAAACGCATCGAATTCCTTGTTGAAAATTGAAAATTCTTGAAAGCACATGTGCTCTAGTCTCCTACAGGAGAACCCACAAAATGGAAGCTACATATCAGTATTAGCACAGATATGACTTCTTTTTTACATTTTTATAAAATCTAGAAATTTGAGAGGAGATTTAAACTTGTAAGTAGGTACGTCATATTGATTTAACATAATTTGCGCAAATACATCTCCAAGTTTATCTTTCGAATGAAATGTTATTGAAATAACTTCGGGCAACTACTAAAATGTACTTAATTATTGTTACTTTTAATTTCGAATAGGTTAATACTAACAGAAAAATAAAAAATAAAGATTACTTTTTTAGACTCAGTGCACGTATAGGTGAATGTTTTTCAAATATACGCAGAGGTGCATTGGCTGAGAAAATTTTATGTTAGAAATTTAAACTCAAATCGTTGAATTCTCGGATATCTGCACAAGCGGTAGCAAACCAACGTCACTTGGTAGCAAGCTACGCTGACGTTTGCAAGTTCTGTCTGTGTTTCTCTCACTATCATCGGATGTTTGGGTCTCAGTACAGGTGTAAAAAAATATGTTCACGTTTTGTAAGCATCATCATCATCGTGTTAGTATGAAAAGGGTAAGCTGCGTTATCGTTTGTCGACGTGAATTCGTACACATGTCATGAGCCATCGAACAAAGTATAGTTGACATCCAGTGACAAAATTGATTGACATAGTTCACTGGCAAAAACTGCAAGATTATACTAGGGAAAATCGGCTGATTTTTCATGGCCACCGGGCCATGAAATAGATTCGGGGTCCGAATCGAGTTGAAATAAACTGTATTCACCCCGATTCCACGTGTTAAACATGAGCTATAGACGCGTATTTTCGATCGAAATGTTCCCACTACCCGGGGATGTGGCGCTACTTGGCGCTCTATACGCTCATAGAAAAAATTCTGATCTCATGCCAGCACTGCTGAAGACATAGATTGCTATTTCGCCCTTTTTTGAACTCATCGGAATGACTCATCAGCCTGGTTATGGTTTTTTCCCTTTTGCATAAATATCATAGTTGTCTATTTAAGCAGAAGCATTCACACACGGAACTTCGGGGTCTATAAAATTGTATTGACATCTCTGTTGGGGAAGTTATATCAACCAACACTGAAGCTATTTCTTAGAAAGACGAGACTCTCCGTGAAGCTGAAGTTCTATGGGGATTTGAAAAAAAAAGAGCTAAATGGTCATCATGTCTTCAACGGTGTAATTGTCTACCTTTGGCATGGCATCAGGTATTTTATCTAGAATCTAATAAATAACTTGGTCATTATTTACATCTGCGGCTCCTACAGTTTCACTATGGAACTTATATAGGGGTGGAGAACATACCTGTAGTAACACCAGGAAGGTATTCATTTGCTGGGCAAATGAAAGGGAAAGCCACAAAACGGTGTAAAAAAATGGTTTTGAGAGTGCGGAGGGAGTGCGGTCCTGACAAGAGGCACCGATTAGATGCCGCGATCCCGGATAAAACCACTTCACCATAATTGCCAAGCATTCTATTCTGTGTTAGAGGTTCACAGAGGCGGACTGAGCGATATATCCGCTTTCATTCCGTGTTCAGTCCGCACAGGGATTGATGCAATGATTTTCGGATTATAAATTCAAAATAAATGCAAAATTCAAAATAAAAATCGTGATACTGTTATTTTCGAAGATTTTCCTTGCCCTGAAAGTGAAAAAAAATAGAAATTCGACCGTAGTGCCAAAGAGGCCTTAGTTGTGACCTTAATATTAGTTTGCCATGGCTGTTTTTACTTTCTTACCCACCCAGCACCCCTATTTCGCTCCTCGGTCCCGAAAAAATTGATGAAACTTAGGAGCCGCGGATGTAAACAATTACCAATAACTTTTCTTGTTCTGTTAAAATACTGGCAAAAAATACTAAATTAACTAAAAAATTTACTTTATGTAAAAAGATTTAAGTCTTCATCCGGTAACGACAAATCCGTTACAATATCTACGCATTCTGCAGGAGCAAGCAATTAAGGCTTAACAAAATTGTTCCGGCTTTAAATACCATCCAGTCATTACGTCGAACAAAAATGGGTTAGAAATGCCAGTGAACCGAAAAAGCTGATTTTTGGTTATTGTGTGCGAGGGGCTTAGAAAAGCTTCTTCAAATTGTCGACCAAGATTTCCTATGTGCATTCCTCGCCATCTTAAAAGAAGTGTCAAATTTTGATTATTATTTGCGATACCTTCGGCTCTCCGGCGAGGTATGAAAATTGCGATGGGAAACTTTTTTGTTGCTTTTTAATGCTCTACAATTTAGGTTATTTACATTTTTCACCCAGTGTTCTCATTTGTTGAGATATCGAAAAATATAACGATGGATTTTTTGTCTTATGACAGTCACGCATTTATTTTTAAATGTTGACCCACCTAATTGTTTTCGAGTGAATTCTTAGATAGTTCATTTGTTAAGATTGAAAAGCTGTTTTTGTTGCACTATATACATTTTAGGTCTGTTGGCCATCTTCGAGAAAAAAACAGCCATCTTCGAGAAAAAAACAGGAGAATGTTTTCATTTTGTGTCATCATTTTCGTAATTGCATTGACTTTAAAACAATTGAAATTACATCAAACAAAAAGTTTAAAATTAAAAAATATCCAATTTTATGTCACAGTCAAGGCTATTACACAAATGACAGTACAAGAAGATTTTTTCCCAATTTTCTGGGAAATGGCTCAACAGACTTAAAATGTAATCTACAGCAATAGAAGCAACTTTTCAGTCTTAACAAATGAATCAATTACCAAAAATCTCTCTATAAAACAATAATTGAGGGGTGGGGGAACATTTAAAAATAAATTCGTGACTTCATGATAGAAAAAATTCAGCTTTAGAGGTGGAATATCTCGAAAACAGGAGTTTTTGGGGGGTTATGCCCATGGAAACTTATCTATACTTATCTACTTATCGAATACTACCGATACCCAAAATTACACCAAATTTGAGCGTGGAAATCTTGGTCGACAATTTGAAGTTAAGCTTTTCCAAGCCCCCCTCATACAAAATCCAAAAATCAGCTTTCTCGGTTGTAACGAAGTCCGGAAATCCGGCCTCCGTTTTTGTCTTAGTATCAGGGGTTGTGCCAGAGATTCCCAGTTATTTACGTTTTTCATTGTCTTTTGTTATTTTTAAATTAATTAAATCAATCAAATCATGAAGCAAAGTCGAGTCCCGGTTAGTTTCCCAATATTTAAATTTATTATTAATATACCTACCTACTTGGTTTTTTATACATAAGCCGTAAAAATAACATTTTTAAATCGTCGAATTCATACACCGAAGCTGAAGACTCCAATCGCCGAGGAGATAACGCTACGCGATAACGGCCGCAATCGCAGGTAAATTGATTAATCCAAGAGAAAAACAATGTTTATCGCTAGCGTGGCTTCGATTCTTTTAGAAATTTAATAAAAATTTTTAGATTACGACCGCGGTAGGGATACGGGCATATAAGGCCGTGACGGAAAATAATCTCTCTCTCTGCTCTTCTGAATTCCGTTCAACTTAGTACTGTCCCCGAAGTGTTTTGAAAATTGTTGATTCCGACCCGTTCCGGGAATAGTGACCGGTGTTAGTAATTGTGAGTACCTACGCAACCGTTTTAGCAAAGCCGCGACCGTCAACAGAGTTTTCCCGCAAAATAATAAGGTAGGTACCATCAAATATTGAGTCGAATTTAATCGTGCCCGGTTGTCGTGATTCCATTTATTCCCGTCCCTCACCGAGATTAGCGACGTACCCGATAGATTAGGCTCATTAGGTGCCAGCAACCCTGTCGTAGCGTAGAGAATTATTTGGCCCTTACTAGGAGTGCACTAGGCGGTGTGTGTACCTACGGACGCGTGATACCTGACTTTCCATGCGGTGTATGGCCCGGCGAGTCAGGGGTTAACGCCGAAGTAGTTACGCGGCCATATAGGGATTCACCCCGAGGCGTAGGTGTCTTTCCATGCGGTGTTAAGCCCGGCCGGATGCCGCACCTCAGGAGTGTCTCCGTGCGAAACTGTGTATCTCTACAAAATTATCGTCTTCAGCAACTATTAGCAGGGTTACACCGCACCATACCTCTCGTTACATTTTTATCCCCGCGCACGGCCGAAATACTCCGCCGTTCGTCGTATTGTTAATTTTTTTTTGCGAACAAGAACCGTTGCCCGTACATTTTATTTTATTTAACCCGTATTATATTATTTTACCGACCAGTCGACTCGCTCAGATCGACCGCCGAACTTGCAATAAAATTAGTTTAATAAGGGGTACAAATAAAGCTTGTTTTCATTTATCTGTGAGTTTTATTTTGTGTGTGTATTGTTACCAATTACAACCGCCTTCTCGCCCACATCTTCGCTCCGTGAATTGCCCAGCGCTCGTGGCTCCGTGCCTAAAGACCACGTGGCCACGCACGATTTTATTTTATTGATTTTTGCGTCCAACCAACCGACCCCTGGGCTAATTCCGTCTCCAGTGAGCTACCTTAGGGACAAGGGCACCACAACGGTGTCAATTGTGTGAACAGGTTCGACAGGGAATCCAGCGAGAGATTCCCCGGGGGAGTAAACCCTTCCAAAAATCTGGCGCCCGAGACATCCGAAGGTGAGTACCGCCAAACCACGAAACCGGATCCTCAGAACGCGAACAATCGTCACATAATTTTTGGCGCCCGAGCAGGGACCTGATAGACGCTCCGTCACCGAACCGAATTTTTTTTTTTTGCCGCCTCATTCATCACCGAGCGTAGTCGTCCACCCTCCGTCCGTTTTGTTCAGCCAACATGTCGAAGGTGGAAGGAACCGTTTCCGAAGAAGGATCAGGGGCCTGCGGACCCTCCGGACAGTCGACGGACAAACTCAACACCTTCTTTGATAACTTGGTCCATACGGAGGAAGCGCGTACATCCTGGATATATAGGTTGAAGAAGGATGAGCTGGACGCTGAGTTGAATAAACTGGGGGTACCATGTCCGGGAACCGTAGAGGAGAAACGTAAGGCATTAGCTGGCAAGATAAGATCCCTCTCTAGGTCACCGTCCAACGCGCTGGTCCCGACCAATCAAACCGGGACCCAAGGGCCTTCGATCGGTGGCGAAGCCATCGCGACTACGCAGGCCGCACCCTCGGTGCAGAACACGATGAACGCGATGCCCCCAGCGACGCACACATCGAGCGGAGCTGCAGCAAACCCGACGCAGCCCCGCCTGACCGCACCCTCCTTCGCGAACCCACCGGCGTTTTCGACACCCGGCCCGACATATTATGCGCCCCCTCAATATGTCCTCACAACGGGCCTGCCGACTTACCGACCGACCGAACCGATAGGCCCGCCCAACGTGGCCGCATGGAACCTGCGATACGACGGCCGATCCGACGCCACCGACTTCTTAGAGCGTCTGGAAGAGCTCCGGGAAATATACGGGGTGAGCGAGGAACGAATGCTCCGCACGATGCCACTACTGTTGGAGGGGGAATGCTTGGCGTGGTACCGGAACAACTCCCGTAGCATGACAACATGGCCGAGTTTCGTACTATCGTTTCGTAACTACTTCTTCAAAAATGACTACTCCTTCGAGCTAGAAGCCGAGATTAGCCGTCGTGTGCAGGGTCCGAATGAGAATGTGTTACAGTACATCACGGCCATGCAGACCTTGTTCAGGCGTCATGGTCAGATAGCTCCGCACCGCCAGCTGGACTGGATAAATCGCAACCTGCGCCCCGAAATCAAGCAAATGTTGTGGGGCCGGCGATACGAAGACGTAGAAACGCTGATGGAAGATGCGAAATCGGCGCAGGACGTGCTGAACGAGTTGAGGGGCGCTCACAGACTTTCTCAAGCAGAAACCGGAACACACGCATTTCACGCCCCCGCCTACGCCAAAGGCAGTGACACGCGCCGAGACAGATGGCAACCGCGCGCCCCAGTCCGACCGAACCCCCAGTCGCCCATACCGAAGCCTGACGGCGATACAGCACCCCGAAAATCGGTTCGGTTTTCGCCGCCGGAGAGCCCCCGAATCATGTGCTGGAGGTGTGGGGAGACCGGACACTTCCGTAGCCAATGTACAGGTCGACCCAAAATCTTCTGTTCCCGGTGTAATAAAGCCGGCGTTATGTCGCGAGACTGTGACTGCGGCCATTCGGGAAACGAGCTGAGGGGCGGGTAGACACGCCGGCCGTACCCGCCCCCACCGAGCATTCACCGTCCGCATCAACCCTCGACCTCGATACTCGTCCCTTTCTGCGTGTGAACATCGCAGGAGAAACGTTCCACGCACTGGTGGACACAGGCGCAACGCGCACATTTATCGGACCCAAAGCAGCAGCTCTCTGTCGTCGTGAAGGCGTTCAAGTAATGCGGTTGCAAGGGACGACGGCTCGTGTAGCGAGGGGAGAGTACGTCCCAGTCCTAGAAACATATTTGTTCAACATCGACGTTGAACAGGACCAGCTGAGGGCCGCCTGCTTAGTTTTACCGTCCTTACCGGTGGACATAGTGTTGGGGATGGACTTTTTGGGTACCGACGATTTTGCGATCGACACGGGAACGCGAAGCATCCGGATTCGAGGTAAAACGTACCACCTGAGTGTCCCGTCCGAACAGAAGGTCGAGGATAGAGTGATGATCGAGCCAGAGGGGAGGAAGCGCCTCCCGAACCCCGACCGCAGGTGCCGTCCGGAAAATGAACGGGAGTCGGGACGAGAATGTGAATGTGCAACAGTAACGGGGCCGAGTGCCGTCCCTTCCTCACCCGAGAACGAAACGAGCGTCAGCTTACCAGTTGATGAGATCACCGCCCCCGCGCCTCACGACCACTTAACACCGGAACGGCGCAGGCGGTTGGATGCATTCTCGAAGCGCGAAGTGCGTATGCAGGGGCGAAGATATCCCCTACGAGACCCGTCCGCAGAAACGGGAGCCGGCGATGATCCCGGCAATCAGTCTTCCGCCCCCAGGAGTAGGTATAGACGTGACCAACCGCGCCCTGCCGAGACAGGCCTGGTCGAGGCCCCGTTTGTCTGCAAATCTCGCCGCCGGAGACACCGACGCGCCCAAGTCCGCCGTGCTCGTCTGGCACGAAACCAGACCGAACCGTCTGTGGCCTGCTCCGCCTCGAACACGTACGCTCCTGACGCTCACGTTGTGGTGGACCCTCCGGTGGATGAACCGAGAATTCGCGGGAAACGGAACCGACTCCGACGTCCGAAAGTCGTAAAAGGACCTGCCGAGGTCCCGAGTCGTCCGACCCGTAACCTGCGAAACGGAAGTAGACGAGTCCAGCGTCCGTCCGCTGTGACAGGGATTGTCAACGTCCCGAATCGTCCTTCTGGCGTCCAGTCCGAGAGAGACCGCTGTCAATATCACGGGCGCCAAGCGCACGGAGGGGTCCGCACCGAAGTCGTCGAATTGTTACCCTGTGCCGAAGAGGGCCGTCCTTATCGCAGGAGGCGAAAGGAGAAGCAACCACTCCGACGTCCGTCCGTCGTGAGAGGTCCCTTTTACGCCCAAAACCTTCCTGCCAGGCGAAAACGGAATTGCCACCGTCACCGCAAGTGCCGGGTAGGAGACCAAGTAATGAGGGCGGAACATCATCTGTCCTCGGGGTTGAAAGGATTCGCCGCGAAGTTGGCGCCAAAGTATTCAGGCCCGTACACCGTGACAAAAGTGATTTCCCCCGTCATGTGCGACCTGAAGGGGGAGACGGGCCGACGTCTCCGACGGATCCACGTGAAAGATCTGAAACGGTATGTAGCTAATCCGCCTTTCCCCGCCGTCCGACCTTGATGCCTTCCCGTTGTCCGTCCACCCGTTCGGCGTTCAGCACCGCCATATTAACCCGTATGCTGTTAGGGATACTACGTCTGGGTGCCGTTGAACCCAAAACAACGACATGTTGAAGGAAGTACACGCGAGTGAGGTCCACAGAAGTTAATTTCTTTTTTTTTACAGGGTGAGTTCATTTTTCTTTTTATCCGAGTTTGTATTATATGAGATTATTTAATGTTCTTTTTGAAGTGATAGGGCGAACTAATTTTTTGTGTGTATATAAATTTATTAGGGGGATTATTTCGTGTACATATTCAATTCATTGGATTAGATTTTAAGGTAGGGTTTCTTTTATGTTCTTTTTGATTGATATTCTGTTTATTTTTGTAAGGTTTGAGCGAGCCGTCCGACCCGGTAGTTCAGTTAAGTTAGAAAAAAAAACTTTTTGTTTTTTTTTTATCCGACGAGGGGGGGATGTAACGAAGTCCGGAAATCCGGCCTCCGTTTTTGTCTTAGTATCAGGGGTTGTGCCAGAGATTCCCAGTTATTTACGTTTTTCATTGTCTTTTGTTATTTTTAAATTAATTAAATCAATCAAATCATGAAGCAAAGTCGAGTCCCGGTTAGTTTCCCAATATTTAAATTTATTATTAATATACCTACCTACTTGGTTTTTTATACATAAGCCGTAAAAATAACATTTTTAAATCGTCGAATTCATACACCGAAGCTGAAGACTCCAATCGCCGAGGAGATAACGCTACGCGATAACGGCCGCAATCGCAGGTAAATTGATTAATCCAAGAGAAAAACAATGTTTATCGCTAGCGTGGCTTCGATTCTTTTAGAAATTTAATAAAAATTTTTAGATTACGACCGCGGTAGGGATACGGGCATATAAGGCCGTGACGGAAAATAATCTCTCTCTCTGCTCTTCTGAATTCCGTTCAACTTAGTACTGTCCCCGAAGTGTTTTGAAAATTGTTGATTCCGACCCGTTCCGGGAATAGTGACCGGTGTTAGTAATTGTGAGTACCTACGCAACCGTTTTAGCAAAGCCGCGACCGTCAACAGAGTTTTCCCGCAAAATAATAAGGTAGGTACCATCAAATATTGAGTCGAATTTAATCGTGCCCGGTTGTCGTGATTCCATTTATTCCCGTCCCTCACCGAGATTAGCGACGTACCCGATAGATTAGGCTCATTAGGTGCCAGCAACCCTGTCGTAGCGTAGAGAATTATTTGGCCCTTACTAGGAGTGCACTAGGCGGTGTGTGTACCTACGGACGCGTGATACCTGACTTTCCATGCGGTGTATGGCCCGGCGAGTCAGGGGTTAACGCCGAAGTAGTTACGCGGCCATATAGGGATTCACCCCGAGGCGTAGGTGTCTTTCCATGCGGTGTTAAGCCCGGCCGGATGCCGCACCTCAGGAGTGTCTCCGTGCGAAACTGTGTATCTCTACAAAATTATCGTCTTCAGCAACTATTAGCAGGGTTACACCGCACCATACCTCTCGTTACATTTTTATCCCCGCGCACGGCCGAAATACTCCGCCGTTCGTCGTATTGTTAATTTTTTTTTGCGAACAAGAACCGTTGCCCGTACATTTTATTTTATTTAACCCGTATTATATTATTTTACCGACCAGTCGACTCGCTCAGATCGACCGCCGAACTTGCAATAAAATTAGTTTAATAAGGGGTACAAATAAAGCTTGTTTTCATTTATCTGTGAGTTTTATTTTGTGTGTGTATTGTTACCAATTACAACCGCCTTCTCGCCCACATCTTCGCTCCGTGAATTGCCCAGCGCTCGTGGCTCCGTGCCTAAAGACCACGTGGCCACGCACGATTTTATTTTATTGATTTTTGCGTCCAACCAACCGACCCCTGGGCTAATTCCGTCTCCAGTGAGCTACCTTAGGGACAAGGGCACCACAACGGTGTCAATTGTGTGAACAGGTTCGACAGGGAATCCAGCGAGAGATTCCCCGGGGGAGTAAACCCTTCCAAAAATCTGGCGCCCGAGACATCCGAAGGTGAGTACCGCCAAACCACGAAACCGGATCCTCAGAACGCGAACAATCGTCACACGGTTTACTTGCATTTTCAAATGCAACGAACGCCTCGGTCTGTGTGGCCTGAATCGTGCACAATAAAAAAAAATAATTGAGTCTTATACAGGGTCGTAGTGCACAACTTAAAATTATTATTTTTAATGTTTTTTCACATTAATGTGAAAGTAAATTTAATAAGTTAAGGGTACTTACTACCTACCAAAACAATAATAATAATAATTCAGCTTCTCGCTTCGGGTAAGTATACCAGCAGGTTGTCCCAGCTCATTCGAAGCGGTCTCTGTAGGCCAAACGATGGATTTTTTCAAAACACTTTTTGAAAAATCAAGTACATGCAGGATCACAATGGCCATAATTTAAATTTTTTTGGAATATACAGAGTGTTCCATATGAGAGTGGCATATGAAAGTTATGTTCTTTAAAATGGAATGCTCCTATGTTAATGCATTATTAGATTGTCTGAGAAGAGAAAATAAGATTGGCTTTTACAGTTGGTGTTTAAATTCAGAAGTTTTTGAGTTATAACCAAGTGAAAATCGTAATTTTTGACGTTCAAGGCCCTGTACAACCAAAACGGCTCAAGATAGAGAAAAACGGCTTACATGTCCCAATTTTAACTTTTTATATACTATCCTATGGTATTGAAACATTTTTGTACGTTCTGTATTTTTTTTTTATTTGGCGATGCGTGGAGATCTCAGATTTTTTTAAAAATTTTTATCACCCTGTATAAACATTTCATCTACATCATAGGATAGTACATGAAAAGTTAAAATAGGGACATGTAAGCCGTTTTTCTCTATCTTGACCCGTTTTCGTGGTACAGGGTTTTGAACTTCAAAAATGAAGATTTTCACTTGTTTAAAACTCACAAACTTGTGAATTTAAACACCAACTGTTAAAGTCAATCCTATTTTCTCTTCTTAGACAATCTAAAAATGCAATAACATAATATAAGTATTCCATTGAAAAAAACATAACTTTGATATTTCACTCTCATATGGGACATGCTGTATAGTCCAAAATAATTTTAAGTTGTAGGAACTACGACCCTGTATAAGACCCAATTTATTTATTTTTTTATCGTGCACGATTTAGGCTGCACAGACCGAGGCGTTCCGTCGCGCCCCACCCTGTATAATGACTGGACTACCAATAATGATGACGAACTTTTTCACAGATTTTGACAGATGAAATCATCTAGATGAAATTTATTTCAGTTATTAGTATAAACAGTCCTGACCGACTTTGATATTATTAGTGGTGGTTTTCTTGTATCTTTTTTAACGCAGTTTGGCGTATATGGCAATTCACCCCGACGCAGTATTGAAGCTGAAGTGTGAGAGAAGTAAAGTCATTTGTAGGTAGACCCACTATTGAGAGTCTGGATTGATGTGGATAACTTCCTTTGCTTCTTTATTGCCTCGGATTACCTCTCGGGGGCGAATTACCGTATCCAGCAATCCGCATCGAAAACCGGACCGTGTGAAAACGCCCGTAGAGTGTCCCAGTCTAGATCTAAGAACTCTAATAGCGTTGATTGAAGGAGTCAGGTCAGGTCAGGTTGATTAACAACTTTTGACTTTTCAAGGTAAGCTTCTCACAGAAATATTTTGAAAAATCGTTTATATTCGAACTGGAAATCAAAGATAATTTTGGGAAGCGCAATTCCCTGAATATTTTTGATTTGGTTCAGTACCTATTGTGGAAACAAAATATTCAGTAAGGGTTAGATAACAAATTATTATCGACAAAAAATTTCTATGGTTGTCAAGAATGAGAACATTAGTTTACATTATTGTTCACGGTCAAACTTGTTTTTTTTTTTTTGTTGAAAATTAATTGTTGATACGTTTTATCGAAAGATAGAAAAATTTAACCCCAGTTTCACATTTATGTTCGCCAAAGTTTCATTATTTATTTTCAGTTTTTTGAAAAGCTTTTAGGGCCATGAAGATGAAGTCCATTTTTTGGATCATAATACTCCGGAGGGAAAGTGACAAGTTGTGAATCACCCTGTATGTATAGGTATTTAGTATTGTAATCGAGTCATAGAACCGGGGGGCTAGATTTAGGTGATGCTTTCAACTGGAATACAAAGAGCGATCCTGAGTGCATTCGTAGTTCGTTTCGTAGTAGTCTCTGGGTCTCTGCCACTGTTGCCGGACAGTACTCAGCTGGTGCTTTGGAACTTTCGTTAGGTAGCTTCTAAGTTCTCTAGTGAAGTAATCACAGCATATATGCTGCCCTAGTAAGCACAAAGGGTGTAACTACAGTTCATACTGATCTGAGATATTTGAGCTTTTATGGTTCATATGATCCTATCATTTTTCAGTATTAAACTAGTTCAGAACTAAACAGGCAGTAAACCAAAACTGCTAAACAAACTTTTCTGCAACTGTATAGACGATAAAGCTATAACCGATTTTTCCTGTTGTATCAAGTTACCAATAAATCGATCAATATCGTAAAGCATTTCTGCAGATGTGGTTTTCTTTTTTGTGAAATTTGACCTATTTACAAGGCAGATAGGGCAACTATATTTTAATATAAGCTGTAAAATGCACTCTAGAACGCCTAGGAGATATTAGCTAATTTTTCAATATTTTATGGGATACCCACTTTGCGTTTAGTGGAGCATTATGGAGGCGGCTTCGCGGGCTAGAAGTGCAGACTACTAAACCGTTGAACTGCCTCGAGCTGAGTTCGATTCCCAGTCTCGCTTTGGTTGTTTGTGTCGTCTACTCTACTATTTATTTGGGTCACCTGAAGCTGGATATTATGAGCAAGTTTTCGCAGCGCATAATTACTGGAGCGGAGTCTTTGTCTTACCTGTACATAGTTAAGACCGATGTTCCCGTTTTTTTAATAAAAAAAATATGGGGCAGTATGTGGGTCAGTCTCGGTGATTTAAAAAAATTACGAATGCTCAAGTTGTTTCTGAATTGGAGAACGTATTAGGTATGCTTTAAAATGTCATTTTAGTTGTATAAAACTTTGGTAACTACAAAACATTCTTTCATTTTAACGCGATTCACTTCAGCTTGCGAAACTGTCATGAATCCACTCCTGATTGAACAAAAATAACCACTGATTTTGGACAGATAGGATGAGTCTTGTTCTTGCTGATACCTCGTTGAACTAGAAAAATGATTCAAAGAATGATTATTAAAAAAATCGTAATTTTATCATGACAACAGAGATGTTTTAATTTTTAAGGTAATGATTAATTTTATTTTAATTATTTTGTCAAAAGTCATTTCAACCCTTTTACTTTTATCATTATACACAACAAATAATAAAGAATTGTCAAAAAATTATTGAACGGTTGCATCGAAAGGCTCATTCATACTATAAGGTCAAGCAACGGTCCAATCAAATCAAATGTGCGAGTTTTCACATTATATGGTTACAGTACGTTCATTATACAGCCACCCGGGTCCGGCCGAAGTCTTACCGTACGCTGTTTTGTGAAACACAACTGGTTTTTAGCTATTATTAGTAAACTAAACGTACAGCCTCGGTCAGATCAAAAAAATCTTCCTGATTTTCCTCAACTATTTCAGCAATTAAAAAAAACAATAGCGTTTTCCAGCATATTTGGGTACTGTTCTCCTCTCAAATTCTGATCTGTGTGATTCACCAATATTTCCGCTAAAACATTGACCGTTTTTGGATGCTGGGTGTTTGTATGTGAACGTCCATTCAGAAAAAAGTACATTCGTCACTGAAACAAACATCATGGAGATATCGAGGGTTTATCGCTAATCTAGGTATATTAGTAATATTTTCGCAAAATTCCATTCTTCCATTAGCGCCATCTTCAGTAAATTGGTGAATTTTCTTAATCTTGTAGCGGTAAAATTTGATTGTTTCATAAGTCGTTTAAAGCTTCCAAATTTATAAAAATAATTCTCCCGTTCCGGACTAATTTCAGATTTAAAACCGGCTACTTACTGTGCTGTACTCGGCGAGTGAGTTATTTGTCAAGTATTCGGCGAGTAGGTATACTTTTGAGTACTTGTGCAAGAAAAAAATCAAACCATACACACGTTACTTCATACTCCAACTCGTCCTTTTCCTTTCTGCCTTATGATGTCCCTCAGATACTCCACTCTTGACTTTCTGGCATAGTCCAAATCAGGTTCCCCACATTTTTCTAGTTTTAGAGGAGTTTTCTATTTACATGTATGTACTTCTATCATCTGTCTGTTGCGTATCCATTTGTGGCATTCGAAAACTTATGTTCCGGTGAGTCCACCTCCTCACAGTACCACCACATTCTGTTTTGAGATTTCCCTAATCTGTGTAGATAGAGCCCAAACACCCCACGTCCATGAGCTACCTAATAATCCACATGCGTGTGCTTCCCTTTTACCCATATTTCTATGTCTGGTATGAGTTGCCTGGTCCATGCGCCGTTGACGCCAGCTTCCGGCCACCCAGTTGCACTGCCATCTGCGCATGGTCTCCTTCATATAGTAGAACCTGTGGTAGAACCGTCTTGACTCTTTCAATCAACGAATGCCATCATAGTTGTCTTAGATTCTCTCTCTCTCTCTCTCTCTCTCAGTGTTGGCTCCGGACACGGAGGAGTCATATCTCATGCGCATCAGATCCTCTATATAAGCATGACTACCGTACCGTAATCACTTGGAGCGCTTCCACTGATACCGTGCGATGTTCTGAAGTGACCCCTATTAACGCCTGTCTTTGTAATATTCAATAAGTCGTGTCTCGAAATGTTTTTCTAATGTGAATTATTTTTTTATAATTTTTTATACATAGAAAACCACCGTGGTCACAACGTTGGCCAGGATTCTCCTTTTTCCCGCTCTAGGCCCACCCAACTCAATTCACATTTTCCGTGCCTTTGCAGTCACCTCTTTCACATGCTCCCCGAATATAATCTTCCAACGACCTTTGACTTGAGACAGTTCAAAAACAACGGAACTGGAAGTGCAAGAAGTGGCGTGGCAAGTAAAGCAGATCCTCTGCCGAGTTGCCACTATACTCGGCACTTGTCAAGTATTCACAAGTACTTGCCAAGTACCGCTTTATAAGCTTTATAAGTTTTATAAAATTATTTGACAAAAAAATTTAATTTTAGTTTTTTCTCGAAATGTGCAAAATGAAATTTTGATTTTTTTAACGTGGTAGTTTTTTGGTTTTCTCGATTTTTTTTATACCGAATGACATGCAAAACAATACGGCGGCTATAAGAAGAAGAAAAATTGACTCAAGATTCCTTTGGCTTTGAAAATACTTGGAATGTCAGAGTGATAGACTTGACTAAAATTTTTCAGTTTTTCCAGTAAAAGAATTTCAGGATCGACAACGAGTATAAAGCTATTCTAATTTCCATTTCAGATTACAAAATCATCACAAAAATACGCAACTTTTAGATCAAAAGAGTGGGGGAAGACTTCATTTTGAAAGGTTGTTCCCAAGATGTTCAAAGTAGTAACCCAAGAATAAAATCCCAGATGAGCTTATGTATCTAAGCTTTCAAAGGAAAATCCGCCATCCTGAAAAATAGTGGTATTGATTGATTTTTCTTGGTTCCAATTATTGGTCTGATGGTGTGTAGGTTAAAAAGTGTAGGAAAAAAAATTCAGAACTTGTAACTTACAACATTTTTTCTCACAGGCAAAACACTCGGTAGTTCGTTCCAAAAAGGTATAAATGAAGAAATAGGTTATGAATAACAGACAAATTAATTCTTCCGCATTTTGATCTTGTAAATGTGGTTTTAGCCAAAACTTTTGAATATACCTAATAGTATGTATACTTACTGGTACATACAAGGTTCGTGAAATATATTATTTGGGAAAATTGTTCACTGTACTTATTTTATTATACGTTTTACATTTCTTCTTTAAAAGCGTTCCTGTTGCTTCATTAGTGTCTCAACATAAGCACTTCTTTCTCGGTCATCAAAAAATTGGAAGATAATATTATTCCTGAATTGGGGGGCTGTCTGGATGTTCCCCAGTAATTTTCTTTCAAATTGTAACTTTTTGAAATCGCTCGGGCAAATCTGGGCAAAAGGCTATGGCCGTTCACTGCAAGGCGCTGGACCCCTGCTTGACTAGATGGATTTTGAGAAGGGGGCTCGAACATATAAAACCCTGGTTTTCTTCCATTTGGGAGACTCAAGGGCATTTTTGTCGCCATCTCTGTAACTAATCACTGATGATAATAAGCACCACTTGTCAATTAACACTGAAAATGACCGTGTTACCAATCGTGTTATTTAATTTGATGATGATACATAACCATAACACCTTTACCTTACGTGTTGAATCTTTCTTATTAAAGTTTTATTAGTCTGGTAAAGTGATCACGATTGCATAAACAATGAATATAATTTAAAAAATTTATATAAATAAATGTTATTTCTCGGTAGAGGCTGAAATTTTTAGCGTAAGTCGGCAACGTTGCCGTTGGATGATGCCTCCTGCTAAGGCTACTACTTACCGTACCGCCGGTTCTGCAGCGACTAGACCGCTCATAATAATTATTGCTGCTCCGTTCGGTGCGTTGAACGTTTCGAAGCTGCTGCTAGCGGTCATTGACAAAACATTACCGCAATATCTCGGTGCGGGCATAGGACAAATAATTTACCCTACCAAAAAGGAGGGGTTGATTGTTTTTTTGTTAATTGGTATACCTACCATCACTTGTGTTTTTCCTGACTTTTTGTGTACCTGCAAACAGTTTGTCGCATTGGGTGAATTCTATTTTTATGTGTTCAAAATAATCTTATTTTTGTGTAATTAGTGTGACTTTTGTATAAAATTTTGTGTGTGGCATTTTTGTGTTGTTTCTTGGTTATTTTTGATAATAATTCATATCATTGCACTCAAGGATGATTTTCGAAGGTATGTGTGCTTTTAAAATTTTTTTCTCGCAATCCCGAGTAAAATTGAATTTCGTTGCTTTATTATAGAAAAAAAAAATGGATAATACATTTGAAGCTGCTAGTTTTTTCTCATTGAGAGATTAAGTATATCTATTATGAAAATTTATTGTGTACAGTATACCAACAACATACACCTACCTTACCTTAGGTAGGTATAATACCTCATAAAAACAGTGTGGTATTAATTATGCATTCTGCGAGGTACCTACCTATTCTGTTACACATTTAGGTAATAATAATCTAAACTCTAAACAATGGCAAAATTTTCTTCTGTCAAGAAAATTTAACATCTAGCCATTACTTTAATCACATTATACGCACACTACTTAAGTACCTACTTAATATTTACCTATAATATCCGGGTTAAAAAGAAAACTTGAAGCAATTAAGTTTTATTATAACAACCTAAATTTTCTTCTAGCACTCTTAGCACATTATACTACTTGATACTTGGTACCTGCACCTGCCTGCTTCATATACTTTTCAATAAAAAAAATTACCACAAATTCCTCATGGACTCGTATTTTGTCATGAAATTTTTTTTTATATTTTGTTGTACCCTCGGTTGTACCTATAAGGCAAGGAATTACTTAAAAAAAAATACATGTCGCAGGTTATAGATAATTAAATTATTTGTATAAAGCGAGGTATTAAGCGTTTATTAAAGCTACATTAATTCTTATTAAATATTACGTATTAAGTATCTACTTAGTTGCAATAATTTCATGGATTTTATTAAAAAAATTCAGACTTGATTTTGTGTGCCAACGTCCTCTATTTCAAATGACCTAGGTATCTACAAATGACTAATATCAAATGACAAATTCACTTATGACAACTCGTCATAACGTCATATAACTAAAATTAACATTTATCAAATATTCATTATTTTGAGGATTTGAGGTGACCTAAAAATCTTGTATTCTAGGAGTATAAATTTTAAACTTCTCACCTACGTTGTTCTTCACTGTTGTGTATATTTTACTCTTCCAAATACATGCAATAATTAATAATAATCTTGAGTATCCCAAGTTTAAACCATCGATCTATGTATAATATCATATCTACTTTTGGACGTGCTGATTTGAATCTTTTAAGGACAATGATACTGAGAATAAGCGAGTGCTTGATTCAAGCTCAAATTCGCTAGAAATTATCGAGCCACCAGCCAAAGGAACAGATCCTATAAGTGTGCTGTAATTTTATGAACACAGTCACACCTTTATGGCCAATAATCCCTTACTTGGTTGGTTACCTGGTTCAGGTAAACGAAGAAGGGCATATATCTTGTGCATAAGATATGCCTACCCGGTTCATAAAATTACTGAGCACTTTTAATGGTATATCCTCGGCTATGTGTTCCCTGACTCGGCGAGTCGTTTGGTAACAAGAATCTGATTGGAAAATGGTTTAAAAATCTGAAACTGGATTCAGTCGTCAGTATTATTACGTATTTCTGAATACTATTAGTCTCGCTATTAGTATTAAGTAGTAAAATATTTGGTAATATTTTTGGAAATAATTCTTTTTAATATTTTTGGTAATATTTAATACAGAATTTAGTAATAAAAATAAATATTTCGGCAATGAAAAATAAATAATTGGGGTCGAGGACTAAACCACTTAAAATATTTCGTACTTTACGCCGCTTTTACAGTTTTCCCTAATATTTCAAGTCTTTTCTCAACTGAAAGTTCCTCGGAAAATTCTATGAACTCGAATGTGAAAATAAAACCGAGTAATAACCAAACTTAATAGTGGAATAAGAGAAGTAGGCATTATGTTACCTATACTACGACTCCGGATGGTTTTGATAGGAAGAGTCTTGACACACATGGTGAAAAATGTAGGTAGGTACAATAAAATTTTTAAAGAAAGATCTCGACAGGTTTTTTTTGGTCAAAGAAAGAGGATTTACAATAAAAATAAGTTAAATATGTGGGCCAGGATATGCGAATTTATTGGTATTAAATTAAAAAAAAAAAAAAAAATTCGAGCATTTGCGGTCGAGGCCTGCTTGATTACATAATAAGTTTTTACGTATTTTCATGTTTAATAAATCAAGCATGTCTTGACAAAACGTGATAGTCGAGGTGATAGTATTCTTCTTGTTTTCTGTGTAGGTAAAGTACCTACCTCCTCTGCACGAAATAACGAAAATTTTTATTGAAAAAAGTTTCTCAAAATTCAAAATTATGCATTCATGCCCAATTTCATAACCATGAGCCTACATAATTTTTTTGCATAACAAAAAACCGAGCGAAAAATAAAATAAAATTATAACAACATAATAAACAAACTAGGAATTTCCCGAGGAATTTCCATAACCTTTTTTGGAATTTTGTAATTATTATTGATTTAATTTCCTCGTCTTCCTTTTCTGAGGTATGGAAAAATACCTTGAATCGAATGCTTTAATAAATTGGCGTTAGCGTTTTCTACAATCTACTCCAAAGCCGTGTTACTATGACCGAGACTAAGACTAACTAAAAATAGGTACATATATACAGGGTGATTGATTGAAACGCCACATTAGAAAAAGTTCGACTTCCAAATGATCTAGGAATCTGAAATTTGGAACTTAGGCAACATACCTAATAACGAGTCAAAATGAAATATTACCAAGATGGCAGAACATTAAAAATGGCGAAAGCAATGGCCATCTTTGTTTTTTTAAATGGGACACACCATATATTATTGCATTTTCAGATCGTCTGAGAAAATGTAATAACAATGGTGCTTATAGTTGTATTTTAAATTGAGTAGGCCATGAGTTATAAACAAGTGAAAATCGTGATTTTCCAACTTTAAAGACATTTACCACGAAAACAGCTCATGATATCAGAAAACGGCTTACATGTCCCTATCTTAACTTTTCATCTGGTATCCTACTGTAGAGTTGAAATGTTTATACAGGGTGATGAAAAATCTGACAATTTTCACCACCTTGTATAAAGATTTCAACTGCATATTTGGATGCCTTATAAAAAGTTAAGATAGGGACATGTAAGCCGTTTTCTGATATCTTGAGCCGTTTTCATGATAAATGTCTTTAAAGTTGGAAAATCACGATTTTCACTTGTTTATAACTCATGACCTACTCAATTTAAAATACAACTATAAGCACCATTGTTATTACATTTTCTCAGACGATCTGAAAATGCAATAATATATGGGGTGTCCCATTTAAAAAAACAAAGATGGCCGTTGCTTTCGCCATTTTAAATGTTCTACCATCTTGGTAATATTTCATTTTGACTCGTTATTAGGTATGTTGCCTAAGTTCCAAATTTCAGATTCCTAGATCATTTGGAAGTCGAACTTTTTCTAATGTGGCGTTTCAATCAATCACCCTGTATACATATATGTATATATAGTATGCCTTGGAACCTTTAGTTTTAGAATTGAGGCTTTAGCACAAAGCATATTTTTAGATGTTTGTTATCATAGCGTAGTAATCAAATTTGGTGTTCACCTGTTATTTCCGATGTAAAAATTCTTGCTTGACTAGTTTTTCTGAAAAAAAATTATAAAAAAATTATAAGGCGATGGTTATAAAATTCGGAGTGAAGCTCAATTCGAAATCAAGCTGCCGTCAAGGCATGCTTGATTTATTGAACCTGCTGAAAATGTGGTGAAACTTATTATCTAATCAAGAAGGCCCGGACCCTAAGTAGTCAAAACTCAACTCGAAATTTATCGCTCATTATTATCTGTAAATTCCACGGTAAATTCGTCTTTCCTGGGACACAGTGTATATTTTATGGGCCAATCGAATCACTGGGCAGCGAGCTGGGCAGTTTGCCTGTTAAAATTAAGAGATAAGAAAAAAAATTAACAACATTTATAAGGAATTAGAAAATTCGTAAATAATTGATTAATAAACAAGTTGACTATGACGTTTTTAATTTCATTAGTTATTCTATATCGATCCTCGGAATGTACCTACCCTTCTATCTTAGTATAAAGACATCAATAAAAGACTCTCAATAATAATTATTATTGAGAGTTTTTTCGCACAATAATTTTATTGAAGTTCGACAACTAAGAGAGTACCTATCTACAACTTGGAGTACACTGATGGCAGTTGCATGTGAGAATTACTATAAAAAGTCGTTTACATTTCGAAGGCTTGTTTTAATCAATTTTAAAAGATGTCCTGGACTACACGAAAAAGAGCACAAATTATGAATTATTACAACTTTTGAAGAATCGGCGGGGGGTTAAAATCGGTTAAAATCGGGGGGTTAAAATCGGCGTTTCTCAATTGGGCGAAATTACCTGAGTGACCCTTCGGCACCACGGGGGGTCCTATAATCCTACAGCTCAATTGGGCGAAGGAATTTTTAAATACCGTTGAGTTATTTGCATGTTTTAATGTGGCTACGTTGCCAGATTTTACAGAAATTCCGATTTTCTACATTAAATAAAACTGAAAAAAATAAATAAATAATATTAATATTTGATGTATTATTTTTTTAAGTTCTATCAAATACATCAAGCCCTTAGTGCATTTACAATTATTATTTTATACTATACTTACCTATACAGCAGAAACATGAAACATTAATAGAAAAGTAAACGTCGTTGCTATACCTACTCAAATAATCCATAAAAAGCAATCAATTACTTGATTGCTTGAATAATTGATTTATCATAAATTTATCATAATTTTCAATTGACTAGGTTATTGCCTTTGAAAAAATCATAATAAATTTTCACGATGTTGTCAATTTCATGTTGCAATAATTATACTTTAGAAAAGTATTTATTTGCAGAAGTCATTCAGTTTTTTTCAAATTTCTTAATTTTTGTTTACACATTTGAAAGTGCTGTGAAAAAATACCATTGCAATGAAATAGGTACCTGGTACCTATAGGTACTCCACCGGAAGGATAGAAATAATAGAAAGTTGTATTAGAACTCCCTAATATTATTTTAGTCAAAAATGTTTCCTAATTTTCACGAAAACGATCGATTGAACGATTCGATTGCATACTTAATAATTAATATAGCAGAAAAGACTTTTGTTTTAATTCTTGAAAAATTATTCATTTAATATTTCTCTGTCAAATAATTAGGGGATTCAATATTTAAAATTAATCATTTCAACATATGAAAATTCCTTATCCTATAGGTATGTGATAATAGAACTAACATTTTTTGTATGGGAGAGGATGATTTTCTACTACCTATTTTTTGCATTTCCTACGTGCCCTTCAAGTGTGTCACGCGTGTTCTTTAACCCCCTACGTATTGAAAATTGTAAATATGATTATTATTGTTGCGATTTAGTTTTGAAAATAAATGTGAATTATTAAAGAGAAGTTTAATTTTTAAATTTTATTGATTAGAAGTAGTAAATTCCAGAGATATTTGGCATTGGAATTGCTTAGATTTAAAAACATGGTGAGTTTTCAGTAGAAAATATGGAAAACACAAAAGGTCATCATTTTGTTACTAAACATAAATCATAGTTCGTTAATACTATTCAACAATCCCTTGAATATAGTAAATGATAAATAACTTCTCTCATTGGCCACCCCTTAGTGTCGAACAAGTAGCAGTTATTGAAAATAAATCTGGCAACACTGCTATATATAATAGCAAGGCCACACATGTATTTCTTTGTCTGTCCAGTTATCTCTTATAATCCCCTAGTTTCTCGTTTCTCGTCCAATTGAGCCCTGGGATTAGTGAATAACATAATCCTTCGCCCAATTCGGTATCGCCCGTTAAAATAGAGGGTTGACGAAGTCACTAGGACACCAGTTACTGAAACCTCGAATGAAACAGTCTTTAAATTTCTCCGATTTTTTATTCGACATTTGAAAATTCGACATACCTGCCTACATTTTAGATTTGTAGGTAATATGAAACTAAAAAGAAAATACGATAATAAATTGGGTAATTTAATTTGGATAATATAAAATGAGTATGTATAAACTATTGGCATTTTGGAAGCCAATTTTAAACCGCAAATATTTTCTACAGAAAAAAAATCTACTCTTGGTCGTAATTGCCAACGTGAACCGTTTTCGAGAAAAATGACAATGTATGATGAAAAACTCGCTTTGGATACTTCAAAGCATGTGTCTGAAAATGTAGGGCAAAAAACTTCGCTCAATCCTTAAACCTCCCCCAATGGCACAAGGAAAAATAATGAATTGGTATTATAAAGGTAGCTAATACCTATCAATGACATGGCACGTACGAAAGCTGAGCTCAGTATCTCAAACGTCTGTTGAGATAACTTCAAAAAACTAGAAAAGTAAAAAAATTTAACACTATATCAGATTGATATCTTAACACAATAAGCCCATGAGGCTGAGGTGCTTCCGGCGATCCTGAATCAGACGGCCCTCGATGGAAGAAAAAACACGCTGTATCTCAAGAACGGCGCATTTTTGGATACACGTTAATGGGAATTTTTTTCTTGGAATGACCTCCTAAAATCTTTCGCACTTATCTAGGCGAGTATCTAGGATAACCCTATTTTATTTTATTTAACTTTGCAAAAAATATAATAATATATAACGATTTTTTCACTTCTTTTACAATATTATTGCTTGCAAACTATAATATTCCTTATAAAAGAAAGTGTATAACAACAATATGAAACCTGAATTACTGAATTATTTGAATTATTATTCTTGAATAAAGGATAAATCTATTAGTTTCACTGACAAGCACAACCGTGTTAATTTAATTGAAATTCTTGATTGTTATTACTTTAATAATAATTGAATTATATAATTCGCTTCCTTCTTGAAAACAACCAACTCGATAACAATGATATTTAGACAATTATTATTCGAGTAATACAGAACTCAAGTGAAAAAGAGAATTGCTAATGGGTGAGCTTAATAAGAGGTAGGTATATGATTGTATATTATGTACCTATACAGAATTAACTCTTTTATATCAACTTTTTTTCTTAGCATGAGCACAATAATTTTTTATGATCTACAAAACGCTTCATATTAATATTATTAAAGCGTTAAATGAATAAATTTGAAGTGATATTGCACAGCAATTTTACCTAAGTAGGTAGGTAGGTACACTTTATAATCGTCGTGAACAATTCATGTTGGAAAGTTGATTAAATTATCCCAAATTTCTTTCAAGTTGGCCTCTCAAGTTTGATAAAAAATTTATTTCCACCTAAAAAGAAAAAAATACACGTACTTGGCAATTTTTCAAAATGACAAACAAATTTCGTGAGACAAAGGGGCTTTTTCTACTCCTTGGATTTTAAATTAGAAAATCTTCCTTTTGTCGCCCCCCACTTTCTAAAATTAACCTGTGTACCAAAATTCAACTTTCCGTGTCAATCGATCTTTTAGATGAGGAATAATACTAGAGATTGTTTTTTTACAGTTAACTGCTTCGTCTGGCCTGCTTATGTCTTGTAATAATTATATTGATATTTTTATTGATATAATATGTACTTTTTGAAATTGGTTGAAATTGTTTGTTTGAAAAATACTCCAGTATTTTTTACTTACGGAACATAATAATGTGACAGAACCGTCCATTGATTATTATTCATAAGTAAAGTGTTTTAAATTAATGTACATATTTTGAACGAAAACAAATGCGAAACTACTTCTTTTTATACGATCGTAGAACAATAATAGGTTGTGCATTGGATAAAAGGTGTTCGTAGACGAAAGCGGGACTGCGAGAGCTGGAGCGGAGCGTTCTGAGTGCGGGACTTATTTGAACAGCGGAAAATACATGAACACTAATTGACACAATACAATTCACAATTTTTGTTCAATTTCATATTTAATTATTTTAAACGGTTGCTTGTTAATTAAATTCCGAATTGACGAAATAGCTCATCAAATTTCAAGGTATCGCAATATAACGGTGTAAAGACTTTCGCCTGTGATACTGGAGGTCCTGGGTTCGACTCCCGAGTAAGTCGATAAACTTATTTGTTCCTTTTCACCCAATTCATATTGACGAAATAGCATATAAAATTTCAAGGTGTCGATAGTTTAATGATAAAGAATGTGGGCCAATGCAGGAGTACCTATGGCTTCGAATTCTGAGTCATCCTGATGTAAATCGTTACCTTTTTTTCTGTCGTTATTAATTATAATTATATTTATTTATGAGTGATTGATAAAATGTACTTTTTTTACTTACATGTTTCTTAGTTCATAAAATGTATGATTATCATGAGAGTGCATAAAGTAAAAAGGAGTGAAATAAAGTGTCGTAGCGGTACTTATTTAACTATTATTTAACGTCTCTCGTAATCTGACACATCACTGCAAGCCGGCCAACACAGTACAAGCTCTAGTGAGCGGCCCGAGCACAAGTGTAGGTACTGAGTTCTCCTCGATACGGTGAACGCTGAAGTATATTATACATACCCCAACGCCGACCTCTCTTTTAATGTTGACACCATGCACCTATAAGAGAAACGTCATAATTTATTCCCAGAGCGGCAGAGCAATGTACAATTATTATTTTGCGTTTTGTGTCGCTTAACTACCTAAAATGGATACCATTGTAAATGATTCAATTAATGAAATATCTTCTACCCCAGAAGCAATTATTTTTCAATCAAATGTGGCTGCACAAAATCCGTTACCTCAAAAATCTAAAGAAATGCATATTAAGCAATATATCACCTTTATTAACTGGCGTCATTAAAAAGGCGTTAATAGTTTATATGTATATGAATACATTAGGTAAAAGTGTTTTTTTTTTTTAATAATAAATTTTCGTTCTAATCTAAGTCACTCGTAGATAAAATTTTGTATGCAACATATGCATAAAGTACCTTTTTTTCACTTCTGGGTTGAATTTCTCAGTCGTGAAAAAAAAGTACCACTTTGTGCACTTATTGCATAAATAACTATTGCATATTTCAATAAATTAAATTGTATGAGTACCTACTTATAAGTAAGAATATTTATAACATGAGTATTTATAATTATTGCTGATAAAAGTTGTCAACGCTCGTTGTTTAAACCCCTGTCTTTAAATTTTATTGTTAACATAATCAGTAGGTATTTCATGTCGTCAGTATTCTTCTTGAAGGTTGTTATTATGATCATGATAAAAATAAACTGGGAAGGCGAAAACACTTATGTCGCCTATTCATCTGATTTAGTCTGATCGTTTGAATAATAGAACGATATCATCTATTTGGGGAAGCGAATTAGCCACCCTTAAATGAAACCCCTAGCTTCAACTATTATTGTTGTTTAATCGATAATAGGCACTTCGTATTTCAAACGAACGGTATTCGACTGCACCCAGTCATGAACTGCCTATAAGGTAAATTCGGGTGCAAAAGGTTTTTTTCTGAATAATTGAGTCACTCGTTAAAATTGGGGAATGTACCCTAATCCTCTGTCTCTAAGCTCAGAATTGTAAACTCAGTTAAGGGAACAAAGTGAACACACCGACTGTAGAAACGGCGTTGTCATATTTTAGCAGCTAGATTGATGCAATTTATAGTATTGTTTATTATAGATTCTTAAATGGGAATTTTTGAAACCGGAATTTACAAAACCAAAAATGCTCTTATTCATTTTTTGACATGTTAGTTTTATCCTATAATCGAGTGAATATTGGATATTTTTTCTGAAAGAACCTTTTTAGTGCTCTCCGATTATACAGGTATAATGTCGTCAATTTTTAAATTCTCATCAATTACCATTTTTGAAACTATACCTACTTATTTTGAAAATTTATTGTTCAGATAGTTAAAAATAAAAAAAAAGTACTTATTAGCCACTTTTGGAACAACTATGTAGTTGATCAATTTGATATAATGCGAGGATATAATGTTGTTGCATACGCTGCAAGGGATACAACAATGTAATACTAATTATTACCTATCTGCTTGTGCAAGTGAAGTTTATTTAAATTTCCGAAGATATTAGAAAATTCGATTTGTTTAATAACTTGGGCAGATGAAATTCATCTTTGTTCTTATGTACTCAGGTTTTTTCAGGTATCAATTTGGCACCAAGGTGTACTGTTATGGTAACATCGAACAGCTGTGATTGAGAAGACATTTGTGTCTACAAATGGAGAAATGTAACAGCTGTTTGCGTCGTTGCTCGCGGTCACCGGGTTTTGCAAGAGCATTAACAGATTGATTTTGACCGTGAACACTAAATCCTCGACTAAATCCATAACATTTGGGCGGATTATGCAAAATTTGATGTTGAAAGTCGATGACACGATACTGTTGACTGCGTTGTATGGCGTTTAAAATAATGCATATAATATTGGTGTGAATAATTATTGCAGTGTAAAAACTGATTTTTGTTGCTTTATGATGTATGATACCGCCTCTACAGTTCCTGAAGTAAAATTTTAGATCAAAATTTTTCAGATCGGATGAAAATTTCAATAATAATTATCACTAGAGTCACTAGACTAAATATGCTTTATTTTATAATATTTTATTTAGAATTTATTTAATTTTATTTAGAATTATTAGAATTTTAGGACAGGATGTTCTAAAAATCATCGGAGACCAGAAAAAATTATGAAAAAAATCTATATTTTTTTTGTTCGAGCTTGTTAGCCAAAAACTAAATCGTAAATTTGTCACCGTGAATAAAATACGTAAATTAATATTGGTGAATGGTGTGTAGTTCATTGTAAAATTCTTCTCCGTGGAAATCTTCGATAATGAAATGATGACCTGCAAATGAGCATTGTACTTGCACCTATTTCAAAAATTGTCGTACCTAGACGTCTTGAGAAGTTGGAACGCTTCAAAGGTAGGTAGGTACTACCTCATCAAGAAATTATTAAAAATGCTTCAAATTATGAAAATTGCTTATTGTTACGAATGTTTATTAAAGTAATTGCTAAAAATTTTGTCCTTGCGCCTCCAAGCAAATCTGAGTTCGACGCACAATGTTGGTCTGTACTCGCTGTAGCATTTATTTTGAAGCGTAACGGTGGCAGCAGCATTTTGAATTCTCACTATTAGGTCTTGCTCATTTTGGACAGGAGTGCGACAAACAGTTGACTTGATGTGACCTCAAAAGAAAAAAAGAAAAAGTCGATTGGGTTGAGATCCGGGGACCTCGCTGGCCAATGTATTGGTCCATGGCGATTTATCCATCTTCCTGGATATTGTTCTTCTAACCAGATTCTCATTGAACCAGCAAAATGAGCTGGGGCACCGTCCAACTGCATCCACATATCTTGTATTTCCACCAGGAGAAGGCTGTCTAATTGTTCCTGCAGATAGCCGTTTAGAAATTTCAGGAAATTCTCTCTATTTTACTTTTGCGGCAATATTACAGGTACCACAAGCTCATTCCCCAGAATCCCAACCTACACATTAACGCCAAAACGATGTTGATAGTGATGTTCAACCGACACATGCAAGTTTTCCAAAGCATAATGATGATTATTGCGCTGATTAAAGAAACCATCCCGAGAAAAACACGATAAGTAATGGCGTGCTCTGCGTCTACTTGTCGCAACAACCAATGGCAGTAGTTGACTCGCGGTTCAGATTCGTTGGCTAAAAGAGCCTGCACCTTGGTGTAGTGGTAAGGGTCATAACCCTCACCAGCGATAAACTTGTCAGTAGATGAACGTGACACCCCTACTTCCGTCGCTATACTCCGTAGGCTGCGTGTTGGATCCTCTTGCAAAATTTCCAACACTTCTTCCCTTATCTGAGGCGTCAACGCAGAACGTGGACGACCGCGATCTACACCTGAATTTGGAATTAAATGACCAGTCTCTCGCAACCTTCCTTCTAATCTCCTGATGACGTTACCATTTGGATGCCTGCGAATTGGAAATCTTTGGGCCCAAGATCAACACCATATCTGTGTAATCAATGTCATTCGCGAACCACTTGTTGACGGTTCGAAAACAGGTTGCCACATGCATATTTACCTACAGCATCGTGATAAAAGAATTTGATATTTTAAATAAAATTGAAGAGAAAATGTAAAGGTTTGAGCGATTTTGTAATCAAATAACCAGTAAAGACGCCTAATTCTTTGTATAACATCCATTTTACTCAGTACTCAAAAACAAAGAAGTCGAGTCCTCAACTTTGCTTCTTCATATCGCAGTCAATTGACGACTTGGATTTTTTTTCATTATTGTTTATAGCCTCCACTATGATGCTTCCACAACGTATTGCAGAGCTTTTCCGACATTTTTAGGACACCTTTATATTTGTATTTCTTAATTATTATGAGTTTCTTATAATTTGTTGAAAGCAAGGTGGGCGGAATGTTAATAAGGCTTAATAAACATTTAGATTTTCATAAATCGTGGGCAGAGAAACTGCGTTAACGACTTCCACGACGACAGATGAAGCGTATGGCCGTTCTTTTTTTCCGTAGTTTTTATTTAAATAAAATTATGCAATTAATATACATTTTAAGTTTTTATTTGAGGTTAACTATTATGTACACAAATGGATATTTTCTTCTTTTTTACAATGCTGAGTAATGCGTGTCATTCATATTTTCCAGAAGTTTTTCAACACCCTGTATATTATGTATTAGAAACAATTGAAGGATAGCAAAAGTACGGAAAGTTTCTGCACAGACACTCCGAGCGTGATCCATGAAGTTGGTTTCCTGGATCACTTCATGGATGCTGTTGGATCCATGAAGTTGGATCCATTTAATGGTTTCCAAAGCGTTTATAAGAAAGTAGCAGTAGTAATATGGTGGGTTGGGGTGGTGCCCCCCAAGCGACTAGGCCACCGAGGGCCCTTTTCGCCGTACCGTTTATAAGAAAACTAAAAATACTGACAAATAATAACGAACATTCGTGTTTACAATAAATACAGGGTTACTGGTAACTGGATACATTCCTTTGGTGATCTGATAAAACAAGAGGTAAGGAGTAAATTAACCCCAACATGAACTATACAAAACTCAATAGATTTTGAGATATTTCGATTTTCAACTTTTCTTAAAAAACTGGTTTCAAATGTCTTGAAATGTAATTATCAAAAAATCTACTTTAACTTTTTGATTTTTTTTTGCTGGAATACTTGTCCAATACTATGCTTCCTTCTGGAATAAAAAATATCCTGAGGTATTTCGATCGTGTGAAAATTTCAAAGAAAAACTTTCACAAACTATTTTTTTTAAATAAGATTTAAAAGTTTTTACAAGTTATTTTCGCAAAATTGTCAAGGCAACTTGCGTACAAATTGTTTTAAAAACTTTCTTAGTGTAGTAGCTATCTAACAAGGTACGAATCTTGTACAAGAATAACAGAATCTCCCCGCTATGTACCGTTACCGAGGAACAAATCCTTAAAAAAAAAAACGGCCCTGAACGGGGGTCTTAAAATTCTCGGATCCGGCCCATTTTCAATAGGTCGTATTTGGGGGTGACGAGCTTCGTCCCTACCAAGTTTCGTCCCGATCGGTAAAACTTTCAGACACTTAGAGTGGCTATTACTAGGCTATTCCCGAAAAATCCCGAAATTCCCGAAAAAATGACACTTCCCGGGAACGGATCCCGCTCATTTTCAATAGGCATCGTGCCACGGTGCGCCTCTTCAATCGAGCCAAATTTCAACTTTCCCACATGAAAACTGGCGGCTCTAGAGTGTTTCCTAGCAAAGTCACAGAAGTTTCGTAAGTATACGTATTCTTGTGCCCGAAAAATGTCTGTCTGTCGGTCTGTCTGTCTGTGACTTTGCTAGGAAACACTCTAGAGCCGTCAGTTTTCATGTGGGAAAGTTGAAATTTGGCTCGATTGAAGAGGCGCACCGTGGCACGATGTCCATTGAAAATGAGCGGGATCCGTTCCCGGGAAGTGTAATTTTTTCGGGAATTTCGGGATTTTTCGGGAATAGCCTAGTAATAGCCACTCTAAGTGTCTGAAAGTTTTACCGATCGGGACGAAACTTGGTAGGGACGAAGCTCGTGACCCCCAAATACGACCTGTTGAAAATGGGCCGGATCCGAGAATTTTAAGACCCGCCGTTCAGGGCCGTATTTTTTTTTAAACGTCCCGACTTAAGGATTTGTTCCTCGGTAACGGTACATAGCGGGGAGATTCTGTTATTCTTGTACAAGATTCGTACCTTGTTAGATAGCTACTACACTAAGAAAGTTTTTAAAACAATTTGTACGCAAGTTGCCTTGACAATTTTGCGAAAATAACTTGTAAAAACTTTTAAATCTTATTTAAAAAAAATAGTTTGTGAAAGTTTTTCTTTGAAATTTTCACACGATCGAAATACCTCAGGATATTTTTTATTCCAGAAAGAAGCATAGTATTGGACAAGTATTCCAGCAAAAAAAAAATCAAAAAGTTAAAGTAGATTTTTTGATAATTACATTTCAAGACATTTGAAACCAGTTTTTTAAGAAAAGTTGAAAATCGAAATATCTCAAAATCTATTGAGTTTTGTATAGTTCATGTTGGGGTTAATTTACTCCTTACCTCTTGTTTTATCAGATCACCAAAAAGAATGTATCCAGTTACCAGTAACCCTGTATAATGATAAGAAGCTTTATTAAAATAAAATTCTTACATTTTATAATTTCCACACTTACGATTGATTATACTGGCGACTTTGACCTATTTGGACCCAAACATCAAATCGAACATAAACACAGGAAGTTCGTTCACTCACACTTAATCCATGAGAAAAGAATACAAAAGCCAGGACACCTTTAGATAAGAACATTAATAATATTGGTATATAATAATAATTAAGATAGAGTTTGTCTATTTTTAATTTTATTACACATACACATTAGAAGACATCCAACCTTCACGCATTTTAAGTTGGGCATTCGTAGTGATAATTCACAGGTAATTATTTATACATTATATTTCACCTTGTAAAAGAAATGATGTCTACCACGAAAATTACATTTAAAATCAATTTACCTAAAATATCAGTAAGTACCTAGAAGTACTTTGCGAAGTCAAATAATTGTTGTAAGTAGACATACATAATATTATGTTTCTGGTGATTGGCGGCCTCAAACCGTCTCATATATTTACAATAAAAAAATTATCCCAAGACAACAACTACAAGAAATTTTCTCAGTGACATGATTTAAAATCTTTATAGTTTGGTGCTCGGTTTGGTGATATCTTACCCAACTCTCAATATCTCATAAACCAAGTGAAATTTAAAAAATCGGGAGCTCACTTCATCTTTATTGGGAGGTTTTTCTTCAACACTTTTATTATTTTTGTAATCAGCTAGCAATAACAATAATTGTGCTATCTTGAAGGTAATTGATAATTAGAAAAATGCTATCATGTAGGTAGACAAAAAAGATGTACCCATAGCAATAAGACACGTGTATCCAAACAAACGAGAAAAAGTGGTTGATTACAATTTATTCGTTTTTTAGCCCTATTTATGCATTCTACTACTAGCGTTGCGGTTAACATCATTCAATGTCCCAATTATATCATCACCTCATATCAAAGTCATAATCGAAAGGAATTAAGATTGTATATTTAATTCCCGTGTAGAAATGTTATTGCACAACACGGTCTGCGTGGACTTCTTGATGGTACCGGTTTCAAGAAGTGATTTACACGATGCGTTGCGGTAATTGGCATGCAATTAATACTACATGTAATGCGGTTAAGTGCACTTTCATTCAGAAATTAGTCAGTAGGTATACCTACAACACTCCTCGAAGCTTGGTCGTTTTATCCTTCAACTCAATCCTAGGGCGAGGAATCGGATGGTCTGCAAGCACTCTGCAGTAGTAGTAGAGATTGGTGGATTGAAATTAGTGTGTCGTTTAATGATTTTACCATTGATTTATGTTTGGGCAGATACCTAGACCTAGTATAAAATTATAGCTATAAATGTGTAGGTACTATAAAATTATAAAAAAAGTTGTCATCCACACTGTCAATCATTGTTTTACTTTAGGCTTTTTATTAAGATTTGATTTATGAGAAACGTGCTGGTCCGCGGGCGCGATAGAATTGGGTGTAGAAATGTCTAATAAGCCGAAATCAAAATTCGGTGTTCACTTTTCCGAGAAGTGAAACTATTATTAGACATGTTACAGAAAGCTTCGCTAGGATGACGACAATTTAGATTTCAGAAGCCTCTAAGATAATTAGATTGTGCAAAATCTAGTTTAGTTCATTGATGGTAATTAATTTACGAATTCATTACCTGTATATTACACAAAAAATAAAAACCGCTCAAACCAAACAGAAATTTTGTAGATGTATGATAAACAAAACACTAATGTTTTATTAGTGTTTTATTTATCTTATTATGTTTCACGTGTATCGCTACTTTTAAAGTAGCATCTTCAGACATAAAACTAGCGAAACACGTGTAACATTTATACATATAATATCCATCAATATACAGTATAATTTTTGAAACATTTCAGTGTTTTATTTATCATCCATCAGTATACAGAGACTCTAAAAAGTAAGGATTGAAAACATAAATTTTAAGAAACTTATTATTATTTTTTTTGATAAAAAAATACTTTTATTGAATTTTTTTTAAGTTTATTGTCTATTTTTAAAGAAGAATAATTAGTGGTATTATGTATTTCATTGATTATACTTTATTATTATTGTTATTATCAAGAAGCAACGACGAGGGTCCCTGATGGCAGCACAGACGATAATGTGATTTAGGGCAGGGCTCGACTGATGGCAGAATTTTTCTGGCAGATGCCGGTGTAATTGCCGATGCCGATGGCCGATGTTTAGCAGCGTTAGATAGATCAATAACATTCAATAACACATTATTACAAATTCAAATCTACATATTCATTTTTTTCATTTCAAGTTATTAACTGCAAGTTACAACAAAATTTAGTAGGAATGAAATAACAACTAAATTTAAATATTATATATGTAACAATGAAAAAAATCTTAATAACAATAAGGAAAACATATTATGCAAATGAAAATAAATGCATAGCCATCCATCAGTCTTCGCGTAAGAACAAATAAATAAATATAAAAAATATAAATAAGTAAAAAAGAAACTTTAGTACCAATGAATATGATTTTTTGGAACCATCGGCGCATTGTCGATGCCGATGCTAATGTATCTAAAATAACCGTAAAAATTTAATTTAAAAAATTAATTTTTTCCGTCACTGTAATTTCTAATTAAGGATGACAGACATATGTGACGCTCGTAGATAGATCTCCAAAATTATCTAAAATTATAGTATACAGGATATTCCGAAACACATGTCGGAAAATGAAAGATGTGATTCCCAGCTGTCTCGTTCTAAAAAAGAAGTTCCTATTAACATGGGTCGCAAACGAACCGTTTTCGAAATCCAAAAGAAATTTTTTTTTGTTTTTTTCAAGATATCAGGAACTGTTTCAGATACAGAACCCACCTTTTGTACACATCTTGTCGTTATTATAACATATTATATACGTTATTAAGGGGTATAAATAAAAATTATGTGGCAGTGAAACAAATCATGAAAAAAATATCAATAACAAGTAGTGATGTTTTTGTAAAATTTATGCTTTTCGTCATAAAATGCTGTTTTTCTTGAAAACAGTTCACATTAGAGCTTTTGATCACGAGCATCTTTTTTTATGTAGAAAACACTGACTGTTTAAAATGTGCTTCCACAGTGTCAATTTTCCAAGTGTCGTAGAAATTAGGGGTAAAAAATTTTAAGCAACCCCAAAATCTCTGCCACTGCCATATGAAATAAATTTAACTAGAGCTCAAAAAGTAAATAAATTTATTGATAAGATGTGTACGAAAATTCAGTTTTATATCTCAAACGGTTCCTAAGATGTCGTCAAAAAAAAAAACGAAAAAATAGCATATTGTATACCTACCTAGGCGATTTTGCGATGTAACGTTTTTCTCAGAAACGCTTTATTTCTACGCTATTTTATCTTTTTATTTTATTATTTATTTTATTATTTATTTTATTTGTACGCTTTATTTTCTAGTTTTTTTTTCTCATAACTTTTGAACGATTTATCCGATTTAGACAAAATAAACGAATAATAATACGGCAAAATTACAAATGTTCAAAATTCATTCCTTCAGCTTCAATACACTTCTGGCATCGACGAATTAGTGAATTATTTACCGCTCCCATTTGTACAGGGTGATTTCTTAGTTCGTCGCACCCGTTCCTTATTCTTTGAAGCAATACCTCGCGGGTATCTACTGCAGTGTCGTACACCATTGCTTTTTTGGTGACTCCAAGCAAAATAATCCAAAGGATTGAGGTCTGGCGAACGAGGTGGCACGCCACTGGACCTTCATCAGGAATTCTCACATTTGGGCAGTTCTTGGGTAAGCGTCCAATCTATCGGTGGTGATAATTTTCGTCCAACCACTGCCGTACTTGTCTTCCATAATGAGGAGGTGCACGAACTGTATCCAGGTGTCTCGTCGTAAATTTAATGGAACATCTTTAAGAACATGGTGCAGCGAATTTTCCAGAAAATCATAAAATAAGTTTCCATTTAAACGAGGAGATAAAATATACGGTCCGCAGAGATTATTACTTATAATATACCCAGCCACACATTTACACTAAACTGTTGTTGAAACTTAGAGTGCCTGATGCACCGAGGATTAACTCCAAACATAAAGATTGTGAAAATTTACGTCTTGTAAAATTGGATTCATCTGTCCATAATATCTTTTGCAAAAATTGTGGATCTATTTCCACCGAATCAAAAACACAATTACAAAAGTTGAGACGTTTTTCAGCATCTCCTGACAGTCAACCTTGAACTGGTTGGAAATGAAAAGCCCTTCGATGATCTCGCCTGAGTGCTCTTAGTACAGTCGACTGAGAGGAATTGAGCTGCTGGGCTGCTCGGCGTGTGCTTTTAGTTGGGTTGTCATCAAAAAGCCGAAGAACATTAGCGTCATTTATTGGTTGTGCTTGTGCATTACGATTTTGTTCATTGTAATGTTGTAAACCATATTCCGAAAAACGACGATGCACATCTATGAAAACTTGTGAATTGGAAATCGGAACTATTCTATTAGGAAAGCGTCTCGTTTACCAATCTAGTCTTGTACTACCGCGTGTGAATTACCATCGCAAAATCCGTAAACATAATGTTAACATTTTTGTTCTTGCCGACACCAAAACAGCTTCTACCAAAACAGTCAAAACAAACACGACATTTTGACGTTAAAAAAAACTACTTGAAAAATACAACGATTTCATTGTTGTTTTTTTTTTAGTCAATGTATGTGTTGTGGGCATTACATACATATAACGACCGTATTGATGTGCGTGGTTACCACCTCTGCAATGCTGTCGTAATTGCCTGTTATCACTAATTGAATTGAACACGTTATTAGTTTGACAAGTTTTGATTGGTTTATTAATGTATTAATGAGTGTAGTATACATTTGAACATTTTATTTACCCCGAGTTATAAATACTCAGATATTTCACATCGCCTACTATCACTATTACATGTATTATTGTGGTGTGAATTGTAATTAATACCTACTGCTTTAACAAATACAAACTGCATGAATGAAGAAGAGTTATAATATGTAATTTATTTATTTTCAACTACGAAGATACAGTCTTCTACATAATAATTATTAATAGAGAAGCAGTAGGTACCTGACCAAGAACTTGCTCTATAAATTTGGAACATATGAAATATATAGCAGCAAATCGTTGTCTGTTTTCTCTAGTGAATTATTTGTTTTCTTTATTACGGTTTTCACATTTTTAATTATCTTCGAGCCCGGAAACCCGCTCATAGAAACCGAAATCGAGATGATCTTCAAAATCGTTCATCAAGCCCATCCGCGCTATGGAAAGTGAAACACTGAATGAAGACACCATGGAAGCGTGATTGTAGGTCATCTCTGGTAGCAAAAAACTTACGCTTACGGCACAGGTTTCGGTATCTTCGAAAACAATCAATAATTAAATCAATTAATTTTATGGACAAATGGACTCGGGCTAAAGTATATTATGTCCATACAAAGTCAATACTGGCAGCCTGTGACGCGGATTTTACTTTTTTCGACCTACAGACTCGAAGTCTCACTGTCACTGACCTAAATTTTGATTGATGAAGCAAAAACATGAGTTTGGTAGGTGCGCTCAAGTTCAAGAGAAGCGACATTGTCAATTTTGGATACCTCTATATTTATGTTTTTTTCTTACATATAAATATACAGATTCTCCCAAGTGTGTTGTTTCATGAATAGCTTCTAAAACACGTAAGTAATTTTCGATTTTGAAGTTGTTCGTTGGAAAATAAATTTTGTTAGATTAGAACAGTTACTGTTCTAACAAACTATTCTTGGGTACTGTACCCAAGGAAACAAACACTTTTTTACACCTTCACATACTAACTATCCATAGTTTATGAGATTGTAACATTACTTAAGGAATTACAGCGATCTGACAACATTGCTTCAATATTCAATTATACCATGAATTTTTTTCTCTACATTTTTGTCTTATATTTTATATAAAAGTATGCATACATATACATATTCTTGGAAGCTTTGTTCGTCTCGTCTCGCCGTATTTCATTCAGAGTAGACAACTGCATGATTGTTTTACTTCTTTATTCGAAAGTTGCAAAGTAAAAGGTCGACGCAAAAACTGGAAGAATCCGTGCAACATAGTTCCGAAGGTAATTGCCGCTATTAAGGTTAACATACGAAAATTGAACGTGGAACGTGAGTGATCGCTACTTACATAAGTAATTGCCGGATTACAACTGATTCTTAAACTGTAATTACAGGAATTGGACGATTAACAAAATTTAATAACCCATCTCTTATGACTTAATGGAGAAGAACTTTTTATGAAGTAAAAACTGGTTGAGTATAGTATCGGAGGCATATAATAACTGATGACAACTTTTCCCTCTTAAGGGCAAAGCAACGTTAAAGTGTTATTTTTTGTTCTGAATATTATTATTATTATTATTGTTAGAACCGCTATAATTAGTCCGAGAATTGGTCTGAATGAAATCTAGAATAAAATAGAAAACATACCCTTGTATTAACACCTCAGGAAGATAGGCGTGAAAAAGAACGGCGTCTGCAGATTTTACAGAAAGGGAGAAGCGACACCTCGTCACCTGTTGCTAAAAACTGCGACGCGTTAGCACTCAAAAGAAGAAACGTTCTGGGTCAACACCAGCTGGAGGCAGGGAATCTACCCGACCTTGATCCATTCAAAATCATTGAGTTTCTCAAGGAAACGGATTTGGAGAGGGTGATTTAATAATGGGATTCCTCGCCAAGAGAAGCATAGTAGAGAGTACTCAATAGATCTCTTAGATGGCAGTAACTCAGTCACCCTCAATAATAATTACATTACATTACATACATTATAACGCTAGGGACTTTACTAGTGCCTTTGAAAATTATAGAAATGTCAAAAAGATGCTTGAAGACTTGTAAGTCTTCGAACAGAGAGTTATTTATGACTGAAGTTGTTGCCTAAGTTTTGTTTCAGATTCACAATAAGCATAAAATTGTGCAATTATTCTCTAATAAAACTGACCATGTATCTCTGCTAGTCCTCGCGGGATCCCAATAGCCACAGAAGTTAAAAATGCTCGCTATATGGTATACCTACCTACAACTTTTTTTGGTTACGTGGTGCGAAATGCTTTTTTCAGAATTTTTTAATATAAATCTATATACAAACTACTTATACGTAACCTTTTCGGATTTTTTTTTAACGATATTTTGAAGTCCTTCAAAAGTTCTACAGAAATTTAAAATTTCGTGTAAAATATACAAGGGGTAATTTTTAATTAACATTAATTGTGAATTAACAAATAAAGTTACAAGAGCATTTTGAAACCTGAAATTATTGAAATTTGCTTGAAGTAAACAAATCAATCTAAAATAATTGTTGAAATCAAAGTACACAAGGAACAAAATGTCATGTACCCCCAACCGAGTCAAAAAAATGTAGTACTTATGTGTAAATGTATTACGGCAAACATCCCCGAGGATTTCCCATAGGACAAAATGAACAGTGTAAACAGTAAATTTACAGCTCTACATCAAATTTTTGTCGGAAACTGTAAATTACATACCATGATGTGTGTTAAATATTATCTGGTTCTTTAAATGTTTTCGAAGGAAGTCATGTTTCTATGGGCTATGAACAGGTGGATATAATATTTACTGTAAATATCACCAGTATACTCGAATAAATCCATCCTTGTCACGTGCTTTGTAATAAAATTTGACGATTTAGAATACCGTCAGCTAGGGTATAATTGGCCCACTTTTTTATGTTCTTATTACAATAATAGTCATCGGCAAAAACTGTCTACATATCAACGTCATATGCATCAGCTTGCACTACACGATTTAATTTAATTAAGTTACAAATTTGGGCTTCTGATTTGTGAAAATAAAATTCCAAGAAAATTGGACAAAGTGGAAACTTATAAAAGTAGATGTGTTCTATACCTTGTTTTGATGCTTGGTAAATTAGAGTAAGTTAGTAGTCAAATATCAAATCTTCTCAGAAAAGAGGTGCTCAGGGCTGATACATAATATAAGACAGACAAAGGAAAAAATTCATAAGAGACAAAGGAAAATAGAAATGCAACTGCAAGAAAGTATGTTGATGAGAGCATGTTGATGAGAGAAAGTTACCCTTAAAGAGACAATAGTGTCCCAACTGATGGTATGGATTAGTTGTGTTGAATCTAGATCAAGCATGGATTTCTTACCTTGATTATTTTATATGCTTACTAATTAAATGGAGTTCGAAACATAATATTATTTTGCAACCATTATCATCGCTTAGATGGACTCGTTTCATGTAATAGTCGTATAATATGTTTTTTTTAATGAAACATCTTTAAAAAAATCTTCAACATCATCTAAACAAATTGCCACCTTTCCTCATTATTTTAATAATTTAATTTCAATACTCTTAGATACCTACACCCTTTTATACGCTCTTTTCGTTTTTAATAAGAATTATATTTTTATTGAAAAAGTCGTATCTTTACTTTGGATTATATTGACGTCTTTGGTTTTTGGTCAGTGACGTGGTCATATACAGGTGTCCCAACTTATTCAAAGCGGTCTCTGTATGCCAAACGATGGACTTTTTCGAAAAACTTTTTGAAAATTCAAGTACAGAATCACAATGACCATAATTTAAAATTATTTTGGAGTATGAAGAGTGTCCCATATGACAGTGGCATATCAAAGTTATGTTTTTTTTAATGGAAAGCTCCTATGTTATTGCAATTTTAGATTGTCTGAGAAGAGAAAATAAGATTGGCTTTTACAGTTGGTGTTTAAATTCAGAAGTTTTTGAGTTATAAACAAGTGAAAATCGTCATTTTTGAAGTTCAATGCCCTGTACAACAAAAACGGCTAAAGAGAAAAACGGCTTACATGTCCCTATTTTACTTTATCATGTACTATCCTATGATGTAGATGAAATGTTTATACAGGGTGATAAAAAATTTGAAAAATTGTACAGGGCATTGAACTTCAAAAATGACTATTTTCACTTGTTGAAAAGAGGTTATAGAACATAAATCTATAAAAATCAGTTCTGGGTATGCAGCGTCCCCTCCCCTCCAAGAAAACCACCTTTGGTGAAAAAAGTTATTTTTGTTTTTTAATAACTCGTTAATCGTTAGATATATCAAAAAAATACTTATCAGAAAGCTTGAGGAATTTTGTAATAAAAAGGTATCTTGTAATTTTTCGTATACGCCATAGTTTTCGACTTAATTCAATATTTAGACAATTGCGAATTTTGTATTTTTGATGCGCGCGAATTCTCGTTCATTAGTGTTTAAAATAAACATTGAGGACTACTAAAATACACTATTGAAAATGGCATCACTTTACGAAAATCACCCAAACTCATCCAATGTCCACCGATCCTGACCCCCTAACACGAAAAAGTGGTTTTCAAAAAGTAACATGCCCACGATTTATATACATAATATGTATATATTATATACATAATATGTATATATTTCTCCAATATCAAAAATTTTCGATTTTAAAAACGCTCCTGTAGCGCCGTACTTCAAGATTAGCAACGAAATTTAAATTGTTAACTTTTGAATTTTCGTTAAAAAATGTCTAAAACTCGTGTTACTTCTAACAGGTGTTCCTCCAAAATTTGGAAATAATCGTTCATGAGTCACGGTCTCTGGTCGTAGTTTTTAATCTAGAGCACTGAAATTTTTGTGGGAGTAAGATATCCATTAGCAGTGATCTGGTATATTGCATTTGAGCAAAATCGGCCAAGCCGTTTCAAAATACCGGCCATTTAAATTTTCGAACCCCTGTATGAACAAGATGGAAAAAATTTTGAAACAGAATTAACAGGATTGGAAGAACATTTTTTTAACTTCAAGTTACTGTAAATAAATGCAATATTTAAAATAATAAGGCAGTGGCTTAGGTAGGAAAAGGGAAAAATTGTTTAAATTTTCACAGTTTAAACAACTAGGTACGCTAATATTATAAATAATATGATACAACAATGAAAAATTTCGGAAAAGTCAATTACTAAAACGGTGAAAATATTCATGTTTGAGTCGTATAAAAATACATTATTGTGATTGATGCGCAAGAAGGTTTTTGGTTTTCCTGTTTTGGATAATTGACCTGTTTCGGGTCTTTCATCTTCAGATCACACGTCTATAAATTCGGGGGGGGGGGGGGGAGTTGACAATTAAAAATAACCACCAGGTATATGCCCAACTGTTCCGTACTGCATTACGTTGAATTAATGATTCAATTCCTTATTATAAATAAAACACCAATGTTTTAAAATTCTTTAAGTACCTATTTTTTGTTTGTTTTGGGAACTCAGATTGACGTCATATTTTATACAAAATAATATGTGTATATTACTGAAACTAGTGATAAGGAGATATTTAATTGTATTTTATTGTTACGCGTCCCTGGTCGTCCCGCCTCACGGTTCGGTCCAGTTTAACTTGCTCTATTAAAAATGTCAAACTAATATGTAATATCAAATCCTATCTTCAATAGGTAAAACAATCTCAACCCTTTTCACTTCGAAAAGGTTTAAATTATATTTAACATCAATGTAAGTAACGTAATTCACTGGAATTTGTGTACGATAATTGTTATTGATTCTTATAATAGAGCCTTCATCTTCTTCTATCACATTTGTATGCAATGTTAACACCTGTAAATTTCTGGAATTGCCAATAACTGACAATTGTCCTGATGATGGGCTAACCCCCGAAACCGGTTGACAAGCTCTTTTTTCAATAAATTATACTCATATGACCTAGATTTTTATTTTTATTCGATGAATTTGAGTATACTATGGCCAACCTATATGATACTCAATTATTGTCAATTGGATTAAAGCTACAAACAGAAATTGAAAATTGAACAGAATAGATTGTGTTGAAAGTGACATACATGTTGTACCAATTTGGCGATCATTTGGGATTTTAGTGTCGTACAGAGAAAATTTTTAAAAAATTCCAGAGGGGGCTCCTAGGCTAACATTTATTAATATACTCTAAGGTAGAATAGTTACATTCACGCCAAATTTGGTGCTTTTATCCACCAGGTAACGGTAATTTAGTCAAGCCACCGTACAACGGTTCGGAGTCTTCAGATCGCTCATCACCTATGAAATAATTTGATTTCTCTGAACTTAAAAATAAAAATCGTTATCTCTGCGATAAAGAGTAATCATTATTACAATACTCTTCGCATAAGCGAAGTATTTTTTCTTCCACACGCAGAGAGTTACCAAAATCCAGTAATTTTTTTTAGGTTTTAGTACTTTTAGTTACTTGTACGACTGGCATCGTCTAAGCCGCCTTAATAGTCATTCAACGACGTCAAATAACGCTCAATAAAGCGTTCAGGACCCACAGCATAACGTAGTAGTACCTAATATTTTAATAACATGTCAATAACCTTATTCGCTCCTCCTCATGTATAAGTATTAATTTAGAGGCTCATCTTGCAGATATTTTTATCCTATTTAATTACTCGACTAGCATGATGTAGGTACAAAAACAGCATTAAAAACTCGTTTTACTTAGTTATAGCCTAATCCTCAGTTTTAAAGCATCAGGTCGTGTGTTTGCAATGTTTTCCTGTACAGTGGGCAGTTTTTTTTTTTTTTGGAGCGTGTCTCTAAATCCGTGATTGAGTTAATCACCGATTTTTAGGTTATTAACTTTTCGAACATCTTCAGTTGACCATTTGACATGATTTGTCATAATTTATTATACAGGTATCCCTTATTTCAGCGCTCGCCATGGGTATCTCCTAAACGCAAAGAGATAAAGAGATACAGGTCGGTTAAATTAGAGAAAAGATGTGTGACCATCTCGAATGCGTCAAGATATACAAGATATCTGTGACTGTTCTGGAAATATCCTGAAAAACTGGAAAATCGAGATTTTTTATTTTTGCCATATCTTTTTTAGTCATTCTGTATTAAAAGAATTAAAGAAACCAAAAATCCGTCACATTAAAAAATTCTTCGAAAATTTCTTCTGTTTTCGAAAAACAAAGAAAGTTTTACCACCGAATGACGTCGTGTGACGTCGCAATATGACGTGACATTGGTTAGTCAACCAATGATATGATAAATATGATTACATATGATAAGTCTATCATGGTTATTTATGTCATTCGTTTGAAGAAAGGTTTTTTTTTTCGAAAAAAGAAGAATAAAATTTTGAAAAAAATATTTTTTGAATGTGATAGATTTTTGGTTTCCTTGATTCTTGCAATACAGAAATGACTTATGGAGGCCATAAGAAAAACAAAAGTTGACTATGAAACCTCTGGGATCTAGTCGGCTATGAAATTTGTGTCCTCTTACCAGCTTATGTAAGCCTACAAAAAATTAATCTCCAATAGTAAAAAGAAATGGAAAAAATAAGAAATTTTTCAGTATTTTCAAGATATTTCAGACACAGTCACAGATATCTTGTATGTCTTGACGGATTCGAGATGGTCACAAAATAGAGCATATTTTGTCTAATTTATTTGGGTATCTCTTAGCGTTTATGACATACGCATGGTGCTCTGAAGTAAGGGACAGCCTGTCTGTATGTAACTTCTCATTACACGTAAATTTAATCCAAAATAACAATTATTATTATTGTTATGGACGTATTTATTGAGATAATTACCTTTTGTCTGTTAATTATATTTTATAATTAAAAAGAAAAAAATCGGTTTAAAAAAAATTGAAAAAACAAGCGTTACAAAAATTCCTGATGATGGCCAGAATAAATGACTGAAGTAATCCTTAATTTTATTTCACATTCTTAATAATACTCGTAGGTATAATTTTTTTTATATTTACTTTTCCTCTAATTTAACCGACCCTACTTTTCCTCTAATTTAACCGATCCTGTGTCTATCTCCGTTTAGAAGTTACTCATATCTGCCCTTATGCTGAAGTTGAATGAAAAAGATTAACGAATCAGGAAAATTCTGCGTATTTTTAGTCGTCAAATCCGAACCTGCAAAAAACAAGAGTTTCTTAACAAAAATCTTACATTTGTCACCACTCCCACCTACAAGAAGGGGGAAGCGGGAGCTATTATTGTGTACACACATTAAGTGCAAAAGGCTCCTATTCAATATTTTAATGTTACCGCTTTCAAACCTTTAAGAAGGGGGAGGATGACTATTTTAAAAATTGATTTATTCCTCGCTTCGGAATTGGCAATTTTCATTGTTGTAATTTTTTCGCAGAATTCTTATTAACCGAGGTATTTGAAAGTTTCAGGTTAAAAACCACCCTGTATAATATACCTACGCAAATGTTTAATGATCTAATTCCTAATCCTAGTGATCATAAATTATTCCGCAACCCACTAGAACAAAATTTGTCACAATATCGTCGAATCCTAACGTAGGTACAGTACAGGACGATTTACCATAAAATCGAAAACCCTTTCTGCCATCGTCTGGTCAATTCCCCATGATATTCTAGATGGCTTGGCTATTACTACATTCCCCGTCAGTAATAGCGACCGATCCGATTACATCTTATTATCTTGGACTCATTTTGGAATCACCCAATATTATCTGATAAACAATAGGTAGTCAAAGTCGATAGGCGATTTGGAGGTGAGCAGACTGTAAGTTAGTACTTCTTAGCGACTTGGAAGCTTGGTTTTATAATATACAAGCTGGAAGAAAACCTGAGCGAGTTCTTCGCCGATAGAAATTATTCCTTACTAGTTTAAATTAGATTCCATTAGCATACAATGGAGTTCTATAGTTCTCTGATTCTATAAACATTTCCTACTTGTACTTATGGGATGTTCAAATGACATCTTAAATGTCGGTAACTACAACGTCGAATAAAGGATATAACTTTAGTTAGGTAGAGTTTTCTGGAGTTTTTATATACTATGCTGAGGATCCCATCCATTGTTGTCGTTTTAAACCTTAAAAGTAACCAGGTGTACGAAATAAGAATATACAGGGTTACTGGTAACTGGATACATTCCTTTGGTGATCTGATAAAACAAGAGGTAAGGAGTAAATTAACCCCAACATGAACTATACAAAACTCAATAGATTTTGAGATATTTCGATTTTCAACTTTTCTTAAAAAACTGGTTTCAAATGTCTTAAAATGTAATTTTCAAAAAATCTACTTTAACTTTTTGATTTTTTTTTGCTGGAATACTTGTCCAATACTATGCTTCCTTCTGGAATAAAAAATATCCTGAGGTATTTCGATCGTGTGAAAATTTCAAAGAAAAACTTTCACAAACTATTTTTTTTTTAATAAGAGTTAAAAGTTTTTACAAGTTATTTTCGCAAAATTGTCAAGGCAACTTGCGTACAAATTGTTTTAAAAACTTTCTTAGTGTAGTGGCTATCTAGCAAGGTACGAATCTTGTACAAGAATAACAGAATCTCCCCGCTATGTACCGTTACCGAGGAACAAATCCTTAAGTCGGGACGTTTTAAAAAAAATACGGCCCTGAGCGGGAGTCTTAAAATTCTCGGATCCGGCCCATTTTCAACAGGTCGTATTTGGGGGTCACGAGCTTCGTCCCTACCAAGTTTCGTCCCGATCGGTAAAACTTTCAGACACTTAGAGTGGCTATTACTAGGCTATTCCCGAAAAATCCCGAAATTCCCGAAAAAATTACACTTCCCGGGAACGGATCCCGCTCATTTTCAATAGGCATCGTGCCACGGTGCGCCTCTTCAATCGAGCCAAATTTCAACTTTCCCACATGAAAACTGGCGGCTCTAGAGTGTTGTCTAGCAAAGTCACAGACAGACAGACCGACAGACAGATATTTTTCGGGCACAAAAATACGTATACTTACGAAAAATTTCTAAAATTTATATTTTCAGTTTTCAGCCGCCAGTTTTCATGTGGGAAAGTTGAAATTTGGCTCGATTGAAGGGGCGCACCGTGGCACGATGCCTATTGAAAATGAGCGGGATCCGTTCCCGGAAAGTGTCATTTTTTCGGGAATTTCGGGATTTTTCGGGAATAGCCTAGGAAACACTCTAAGGTATCTGAAAGTTTTACCGATCGGGACGAAACTTGGTAGGGACGAAGCTCGGGACCCCCAAATACGACCTATTGAAAATGGGCTGGATCCGAGAATTTTAAGACCCCCGTTCAGGGCCGTATTTTTTTTAAAACGTCCCGACTTAAGGATTTGTTCCTCGGTAACGGTACATAGCGGGGAGATTCTGTTATTCTTGTACAAGATTCGTACCTTGCTAGATAGCCACTACACTAAGAAAGTTTTTAAAACAATTTGTACGCAAGTTGTCTTGACAATTTTGCGAAAATAACTTGTAAAAACTTTTAACTCTTATTAAAAAAAAAATAGTTTGTGAAAGTTTTTCTTTGAAATTTTCACACGATCGAAATACCTCAGGATATTTTTTATTCCAGAAGGAAGCATAGTATTGGACAAGTATTCTAGCAAAAAAAAAATCAAAAAGTTAAAGTAGATTTTTTGAAAATTACATTTCAAGACATTTGAAACCATTTTTTTAAGAAGAGTTGAAAATTTAAATATCTCAAAATCTATTGAGTTTTGTATAGTGCATGTTGGGATTAATTTACTCCTCACCTCTTGTTTTATCAGATCACCAAAGGAATGTATCCAGTTACCATTAGTAACCCTGTATGTATTTATGACCAAAAAATAGGTAGGTAATAATGAATTATATTTTTGATACGAAATTTTGAAAAAAATAGAGGAGAGTGTAATTTAAATCAATGTTCCTGGAAATTAACAATTTCTGATCTGTTGAACATTTTCCATAAGTTTCGAGTCGGTCATCTACTCTAATATTAATTTCTTTTTTTTAAGTATTCTCTGCGGGATACAATAATTATAGGACTGATAATAATCATTGTAAATGGTCTTATTGGCAAAAAAGTCAACCAAAGCACCAGATCGTAAATGTCGGCAGTCGCCGTTCCAGTTATATGCAAATTTAATAGACCATCAAAGCGGAATGTTCTTGTATGTGTGGGAAAACGACGGAATGGCACTTATCGAAAGACATTTTTAATCACTCGCTCTCACTTTAGTGTACCTACATGGTGACAATAATCCGGCTTGAGAATGGAATAAATATTATTCAAGGAACAGGTTATAGCTGTCTATTTCTAAGTAGGTAGGTACCTTACCTACCTATACAGAAAACTACAGACAGGCTCCTAACTGAAAATTTTTAATTTACTAAAAAGCATTGAGGTTATATCTTCAAAATAATCTCTATTTTTATTTATTAATTAAAATACTCTTATTTTGTAAATCATGAATGAGGTTTGCAGGGTTGCGGAGATATGCAGGGTTGTCAGCTAAGCGTATATAGCTCCTAAAACAATGACGTTAGGATTTCGTTCATATGTCAATCTATACTATTTGTAAGAGTCTATTTTAGGAAAATATTTTCGAGTTTACAGGCTGGCCCAAATGAAACGCCATAAAAGTATTTTTTTTTAATACGACACCCTCTATATTATTGTATTTTTAAATTGCCTGACAAAATCTGATATAGGTGGGCTCACAACATCGGACTTACATTGACAAATTTTATTCTAGTGAATGCCTGTAATTCCTTTACCGATAATATAAATAATAATACAAAAAAAAAAAACACTTTCGTAATGGTGAAGATGTGAAAAGTTGTCTTTTTCCAGGGAAAGTTGTTTAAATTTGACTGCCATGTGTATTTAAATTTTTGAAAAAGGCAAACTTGTATCTCGGTAACGAAGCCAAGGAAACATTTTTTTTAAGATTATACTTAATTTTAATGGGAATGTTAGTTACTGATCAGTGATCACTCTGTATATTTGCTTCATAATAGTATATTATATTATATAAGCGATTTGAAACAATTTAACTGGATGAATGATAATGCCACCAGCTTTAGCGTGTTTTTTTCCCATTCAACTTGTGTTGGTACCGTGGTTGGTACCTACTAATACGTATGAGTCCTATTATTATACCTATATTTTTGTAGATATACCCCCGTATTCACAAACGATAATTTCCTAAATACATTCTAATGCATAATATACCTATACTGAATATCTCCATCTTATTTATTTAATTATTTGGTCATTATATACATCCGCGGCTCCTACAGTTTCACTATGGCACCTATATAGGCGTGGAGAACATACCTATAGTAACACCAGGAAGATATTCATTTGCTTTGCAAATGAAAGGGAAGGCCATAAAACGGCTTTAAAAACCGATTTTGAGAGTGCGAAGAGAATACGGTCCTGACGAGAGGCGCGGATTAAACACCTCGACTTTAGGAAATAACCACTTCACAACAATAGCCAAGCGCTTCGAAGCGAGCAGAGACGTATTTAGCGCTATATCCGCTTTCATAATATCGTGTCCCGTTCACAGGGATTGATGTTGCGATTTTTGGAATATAAATGCAAAATAAATGCAAAATGCAAAATAATAATCGTGCTGCTGTTCATTTCGAAGATTTTCCTTGCCCTGAAAGTGAAGAAAAAAATAGAAATTCGACCGTAGTGTCAAAGAGACCTTAGCTGTGACCTTAATATTAGTTTGCAATGGCTGTTTTTAGCTTCTTACCCACCCAGCACCCCTATTTCGCTCCTCGGTCCCGAAAAAATTGATGAAACGTAGGAGCCGCGGATGTATACAATTACCTATTATTTTCGAGTCATTATAGGGCAGGAACGCTTTGTGAATTCAAGCAATAGGCATTAGCGTACTAATGATTTGTATGTCATGATTGTCATGGCGTGTGTGCGCTATGTCACTACAACGCGTCCAGCGTATTTGGATTTCTCCTGTATACCTAAAACTCTATAAAATTAAGACCCGTATTCATAAAAAATGTTTGATGACGATGTTATATTTTGTATTCTGACATCTAGTTTGCTAAAAGTTCGGAAATGAAGTTAAAGTCGAGGGTAAAGTCAACTTCAATCAACTTAAAGTCAACTTCTTTAACATTTTAATAGTGTTGATAATGTTTGAAAAAGCAGCCTAATTTTAAGTCGATATTGTGGTGGTAATTGTAATAAGTATTATTCAGATTTCATCACCATTTTTAGTACTATTTCCGGAGCTTTAAAGCGTCTGGCAGAAATTACCGCCGATGGTAAGTATTTTTAGCTTCCTGTACTTGAAAATTGGCCCACGGCACAAGCTAGCAGATGATCGTAAGACGTTCATGGTACATACGTAGACCTACTATCACTACCCTATATTTCCCACACATTTTGTTACTCGGAAAATAAGTAAGGTCTGGCGACTCTAGGCTCTTACTGTATAACAGGGCTATCATCGGACTGCTTGAAAAATGTATGCCTCACAAAAGTTTTGAATTATTAAGCTAAGCACGCCCTGATCATGTATAACTGACAGTTAGATGACGCCCATTTACTTCGGCTTACCTTTAGAGAGCTCCTGTATGCATGCGGATGAATGCATTTGTGCTGTGCTCCATTGTTCTATTACTATCGGAATAAAAGGTCAAATGTCGTCGTCATACAATCGTTATAAATAATACCACATACTTACAGATACGAATAACATGCATCCGAAAAAGGTCTTTAATGTGTATACGACCCCTATACTAAACAATTCCTTGATGTTTGGGTGTTAATGATCTCACTGGTACCTAAAATGGGTATACAATTAATAATTATATACGCATATTATAATATTGCAAATACATATTTAATGTAATTACTTAAGTTTTAGTTTAAAATGTCCATAATTCCTCCTATATGGTAGAGGAGAACGCGTAGGTATTCTTATTATTAAACGGTTCTCTGATGTTTTGTTTTATTTCTTGTTACACTTTATTTCATATTTATTATACTTTATTTCGTAGTTAGACAAGAGTGTTTTTTTCTTTTTCTTCTTCTCCTCCTTTTCTGGCTTCTTAAAAAAAAACATTTAAAAAAATTCAAAAATGTATAACCTATGTAACTATACTTCTTTTTTCGAAAAAAAAAACAAAAAAATTATCGCTCAATCACGTTAATATGAAGTTATTTACTTGTCTTATAGTTTTTAAATTTTTATATGATATTTGGTTTAAAGAGTACCTAGTCTTTTCTTCGAAAAGAGAATAAATTTTTGGAAATTTTTTTTTCGAATGTTATTAATTTTTGGTTGCCGTAATTTTTTATATTGAACGACATAAAAAACAATATGGCGGCCATAAGAAAAACAAAAGTCGACAATGAAAACTCTAGGTCTAGTCGGCTTTGAATATTTTTGTAATGTCAAATGGATAGCTTTTGATGACACATATGTAAACCTACGAAAAATCATCAATTAAATTTCAAGAATATAAAAGATATTACTAAAATAAGAAATTTAGATTTTTTCAGTTTTTTCAGAATATTTCAGCCTAGACTGAAAAAATCCTAAATTTTTTTCAGTTCCTTATTATAAGCATAAAATTGTGCATCTTTTCTTCAATTTAACCGACCTCGTATCTTCAATGGTTTAGGACTTTAGGATATTCCTATCAGGGTCAACCTTTGGGAGCTGATACCATTTATATAGGCTAAACTGTCAGTTTGACAGTTTCAATTTTTTGTGTATATGTGTTTTAGGAAAAACTCAACAGTTTAAAAATATTTTCAGCACAACACCACTTCCGGTTATACCGGAAGTGGACACGAACTTCGTTATTTTAAATGACACGGTGAGGTTTTTTTTTATGGATTCATGTTCCTCATCAAAAATTAAGTGACTTTAGTAAAACAACATAATATCCATCTTCAATTGTTTTTGAGTTATTTGGATTTTTATGAATTTTTCATATTACCCCTATGGAAGATGTCGAAGACCTGCGCAATCGTATTGTTGTATCGTGCGAATTCATTTGAAATAAACCTGGGATATTTCGGAGGTGATCGTTTTCAACAACTACTTATTTGTAATGTAATTTCATTTTCATGTTGTTTCATTTATTCTCATCAAAGAAAGCTGGCTGTCTACAGACTATTTTTGTAAAATCATCTCCTCCAAATCCAACTCTCTACGGAACACAGGTACTTAAACGTATGTATAATATTTATGTTTATTCGTAAAACCGTGAATTGTTTGAGAAAATCTCAAGAGACCATGTTTACTCAAAAATAAATATTTTTGACTTATATATTTTGACACGACATGCACTAATGCCGTTGGACATACGCTTATACAATTTTTTTCTCTTAAAACGACCTCATCAACCACCTGCGGAATTTTTTCGCATTATTTTAGATGCACCTTTTATGTGTAATGAAACAATTTTGTCATCTAAAAAATGAAATTCCCTAACACCGCGAACGGTTTAAATATACACCTTTTTAAGAGGAGGTAGTATTATGACAAAGTTTAAAACCAACTGATTAAAAAAATCCCATCTGTATAATAACAGGCATAATAGAGAAAGGGATTAAATTTAATATATGTATGTACCTATGTAGTATTTATATTTTAAATTGTCGGGGCTCTCTTATTATCTAATTCCTTGCAGTATGTATACCGCCGATACCCCGCTGCTATGCTAGCACACCCATTGGGAACTGCCGATTGGTCGATAAATCATCCAGTTCTCCTCAAGACAATAGACAATGGCCTGCCGGCTTTCCAGGAACCGCGACCGGCCTAGGCTAATAGCCTACCGGCTTCGCGAAGCATTATGCAAGCACTCGGCCGAGTTATTGTTTATTGATTGGCCATTGCATGGGTTACGGTCAGTATGCCCTGCTTTATTGCACTGTAATTCAATTTGTCTTTGAGATTTGATGAAACAGCTGTTCGACTAGCCAAGCCAGGAATTTTCATAGGTATTCAAGATTGTTCACATTGACCTAATGCATGTATCAGAAAATGGCAAATATCTAAACTCAAAATAACAAGTCAAACGCCATTTCGATTTCCTTGGGAATACTGACTCTCAGTAGTGTATCATAGTCAAAACAGCATATACAAAGTGATTGATTGAGACGGTATTAGAGTATTAGATAATATGTATATTATACATCCATCTCGTCTTTTCCAAATATGAACACAACGAAGGAAGGAATCGATTTGAAATTTTGGTTATGGTACTCTTTAATGAAATTATTCTCAAAATAGCAGCACTTCCGGTTATACTGGAAATGACTACCATCTTTGTTTTTTTTTTCAAATGGAATGCATTATTTATTATTGTATTTGCTAATAATTGTTTAACCAAATTCAATTAGAATGGTTTTTACAGCTGGAATTTAAAAGTAGTTTATAAACGAGTGAAAATCGCAATTTTCCTACTTCAAAGCAGTGTACTTACATCGAGAACGGATCTAGATATAGGCAAACTGCTTACATATTCCCATCTTACCGTTTTATGTCCATGAGTCCAATGATGCTGATGGAATTTTTATACAGAATGATGAAAAATCCTCGGAAAAATCTAATCATTATATAGAAATTTTTTTTTTGAATAGTGCCTTTTTCCATAGCACGATTTTTTGACGACTTCGGATTCGAATTATTTCGGCCATAAATTTTGAAAAAATCCAACCAGTTACTCTACATGGCCCACAAAATAATTTTTTAAGCGACTTTAATCATTCTAGCACTATACTGTTACCGTCATCTTTTAAAATAAACTTTTTCAAAATTCAGTTGAATTTTATTTTGACAATCTTTGTTGGTGTTAGACATGATTAGAGTACCTTGATATAAAATTATGATGCAGAGTACGGAAACGAAGCTTCCCTCTCTATATCTTTCTTCAATATACATAGTGACTTTTTAGTTATGTACTTACTTCTCATGGTTCATTTCTGTACTGAAGCGAACATCGAACATCGAACGGATACATAGGCGTAACAATAAGTGATTGACGGATAGAAGATTAATTATAAATAAATTTTTATTTCAAAATCAATTAATGTGCGCTATGAAAAATAATACACTGATCGCTTAACAATGTAAATTTTGAGAGTTCGGCAATAAATAATTATAGCTGCACGTCAAAATGATCGCTTCTGCCGAATTTAAATATGGACGACTCTGGTATTTTTTTAAGCGTTTTCTTTAACACTCGTGGTGTTCTCTTTAAGCAACTCAAGTTCGTTAGAAATAAATGTACAGACTTATCGCGACAATTCAATCACGAGTGGTATTCCTACTGAAAACGAGGTTGGTTGTTTATAATGTTATATAATCCAGATTTATTGATACAAGAAAATACCTGACAAATAATTTGTCTTCCAGGGTAATTTTGCCACTTGGGTCGCTTCATATTCATCTTCCATGCGTTTGATTTTAATTCATCGATCCACAGGATAATTAAATTAAACAGATCATTTCGTTATACAGGATGTCCCAGCTTATTCGAAGCGGTCTCTGTAGGCCAAACGATTGACTTTTTCAAAAACTTTTTGAAAATTCAAGTACAGAATCACAATGGCCATAATGTAAAATTATTTTGGAGTATACAGAGTGTCCCATATGACAGTGGCATATCAAAGTTATGTTTTTTTAAATGGAATGCTCCTATGTTATTGCAATTTTAGAATGTCTGAGAAGAGAAAATGAGATTGGCTTTCACAGTTGGTGTTTAAATTCAGAAGTTTTTGAGTTATAAACAAGTGAAAATCGTCATTTTTCAAGTTCAAGGCCCTGTATAACGAAAACGGCTGAAGATAGAGAAAAACGGCTTACATGTCCCTATTTTAACTTTTTATGTACTATCCTATGGTATAGAAACATTTGTACTTTCTTTGATTTTTTTATTTGGTGACGCGTGGAGAAATCTCAGAATTTTTCAAATTTTTTATCACCCTGTATAAACATTTCATCTACATCATAGGATAGTACATGAAATGTTAAAATAGGGACATGTAAGCCGTTTTTCTCTATCTTCAGCCGTTTTCGTTGTACAAGGCCTTGAACTTGAAAAATGACGATTTTCACTTGTTTATAACTCAAAAACTTCTGAATTTAAACACCAACTGTAAAAGCCAATCTTATTTACTCTTCTCAGACAATCTAAAAATGCGATAACATAGGAGCATTCCATTTAAAAAAACATAACTGTGATAGGTATGCCACTGTCATATGGAACACCCTGTATACTCCAAAATAATTTTAAATTATGGCCATTGTGATTCTGTACTTGAATTTGCAAAAAAATTTTGGAAAAAATCCTTCGTTTGGCCTACAGAGACCGCTTCGAATAAGCTGGGACATCCTCTGTATTTCTTGGTCGCGATATAATCAGAAATTTTTAGATAGATATTTTTAATGATTATTAAAATGCACGTTAATGGCAGTAGTTGTGAATCTCGATTGAAACCGAACCAAACCAGCTTATCCAACTTTGACGCCAGAAAGTAACAACAACGTAAAAAGAGACGACCGACGAAAATGACACTAACCTTCCGTACTCTGATACAATAAAAAGATGTCAATATCCAGGTGCTCTAGGTATGATTAAAATAAAACGCCAAATTTTAGGAGGAAACAAAAAAAGCGTTCTAAAAGCTTTTGTCGTTGCTGAGGGGGGGGGGGGGGCAATAAACAAAATCGTCTATTGATAAATGAATGTTATATATTTTTTTCAATAATTGCTATAAATTTTCTTTCCTTTCTGAATAATACTCGATCATGGAGGCTCTCACTAATCAAAAATTCATCAACATAAAAAAAATGCACTTCTGCTATTATCTCTGATGCACATATTAAGGGAATTTTCATAATAATCACTATACAACATAATAATTATTAAATTCACTAATCGAAAACTTACATGAATCTTTGTAAAACTTTTTTCGAAAACTATGTAGATTAGACAAAGTCAATTACTCGCTTCAACTAAACCAATAAATAGTAGAATAGAGGACACAAACATTTAGAGCGAGACTGGAACTCGAACTCAATCCGAGGCAGTACAACGGTTTACACGTATAACCCGCCAAAGCCAAGCCACCGCCGGCTCAAAAAAAGTTCATGTTGAAAGTCATAATCGTCTTTTATTGGTGGTTCTATGGGTCTGATAGGACTTTAAACTTTTTAGTTTTACATGTGCACGTCAACATTTCATTTAAACCACACTTACAGTAACGTTCGGCATTGGTTTTTGTTTAAAATTTCGAGTACTACCTAGTTAATGGTATGTTTTTGCATTAGCAATATTTATTAACAATTTCACATCCGGAATGATGAGTGATGACTATATCTGTATTATACTCACCTATATGTTATTTCATATTTATATTAATTAATATTATTAATAAACTTCTGTTTTGTTAAATGGGAAAAAATTAACAATAATTTTCACTACAAAGTTTTCAAACGCAAAACGAAGAATTTTATTGCTGGATGATGTTTACAAACTCTATAAGTCTATAACCTAGTTTTCTGTAAAAAATCCATTCTCAAAAAGGGTTTTCAAATATATTACAAATTAAATATGAAGCAAAATGGCTGTTGCAATATCACTTGCAAAAATTTAATGAACAACTTACCTAAATAAAGTTTACTTTACATAAACATTCTTAATTTTTTTTTAAGAGGGAGCGTCAATCTTAACTGTGTAACTGAGATTCGAAAAATCGAAACTCAGGCGGTGGCAGCGTCAACGGCTTCAGTCGTTCACCTAAACTATCGCGCTACCGCTTGCGCAGATTATTTCAATAAGGTCAGCTTAATTCAAGTTTGCAATAACTCTCTAAATACCTTTTGAGCCTTGATCTATGACATTAGAAGCGTAGTACTTCTAATCAACAAAAGATCTGAAAAACAAACAAACAAATTATGTAACAGATATTTTCGAAATATTTAAATCGATAGAATGCAATCATTCTCACCAAACAATACCTTTTAATGAGAAAACTGTTAACTGGTTAAACAAGAGTGAAAATGGAGCTTTATCCATGGTGGGTTCCTTATTTCTATGCATTATTCTATTCGAGATTCTATTAGAACTAGACAATAAAGGAACACCATGCTGCTAATTCATTCTGCAAACAATTATTATTTAACACAACCTTGTAGTTGTAATTCACCATAAATATTAATAGCAAATGCATGCCTATTTAATAATAGACAAGGTATTCATCGGATTGTGATAAATAAATTAGAAGTATACTGGCGACAACTAACAATGAATATCAATTACGTTTCTAAACATGGGGACTGCAACTACTAGTGTTCACTGGATATCAGTTGTTGCTAGCAGCATACCTGTCTTCCGCATTGTTCAGGGCCAGTATACCTGAGGTATAACAGCTCTTAATTATTATACTTTGTGGTGGGCATTGAAAACCATCTCATCAAAATTAGACAGAGACGACGACACCTCAGCTGATATAACCTGATAGAAGTATAATTATTATTACAGTACATGGAAGAATATTTATAACATATTATTATAATAAATTCCAAATCGTTATTGGATCTGATATTCTGATATCGTAGATCATTTTAAGCTGATACCTAATATAAGCCGTTAAGACAGTTTTAATAAAAGTTCGATATTGGAAAGTTATAATCAGAAATAACTTCACCAAAGATTTGTATTTTTCTTTATTTTCCATAACTCTAAAAGCTAGATATCGTTTAAGGAACCCGATTGGTTGCAGAGTAGAATTCAGTTTTTGAGAACTTTAGTTTTAAGGCCATTTTCGCATAGCTTATCTTAAAATAATGCTCATTAGAAGTTGTAGCAGACTTAGCACACCTGTGTTAGGGCTATAATTTCTTCCCCTATTGTATTGAAATTGTTTTTTGAGAGATGTTAATCCATTGATGAAAATGGCTTAAGAGACTTAAAATGTAAATACAGCTCCAGAAGCAGATATATAGAGAAAAATCCGAGGAAAAATCCATCTTCAGAGATGAATACCTCGAGAACACGAATTTTTGAGGGTTTGTACCCATGGAGACTTCTGGTCTATTAATCATTGAATACTTCCTATTCCCATAAGTTTAAAAAAGTTTGTTCGGGAATCAATTTTCATAAGGATTCCGTCGGGTGCTTTGATACTTACCGGTTTGAATATGTTTTTTGCTAAGAAAACTTAGTTTGTACAGGTTTCCCTTCAAATTTCGCAACAGCTTTTCTTGTCACTGGATTAAAGGACGCGCAGCTCTCAATCGAGGAAACTCAAAAATTTTCTGACTAAGCCTTAGATGTCTGGAGTGAGAGCTGTGTGGTGTTTTAAACGAGCTTCCCTTTGACAAGTTATGCGAAATGGTTTGTTACAACCTATTAAAGATAGTATGCACGGATGCAATATACTCGAACATTGTCGTCATGAGTTGGAATGGTGTGGTCCCGATAGTGGGTTTTCCTTTGAAGTGGTCTTTTCGTGTTAAAATTTTAAGGTAATTCATTTTTCTGTGAGGTGTTGATCTTCGTGGCGGTATCTTGAAGACGATGCGGCTAATTGGGCTTGTTTTGTCCGGTGTGGTGTTGTGTGCTGATGAGGGGTGAGAGACGCACGAGCTGCAGTTTGCTCTGAGATGATTTCTGTGATGGTGTTTTTCGTGGTAACAAGTCGCACAGAAACCTGCCCCCGATGTGGTGTGGAGCAGTCCGCTCCTAAGCTCCGATCTCCGATAAAACTTCTGTTGATACAAATTTTGAAGTCAATTTTAAACCTCGTTTTAAACTAACTACCCGATGAAAGGTCAAGTAAATAAGCCAAAAAAATGTATATTCTGGAAAAGTGGTGGAAAAGCACCGATTTTAAAGATTTTTTTTGCTTGGATTCCTTAAACATTCAGGAACATTAATCACCACTAACACCTGCATTACCTCGAAAAATGTGAAAAGTAGGGCTGATATCCTCACTCCAAAAGCGCCCAATAGTAACAGTGATTATGTTATGAAAATTCAAAGTTTCACCTCGGAAATCGTCTCTCGTGGGTTTTGGTGTCGCTGATTATTAATCCGATGTCCAAGAGCAAGTGAGGGTGATTCCAACCCCTCAAAGCCATCTCAAATAATAACCATGATAAAAAATTAAAAATTTCGCCTTTGAAATCGTTCTTCTGGGGTTCTCGTGATCCCTGATCACGAATCCGAGGTCTAAAAGCAAATGATGGTGGTTCAAACCTCTCAAAACCACCCCAAGAAGCAATGATACAACAAATTATCATTTCGGATCTAAAATACTTTTGCGAGGGTTTTAGGGGTCGCTGATCAGTGATCACGAATCCGAGGTCCAAAAGCAATCAAGAGGGGTGATTCAAGAAACTAATATTTCGCCTAGGAATATCTGTCTGTCGGGGGTTTTCGTGGTCCCTGATCACGAATCCTAGGTCTAAAAGCAAGTGAGGGTGGTTCCAACCCTAAAAACCTCTCCAAGAAGTGGTAGTGTGTGTGACAAACAATTAATATCTTGCCTCGGAAATCATGAGCTTGAATGAAATGCTACAGCTTACAAATCAGTTGGATGTCGAAAACGGAAAATGTAAAAAAAATTCGGAATCATATTACCAGAAACCCTCACGAGACTATTTTCGAGGAGAAATATTAATTTTTTGTATCACCTCCACTTCTCGGGGTGATTTTGAGCGGTTTGAGACGCCCTCACTTGCTTTTAAACCTCGGATTCATAATCAGCGACCCCGAAAACCCCCAAGAGACGATTTCCGAGGTCAAATTTTTAATTTTCATTACTTTTTTATCACTGTTAGTATTTGGGCGGGGTGCTTTGGGAGGGAGAAAATTACCTTCATTTTATCATTTTTCGAGATGGTTAGTGGCGATGAATGTTTTTGAAAGCCTAAAGAATCCAGGAAATTTTTTTTTTAATACACACCACATTTTTAGAATAGGAAATAGAGTGTATTTACGAAAAGTAAAACTCGAGGTAAAACTACATAGAGAATTTAAAAAATTGGACCAAAATTCATTACTTTTAGAGTTGAGCCTCAAGATTTTGGACATGATACACCCCGATATCCATATGACTGGAGAAGTGCTTCAAAGAGAAGGTTCAGTAACCCCTGACCTTGACTTGACAGTTCTGGTAAAAGCAAAAGTCGTTACCGTTGCATTATTCATGTCATGTTTTGGTGTTTCTGCAAAGCACAATGGTCCCGGTTAGATAACAATCTCGTACCTACTGTTTTTATTTATTCCAACGTACTCATATGTTTTTTGGATGTTATTTTAATAATAATCCACATATAAGTAAAGTAATATGTAATAATAAAAAATAATAATAAAAAATTATTATAAAAAATGATAATAAATAAAAAACCTTTGTATAAAAGAATTCCAACACTACTTTGTAGCAGGTTCTGTCTGTATGAAAAACCAAGTTTCATTAAATTTTATAAGTAACTAAATCTAACGGCAATGAGAAGAACAACCTCGATATGTTCCTCGATATAAGGTATACTTTATACCTACCTAACTTGCATCTTACATAGATTCTTTAGAATGATTCTTTAATTAAATTCTTGTCATATTTTTTCCAAAGATCAATAATTAAAACCATTTGAAATATTTACAGTCGATTAATTCCCTCGTGATTTCTGATTTCTGCAAAGAACACTGTGATCGGGCTATTTAATACCTAATGCAAATTCTCCGCCATTGTCTTATTATAAGTAGGTAAACATCTCTGATGGTAAAAAAATCTAATTTTCTCACATCTGAGGTATTATTCGAAAAATGGATTATGCTTGTTGAAATAGGTACTCAGTGAGTAGGTACTTAATATCGTCGCTGTCATTACGTAAAGGCCTATCTCTGATTTAACAACTTTTCAGGAGAACGTTTTGAAGAAAACTCTACTGTTCATTTTGTCTGTAGCACGAGATATAATTCATTATCAGAACCTGTTTTTCATATACTTATAGCACAAAAGTACACTTAGAACATTGAGACATAATCTTTTTTGAAAGAAAAGATTGAACTTTTTCTGTAAATAAACTATTAAGAAGATAGGCCTTTACGTAATGACAGCGACGATATAACATACATAATTTTCTTTATTGCTTCTATGATAGAATTCAGTTTTGGGTCAAACTACCTCAAGTAGTGATAAAATTGGTTAGGAGTTCGTGCTCCCTGCACCGTTAAAATTTATCGATAGGAATGCTATTTTTTCCTACCTCGTCTACAAGTAAAAATGCAAAGCTATGAAATAGTTTTAAATGGAAAAGGGACTAAAAGGTAAAGTACTAAAAGTTCTATTCTGCACATAAATTTGAGAAGAAATGCTGTATAATTTTTGTCTGGGAAGTTGTACCTTATCTGAGGATAGAGACGAATGGAAGCCTGCAGTTATACCTAACCCTACATGGCACCCATGGTGTCATTTACAAATAGCAGCATCTCTTCGATATTATTATATCGAACAATATCAGCGGCATCTATGGCCTGTAATTACTGATATGATCTATTAATTAATCGCCGGATTAATAAACCATTATCGCCTTTATTATCTTGCAATTACCCGGTATCGCCGTTCACTCGTATCATGACGATGGTATAGAATCCAGATGGCTGCTGGGGCGTCATTATACATGCCCAGTTTGCCGATAAAAGTTAAAAATTTAATCGTGATAACTTGATTTAAGATTGTAATTAGTGTATTATGTACTTATGTTGTACATAGTTCGAAATTTATTCATGGAAAAGGGAAGATTATATACCACTGGGATTATTTTAGACAAGATAATTTATATGAAGGGTTTTCTAATATAATAATAAGCAATAAGTATATAAAATATTAATTTCCTTAGGTGGCTATTTATTATGTATTGGGTTACTTGATTCCTTTTGAAGCCATATAATTTCAGTATATAATTTACCACATAGAAAATTATAATAATACCCGCTTTGAGATGTAAGAAGACAAAAAAAAAAAAAATGCAGGAGATGGACATGTTGCATTTGGTTGTATGAGGTGAGGTCATTCTTTGTTTTAATAAGAATTAAAATATTATATGAGATACTCTTTTTGAGTTACTCTGCTTAGTACTTTACTGATTTGGTGGATTTACACGCAATACCATAGGTGCAGCTTAATATATGCATCGCAGAACAAACTACTAAAATACTTTTTAGCGCATCGCCTCTGAAAGACGATTTTTCAGTAGCTCAGTAGCCGGCGGAATGACGCAAATTGCAGCCTGCATGCAACAGCAGCTCGCTTCCAAGCGTAGAAAATTTTCCAGCCCGCAACGAACGTTTTTTCTGGCCCTAGGGCGGACAGATTTAGGAGTTACTACAGCAACTACTGATAGTGTTATCAGTTAGTGATTACGCGGCAGGTGAGAGCGAAATTGAAGCGCACCGCTGACAACTAAACCGAGACCACTATACCTACGCGCATATTTCAATCAAGTCTAAACGAGCTGGAAATATAATAACAGGTATAGGTACCTATCTAATTATAACGATTAACGGGGGTTACTAGTTTCTGAGGTTTCGTCAATAAAGAAACAAAATTAACGCTCGACAGGAAAATTACACTGACAGTGAATTAATTTGTACGCCACCACATATTCGCCAACAAGCTAACAAGCCAAAGTATTCAGTATTCTTACGCGATGCGCTAAAAAATAGTGTCTATATCTCGGCCGGATCAGAAGTTCATTTCAGCTCGTATTCAATCGACCCTCGCTCCGCTCCGCTCGGCCCGATAACTTCATACTCGCTGAAATGAACTTCTTTCCGCCCTTGATATAGAATATACTATTGTAATTCATTTCTTATCATTCTGTACTTTTATTTAATCTCTCCAGAGAAAGTCAAGAACGAAGTGAATAATAACTATCTTGTAAATTATTATGCCCGCAGTCTTCTGAATATTAGAAGGTTTTTAGTTTTACACAAAATTTTGGCCGTTGTGGAGGGGCTACAAAAAAAATATCAACTAATGAAGTTTCCAATAAACTTGATCCAATTTTTAAGAAATTCGAAATTTTATTTTTGATTACTTATGCCTGGCTCTATGTTTGATTAGAGTGATTGAGTACACATCTCATACCTAATTGTGATCTGTATCTAAGGTTTATATCAGTTAAAAAAAAGTACCGTGTTTCATTTTGAATTTGCAAGTGTGCAAAGCATCAAAATTTTTTTGGTTTGGTGTATTTAAATAGTTATTTACATTACAAGCTACGAAAGTTCACTTTTAGGTGTGAGGTCTTTTGAATAGCCGAGGCGAAGCGTAGCGTAGCCGAGGATATTTAAAAACTCCGAGCACCTGAAAGAGCTTTCGTGGCGTGTAATGTATTAAACTTTTCATTCTCCCCTTGCCATATTGAACCACGGATTAAGAAAAAATGAGTAAAATAAGATAATAATTATGACACTGTCAAGTTTAAAACTCTGAATTTTAGAATCTTTTCATTCTCCCCTTTACGAAAGTGTAACTTTCTGTCTTGATAAGACAACCGAAAGCGAAAGTAAAACATCCTAGGTGATAGGTTGTTAGGTGGTTGCTAGCTATGAAAAACTTTCGTGGCCTGGACAAAAAAGTAGAAATGTCAGTTTGATTAACGTTTATTTAGATGGAAAATTAAATGTAAAACTACAATAAGACATTCCAGTAAATCTTTCTGGAACATACCAATAATTATTATTGTATGTTCCAGAAAGATTTACTGGAATTTGCAGCTTCTTGAATGAAATTCATTTTGAACTAAACTACGATCAAAGATTCTTTTTAGCGGTACAGAGTTTTAAACTTTTTTTTTTTTTTTTTTTTAAGTAAAAATTTTTGGCGCATCAATGCTAAAATTATTAGCGCCTTTCGAGATTTTATAATTTGTGTAGTAGGTCTGTGTGTTTGATGTAGTCAAGTACATTGTCGGTATTCTGTCTGTTTAAGGCTTCTGATATGTTAATGTTTTCTAATTTGTACTTTTTTCGTTGTATGTTATATTTTCTACAATGTAGTATGATATGTTCTACGGTAAGAGGGGTAAGGCAGGTGTCGCATGTAGGGGGCGGGGATCTGTCTAGTAGGTGTTTGTGGGTGAGGGCTGTATGGCCGATTCGGAGGCGGTTTAGGGAGACATCAGGTTTGCGGTTTTCTTGTGACGGCCAAGGTCGGGTGTTTGGTTTTATTTTGCACAGTTTCTGGGGGGTATTCTTCCATTCTTCCTGCCATTTCCTCATTATTGAGAGCTTTAGCGAGCTTTTGATGTCAACCGTAATGGCTAGGTCTGTTTTTTCTCCGTCGACTGCTGCTTCCTTCGCTAGCTGGTCTACCATTTCATTTCCTTTTATTCCCTGGTGAGAAGGAATCCAGATTAGTTTTATTATTTTTCCAAGGACTGTAGAGTGAGATATTTCTTCCTGAATGTCGCTGGCGACGGGGTGTTCCGTATCATATTGGGATATGGTGTGAATAGCGCTAAGGGAGTCTGTGAGGATCAGGTATTCTTTTGTGTCAGTAGTGTTTATATATTTCGTAGCCTGTAGGATGCTGAAAAGTTCAGCTGAGTGGATGGTGCTGTACTTTGGAAGTTTGAACTTTCTAGATGCTATGTGAGTGTGTAGGAAGGCCGCTCCCATGCTGTCTTGTATTTTTGACGCATCAGTATAGATTTGTTCATATGTCTGGTAGTTGTTAATAATTTCCAGAAACATTTTTTTGTGATGAAGCGAGGATACCTCGTTTTTTTTTAATTTTGTTAGGGATGTGTTAGTCTGCGGTCTGGATTTTTTCCAAGGTGGGCTATTTGGGTAGGGATTGTAGCGTGGTGTCGGGAAGTCTGTTATATGTGAATTTTTTAGGATGCTTGATATTCTGACTTGTATTGCGGCGGGGATGTTACGGTTCTTGTTATTATCGATGTTGGGTCGAAATGGGAGGACATAGGCAAGAACTGGGTGGGATTTGAGTTGTAAGAGGCCGTTTGTGTAGGTGAGGGTCATACGGTGTCGTCTAAGTGGCAGAGGACATTCCCCGGCTATACTTTGTAGACTTGCAATAGGACTCGTGTGGAAGGCTCCTGTAGCTAATCTAAGGGCTGTGTTTTGGACAGTTTCCAGTGATTTTAAAATTTTGCCTTTCGCGGATTGATAGGCTATGCAGCCGTAATCGAGCTTTGATCTGATCAGGGTTCTATAGATGTACATTAACGTGTCTCGGTCAGCTCCCCATTTTAGGTTTGATAAAGACTTCATAATATTAATTCTGAGGTGACATTCATTTTTTAACGTTTTTATATGCGGTACCCATGTTAATTTTTTGTCAAGGATCATTCCCAAAAACCTAAACTCCGTGACATGTTCTATCTGTTTATTGTAGAGCGTGAGTTTTGGTGGGTTTGTTTGCTTTTTTTGTCTGCTAAACTGCATACATTTAGTTTTGGTCGCCGAGAACTGCATCCCGTTAAGTTTGGTCCATTTCTCCAACTCTGATATCGCTTGCTGTAAGAGCTTATCTGATGTTGCGGTGTATTTCCCTCTGCAATACATGGCAAGATCGTCTACGTATAGCGACGACTTTATTGGTTTGTTCAAATTTTGTGTGATGTCATTTATTGCAACGAGAAATAGAGTAGGGCTAAGAACAGATCCTTGAGGCAATCCGTTTTTTTGCCGAAAAGTGTTGGAGAAATGTCCGTCAACTCTGACGTTGAACGTCCTGTTAGTAAGAAAGTTCCTGATGAAATGGAGAATGTTGCCATTAAGGTTGATTTTTTCAAGTGTCTTTAGGATTTTGAAAGTCCACGCAGTATCAAAGGCTTTATTTATATCGAAGAACACGGCAGTGGTTTGTTGTTTATTTTTAAAGGATTCTATTATTTCGGATTCCAAGCATATAATCTGGTCAATGGATGAACGCCCGCGACGAAATCCACTCTGTGTGTTAGACAGGAACCCTTTAATCTCCAAGAACCACAGAAGCCTTTTGTTTACCATTCTTTCGAATAGTTTGCATAGGCAGCAGGTGAGGGAAATAGGTCTATAGTTGAGTATATTGGTGGCGTCTTTGTTTGGTTTCAGGATGGGGACGATGTGTGCTTTGCGCCATTTTTCAGGGAATGTGTTTGAGCTCCAAATTTTGTTGAATATTTTTAGGATGTGCTGGGTTGTATCCTGTGTCAGGTTTTGTATCATAATAAATGGTACTGTGTCAGGGCCAGCACTCCTATTTTTGCATTTTTTAAGAGCCGATGTCAGTTCCCAGATGGAGAATGGATCGTTGATGGGATCGCTGTTATTGCGGATGTTCAGCTGCTCGGCTTCTGTGGTTGTCTTATATATTAGGAAGTCAGGGTCATATATTTCGTCACTAAATGTGGTGCTAAGATTTTCGCCAATCTTGTCGGCTATTATCTGAGGATCTGTAATCACGGTCGTTCCATCCATAATGGTTGTTGGACCCCTTGTTACTTGGTATCCTTTTATATTTTTGATTTTCTGCCAAACTTCTTTAATTGGTGTATTTTTATTCATTGTTGCAACATAGTTTTCCCATGATTTTCTCTTGCTTACTTTGATTGTGCGTTGGGCGAGTGCTCTTGCTTTTTTCAAATTTATGAGTGTTTCTATAGTGGGGTGTTTTTTGTGGCGGTTGTATGCTTTTTTGTTAGCTCTTATGGCATTTTTACATTCTTCATTCCACCAAGGGACATTTCTTTTCTGGAAAGCTGTATGTTTTGGGATACATATATCGGCTGCTTCAAGAATATTTGTTATTAGAGCATCTGTCAGTGAATCGGCAGTGTCTGAGGGACCTATTTTTTTTATTTGACTGTACGTTATTTTTCTAAACATATCCCAATCAGCTTTATGGAAGTTCCATCGTTTTGTAGATATTTCGTTTCTTTGCGGACTAGGGAACTTAACTTCGATTGGGAAGTGATTAGATCCGTATAGGCTATCTATAACGTCCCAACTTGCGATTGTAGCTGTTTTTGGGTCAGCAAGAGTCAGGTCTATATTTGAGAATGAGCCCGAGGCAAAGCATATGTGGGTGGGCTTTTTGGTGTTTAGCAGTATTATGTTGTCTTGATCAATAACCTTTTCTATTTGCGACCCTCTGCTGTTCGTGGTTTTGGATCCCCAGCGGGTACTGTGCGAATTTAGGTCCCCTGTTATTATGAAAGGAGGGGAGATTTGTTTAACTATGTTTTGGATGTCCTCGTGCTTGAATTTTTTGTTGGGTGGGAGGTATATGTTGCATATGGTGAGTGGGATTGTGTGCGTAATTTTTACTGCTATTACTTCTAAGTCTGTGTTAATTCTAAGTTGTTGGGTAGGAAATTTTGTTTTCGTTAATATTGCAACCCCGCCGCTAGCGTTGCCATCAGTGATACGATCTTTGCGGAAGTGATTGTAGGCATTCATTTTGAGCGAGTTAGCTGGTTTGAGATGGGTTTCCTGTAGGCATAGTATGTCGGGGTCTTTGTCTTTTATCAGGAGTTGGAGGTGTCCTAGGTGTGTAAGGACACCATTACAGTTCCACTGAATTATTGGGAACATTTTTGGTTATTTATTTATTTATTTGTTTTAGTTGTTGGGTCTGCGGGTTGTGCTTAGTAGCTTGTATCTGACATTGCGCCGTCGTGGTCAGTTAGGTCTGCTGAGTGTATGTCCTCCATAGATTCAGCATCAAGAAGGCGTAGATGGCTGGGTGTGTCTAGGAAGTTATTGGAGGTTAGGATTTGGCCTTGGATTCTTTTGACTATTCGGGTGCATCTATTTTTTATACTTCTTTCTTTAAGATAGGGTCGTATGTCTTGGAGTGTTTTTATTAATATATTTATGTCTTCTGTATGTTTTTTTGCTTCTGATAGGGGATCGGGGTTGCCGACGCAGTCTTCTAGAAATGCTTTGATATTTACAAACGGCATTAGGAATTTGTTAGGTTCTGTTTCCATGATTTCTTTAAGTGGTTCGAGAGAAGTTTCTGTATATATAGATTCTGTCGAGCTATATGTTTTTTGTTTCTTTTTGGGTTGCCTAATGTTCTTGATTTGACTTGATTCATGATCAGGAGGATTTGGAACAGCGAAGGGTGTGGAACTGTTTGCTGTGAGGATGTCGGGAGATGAATTGGCGTCGACATTTGCTGTTGTGTTTGTTGAAAGGGTTGCGGCTGTTCTTTTTTTGGTTTTGTTAATTTCTGCGGGTAAATTTGGTGTGCTGGCGTGAGCTTCGGGGTTGTCGTCCCGTTCCAGTGGAGTCTGGTTGGGGATTTGACATTGGTCTGCTTTGTGTCCCTGTTGCTTACATAAGAAACAAACGAGTTCACCTGTACTCAGGAAGATTCTGTATTCTGTGCCGTCGTGTGTTAGAGTGAATGATGGAGGGAGGTTTAGATTTTCATTCGGTTGAATATAGATTTGCCTTCTGAAACTTAGCATATGTGAGAACTCGTCACCTTCAAGACCCGCGCGGAGAAAGGACATTGGGGAAACGATCTTACAGCCAAATGTCTGTAGGGATAGTATCAGGTTTTCGTGCGGGATTGATGGGCAGACATTTGAGAGTATTAAGCGCTTGGATGGGGTTATTAGGCGACGAATGGGGATTTCATTGTCGCCTATTTTTATTTTATTGTGAACTGTGACATTTCGTCTACCAGTTCCTTTCTCGTAAGAAATATACAAATACGATTGCGCGATATTCTGGATGCATGAGTCATGTTTTTTGCTCCTACTATTTTGCTTATTGGCAGAACATAATCAGTAAGTTTTAAGTTATCATTTTGGACGACATCTAATACTATTGCAAGTTCTTTTTTTGGGAAAAGTTCAATTTTTGTGACATTTGCGTACGTTTGGTTAGGTTTTGTTTGTTGACTTTGTGAGGGGGAATCATTCTGGGTTGAATTCATTTTGTTTGTAAATCTGAAACTCTTGTAGTCAAAAGTTTCAGTCTATAGTAGTTAATTAGTTGGGGTTTTATTAGCTTAGTCTACGGTGGATACGAAGCTATAGGCATAATGTTAAAGAAATGTAATTTGCACGGCGAGTGCCGTTGCCTTGAGCGCTATCGCGCGGCAAGAAATTATCTTCGTTTTCAGCTGATAATTAAATGACTCTGCTGTGTTTATTAACAATAAATATAGGTACCTATTCAATATTTAACTTATAAGAACTAGGACTTATCTGGTTATCCTATGCGTAGATCGTCTTGAAATGTCAGCTTGGACTCGGTAGCAGCTACCTGGGTCGAACTGTGGGAAATCTCGGAATTATCTGTCCAGTGAAGGGCGAATAATGAACGTTATTTCAGGAACACGTCGTGAACGAGTATACGCGGTGTCGCGTCCGGAAACAAACTCAGAGTTTTAAACTTGACAGTGTCATAAATTAATAATTTAAAACTATCGTTACTATGGTAATGTTAAAAACATGGCACCTTATAATAATTCCATTGTTATCACTGAATCGTATTATTTTACCCATTTCTTCTTAATCCGTGGTTCAATATGGCAAGGGGAGAATGAAAAGTTTAATACATTACACGCTACGAAAGCTCTTTCAGGTGCTCGGAGTTTTTAAATACCCGAGGCGATACCTCACACCTAAAAGTGAACTTTTGTAGCTTGTAATGTAAATAACTATTGATCGTAGTTTAGTCCAAAATGAATTTCATTCAAGAAGCTGCAAATTCCAGTCAATCTTTCTGGAACATACAATAATAATTATTTGTATGTTCCAGAAAGCTTTACTGGAATTTTTTATTGTAGTTTTACATTTAATTTTCCTTCTAAGTAAACGTTAATCAAACTGACATTTCTACTTTTTTGTCCTTGGGAACGAAAGTTTTTCATAGCTAGCAACCACCTAGCAACCTATCACCTAGCATGTTTTACTTTCGCTTTCGGTTGCCTTATCAAGACAGAAAGTTACAATTTCGTAAAGGGGAGAATGAAAAAGTTTTTTTTTTTCTAAAAAACTTTGCTTTATAAAAATTCCATCAAGTTACGCGTGTCTTAGATTTAACTAAATTTAGAAATAATTCTATGACATTCCAATATTTTATTGTCGGATGATAAATATTATATTTTTAACTACTGGAATGTCAGTCGCCAGATTTACTAGTTCAAGCAGTATTTAGTCATTTCCTGAATTAGTAATAAGGTAAAAATTCAGACAGACTACGACTACTTCTGTAGATTACCATTTGTCTAATGTTAAAGTAAAAGGAATGCCATTTTATTTACGAAAATAGAAAATAACTGTGTACAGGATTTCAACAGTGCCGACAATTTATATACAGGGTTATGATGCTAAATTACTTTTTTTAATACAGTGACTTATATTATTTTTCAATTTCCTAGAACTACTCAGAAAAATTAATATAATAATGTATGTTATATCGTATATGGGTATCTGATAACATGTTTCGAATTTATTGGTCCTCTTCAGCAATTGCTCAACTTTGAAGCACCATATGTACCTACAGAATGCTATTGAACATTTGACGCTGTTTTCACCGAAAGATTTACAATATTTTTTTTCAAATGGCAGAGGTTCTATTTTACATCGGCTCATCCGAAAGTACTTTTACTTAAGAAAATGAATTCAATGACTTGACATAACATAGAATTATTGAATTCGTGTTTTTATATCTATAATAGGTATGTATTATACAGGGTAGGGAGCCACTACCGCCTCGGTCTGTGTATTTAAGAAATTTCGAAACTGGATTTTATACACGATCGTAGTGCTCATAATTTAAAATTATTTTGGACAATACAGGTTATCCCATATGAGAGTGGCATATCAAAGTTATGTTTTTTTTAATGGATTCTTATGTTTTGTTTCCTGCTCAATTTACTGTCATAGGTCAGCCATTTTGTTGAAATTTACTTGAAATTTAGAAAGTTCCTGCGACGCATCACCTATTAGAAGGACGTTTATCTCGATAACGGTTCGCTCTATCGAAATAAATAAAGATACATTTTTTATGCAAAAAATGTCAAATAAAAAGAAAATTAACCTTAAAAAACTGTAAAATTATTATTTTTATTGTTTTCTTTCAAGTGAATGAGGGTGTTACGCCATCCCGAGGTCTATGTATGTGCTACCAAAGATTATGAAACACTATTCTAAACAGTCCAAAATAATACAAAATAAAACCAAAAATTATCAAAATCGGTCAAAAAATAAAAACGTTATTGCAAAAAATTGATTTTCAACCCTCAACTTCAACAGCTAATATCTTTGTGGGGGTGTCTCTGAGGAATTAATTTTATAGCTATTTTTTCATTTATTTTTACGAAATTTACCCAAATCCGGGAGATTGCCCACATATTATGGGACACCCTGTATAAGTAAGTAGTTTCATGAAACACACTATACATCGGGAAGCAAAAATACAGTTTTTATATTGTAGCAGAAATTTTAGTCATCCCAAACAAGAAATGTTTTTAGACTACGAGTGAGAGTGATTCGATACTCTATTTTAAAACACTAGCAAATAAGCTGATTCATCAAATCCCCGAAAGGATCCTATTTTGGTTACCAAACCAAGCCGGTAGTCTTCAAATCATTCGGCATTCCTCTACTTTTGGGTGGAACTGGTTAATCTTTCTACTGTAGGTAATGGCATTATCGGGGATCATACCCATTCTTTTCCTATCCAATTACGTCAATACGCAATCATATTACTTGCCTTAAAAGTTGTATTTTTTTCGAAAAAAGAATAAAATTTTTGAAAATCAGTTTATGAATATTAATAATTGTTAGTTTCCATGTTGTTTTTTTATACCAAGCGACATAAAAAAACAATATAGGGAACATAAGGAAAACAAAAGATGTTTTTTTCAATTTTATATGATATTGGGTATTTTTATTTTTATTTATTTTATTTTATTTATTAAACCAGATAAATTACATCCCATAGGTATATAAATATAATATATGCAATGCAATCCCGCAGAGAAAAATAGAAATTTTCTGTTTGCAGGACTGGTACCTACATACCCCGCTTACAAACTAATAAAAAAAACTAAAATTAAAATTACCCCGCTTACAAACTAAAAATTATAATAATAAATAAGTATAAAAAGTAAAAGTATAAAACAAGTAAATAAAAAAGTAATAAAAAACTAAAAAATAAGTATAAAAACTTGTATTTTTTTTTAAAAAAGAATAAAATTTTAGAAAATCAGTTTATGAATGTCAATAATTTATAGTTTCCATGATTTTTTTCATACCAAACGACATAGAAAAAAAAATATAGCGGCCATAAGGAAAAAAAAAGTTGGCTATGAATACTCTGGGATCTATTCGGCTTTGATTTTTTTTTTTTAATTTCGAATGGATAGCTTTTGACGTCTTATGTAAAGCTACGAAAAATCACAAATTAATTTCCAACAATAAAAAAGATATGACTGAAATAAGAAATTGTGATTTTTCAGTTTTTTTAGGATATTTCAGCAACGACTGAAAATATCCTCAATTTTTTTTCAGGTGAGAATGAGAATTAAGGGAAAAGTATTTGGGAGAGCTGAATATGGTCCGGTGCTTACAAAAAGCAAACGTCGGAACTAAAAGTTGATCACAGAAAACAAAAAACGTGCTTAAATAATAATAAAAGCATTGGTTCCTCCCATTTTCTGCTAGAGCGCTTGAAATGAACAGTTTATTGACTTCTTAAGGATATGTCTTTCATCTCTATTGTCTTCCAGATTAATATAATAAAAATTATTTATACTTAAAAGCAGTGAACCTTGGCATTACTACAGATAACTTCATAGGTTCTTCCTTTCTGACATTCTATTGTCATTTATCAGTTACAACGCGGACATTGACTTTCATCTTCGAGTAGACTATAATTTCCTTCGTTCTTTGTTGAATTTTATTATGAATGGACAAATTCAGGCCTATTTTTAAACTTTCTGATTTGATGGTAACACATTTGTTGAGAGCGAAAGCTGAGATTTTCTTGCATTATGATTTAGAAATATGATAAAGTCACAACTTAGTGAAGGGAACAATGTATATTTATAGTAGTAGTAGTTATTTTCAACTACTCTAAATACTTACTTATGTAAAATATATATAAATAATAAAGAAATAACTTTGCAAGCCCTCTAATATATTCTTTATTTGTTTCAGGTAATTTCATTAATAAAAGCTTTTTTTTCTAATCCATTGACGATAATCATCTTACTACCAAGTAGTAGTAAACTGCACAAGTAAGTACATTTTAACTGTTTAATTATTATTATTTCTGGAAGTAGGTACCTACCCATTATCATTGATTTTTATTATATTTTACCGCTTGTACGGTTTCGTACATTGTGAGTGAAGTATCTTGGAAACTAAATTGGAAACAAAAGCAAACTTTTCTCTAAAAAAACACGAAGGTATCTACCAAAAATGTCCCATTTCCACTGACACATTAAAGTCAGTGGCGTATTGATTACATATTTCTAAAAAAGTAACGGCATAGCCAGATCCCCGCCAGTGGATTAAAATTTTTGTTGGGAGTATAAAATCATATACTTCAATTAGTAGAACAACTGTCAAGAATATCGAGTTATTCTGAGCATCCAATTTGTAGGTATTCAAAAAATATCTCGGAAGCTATCCAACGACTCATGTCTACAGGAAATTTTTCGCCTATTTTTGAATTTTCTACATGCCCTTTCAGTTTAAAGAAATTAAACTTTATTAAATTTGAATGATTTTGAGGAGTGATTTAATACACCTTCTTTTTGTGATCTGCGTGAGTCAGTATCGGTGGACATTAATAAATTTGGGTGATTTTCGTGAACTGTGTTGGAGTGTAAAGTGAAGAAAATGGAAGAATACACTACAATAAAACCGCTCGGAGAGCTGTCACTGTAATAAATTCCCAGTCAATATTAATCGTGACAATGTATAGAATAAAAATGCGAACAGTTACTTTGCTTGCAAATTGTGTTGATTATCGCCTTTCAACTTTTACCTCCTGCACCGACATTCTTGATGGAATATTAAACAAATTGACAGCAGTTGAGTGAAAACAAAAGCCTCTAAGGGACAAATGAAGACCGCTATGATCTAGGAAAGTATGATTATTACGTACCGTGATGTAAGCGCCTGCTTGTAACCAGAGGTGTTATAAATAATGGGGCCCATTATCTGACATTCTAATGGAGAAATTCCATCGTTTACAGGAAAAAAAAACAGAAAAAAAACCTTTCGCTTTCTTAATTTAAGCAGATATTGTAAGAACTTTGATCACGGAGAAGATTTGAAATAACTATCTGCTATTGAAAGAAAATTTTGTTTTCTTATATAATCAAAACTTCCACTTGAGAATGTTACCCCTTCGAGGTTGTATAGGTAATATAAAAAATAACTGCTGATTATCGAATGATGCACTTGAAAGGTTCAGTTTTTTTTAAGTATAATATAACTTTTTAATATTTTATAATGTAGATCACAAAATATATGCTGATATAAACTAAAAAATTACACTTTTTGCATTTATATTTATTTTCTTTCCCACAAAGCGCACAGAAATATTCCATCCACAGATATGTGAATGGTCTGATAACTTACATAAGCAGCTACACAGAAATGATTTTTTGTCAGTAATATAATATTCCATACAAATACTCTGTACCCGAGTGTTGAGTAAGTCCATTGACTGACAGGATGTTTAACTTGACGTTATGAAAAAAGAATCTTCAGCTATCTCTTTGCAAGAATCACGGGAATAGGACTGAATTTCTATGAATGGAAACTAAAGCTTATAGTTATTACAAAGATCTATTGATTTCATCTAAGTGATGTGAGAGTCAATGTAGGAATTAATAATTATTATTATTAATAAAGTTCATTAGAATTTACTAAAGTAAGTATACCTACCTAATGTAAGCTTATACAGTCATATATTTATGCTTGCGAAAGCATCTACAAAGTCTTGTTTAGAGAATGAGAGTTCATTGCAGTTTCCGGTTCATGAGAATACAAGCTTGAAAGCAGCTTTTGAAATCTTTCAATTTATTCTCTAATAATAACTTATTGCGCTATGGTGTGGTATGTATAATACTCTGTTTGCAAAGATGTTATACAAAGCGGTATTATTGTACGGAACAGGTGTTAACTCGGGTGTTAATTACGTGCATATTACATATTTGCTTTGCACTGACAAGAACTCAAGAAAAATTAGGTTTCATATCCTGAAACTGGCTTATGCAGGAATTTTTTACTGGAAATTTTTTACTTGCTCAGTTTTTTAACACATATAAGTAGGTGGGTACTACTGCACAACATTAGGGGAATACTTTTTTGGAATTCCGTCACCAACAAACCAGACATGCATTAGCTTGAATGATCCATTCAAACTTTCTGCAATCTCTGTATACTTTTGAAAGGATCCCGCAGAATTCTAATGGAAATTGGCTCCCGGTCAAATTTGTTGTAACGTTCCAGGTCGCTAGTATTCGATGAGTAGATTAGAAGTTTTTATGGGCATATAAAGCCCACAAAAGCTCGTGTCCCGTAATATTCACCTCTGAAATTGGATTTTTCCTCATGACAGTCTTTTACCTTCACGCATATATTTTCAAATATTGACTTTTTATTTTAGAGAGAAATGTTGGACAGTCAAAAAAAACTTTAACAATTAAAAAATCGATTAAAAATTACAGAAAAAGTCAAAATTTATAAAAATATCTCATTTTAGATACCTAACAGCTGAGACTATTACAAAAATGACACCACAAATTGAAAACTTTTTCCCGATTTTCTGAAGAATTACTCAGCAGACCAAAAATTTAACTGCAGCAACAGAAAGCAGCTTTTCAATCGCAACAAATGACCTTTCGAATCTCTGAAACAATTAGTGGGACCAACGTTTAAAATTAAATGCGTGACTGTTATGAGAGACATCCATCTCCAGGAGTGGATATCTCTAGAGCACAAGTTTTTGTGGGTTTATGCTCATGGATACTTATCATCGATCTATTCATCGAATACTATGGATCCCGAAAGTTACAACAAATTTGACCGGGAGCAAATTTCCATTAGAATTTTGCGAGGTCCTTTACGCAGATATCGTCATTCGTTGTGAAAAAACAGTTCCTTGTTTCAAATTCTGCACAAACGTCCACAAGATGGTTTAAGTTTTAAACAAGTCGATTTTTCTCATTAATAAAGAGATATGTAACTATAGCAACAGAAGGGCTTTTTTCTTAACAGAATCATATTTAACATTTCTCTCAAAAACAATTAGGGGAGCCAATATTTACAAAAGTTGCATTTTGCATGTCCCCATGTCTCCAAAAGAGATTTAGATACGTTGTATATAAAATGAGAAAAAATGTTGAACAGGAAGCGTCCAGGTCAACTCCATATATCGCATCTACTCTACTCTTCGTACCCACACATGCCCATTTTACCATTTCTCGCGTCCTCATATGATATTCCAAAGATGTTCACGCAACATCGAGAATTCCTGTACTGCCTTATACGCCAGTCTCTTGGAATAATGGAGACATTTATCCAACCCAAATCTCCATTTCCGGACACGCTGACGTCGGTGTACCGTCGCTTCTTGCTTCTTGTGACTGATTTCGTTGTTTGGTCTTCTGAATAATATTCATTCATGCGTTCACCGGAAGTCGTGACTCTTAATTGGGTAAGTACAGACGTGGTCAGAATTTTACCTTATAATTTACAGCTGATGTAAATCTTTCATATAGGGCAAAAAATTTGATTTTGTTAGATTAGCGGAAAGAAGTTGGGCTAGTCCATATAAAGTTACTTCAAATGATTATATAAACTTGTGATTTTCATGAAATATACCTGGAAAAAAGGTGCAAGTAATTTGTAACTAAGCAGATATACGAGCCGTAGGCGAGTAGATAAATTATCATGAGTATATTAATATCCATTAGCTGCGAGTTACTTATGAGAGTACATTATTTTTTATATTTTGAATTTAATTAAAAACTCATTGTAAAAACGCATTAAAAAAAAGCGTCACATCGATCACTGGTTATTGTCCGGTTACGTTTGAGTGAGCATGGGGTCTTATGTCGGTCCTGGAGCTCGCGAATGATGAGCTTCCGCCCACTCGAGGATATCCGCCCGCTCGATGGGCTGACCTTGCATGCTTATATGATAATATATGCCATACTAACCAGGACCGGACTCCCTAGAGCGATTTTTAGTGCCTCTTTTTGCTAACCATGCATTTGCAAAGCAAATGAATACCTTCCTGATGTTACTATAGGTACGTTCTCCCCCCCCCTAAATAGGTACCATAGTGAAACTGTAAGATACCCGGATGTAAATAATGACCAATAAAAAATTTTTATCATCCATCAGTTTACAGAGATTCTACAAAGTAAGGGTTGAGAATATAAATTTTTTGTATAAATTTTATTTTGAATGCACATTCTGATCACCGAAAATTTGATATGTTGTAGGTAAAATCTCGTAGAATGATTAAGGAATAAATAATATTCACTAATTAATAGAAATACATAGCCAGCATGCAATAATAAACAGAGCGATTCACCATCTTCCCTTAGCAAGTTGTTTACCTTTGCGACTTCCACTAAGACTAGGTGGATAATATTTCTTATTCAATCAGGAATGTGTCAGATAGATTATTCAGATAAATAAAATTAACATTTGCTGCAATGACTGCCAAATTATACAATAGTAAAACAAGTACTCACCGGGGGTTGTCCTCCCCGACACCTCATGCTGGCACCACGCTACACATTACTTCTTATTTGTTTCTATGTAATAACCTTGAAAACGCTGAAATGTACCTAAAAGAAGGGTTAGGTATACAGGCAGGATTGAGACGACTCGAGACATTTAAGGATCACAATAGATACTATTTACAGGTCCTTGGAAAGGCACCCTGACACTGTTGAGGCCGTGCCCCTCGCCTGCATGCAGCTCCTCCAAACAAGCCACCAGACACCATAGAGCAAGTCTGTCTGCCCATCCCATGAAAGCATTATGTTACTCCTCAAAATCAGCCCACATTTCATGTATCTGTGGTGCGTGGGCACACTAAACCTGCGACTCAGCAATTCTCACGTCGTGCATCAGTTATCCCTCCGCTGAGGGCCGAGTCATGAAGTGGAAAGCAGATATCTACGTGAGATTATGCTCCTGCTTTGTACGGTTATAGTATCTACAAGTACAAACCATAGTATCTAGAGGATTATTTTTGAGCTTAGTGTAGTTGGCACCCCTAAGTGCGAATTTTTGTTAAATTTAGACGGCATTCGTTTGTCCAGGGTTTGTCCACGATTGTCCAACCAAAATTTTCGTTTGTCCACCCTTAAAAAAAGTTACGGTAAAATTTAAAGAATCAATTTTTCTTAGAGTGGACCAACGAAAATTTTGGTTGGACAATCATGGACAAACCCTGGAAAAACGAATGCCTTTTGAATTTTATAAAAATTTGCACTTAGGAGTGCCAACTTCACTGAGCTGGTTATTTGGCACCACGCTTCGCCAAGTGCAACAATACCTTTTATGCGTGTCGCACGCCACTGGGTCACAACCAGGAAGATGCAAATTCACACTACATACACATCTGAACTCGACTAACACCCTTCTTTCTCTTCGACTGTCCCGGCGGTGGACTGGAACGGGATCTCCACTTGAGAGCTGAATTTAAGGGAAACCTTCTATCTTATACGGAATCGAGATAACGACTATGTGTCCACCATTTAAATGCAGCAAGACACACCATCACTACCGCTAGCTCGAATTTTTTGTATGTTCAAATGTGTAAATCTTCGGTAGAAATGAACGGAAGATGTGTTTTTGCATAAATAATCGATCACGATTGGGTTGAAACGGTCACCGGTCCCACTTCGAGGGTTAAGACGGGGGTGCGCTGCAAGCATATTTTCTGTGCTAATAATTAAATTTCGTTTCAGCTGTAGTTTATCTATGATATTGTTCACTGCTTATTGTCTTCTTACTTCGTAATAAGGTCCGATATCAGCTGTAAATTTGGAATCTCCAGAGTTAATAAGTATTATTATATTTATTATGCAACAAGCTTATAATGGGATGCTATTAATACACGGCATTATATTGACTGAGATACATTATACGCTGTAGACCAGTATCTTCATCGTCATATACGTAAGTGTGTATTAATAAATAATTATCTACGAACTGCATACATTGTTCTTTCTTTATTTAAATTGAAAACCCTTTAGATGTATTTGTAGGTAGTTGCTTAACGCACATTCTGAAGTGACCCAAATATTAATGAGATTTTGATAGAAAAATTTTCGATGAATTTCGAAAATTTTCAGAACGTCCAGAAGATTGCAGAAGGTGAATCAGAATATCTCGATAAGTATCTCGATTTAATGTCGGTATTGTAATCCAGATTATTCATGGGTATTTGATTTGACATACCTACCTATACCCTACATATTAGAGGTTCTTAAAAAAACATCTACAGAACGAGACATAGACGTTTGTTATCAGAATCTGCGAGTAAATTTGGATTCCTAAGACTTTGAAACCATATTTGAAATACATAATAGGTATGTACCTAATATTATTTCCATATCCAGGAGAATAAACTTATACATCTAGTCTCTTATGTGATCACCATACTTGCCGAATTACTTTATTTTCACGCTGTTGAGAAAATGTTGGTACAGGTACCTAATGTTTGCATCATCTGGCAAGAGTGCCGTAAAACAAATTATACTCCGTAAGTATAATAATGTTATAATTCTGCTATTTTTCGTTCCAAAGCCACCTTTGTTTCCGCATTTACCATAGATAAGTATCTGCACACTCCACCTAAAATCTCTATTACCATAACATATTCCACGACATTACCATATAACACTTTCATTTAAAATTCAGAGCCGTGGCGAGCCTTGGGCCTTGGAAGGTGGACGGTTATTTCGCACAGGTTGAGTGGCCTTTTAGATTCGGACCGACAGAAGCGAAGACAATGAAACCGCGCTGCCTCTAACTACCTATGGCTAAAAATACAACAACCTTGATCTGTGACATGCCATGAATGAAAATGAATCATCCATCCAGTCAGTGTTGTCAAGTTGAGGGGATCTTGAGAGGATTTCCTCGAAACTGTCTTGTGGAAGTTACAACTCCTGTCCCATTTTTTATTTATTTGAAGATAAAGATAATGTAAGTAGTGATCCTAAAGAATGGCACCACTTTAAATATTTCATAATATTAATATCAGTTAAGGAATAGTATATTCTTGAACGAGCGAAGAATGATAGCTATTATCCACGAGAACGAAAATTGGAACATTTGAGTGGATAATAGCTATTCTTAACGAGATGAAGACGCTATTTTCTCTTCGACCTTTTGAGAAAATCATTAGTTAAAAAAAATAAAGCTTTCCAATAGACTTATTTTCTTGATATTTCCGTCGTCATCTTTTACTCCCAGTCATTTTAATTATCAATAAAGGATATTCTGGAATGGAGAACAGCTCCTAGGTCACCATTTCTTATCACACCACCACCACCCAATCATTTTCTATATTGTTTAATATTTTCATGAATAGATATTACCTAACCTGGTTACATAGTCTATGGTCAGATCAGGTCAGGTGCGCTGACGGCTGGCGTTGATTGGAGCGCATATACTGCGCGCATCTAAATTATTGATTTTTCAGCTTCACAATAATTCACATATACAGGCACAATAATAAGGTTGGGGCTTATTCCGAATCGTTAGGGCTTTTTGCGAATCGGAATCTATTATAAACTATAAACGATCGGTAATAGGTTGAAGATAAGCCAATAGCGTTGCCATAGCTAGTCGGGCGATAAGTGGCCGTGGCATTATTTTAACATGATTGACGTCACGGAGTTAATTTCCGCAATTAAGCTCTCAAAATGTGGAGCAGTGATTAAAATGCTGAGCAGTGGCTTAAATAGAACATTCCCTCATCTCATGGGGAATGTACGTCATTAGTTAACTGAAATTGGCAGTATAAAGAACGTATTACTAAATGGTCCAAGAGAAACTAACTTGTTTGACGATGAACGCGTAAATATCTAATAATATTGATGTGATTTTTGCACTATGCAATACCAATGATGGAGAATGTGGATTATTATATGGCAATGCTGTATAGGGTAGAGCCCGATGAATAGATAGGTAATTGAATACAGGTAGTCGGTAGATTACTACACGATTACACATGAGTTCATTATGACGATTAACTTTGAATGCATTCAAAATTTATATTTTTTTGTAAGTATTAATTTTGCCTGTACTATTTGATGATAAAAGTGTTCCTAAATAAATAATTTGACTTTCAAGCTAATGGATCGTGTAGTTCGTTTTAAATATTCGATTTTGTTTCCAAGCTGATTATTTTCGTCGTATTCTTAAAAATTGGATTAGTTAGTTGCACTATATATACGCGGATTAGTTTCAAATAGTTCTAGTGCGCGGTCTTTTCTGAATAGTTCCCCCGTATTTATTATTAATCGGTCATGATTTGCTTCCCTAACAAAATAACTACTCATAAAATATCTGCAAAAAATTGAGACATTTCATGACAATATTCTGTAAGAAAACTGAAATAAAAGCTGGCACTGTGAATATTTGGTTCACTCTTGTTTTGCAGCTTTCACAACTTTTGCGTTACTCCTTGATGGCCCCTCGAAAATGTAAATACTGAAAAGTTTTCGCTGTTTTTGGGCTAACGCCAGTCCACGCAACGCTCTTCTCCGGCGTCTCCATCTGTATCGTATCCTCGAATTCAATAAACAAACTTCAAAATTATTAATTAATACGAAGTTAAAAACCAAATCGATGCCCGATTCAAATTATTAAATTGCATAAACACAGACGAAAAACGATGCGCTCATTTCAGGCTTCAACCCTGAAGTCTTCTTCTTCGTTTCTTCAATAGTCTTCGCACACTTGTGAATTTTACCAGCTGTCTTCTCGCTTTGATTGGGAAAGTTATATCTCATTTTTGTCTACTTCAACCCTCAAGTCACATTTCTGTTATCTAAAAAATCCATCTATTGTAAGTTTTGCCGCGTGCAACGTGCGCATTTCAGGCTTCAACCTCTAAAGTCACGTCACCGATTTATATTGAGGATATTAGGCTTCAATCAATATTAGAGATATGACTTTTCGAAACAAGCTGAAATATTGGAGGTTGTCCGAAGACCATAATTAATTAAGAATTAATGACCCATTAATTAAGAATTAAATTTCCCAAGTTTTCGACTTCCAACACAGTAAGTATAATGCGTAAGTACCAAAATCAATCAAATTTAGTACTGTTATAATAATAATTATTATCAATCAGCTGATTGTATTTCATAACGTCTATACAGTGTGCGAGAGAACCTAATTAGGGCATTCAGAAATCGAAAAATGGTTGAAGTGGAACACTGAAAATTTGTTCATTTATGTTTCTATTTCGACGAACTCTAAATATCTCCATATGGGTACCCTTCCCGTTATACCGGAAGTAGCCATGCATCAACTTTATTTTTTATTATTTATGAGTTATAAGTAAATAAATATCGTCATTTTTATTTTCAAATCAGAGCTTATAAGTTTCGAAAACGGCTCAAGATTATAGATATCGGAAAAGGGCTTACATGTCCCTATTTTATGGATATATAGGTATGTGAGTACACGCAAAGTAAAGATATCGCCATTTAAACCATTTTCCGATATCTTGAGCCGTTTTTAATGTCAACAATTTTGAAAATTGAAAATAGCGTTTTTTATTTGCGTATAACGCATAAATTACTCCTTATACAGTTGAAGTGTATAAACCGTTTCTACTAGATTTTCTCAAACAATCGGTAAATGTAATAATATACAGGATGTCCCGTTTGAAATTAGAAAGTTTAAGGCTACTTCGGGTGTAGCCGTAATAGTACGAGAGTTCACGACCAAAACCATGTTATCATTATTTTACGGCCAAATCCATATGAAGTCGTTAGATTATAATATGATCCTATGAAGTCGTTAGATTATAATGATCCTGAACCCTATTAGGTAGGCGGTAATGGTCAGCCAGTATAGCAACTGCGTGGGAGGCATTGTCAAAAAAAAAATAGGCAGACGGTATTATCGTATTACGTCTGAATTGAAAATGTACATAGATTTTGTCATTATATGACGAAAATCTTCGTTTTCAAGACATTTTGCGCGTAACATATGGCCTGAGCGCATTTTTGAAAATGTCAAACAATTTTGCCGAATTGTACCTATTATAGCATAGCAACCCGGTTGAATTTTTTAAAAACCTTTTGTATGGCTGCCGGGATGCCGGGATGGCTAAAATACTGTTTTCAGACACTTCCGACGTCGCCTATAATCCCAAAAACGAAAAGAACGTTCTTCCGGAGTCGCCCGGCAAACGCCCCGGCGGTTGTTACACTCCTATGGCAATGGCAAGACGGCAAGAACAGCTATTCACTTGTTATGCTCCTAGCTGTGCAGTTATAAAATATGTCTTACCTATTGCTACACAGAATTTGTCTGATATAAATTTTTTCGACATCTGGGTAACTTATTTTATCACCTCCAACCATTTTCAGACGAATTGCTATGTTACCGATCGGTAAATTTTTTTAACGTTTTCGAAATTGTCTCATAATTTAATGTGCTCATATGAAAAATGATTATTTCGCATAAACTGACCCAAATCCACTCGTGAAAAGATTTTCGGACGTTTTGTTATGATAATTTTTTTTGTCTCATCTTAAAAATTTTCTAAGTAGTCTCCTGAGTACACGCTACGCTACTGGCGTCCGAAAAACGAGCTTTCGATATCTTAGAGCTATCATTGAATTATATTCTGAAAATCTGACGCACGTCTGTATGATAAAGTTTGGTAATTTTTTTTTGACACTTTATAAAATTTGGTCAGGTCAGGTTTCTGATATTGCGATTTTCGGGTTCAGGATAATCGAATCTATCAATTATTTGATGCGGTTTTGGTCGTATTGCTATGAGAAAAACATTTTGGTCATGGGCTCTCGTACTAAAAGCGGTATGGGGTTGTAAATACCTTCTCTAACCTGTTTGTAAATCGACTGGGCCATCTCATAGATATGCAAATTTTAATATGTAGGTTGTAAGACGTTGTAAGAAGTTTTTTTTAATGATATTTACCTGTGATGCAATAATTCGTAAAGGATATTCCTCAGATGAGCACGTCGGTAGTGCACAGTGTAGTAGGTAATGAATCATCGTTGACTCCCTTATTAGACATACCATTTTTTAAATTTATTTATTGCTGGGAAAAGGGCTTTTTGTTCCTATTATAATAATACAAGGCATGATGCTGCACTTTTCGTTGACGACTGTAGAATGAATGAAATTTCCATTTGAAGATCAATTGTATTCTTGAACACCGTTCCACCAATTTTGCAGTCTAACCCACGCCGAGACGTCTTTGGATGCCAGCCGCGACTTGAGTTTAGATCACCTCACCCGTCTGTCTGAACGTCTGTCTTACCGTGGTAATTCATCTTAATTCCACAGTCATCGACACTCCGGCTAATTCTACATTCAACGGCCAACTGGGGTCCATTGTTCCTCGCGCCGGCCACACCACATTAATTCCTTTCATGTAAAGTTTTGTTTGTACTGTTCGAAAATAAGCCAGAGCCAGAACCTCGGCCAGAACGCCACTTCCATCCAAATGAGCCTAGCAGATAATTTCATTCTTATTTTGTGCTTTTGTTACTAAATTTACCACAACTTCTTGTTGTAACAATATGGTCAAAAACTATACAATAGGAACATTAAATTGTTTAGTGTCGTTGAATCCAAAATAAATGTGAGTGACAATAGTGACATAAACAAGCTGCACCTATTTTTAAAATTTTATTCTGAGTTACATAAGTACATATCTACTATACAAGGTGATTTAATGGGAAGAGTCAAAAATTTAAGGGTTTTTGAGTAGATAAAGCTTAAATATTACGAAAATTCTAATAATTTTTTTTTCCGAAAATGTTTTTTTTTTAGCCGAAATACAGGGTGTTTGAGTGTCGGAACACACCTGTGGAAGTGTTTTTTTTTTTTTTTGGGAGTAGACTAATAATTCTGAGTTTTTGTACACAGGTTTTCTATTTAATAACACGTATTTGGAAAAATTTTGAGTAGGTATAACTGAAACACCCCGCGGCGTAGAATTCGGGGTCGCCTGACACCTTTTGACTCATAAAAAGTCTGAAATGTGGTTGTGATTATTTTTGGATCAAGGTTTAAGTAGTAGAGCAGAGGGAGATTGATTATTATTTATTTTTCAACCTCTTACTTAAAGTTCGCCTCGCGATTTGTCATCCACAGATATTTAATAATAATAATTACCTGTTATATCATCATATATTTTCTATGTGCTGTCAAATAAAGACTCAGTTGATTTTGTTCATACAATTGACAATGAAGACTACATGGACACGCAAAGGTCCATCATCTAAGAAAAACTAGGGAAGCGATCCCTTTTGTCAGGTAGAACGTGCCGTGCCGCCTATGGTGGGTGCATGAAAGCGACCAGGAAACCTAACCGCCCGCTCTCGCCGGGAGCGCGAGGACTGGTGACGGTGAGAGGAGGAGTATGATGTTTGTGTCGTGACCAGGCTAGGCTAGGCACGATGAGAATCGAGCGGACGGTATTATATTGCCAATTAAAGTTTTAATTTTGAAAATATAGTTTAATAAAGACCTTTTCTGTATAGTATAGTGTTTGTCAAAGCTTAATCAAACAAATCTCTAATAAAAACTTCTACCTAAAATACGTCTCCGCTCCGCTCTTCCCCCGACATAGCTTCAAGACCTTTCAACCGGTAGCCCTTCTGTCTCGCTTACACACCCGCGCGACATTGAGGACTCGGATCATAATGTCCTTTCCCTTACATCTCCACATAGAAATGAATTCAAAATTCAGACATACTACATCAGTTACTGTATTTTTTAATAAAAAATACACTATTGAGGACGACATCACTTTACGAAAATCACCCAAACTCATCAAATGTTCACCGATCTTGACCCCTAGATCACGAAAAAGTGGTTTTCCAAAATTCACCTGCCCACGATATAACAGGGTGTTTCACCAGCAGACCGACCTAACTTAAGGGTGGGTGTAGTTTTTCAAGGCGATTCAGGATCGGGTTTTGAAAATTTTCTGAGGCCCTTCGTTTCGACGTTACAGGGCGATTCATGCATTTTGGCAAAAAGTTTTGTCAAAAAGTTCACCCTGTATGCATTTTCTTCAAAGTTTAGTACCATTTTCTAAGGCTACATGAAAAATGATACAATTGCGGTAAAAAATTACTTGGCACCATTAAACTGAATCGAGAAGAAAATAAAAACTTTTAGGTTCTTCAGGATTTCAGTTCATGGTTGCGAAAAATCAAATAATGCTATTTTTAAAACTTGCGTATTTTAAAGTTATTTCAAATAAATTTGCTTTATCTACAGATTTAGCCAAGATTAGAGATCGAAAATGTGCCGAGTTTGATGGTGGGCCTGTTTGAACATTATTTGCACTGAATTATAAGTTTTTCTTCACTACATTTGTGTTGATATTTTTCTTTCTGTTTCGCTTATGTACTTTTTTGTTTATGTGTTAATGTGTTAAATTGTGTTACCTAAACTCTTATGTGTTTGGCTGTCATTAAAATTACTATTTCTTCGTTCAGTTGGTGTATGCAAAAAATATAAAAAAGTGCATTTTTTAAATAAAGCTAAGCCAGTGGCATGCATAGGAAAGGGGGCGAAATTGATGAATTTTGTAAAAAAAATTTGATAATTTAAAAAATCCATTTTATGCCACGTTTTCAAACGAAATGAAATGAAATTTTCACAGTAAACCACTACGCCATGGACGCATGACCTGACTATGGAAAATTCCAGAAAGCCAATTTAAAAATCGATGAAAATATTCATAATTGAATCGCATCAAAATACACTATTATTTATGCGATTGATGCGCAAGAAGGTTTTTTAAAGTTTTTTGATTTTGTGTTATCACACAAAGTACCTATAGGTAGAGAGTTTTCTTGGTATCAGCTAGAAGTGTTATTACTTGTTGTGACATACTCGTACGTAAGTATATGTATAAATACAGTACAAACTGTTTCAGTTTGTCTCCCCTCCCAATTTAACCAAAACTGTTTTGTATCTTTGTTATAGTCTCTTTGTTGACTCAAACTATACTTAAAAGAACTGCATTAGTTTAATAATATTGCACTAATAATAAAAAAAGATACATTGGCAATAACTCTGCTATGTATGAAACCGTAGATTGATGTTCCACAGCCAGTTTTTGTCTCTGATGGAAATTAATTTCATTATTTTCAACTAAGGATCAGTTTTGTAATCAGTAGGTAGGTACATTGTACAAGTCGAAAACCAAATCAGAGTCTGCCTCAGTTAATATTGTCTTACGGCGTGTCTTTTTTAACCCTTTAAGTAACAGAGTCACTTAATTAACCACTTAATTATAATGTTACTTATTTTGTAAGTGGTTAATAAACTGACCTCAGAACTTGTTACATTTATTTTTACCTAAAGTCACAAACGTCACCAAATTAACCACCCCCTGGAGCCACCGATGCACATGCAATTTTTATTTTTTATTTTTTAATAGTTATGTGAGATCAGTTTTACTAGAAATATCTAATTTTAATTTTTTTTTTTTGAAATTTATTGTCTGCCACTTAAAGGGTTAAACCATCTCTGAGTATTGAGTATTAAAAGTGTATGACAGGACACATTCAGCCTAACAAATTGTGTAGGTTAGTGACTAATCTATTACCCACTAGAACCTTATTCTTGTTATTGTTCTATGAGGAAGTTTATAAAACCTCGACTTGGTAACTCTGCTGTACAGCTATACAGGGTGTCCCAAGATTTATTTATCAAGGGATATCCGCGTTATTTCACAAAATAAACAAATGAAATTCAGGAAATTTCAACCATACCCCTAAGGCTTTGCAGTTGCACCCTCAATGCCCCTTTACGCCTTTCCACCCCTAAGTAATCATCCCCTACTTTTTTTTTTCAAATGACACTCCCATATTTTTTTTGCTCACCAGGATTGTTGACTTCTTTCTGAATACGAATTTCATACGATTTTTTAAATCGAGACATATCTAGCACGCCGAAAATAACATAATATAACAAACGAGGGTTGTCAAGGAATAACAATTAACATTTAATATGACATTAAAATCACAGAAGCAATTATTATTATTAACGCCTATATCGAGTAACACCGGTATTACTAGTTAAGGTGGTTGGAGGAAACATTAACACAAAAAACAAGCAATTGAAACTCCTTGACAACCCTCGTTTGTTTTGATATTATATTGTTTTCGGCGTGCTAGATATGTCTCGAATTGAAAAAATCGTATGACATTGTATTCAGAAAGAAGTCAACAATTCTGCCGAGCAAAAAAAATATGGGGGTGTCATTTGAAAAAAAAAAAGTAGGGGATGATTACTTAGGGGTGGAAACGCGTAAAGGGGCATTGAGGGTGCAGCTGCAAAGCCTTAGGGGTATGGTTGAAATTTCCTGATTTTCATATGTTTATTTTTTGAAATAACGCGGATATCCCTTGATAAAGAAATCTTGGGACACCCGTATATAAGAAGTCAGTTTTAAATTTGGTCACTTTTGACATAATGCATAGTATCTATAATGTTTCGCTAATATGTAGATGATATTCATTGACTTTCTCCACATTGTGTCTCGAGGATGTTTTCAGTGGTAATATCCCAAGGACATTGATAATTGTTCCAAAAAAGTTTATAGCAGATTTCGAAAGCATGTTGCTTTCGGCCTCCTACGGCGTCGATCTGCTTCCTATAAACAACAAGCTAGAGGAAGTTATAAAATTTTTGAGTATACATCATGTTTTAAATAATTAAGTCTGCACTATCGCTAACTTCGCTTAATTATTATTTTAAGAACTTTTTTTTTACCATAATATGATTTATTATTCTATTAATTTGTTTCTTAGAAAAATAATTCACATCACGATTTCTAGTTATTTCAAAAAAAAATATATTAAAAAAATCATATTAGGTATGTAATAGAGATTTATACAGCGTGTCCCAGCTCATTCGAAGCGGTCTCTGTGGCCCAAACGATGGATTTAAAAAAAAAATTGCAAATTCAAACACAGAATCACAACGGCCAATATTTAAAATTATGGTCAATATTTACATCTGCGCGTGTCCTACAGTTTCACTAGGGCACTTATATAGGGGTGGAGGACGTACCTATAGTAACACCAGGAATGTATTCATTCGCTTTGCAAATGCGCTTAGCCAAAAAAAAAAAACACTAAAAAAAGCACTAAAAATCGGTTTTGAGAGTGCGGTCCTGGCGAGAATCGTGGATAAATACACCGGGTCTCGGAAGTAACAACTTGACGACAAGGTCAACTGCCTCGAAGCTTACAGAGCAGGATTGGCACCGGATATAAGTAGCTTATCCATATCGTATCCAGACTATTATAGGGACTAATGTCACGGTTTTTGGAATGCAAATGCAAAATAAATGCAAAATTCAAAACAATAATCGGGCTACTGTTACTTTCGAAGATATTCCTTGCCCTGAAAGTGAAGAAAAAAAATAGCAATTCGATCGTAGTGTCAAAGAGGCCTTAGTTGTGACCTCAATATTAGTTTGCAATAGCTGTTTTTAGCTTCTTATCCACCCAGCACCCCTATTTCGCTCCTCGGTCCCGGAAAAATTGATGGAACTTAGGACACGTGGATGTAAATATCTACCAAAATTATTTTGGACTATACAGAGTGTCCCATACGAGAGTGGCATCTCGAAGTTATTTTTTTAATAGATTTTTAATTTTTTATCACCCTGTATAAACATTTAATCTACATCATCATAGGATAGTACATGAAAAGTTAAAATAGGGACATGTAAGCCCTTTTTCTCTATCTTAAGATGTTTTCGTTGTACGCCTTGAACTTCGAAAATCGCGATTTTCACTTGTTTATAACTCACAAACTTCTCAATTTAAACTACAACTGTAAAAGCCAATCTTATTTTTTCTTCTCGCTCAATCTAAAAATACAAAATCCGGAGACAGGGACACCTTCTGACACAAAATTTCAAACAAGACGCCAACGGAGTTATTCAGGGTGATGAGTTTCCAAAAGGACATCCATGATAATATTGTTCTGATTGGTTTTATAATATACAAGTTTTATAACGTATTACAACAACTTTATATTATAAAATTGTGTCAATCGTTTATTATAAATTATTATTTAGCTGCTTTAATTAACGTATGCTACAATATGTTCTTTTTTATTTCAGGTACGTTAAGAAAAGTTAGAAGAATTAAACTTCGCTGCGATGAACTTATGATGTGGTTTGTATCTTTAAGAATTGTATTTTATTTGAGTCTTCTTGAAATTGGTTTCAAGCTTCGCAGGATAAAAAAAGTTTGAAAAAAATTAAACATAAAAATTGCAAAACTATCAATTGGCTGAGATACCTATTTAGATTAATTTTTTATGAGTTTGCATAGCTATAGTTAGTTTTTGTACAGTGTACGCTATGTGCTATCGTAAATCATCAACATGACCTGTATGTGGATCTCGTCCATCAAATTTGAACTATCTATCGCTATCCAAACCTAAACATTTTGCAGACAATGAGCTATAAATAGGAGGTTTCTCCTGGCTTTAAAAGATGCACCGATACGATGGCACTGTTCCTATTGTTTACTCCCATGGAATTCGCGTGACCGCGCTGGCCTTGATGCCTTATAGTCGGCTGAAATCTTTGTACACGAGTCAATAACAGCTGACCATTATGGTATATCTGGGTCTTTAAGACAAGAGATGAACACTTTCATACTATGTCTTTGTATGCAGGTGGCATCGAGATCAGCGGCGACTCGCTAAAGAAATATAGGAAAAGCTTGTTGAGCAACTTTCAGTTTTACATAATCAAATTTTCTTTCGAATAGGTTGGAGAATTCCAGCTACACGTAAATAATGTTAAATAATGTTAAGTAAAGTAATAAGTTAAATAATAATAATGTTAAGTAGTTCAAGGACAAAATATTGTTTGAATAATCCGGGGAAGAACCCCTGGAATTTTTGCCGTAGGTCTAACAAACAGCCTGTGTACAAAATAGAGTGTCCACGAGTTATGAGGTTCTTTGACTTCTTTGATAACACATTTTTTTGAAGACTTAAAAAATTCTGATATAGGATTCGAAATATTTGTAAAAGCAGTGGTTCCTGTTGGAAATTTTTATCTATCATTGTATTCTGAATAAACATTTGCACCAGTACCACCTGAAATTATAGCTTGGAGAGTTATAATCAAAGCATAATAAAGAATGTTCGAAAACGAACCCGTTTTGGAGTAGGCCCCGACACAAAGAGGTTTGTCTTAGCTTAAGCCACTATTTACAACTGACAGCTGTTGATTTTGTTAGGTTAGGAGAGTTGTCAAAACATTCAAAAACGAAATAAAATAGGCACTATTATTATTATTATTATTATTATTATTATTACTTCTAGGGTAGGTTCAAAGCCCTTGTACTGAAGCTTGCGCTTATTGTACCCCTTTGGATAATTATCTCATCGGTCCCATCTCCCGAAAGTATTTCAGTATGAGTCCAATGGGTGCTTGTTAGGTGGTATGGGTTTCCTCCCCCTCCTCGCATCTCCTGTAATCCGGGATATTTTTCACTCCTATTATTGAGAGGTGTAATTTAGTGGGCAGTGTCCTGTTAGAAGTCCAATTGCCCATCTCAGCTGGTGCTTACTCAGCTTTTTCAGTTACATCTTCTCTGCTCCCTCTTCCCTTTCCCCACCTAGTCGCTTGAACAGCTCCCCAGTTAGGCCTAGGCAAGGTCTGCATTGAAGTTGCTCATTTACATCTTCTCTGCTCCCTCTGCCCTTTACCCACCTAGTCGCTTGAACAGCACCCCAGTTAGGCCTAGGTAAGGTCTGCATTGAAGTTGCACTATTTTCTCCCTTAGGTTTTTTTCCCATGAGGAAAATTAGTTATTGGCCTTTTGTGTCAGGTTTTCTGTCCAAAATGATCCACGTTTTATTAGTGGGCAGTGTCCTGTTAGAAGTTCAACTGCCCATCTCAGCCGGTGTTTACTCAGCTTTTTCAGTTACATCTCTCTGCTCCCTCTGCCCTTTTCCCACCTAGTCGCTTGAACAGCACCCCAGTTAGGCCAAGGCAAGGTCTGCATTGAAGTTGCTCAGTTACATCTTCTCTGCTCCCTCTGCCCTTTACCCACCTAGTCGCTTGAACAGCACCCCAGTTAGGCCTAGGTAAGGTCTGCATTGAAGTTGTTCTATTTTCTCCCTTAGGTTTTTTCCCATGAGGAAAATTAGTTGTTGGCCTTTTGTGTCAGGTTTTCTGTCCAAAAGGATCCACGTTTCATTAGTGGGCAGTGTTCTGTTAGAAGTCCAACTGCCCATCTCAGCCGGTGTTTACTCAGCTTTTTCAGTTACATCTTCTCTGCTCCCTCTGCCCTTTACCCACCTAGTCGCTTGAACAGCACCCCAGTTAGGTTTAGGTAAGGTCTGCATTGAATTAGGTGTGTCTTGGTCCATATGGCCGACGAGTAGTGGAGCTATTAAAGAAATACCATATGCAGAGCTCCATACGTATGGTAGGCATTTATTTTCGAAGGGGCGCCACTTCCTCGAGGTTGAATCCAGAAGGGACTGATCTACTATTCAGCCACGCATCCTTTTAGCCTGGGTTCCCGCCGTAGGATTTAGGTTTTTAAAGGTTGTCTCCTTTTGGTCCAGGCGTTAAAGCCTAGACCCCCGTATTCCTCTGTTCGCGAAATATAACCTCGACAACAGAGTTTTACGGTCTTTCGGAGATATATATATAAATAGGCACTAACTTTATCGACTTTTCTATAAGACACATAAATATAATCAACAATTGATTCATTTAGGGATTCTCCTGGACACATTTTAATATACGGTTTCTCACTCTACTAAAGGCACGCTTGTAACTGTTTGCTTGACTTCGTTAACAGTCTCACACAAAATATCGAGTCCTCGATATAAATGCATAGAAAGAAATCACTTCATTTAAGCTGGCAGAATCTGGGTGGTTACGGTATCGCTGTAGGTGTTAGGAGTATTATACGAGTTATACGACACATAAGTCGAGCGTCTCGGATCTCACTAAATCTGTTGCTTCGGAAGTTTTCAAACCAAAAAAGTTCTGTAACTTTGGGAACTGATCTACATGATATTCTAAGCCATGCTAAACCTGCAAAAAGGTCTTAGCGAAAAGAGTAAGTTTCAGGAAAACTATTGACAAAAAAATTACCTGCCAGGAATGTCTCGGACTAGGGCTACTTTCACTACTATGTCACTCAATAAGGACCAAAATGATCTTATCCAAGAAGCTTGTAAGCATGTTCATACAGAAAGATTACATCCAAGCACCGAGTTTGATGAGGAACTAAAAGTAATTCTTGGGTTCCACCACATGATAGTTATTCCAGACAGAAAGAGAACAACATTCGAATTCCATGAAGTTTACTCCCATTGCGAAAATAACTTTCAACTACAGCAGTTTTTCGCTCTTACGTAAGCGTTTTTAATTAATTTGAACAATGTAAATAAATAATCAAACTTCAGTAATTATTTTCGTCGTCTAATGAAAATTAATCTTCTTGATTATTTATTTTATTAACCTTTTCTTTGAAAAAGAATGACCTTTGGCAAATCAATAATGCTAAAATGTTAAATAACATCATATCACATCCATTTCATTGAGTTTGGGCTACAGATGGGAGAACTGAATTAGGGAGTAGTGACCGATCTAAAATAAGCGGTTACTTTCAGATACCCATGGCGAGAAACACTGTTTACGACTATTTGGCGCATATCTATTGAATAATGTATAGTTACGGATGAAATACCGATGATTTGAGACCAAGAACTGGCAGTAAAATTACAGTTATCTTGAAACAACTCAAAAAGAATAACAGCTATAGTTAGTAACCGCGATAGCGGATCACAATCAATAGAAAGTCGAATAGACTAGTCTACTAATAAGTCACACCATTCTAATACTAGTCGCCTATAAAATATCTTTTGTCAATAAGTTAGCCTTACAGGGAATCACCACACGATTATATAAAGTTATTTCTTCCCATTAATGTAGACTAGAATATTGTTCTCCCTATAGCAGTTGCTAAATATTTTCATTACATACGTCACTGGTCCCAAATTTTAACACTGCACATAGCTGTTACTCACGACATTAGTGCAAACATAAAGGTATTGGTTTACTTTTCTCCAATTCTTCCTTGTCGTGTTCAATCTTGAAATTAAATCGTCCATCGTCCTTACGATAATAATATAGTTACGGAGAACGTGATTGAAGGATTAGCGGAAAATTTCACTTATTTCAAGAGTTATTACAGGCATTTATGCTGTATGATCATGAATGAAATAATCTAAATCCGGCGAAAAGTTCATTCAACTGTGAAAATATAACAACTCTACTCTGGCAATGCTTTTTCTATAAAGCTTTAGATTGGATTATTTAGTCGGAGAATTCAGGTCTTTTACATCTCACTTCTATGCTCCGTTTGTAATTACACAACTTACTTCCACACTTGTCTTAAAATATTTCCTATATAGATGAGATAGGTCTGGATAACATAATTTGCTTTGAAAGGTATTCTAATAACACGGCCAGTTTGAAGAAAACGCATTCTTCCTCCGCGCCTTTACAGAGGGAGGTTTATGGTATTCCATGTTGCATTTGAGGCAAACGCAATTCTGTGAACTGAATTCTCATAAACCACGTAATCCACAGAAGGTCCACAGAATCGTTTTTTAAGCGACTTTAACCATGACAGTTCTACCAACAGTTTTTTCGCCTTTAATCGTTAACATGTTGAACCCAATATCACCAATTTATGGATATATACATGGGGATCTTGGAAACGCGAAGAGATGCAGGGTCGATTAAATTAGAGAAGAAAAGTTTCACGATTACATATATGCCTAATAAGAATCTGAAAAAATTTAGAACATATTCAGTCGTTGCTGAGATATCTTGAAAAAACTGAAAAATCAAAATTTCTTATTTATGTCATCTTTTTATTATTGATAATGATTGATTATTTTTGGTAGGTTTACTTAAGTCATCAAAAGCTATCAATCTGACATTAAAAAATTTTCAAAGCCGACTAGATCACAGAGTTTATACAGGGTTATTCACGGTATACGCCACGGAAGATTATGGCCGTGTCTCTGGATTTTTGGATCTTTTTATTTTTGGAGTGGATAGAGACCCGGCAGAGGTACGTTTTAAAATTATATTCATAATGTACAGGTTGTCCCAAAAGCATGAAACATATCAAAGTTATGTTTTTTTAAATGGAATGCTCCTATGTTATTGCATTTTTAGATTGCCTGGGAAGGAAAAAGAAGATTGGCTTTTACAGTTGGTGTTTAAATTCAGAAGTTTGTTAGTTATAAACAAGTGAAAATCGTCATTTTTCAAGTTCAAGGTCCTGTACAACGAAAACGGCTCAAGATAGAGAAAAACGGCTTACATGTCCCTATTTTAACTTTTTATGTACTATCCTATTGTATAGAAACATTTATACTTTCTTTGATTTTTTTATTTGGCGACGCGTGGAGAAATCTCAGAATTTTTAAAAATTTTTATCACTCTGTATAAACATTTTATCTACATCATAGGATAGTACGTGAAAAAGTAAAATAGGGACATGTAAGCCGTTATTCTCTATCTTAAGCCGTTTTCCTTGTACAGGGCCTTGAACTTGAAAAATGACGATTTTCACTTGTTTATAACTCACAAACTTCTGAATTTAAACACCAACTGTAAAAGCCCATCTTCTTTTTTCTTTCCAGGCAATCTAAAAATGCAATAACATAGGAGCATTCCATTTAAAAAAACATAACTTTGATATGTTTCATGCTTTTTGGACACCTGTACATTATGAATATAATTTTAAAACGTACCTCTGCCGGGTCTCTATCCACTCCAAAAATAAAAAGATCCAAAAATCCAGAGACACGGCCATAAACTTCCGATAGTCAACTTTTGTTTTCCTTGTAGCCGCCATATTGGTTTTTTATGTGGTTCGGGTATAAAAAAATCATGAAAACCAAAAATTCAAAGTTTCTTCAAAATTTTATTCTTCTGTAAGAAAAATATTACTTTTTTTACCGAATATCATATAAAAATTAAATAACCATAAGGCATAAGTAATATGACTGAGTGAAAAAAAAGTTTTTTTTTTCTAAGAAAAAAGGAATTTTTTTTTTTTTTAATTTTTTATTATTAATTTTTGGTTTGCATGATTTTTTTGTACCGAGCGACATAAAAAACAATATGGCGACCATAAAGAAAACGAAAGTTGGCTATGAAAACTCTGTGATCTATAATAGTCGGCTTTGAAATTTTTTATAATGTCAAATTGATAGCTTCTGGCTTCTGACGACTTATGTAAACCTACAAAAAATTATTTATTAATTTCCAATATGTAATAAAAAAATGACACAAGAAATTTGGATTTTTCAGTTTTTTCAGGATATTTCAGCAATGACTGAGAATATTCTAATTTATTTTCGGATTCTTATTTAGGCACAAAATTGTGCAACCCTCTGTCTCAATCGACCCTGTGTCTCTTAGCATTTCCAAGATCCCCATGTACTGCCACTTATACTGGATATCCTGTATGTTGAATATGTAATAGAAATCGTACAAAATAGAATATCTTGAACAAGAAATAAAATCTTGAACAAGATGAAAGCGATGACACTATGGACTGTTACTGTGGCTGTAAATACACTACAGACTGTATTTTGATTGTTTATCTAAAATAACAAACACAATATGTGGGTAGCCTTATTATGTCAAGCAAATAATTATGCACATTTACAAATATATCATGTGGATAATCGTTGGCATTTTAATTTTTTTTTTTAATAAATAATGACCGAGCAGAATATTGACGAGATAACGATTTCATATCTTGTTGTAGCGACTATATAGGTTTCGACAAGGCCGAACAGATTGAGGGTATGAAATAAAAACTCTTGATTTGAAGACAAGTCATTAAAGCCTAAATACGTGTCGTGTGATAAATATTTAACTATTTCCTGGGGCACAATTACATCTTCCTATGTTATTATTCCTATTTGATTTAATTAAATGTCTATTAATGTCCAGGTACAACAGATCTGTGTGGTACTTTCTCTTCCAGATTAGATCAAAAGATTTGTGTTACATCTCTATCAATTATAATACAGTCGGTTATAATACAACGGAAATAAGATGTTACAGTATGTAAAGTTTTTACGTCAATATTGTGAGAGATTTTTGAAGTCTATAATAATTAGAGTAGGTCAGTTTTTCCAAGTTTTTTCTAGTTATTTTACGGGATTTATATAATGCCAAACTCCAAGTAATTACGAAGGATTGTTAGATTTCATTAACCCCAAAATATATAAGTTTCTTCAGAATTTATTCAGAGCACAAAGTTTTATGAATTAGAAAATAAAACTATTCTCTATATTAGGTAAAAGATAATATTATAGTTTGCCCAGTGAGTGTTGTCCGGTGTGATGCCACACTGATCCTAACTAAACAATTTCATTTAATTCGATTTGATTCATACACTTATTTCTAAGTCGAACCAGATGTGGTATCGCAGTTCGCGTCAGTTGCGTGTGTTGAAGAATAATGAATATCCTACAAATATATTACTTCGACGAGTTATTGACGAAGTAGAGCCTTGAAACTTTTTGATAACAAAAATATAATAATGCAAGTAAATAAGAATGATAATAATTGTTATAATCATGATTAGAAATATCATTCGTTAACCTTCCTGCTGGGTGGCGTTTTAAGAAAGCATACGACCTCCGTTTTCTTTTTCTGCAGTAAAATATTCTAGCAATTTAACCACAAGACCACGTCCTAGGGAGTTTAATCGTTTCCCAGGCTTTTTGTGTAATTTTTTGTAGTTCGTTCAGAAAATATGCCCTGTCCGTTGTTTCAACGGACAGGGCATTTTTTAGGCATTCACCCAATTAATAAGTTACTCGTAGTTTATTTCACAAAATATCACAGGTAATTCTGATGATTTCGTTTTAAAAACGTTTCAAACCACAAACATTAATTAGTATATTTAGCGCGTCACTGTCACTGTCACTATCCGATCAGCTGGACGACAATATTATCGTATCAATCTAAGCGTATCAAGACGCGAGTCGCACTTCCGTCTCACTCTCGCTCATCTTTTTAGAATTGCTGACAATTTAAATGTTTTTCTGACAATACGTCCCAATTAACTCGATTGACTATGCAATGCAATAGAAGGAGTAAGAAACATAACGATATGATGTACCTTAGTTATCATCACAACGGACAACTCTCAGTGGACAAACTATAGTTGAATCCGGGTATTTCCAAACGATTTTTTTTCAACTTTTTAAATTAATAATCTTTTGTGTGCTAATATCTACATCTACATGGTAAACTTCATCTCTCAATTCAATTTATTAAATTATTTTAGTGTTATTTATGACTGGGCCGTAAAGCTTTTGGAGTACGATCAAAAATAAGTGTTGCTTTTGTTTTTTTGTATACATTATTTTCTATTAATATGATTTGAATTATTTTGTTATGATTGAATATGATATGATTAATTTATTTACAACTCGTATTGTTTCATATCTTCATAACCGAGCCAAACTGAAAATTAGAAAAAAAAATTGATTGAGAACTCTAATAACATTTTCGAATTTATTTTCGAACAAGTATGGAAATTGATACTATAAAATCCCATTTACATCCCACTATAAATAATAAGCATTTTTCGCGCATTATTTAGAGGAATAGAACTTTTTGTTGCTTTTTGGTAATTTTTTCATCTTCTACACGCTGCTTATTAAGTTAAAACTTACATGGTTGAATTAAAATGATGTCCAACGTTTTATATGTTATACCTACCTATACTTGTAAAATTGTGTCAACATCATAAAGACGTAGTTTTTCTTTATGGTACACGGTATATCTTTAGAAAGTGACTTTTCTATTCTAGGCTACAAGAGAATCGGTGATTTATTTGCTAAGTGACAATAATGATAATGATAATCTCGATGTTTTATATCATACTTGGCGCCTGGGATCGTACTTTTATTTCATATTAATGAAGTTATAATTTATTTAGTATTCTCAGTAAGTAGTAGGTATACTTATACAGGGTGTTGATTTTCAAAGCGGGCCATAGGAGATTAGCATTGCGAAAGTGGTTTTTGAGGATTCCTGCTCACCGTTTAAACTGACAGAAATGGTTTTGGTATCAAAATGAAGCTAAAATTATTGCGCATAACGCTTGACATCATAAATTAATTTAATTTCACGTTGTTTTCTAAAATTCTTCAGTAAAAATTCAAGTAATTGTTAATGTTTAATCACAAAATAGCATGCCTTGCCTAAACAATAATGACGTTTCTACGTTTTGACAATCCAATAATAAAACATTGGACTATTAAAAAAATTCACGGCAAATAAATCGCGAACCCTCCTGTAACTGGCTACACTGTAGTAGGTTTTCACCATAAAGACTCTTTCTTGGTTTGTATATAACCCATTTTTAAATAGAACCAGACTTTATTATTATTACCTACTGACTTATAAAGTTTTATTATTGGATTGTCAAAACGTAGAAACGTCATTATTGTTTAAGCAAGGCATGCTATTTTGTGATTAACAATTACTTGAATTTTTACTGAAGAATTTTAGAAAACAACGTGAAATTAAATTAATTTCTGATGTCAAGTGTTATGCGCAATAATTTTAGCTTCATTTTGATACCAAAACCATTTCTGTCAGTTTAAACGGCGAGCAGGAATCCTCAAAAACCACTTTCGCAATGCTAATCCCCTATGGCCCGCTTTGAAAATCAACACCCTGTATAATAATTATTCCTACACCTAATATATAAGTTGCATTTGTAAATTAAAAAATCTTACTATATTTAAGTTAATATGGAATCTGTGAGCCATTTTGGAAGTTTTAAAAATAAGCATTTTATACATATTGTAATACACAGGTACTTATACAAAATTAATGAGTGTTTTTCCTAATAAGGATTTATAGTTGGTACTCGATAATGGGGATGAGTGATCTCGAAATGGCGGACACGGATAGCACCACAGCATCCATGGTGGATTAAAAAATCTAAGGTCAAACAAATGAGAATCGTAATTTTCAAAGCAGCGTAGATCGAAAACAGGTCAAGATATCGGAAAACGGCTTTCATGTCCTTATGTTAATTTTCCACTTAGTATCCTATTATGTGGATGAAATTTCTATTTTCTAGGTGATTTCTAGGTGACATTTCTAGGTGGTGATCAGTGATATAGTGATAAGTGATATAAGAAGTGCTCTCTCAGTATAAAGAAATTCGCAAAATTTAGTAAATGCCAATTAATATCTATAGTAACCCATGAAAATTTTCAATATAAATCAAAAGTTATTGCTTCGAGTTAAGCTCATAAAATTGCACCACTTTCCCCATTTACCCATTCTCTAACTACAGTAGTTTACGAGATTACTGTACTAAATTTATTTAATTAAATTTAACTACATTGAAAAAAAATCACCTGTACCTATCAATTTATACCTCCTGATGGTAAAAAATTGCAGGATTTTAAAGAAACAAAAATAAAGCGATGAACGATAAATCGGTGAAATCCTCCAGGTCTTCCTGCTTACTTGGGCGGGTAGTTTTGAAGGTATCACATGAAATATTTTGCAAACACGATCTTGAGATTGAACCCGAGGTCAAACCTACGGACCAGAGCTGCAGGACATCCTAAAAGTAAATTGGGGAACTTTTTGTTTGCGTTGACCTACTGCTGTAGTGACTGCATGGCGGTCAGAAAGGTGAAGCGGGTTACGAATATTATAAGTCTATTACAAGAAAAAAATAAATTTGTCATTTGTACTTGATGATATGATACTTAATTTGAAAATTTTCTGATTTTCTGAATCTGTCTGCGCACACTAACAATAATATTTTTCAATAATACATATTCCTTTATAGGTATCATGTTTAAAACTGTTTTTTTTTTTTTAGCCCAAAATTGACAGATTTAGAATAGATAAGTGATGAATATGAATTAATATACAGTGTGTCCCCGGATGAACCTAACTATACTTATAAACTTCCTTATTTTGCATCTTAGGAAAAAAAGTAATTCTTTAGAAAAAGTTTTGCTTTATCTAGAATATCTTAAGCCACTGTCAAAATTTCGAAATAATACAGGGTGGATACAATTTATTTATTACAGTTTTTAGTTTTTACCATGTACAAAAAACAAGTTTATACAAAACTTATTCCACATGTTGCCCTCCTAATGTTACACATTTTCCAACAAGTGATCTAAACTTAGTATGAAAATTACAACAAATATTTAAAAAACAGGTACATCCTACTTGAAAGAAAAGTGATATTAACTGAAATTTTAACTTATTTATCTTTATTAGGATAAATAAGTACCTAATACCATGGATACAGTTTGCCAAAACAAATGATTTACTCAAATTATCGATTGAAAGTGTCTACTAAGTGTTAGTCAATATTAAATTGAAATTATGTTGTCTCTAGAGCATATAATTTATTTAGTTAAGTGCTACGGTATTGGTGAAGTGTCATATCGATATGCAATTGAACTTTTTAGTAGGATATATCCTTGGTAAAAACTGTAATAAATGAATTGTATCCACCCTGTATATTATTTCGAAATTTTGACAGCGGCTTGAGATATTCTAGATAAAGCAAAACTTTTTCCAAAGAATGACTTTTTTTCCTAAGTAGCAAAATAAGGAAGTTTATAAGTATATTATAGTTAGGTCCATCCGGGGACACACTGTATTACATACCATTATAATATTTGTGCATAGTGATAATACCTGCTTGGTGGTGCTCCATTTGCTGATACAGACATACATAATGTTGACATTAAAACAAAAACTTTCTTAAAACTCATCTCTACCTTATTACTTTACCTAAATTGATAATGTACCTACACTTGGCCATGTGATATCCGGTGAGCAGAATACATACATTATATACATATAATATATGTACCTAAAGCCTAAAAATAATTGATTTTTTTATGTTAATTATGTTAAATATGTTGGGTGACCAGATGCTGAGGCAGTAAATGAAATTGATGTTTCTAATTTTATTCTAATTATAATTTCAATTATGTTATCATACATAACTATATACATGAATCTTTGAACGATTTTTATTTTGGTTAGGCAGTTCCGTTTACTTTCCACATACCATCTTGCTCTCTGATGGAATGAATTGGTATTAAATATAAGGTAGGTGCAGAAATAATATTGGTAGGTGAGTATATCAGGATTGTACCTATAATTTTTTTTTATTTTCTGATTAATCTATTTTAATTAATCAGAATTATACGCAGAAACGTAGGTACCTATATCAGAAATAACCGGTAGCAAACTGGTGTTGTTTTCACCTGTTGCTAGAGTACAGCAGGTGTAGGCCAGAGTGTGACCGTCTAAGGTTCGACCTGAGCTTTAATTGCTATTTTTGCTAGAATTGGGCGTTACTAGACACATTAGCTGAAATCGAGAACATGCAATTTCTTTACTGTGTGATTATTTCTACGCGAAAGTGAATTTGACACACTACACTCAATATTTTCTATCATTTGCACACTTTGAAACTATGCGAAATAGGTAATTATACACCTTGTAAAATGGGTCTTCTTCTTAGTTTCCAATAGTTTATTTTTCATTCTTTAAATTTATTGCATTATTGTTTTCCATATTTTAATCGAATGTGTTTTAATATACCTAATGGAAAAGTTTCATTTTTTATAAAAAAAAAGAGTAGCATACCTACCCAAAATAAGTGTTTGTTTTTTAGAGTATGGCCTAAGTACTGGTTCTTATTTTTTAATTAAAGGCAAGCAGGTAATGTTATTTACAAAAAAGTGTGTGAAAATATTTGATGAACATAAATTGTTAAAAAAAGTTCACAATAATGTGTGTACTTCCAACTCTTTTACAACACAATAATGTACAAGCCTCGTTGAGAGCGACTCTTTCAACCTACTTTGGTTTAAAGACAATTATTGGTTATAGTCGATTGAAAATTTGAGCGGATAATTTCTTGATACTATTCACATACTTACGTATTTTAAAGGTCGATGAGAAATTGCCAAAAAGGTTTGGAAGAAAAGTCAACTTTACTCGCAAATTTTTTAAAGCATCAAAATATTTAAGCTTGGATATTTGTCCAATCTCTAACTCAGTTATAATGCGTTTTAAATGTATGCATAATAATAAAAAAACTACATATTCTGAGAAAGATGGATTGATTTCTCAGATAATTATTTAACTCTTCAATGAAATTATATTTCATTTTCATGAATTAAAAAAAAAATTATAGCAGAAATATTATTATATAAAATTTAAATTGTATAAAAATTAAATGTGGATACCTTTCGTGAAGCAGGTATGCAAGAAAGATAAAATTTTCGTAATTCAGATACGTTTTATGTTATTCCTTACTCAATATTTTATGGATACAGGTTACTGAGATACCTACCTAGTTAGATCGTCCCACAACGGTCAAGTGGCTATAGATTGCGGCGAATTCTAGACCACGGCTTTCCATTTTTACAAAAACTTAATACCATAATAGTGATGGGACTGCATTTCTGAGCATTCGTTCTAATTATTATTACTTATTCCTTCTTGAAGAACCTATTAAGTGTTCTAAAAAAAAAAATTCAAATACAAAAAAGAATGTATGTGTGCTTTTTTAATGACACATCGAAAGGCACTTCAAATGTTACGTATAATAATTATCGATGTTATAACATCAGGATGAAATAATAAAGTTAGGTATTGACTGCACTGTAAGGAAATCCATGCAAAATTGAGCTTTTTAAATACCTATTATAATTATTGCCTTAATGGCTTTAAAAAGAAATTTTAAATGGCTCATTTGTTAAGATTGAAAACCTGCATCTGTTGCTCAAAACAGATTTTAAGTCTATACGGCTAATTTTGAGAAAATCGAGAAAAAGTTTTCGATTGGTGACGTCATTGTCGTCAGTGACTTAACTTTGATAAATAATTTTATTCGATAAGTCAGATCTCAAATTTGTGATGAAAATGTCGCCACAAATTGAGCGCAACTCTTCCGAAAATGTTGATTTTTGTCATGCTCCACATTTAATTTTTGTACTAACGTCAACTTCATTAATTAATGTATTCATTCAATTCATGCAATTCAATAACCGAGGAAATACCCAGGTAACGAAATTTGTCAAATCAGTTGAGAAAAAGATCTGCATATCCGTGAAGAAAATTCCAAGTAACGGTTACTCCAGTCACCTGCTAACAACCATCACAGATGATCATAGCGGTATCAGCTGATGGTATCAGGCTTGGTCTGCCCACGCCGGTATGGGATTGCCGCTGTTCGTGGACACTGTAGCCATAACTCAGGCGATATGAAGTAACAACAAGTAACAGCTCATACCCGCCCTGCTACGCTACTAGAGTACTCTTATGAATGGGAACGTGCTTTACCAGAGATAGGTATGTGTCGCATAACATTGCGTAGTGGAGAGACGTCTAAGGAGAGATACAAGTGTTGCAATAAAAAATGCTCAATTTTTCTTACTGATATTGTGGTGCATACCTACCTATATGTAGCAGTAGAGCCGTTAAAACTAGATACAATGTAGGTATACAGTATACATCATTGGTAAATTACAGTATACAGGAAAATTTCCATAAATCATTACAACGATTTATGGAAATTTTCCTAGTATTCATAATATACTTTAATTAACGACTGCCGTTGCGAAGTCAAAGTTACAGGGATAATATGAAACCTTCTTGCGCATCAATCGCTTAAATAGTGTATTTTTATGCGCTGATTTAAAGATTTAATTATGAATATATATTCACCGCTTTCTAAATTAACTTTCTGAAATTTTTCATGGTTATATCATAATATTGGCGTAGTTGTTTAAACTGTGAAAAAATCAGTTCAATTCCTTTGAAAACGGACTATAAAATAAATATATTGTGTGTCTACGTAAGCAGGAGTAGAGGATCATATAGAAAACTTATTGATTATCCATTTTAGCAAGAAAAGTTATTCTCCATAAAATGTAGGAATGTCCAAAAATGTTAATTGTACCATAGAGTAATAAGTACCTACCTTTATTTTTCACAATATCAAAAATTGTTACTTAAAAAGTTGATCAGAATTGGAAACAACATTCAAATATGTATGCAATTACATACATCAATTTTTTAAAAAACCGATTTTCCTTACTTTTTCCCAAACGAATCCCTACAATAACAATAAAAATGGGACTATGGCTTGTCCTTGTCGGGAACTTTGGATTTTAAAAATGCTCCTGTAGCCGTCATCTTTCAAGATAAGTGATCGAAATTTTAGGCAATGACATGGATATAGACAATATATAGACAATGAAAAATATTGTATTCATTTACTCGTGTATTATGAAAATTGTGGTTCAAGAAAATTAAAAAGTATGAACAACTTTCCATTTCACTGATTATTCATATTAATGCAATGATGCAAGGTATCTTAACGTTTTCACCAATATAAAAAAAATAATAAGCTGTGCTACAACGGTATTTCTTGTAAGTGCCCTCAGCGTGTTGTCCGATCAGATAAACACAGTGCAATAATAATTATTACCCTGCATTTCTTCGGCGTGTAGAGAGATTGTGTGTCAATTTGAGAAATTGCATTTTTCAACCTGATATTTTATTCTGTTCGACACTAAAACACGATAACTGACTGTGTTATGTATTATAACCATGAGACTGTATTATGTTTCAATTACCAAACGACAAATTGACAGTCTAGTATAATTATATGATTATGTTACAGTACAACCATTGATGCCCACATCTTGCACATTTATATTGCCAGCAATGCTGCCAGGTACATAAAATTCATTTCGATCTGAAATTAAATCAGCTGATCAAACTGGGCATCTTGACCAATTCTTGACCAAGCAATGTTACAACAACCCTGGAGGGAAACAGGATGGAGTTCACGCATCGGTCTCTGTGGCCTTTCATAAAATTTTGAAACGGAATGTTCATTATATGGGGTCCTTTAATACCTAATACCTTTATACCTAATACCTTTATACTTCATTTAATATTTTGGACTGTACAGATGTCCCACATGGGAGTGACATCTAAGTCAGCCAATTTTTAACTCTTATCATTTCAAATTTACAAATTTTTACCCCCACGTTTTCATGTTAAATACGTGTATTAATTGTTCTATTGTGCTGTTCTCATATTTTCGACTATTGTAAAACTGACAAGTAAGTAGTACTATTGTAATTCATAACAAATTATGCACAACTGCATTTGTGATACCAACAACTTCTTACCTTACTTTCAGTTGTCCTGAAGATGGGTGTCCAAGCCCGAAACCGGTAGACAAGATATTTTAAATTATACCCATTTGACCTACACAATTTGTTTTATTTCTTTCTATTGATATCTTATCATTTCGTTCTCTAGAATCTATGGAATTTCTTGTATAATAAATAAGGTAATAATACCTTATTATACAGGAGATTCCAGGTATAATCTTGGAATATTATTGCTTTGTCGTCAGCATATGAAACGATCTGTCCATTTATGTTTTTCGAATCTGTGAACCAGTTCATTTGTACAGTATGAACAACAACGGGCCCAATATTGTTCCCTGCGGTATTCCCGTTTTATATTCCTGTGTTCACTCTTTATTCCAACAGTGTCTGACACTGTTTCCTGTCCCCCAAATAATCTTTGAATACAGCGTGTCCCAAATCTCAACGTCATCCCTTGAAGACGGATAGGGCAAATCATGACTCACCAGAATATTTCATAACATGATCTTAGTAAAAAATTATTTCTTTTCGAGATAATGGTACTTTTATGAATTGGGTGAAAATCGATACCTTAGATCAGTTTTTTGAGTGTCACAGTTACAAAATTTCATATTCTGACATTATAAATTTTGTAATGCAATGCTTCATAGCCCTATTATTGATCAAGTGTCGAATAAATATTCTGGTGGCACACCATTGGGGAAATTATTAATTTTTTTCCCGATTGCCTAACTTCGGCACTTCATACATGAAAAAAATTACCCGTGAACCTGAAATTTATCCCCAAAAATGGCTCATTTGATCTGGTTTTTGAAATGATGTAATATTTTTATTTTTTTATTTTATATTTAATTTATATTAGAAAAAAAGATATTTCTAAAGGAGTGCATTGTGAAATTATATCAATAAAAAATCTGAAAATAATATCATGTCGTTATGGAAGTGTAATGATGTCATTTAACAATGACATCATTGAGTGGCATTACTGGTAGTGATGACGTTTGTGTTATGCGGTTGAAATCAAGTATACTCATGAACTCATTATATTGTACCAGTAAAATTTCTCAAAATACTGTAACATGCGTTACATTTGTATTTTCGGTGGCCACCTTACCACTCACTCCCCTCTCCCAACCGACGGTCTCAAGCTAGAACAGCCCTTCGGCAGAGGAGAGCTCTGTTGCCACTGTTGCCACGTAACAATGGCTTTAATCTACTCTAGGTAAAAGTTCAAGCACGAAGTCTTCATATTTTTAGGGATATTTTCGAAATTAAAACATGTTTCAGTGGATTCAGAAATATTTATATCGATTTGCATGCATGGCTTTGCAGTACTGAAGTAAGCCTCTGATGGCTCTAGGTGGTATTCCGAAGTGGGACAGAACCTCCTCAGTCCTCACTGGTACGGATATACTGCCTAGACCTAGATGGTATTGTTCTTTGCTATTATTTTATATCTCAAGCGGGCAATTTCCCAGGCCTCCTCTTATAGTTTATCTATAAGATGCAAATACAATCGGTTCCTATGTTTGCGCCATTCATCGTCGATTTCACGCGTTTCAGTTCAATACCAACCAATATAAATAGATAGGCATGTAACTGTTCTTAGCTCGCCATCGGACTCCTTTGTCTAGTGACATTTGGAGAAATTGTTTGCCGGATTTTGGCAGTATTTCAGTTACGTAAAGATGAACGAAATACACAAAATATATAGACTAGCCAATTTAATGCGGTATAGGTACTTTCTCAGTGTCATTACCTGCCTCGAAACTGAATTGGATTTTTTTAAATGATTTATATAACAGAAACTGCTATATGACTATGACGGAAGAAAACATGCATGTTATTATAATAATAAAAAATGTCTAATTAGGTACAATGGAGTACGTTTTCGCAACAAAGACAGCAGATACGACCGTATACGTAAATGTTGGAGTTCACAATGCTGATTATTATACATTCTGCAAAGTCGAAGCTGTTCGAATTCCAGTAATTCGGTATAATATAGTTTTTATCTTGAATAACATTAAGATTTTTTCAAGTAGAACCTCATTGTAGCAGAGTGTAGTTATAGTTATGAGAATTTAAATGAAACACTGTGATAAGATTAAACGCTATATTGACTTTTTTAATTGTTTTTTAAAGGATCGAACGTCGATCTAACTATGTAGATGAAACAACGTCGGTCCATTTCGATAATTTTGGGTTTTGAGAACTAGCTCATCCCAACTAGACACACTTTTACTACATAAATTATTGAATATACGAACTCAAACATCCTTGGCGAGACTGGGAGTCGAACCCAATCAAGTGGTAGCTGTGAACGCTAAGCAACTCCGCTATACCGTCCACTCCCAACTTTGCTCACCTTTTCGTAGTAAACTGTATTCTTACTGCCTGGAAATATCCGTCTGTCTGTCGGAAGTTCTGCACACAGTAGCAAGAAACACTCTGTGGGCTTGCCATTTTTCGAACCGGCTGGTTGAAATTTGACTCCTTTTAATAAAAGGCCCACGAAGCCTCTATTCAAAATAAGCGAGAGCGATTCCCGATAAGTAGATTTTTTTATGAAATTTGGATATTTTTTCGGGACTAGCCTAGTAGGAAATACTCGAATAACCGTTGTAATTTTGCACCGCTCGGGTTAAAACTTCGCAGGGGGATCAGCGCCCTCAAATACGGCCTATTGAAAATGGGTCGGACCAGAGAATTTTGAGGTCCTTGTTTACGGTAGTACCACTATTTAAACTTTTCTTGGTAACGGTACGACGAAGCGAAATTCTGTTAACAATTTTTTTTTATCGGAAGCACAGATGTACGCATGAGTATGAACTTTATAAAAATGGTTTTTAGGAAAAATTGAGGGAAAAATACATTAGGTGAGTGGGCAAAAATTTAAGAAATGCGATTTTTTGAAATTTTTTCGCAAAAATATCGCTTTTTAACGAAAGTTTTCAGACAAATCGACAAACACAACAAAGTATTGATTTAAAAAAAAGTTGTAAAAAACACACGAAAAATTCGACAGCGGCTTCTACATATCGCACACGTATTTCTAAAGTGACACAACTCAAAAATCTACATTTTTGAGTTATCGCGTAAAAAAAAAACATAAAAAAGGGCACGTTTTCAATGATAAGATTCGAAATATGCAATTATTATATTGAATCATTTTTCCTAGTATCTATAAGTTTGGGAAAAATCCTTAGTTATGTTATGTTGTATTGTTCATTTGTTAAGCTCGCTTAATTAATATTCAAAATATTCAAAATATGTGGTATCAGCATGACGGTGCACCACCACATAGAGGAAGACAAGTTGCTGCTTGGCTAAATGAACATTTCCCGAATAAATGGATAGGTCAAGGAGGTCCAATATCATGGCCACCTCGTTCTCCCGATCTGAATCCTCTGGATTTTTATTTATGGGGACACATGAAGCAGCTGGTCTACCATGTTGAAATCGCTACCCATCAGCAGTTACTTGCAAGAATTCAAGATGCAGCTAACCAAATAAGAAATGATCCAAATCTCATTCTTCGAGTGACCGAATCTTTAGTTCGTCGATGTGAGGCTTGCATTCAAGCTGAGGGTGGACATTTCGAACAATTTTTATAGTCTTAAGTTTTGTGATTATCATTTAATTTAAATTTTTATTGTTGATTGTTAATAAAGGTTAAATGCTTGTAACTTCTAAACAAAAACGAATCGGACCCATGTTTATTAAAAAAAATATGTTTAAAATCAAGCAACCTACCATCTGTCAAAGTTTGTCATAGAGCTTGTAGAACACCCTGTATAGGGTTAGAACTATTTAAAGGACCACTGCAGGGATATTCTAAGCCATTGAAGATACGAGGTCGGTTAAATTAGAGAAAAGTTGCGCTATTTTGTGGCCATCTCGAATCCTTCAAAACATGCAAGATATCTGTGACCGTTCCTGAAATATCCTGAAAAAACTGAAAAATCAAGAAATCTTATTTTTGCCATATCTTTCTTACAATTATTGGAAATTAATAAATAATTTTTCGTAGGGTTACATAAGCCGTCATGGCCTCCTAATCTGATGTTTCAAAAAATTTCAAATCCGACTAGATCCCAGAGTTTTCATAGTCAACTTTCGGTTTTCTTATGGCCGCCATATTATTTTTTTATGTCGTTCGATAAGAAAAAAATAATGGAAACCAAAAATTAATAAACTTCGAAAAATAATATAAAAAAATTTTTGTTCTTTTTTTTCTAACAAAAGACAATAATTATTTAGACCGAATATCATAGAGAAATTAAAAAACTATAAGGCAAGCAGTATGACTTCATTTCAGCCAAAATTTTTCTGTTTTTCTTTGAAAAAAGAAGAAAAATTTTCAAATTTTTTTTTCAGAAGTTTATTAATTTTTGGTTTCCATTATTTTTTTCTCATCGAACGACATAAAAAAATAATATGGCGGCCATAAGAAAAACGAAAGTTGACTATGAAAACTCTAGGATCTAGTGGGCTTAGAAATTTTTTGAAACGTCAGATGAATAGCTCATAACGGCTTATAACGGCCTACGAAAAATTATTTATTAATTTCCAATTGTAAGAAAGATATGGCAAAAATAAGATTTCTCGATTTTTCAGTGTTTTTCAGAATATTTCAGGACGGTCACAGATATCTTGCATGTTTTGACGGATTCGAGATGGCCACAAAATAGCGCAACTTTTCTCTAATTTAACCGACCTCGTATCTTCAATGGTTTAGGATATCCTGTAGTGGCCCTTTAAATAGTTCTAACCCTGTATACATTTTAATAATGCCCGTATTCAAAAGCGTTCTGGCCCTGTAATATCTCGAAAATAATTAAATGAATGAGATGGAGATATACAGTTTTTTTGCATTAGAATGAGATGGAGATAACTGATTTACGTAATTATTTGGCAATTATCGTTTGTGAATACGGGCATAAGTCTGTTGAGCTATTTTCCATAAAATCTGGGAAAAGCATTCAATTTGTAGTGTCATGTCCCAGACTTAATTGACCAGACCATATCTCATATACAGGTTGATATAATCGCACCGAATAAAGAGGATTTTATTATAATTTTTGAAGCTCTATAACATGACAGCATGAAAACAACCCCCACTTCGACATCCCCAAATTACAACCCCCACCCTTAAAAAAATGAATAGCACCCTGTATATATTTTCTTGTCTTTCTGAATATCCTCTACTAAACCCTGTATACCATGTCCGCAATTTCGGAATCACTCTGTATACAGGGTGTTTTGTAATTGAATGTCAATATTTAAGGGGGTGATTTTTGGGTCCATTTTAAGAAGAAACCTTCATAAGAACGTATGTCCTAAAAGTCTTGTCATTTAACGACAATCTTGTGACCATGTAGAGAAACAGATTTTATTTTTTTAGGCGAAAACAGTGCTTCGGATTGAAAAAAAATAAGTAATCAAATTTGCTTGGAAATGAATGGGGATTCCAAAAATAATTTCTATTTGAACAGAAATCAGTGGCGTACCATCAATGTCTGCTAAAATATGCCGGTAAAATTCTGAACGATCTGACATCATTGTCACTAATGGAAATAAAATGAAACGTGGTACATGAAAAAATGCACCTTGATGCGTAATACCTGTATACGAAATTTCATTAAAATATCCAGAGCGGTATTTATTACGAAAAAATGATTTATTTTAATAAGTATAAAAAAAATAATTTTAATTAAGACTTTACCACCCTGTATCTCAAAAGTTAAGACTCTTAGGACATACATTCTTATGAAGTTTTCTTCTTAAAATGGACCCAAAAATCACCCCCTTAAATATTGACATTCAATTACATAACACCCTGTATATACAACGTTTTTGTGTAATGTTCTGTAATTTTGAGTTTTGATAAAAATAATAACTTTTCGACAAAAAAGTATTAGGTACACTGCAGCCATTTCGAATTTTGTTAAGGAGAGTTTGGCTCTCCCTCAATATTATTTAGGAACAACTTAAAGAATAGTTACCAACATGGGGCCAAAGTTTATCATGACTTGTAAATCACACTTGGGGATTCACCTACTGCATATAATCTAAATTCTGCGTCAAATAATCTATTTTTGTCATTATATCCAAATAAGCTGCTGCAAGTACCTACTCGACATAAAACATGCAAGGCAAGTTCTTTTTGAACTGTCATAAATCTTTGCAACTTTAATAGAGATCCGAAGCAAAATTACTCCATTAGCAATGAGCCTCGTGTTCTCCATGCTGCTGATGAGAACTCCTGCAACTGCTAATTACCAGTGCTCTTCCTACATACCTACAAAGAAATGAAACTATTGTAAACGAAACAACCATTTTAATGCATCTATCTTCTGCTATAATAATTACAGTATCTGCTTGTCCATGAAGTAGCGTGGATCGTAAAATAACTTCTGTCCTCACGAATCCAAGGATGGTAAATTAGCAAGCAACCTACACGATAGAATAACGCTTGATTAACATATAATTAACTGCGACTAGATGTTTGACTAAACGACAAGGAGTAGAAAGCTATGCGCAGATGTTATTTTGTTGGAAACATTGAAACCACGAGAGAAATAATTACGGAGTTAATGGTTATATTATAGATATGTAAACGGTAAGACAAGATTAATTTGATGTGATTTTTGCTCTGAGGTTTGATCAGTTTTGACAGACTGCTTATTTCTAAAACGATTCAATATCTGGTTTCACATTTTGGTTGTACCTACAATTTTTAAATTTTAAGTACGAATAGTACGAATGTATTTTTGAACCATTTAGACTATATTATGTATATAGGTACTAGATTTGAGCGATCTTGGAATTTAAGTTCTAAATTCTAATTTAACTTGCCACTGTAGGTTCTTTGTAAAACAAATTAGAAATTCTTCGCACAGTAAGGTAGGTACTAGGTACTAGAGGTACTGATCCTAACGAGTCTTTCGTGATGCTAATTACTTTTTATTTCAAATGAATTAGTAGGCAACCAGAAAAACAAATCGCCCTCGATATTTTTCTTGCGTGTTCCACGGCTTTTTCACAACAGGGTGTAAGAATGAGCCTCAACACCTGAATTCATGTGTTTTTACTAAATAGCACTGCAAAATTCGATAATTTGCTTAAAGAATAACATTAATGTAGGTAGGTTACTGGCTAGGGCTCAGAGTGTGGCTCTTTAAACCTTTGTGCTGTATTGTCAAACCTGCACATCCGTGAGGTCCCTACACGCAAGAAAAATATCGAGCGTGCACTTGTTTCTCTGGTTGCCTACTAATTCATTTGAAGTAGAAAGTCACTGACATCACGAAAGACTTGTAAGGATCAACAAGTATTACTTCCAGTCTTTCGTAAGATATGTGTTGTGTGTGTCTCACTGATATAATATACTGATGAGTCCATAACAAGGACGAAACGGTAACGTCCATGTCTTCGCAGTCTTCACCTCACATGATGTGCAAAAGATTTCTAGTTTGTTCTGCAAGGAACCTATACTTAAAGCAAGTTAAATTATTAGAACCTAAATCTAATAAATCTCAAATACGAGTATAGTGCAATTTTTAGGATCGCAAGGATTGGTGAATCTAGATATACAGTGCGTCCCGGGATAAGCGAATTTATAGGAATGAATTACAAAAAAACGAGTTGAGATTTGAGCACTTGGGGTCTAGGCCTGCTTGAGTAGAGAGTAGATAATAAACTTTAACATATTTTCTTGTTAATCATGCCTTGACAGGAACATTCTTTTTGTTTCCTGTGTAGGTAAAGTAATTAATTAATTTTCTGCACTGAATATCGAAAAAATTTATTGAAAAAAGATGCTCAGAATTCAAAATTATACATGTAAGCCGAATTATACCGTGTGGCTGACCATGCCTATGTACATAGGACATTGCCTAATAATACAAAACACACTATACGCACAAACGAGTGTCGCTTGTTGTTGTTTTCGCATGTCCAATCCTTTATTTTCCTGCTTTATTGGAAACTAAAAAAAACTGTCAAAAAAGTTTCTATAGGGTGATATGGTGAAGGCGTGCAGAATCGTACCGCGGTTTTCGTGCCCCCATTTTCCAAATAATTTTTTTTTTAAGTTTTGATGAGCAAAATTCGAAACTTCATATCTCACCTCGAAACAGTTTTCAAGTTTTCGATTCAACACCTGTATTTACAGAGTGATCTCAAAAATCAACTGTTTACCTACTCTAGAAGAAAATTGACCAAGACGAACATTAAAAATAAAATATAAAAAAATACTCAAATTTAAATTTTCTCTGGAAACAGATTTCCTTTTTATAACTTCAACAAATTGTCAATTTAGAGCCATTATCAAATGACTGTGAGTTAAACAAAGAATTAGAGGTGCTTGTGATCTCTTAATCATTGAAAAAATTAGAAATTCCTGTAAGAAAGAAGTTTAGGAAACTTGAAAAATGTTTGGCAATGAATGTAGGTAGTTACGTTGAATAATTTTTCTATTTGTAGACTTTAGTTTTAGACTTCAGACTTTAGCGCAGAGCATATTTCTAGACGTTTGTTATTTTAGAGCTCAGTGAATTTAATTTGGTCTTTATGCACGCATGCATAATTTTAAATTCTGAGCAAGTTTTTTAAAGAAATTTTTTGATATTTCTTGCAGAAGAAGTAGGTACTTTCCTACTCAGAAAATAAAACAAATGCTCATGTCAGGGCATGCTTGATTTACTAAACATGAAAATATGGTAAAATTTATTATCTAATCAAGCAGGTCTGGTTTCTAATTGGCTTCACCTTGAAATTTTTTGGCCATTTATACCTATTAATTTGCTAATAGATTTTTATGAATAGCAGTTTTTCTTCCTTCTTTTTAACTTGGTATAAAATATTTTATGGAGTACAGCAACTGCTGAGTATTATTTCTCTACCGTCTCTTCATATTTTTTTTGATTTTAAAAGCCCCTCCGAACCCCCAAAGCAATTTGATGAGCTCCATCAAAGCGCATATTTGGGTAGGGTGTATTTGGGAATTCTATAGCTTTCTTTTGTATATTATTATAGCCTATTTATAAATTTAGGAGGAAGTTCCTTTCAGAAGGAGTTGCGCTGGTGTGAAAAATATATGAGAGACTACACGGGAATCACGCTATAGTCTTTTCCATGCTCTCAGTAACAAACTCTGCTGTATGTTGGTCACGAATAAGCTGGTCTCATATAAACTACTGGTAATACATATTATGGATATTACGAACAACAAGGATTCTAAAAGGCATATTCATGATTTTTCTATTAAACTGGCTTTACGACAATTTGAATTTCAATTTTTAACAGCAAGAAACTGAACGTTTACGTTGCACGGACTTGTTTTTTAACTGATTGCCGTAATTTATTATCATTTATTGATTTTTCATGCTACATTGGAAAACTAGGGGTACCTTCCCTGGGTATTGTATCAAAAATCACGACCTAGCGTGACGTAAAATATAATTAATGGTTCAACCTAGCCCATTAGCGAGAAAGTCATTCTTTCAAACTCCCTATTAGTTATGCCCTTGCCATATATTTTAATATTTCCTTGGAATGCGCTTATCATTAACAGATATCTTCTTACTAACAAGAGAAGTCAGAAGCTCCATGCCGGCCGATTACCAACCAACATATCACCGGCAAATACTAGTCGTGTGTGCTTGGAATTTCACACCTGTGCTGCGGGTGAGAAGGACAATGGAATGCCGTTGCTGATGTGGAGATTAGATTTTTGATGGCAGATAGCAGCGACTGGGTGTATCTGTGACAACGCTATGGAACAGAAATGGGAATAGTTGCAGATATTGCAGCTAGTTAGAGGTTTGACTTCTCCACATAGGATCGTGTTACCGGTGTCATGTTTATGTATGCACCAGTTACCATGAATGAAGTAAATTTATTGCGTTGGTGTTATTGGTCAGTGAATTAATACCTATCGAGATCTTAATTGTGTAAAATAATAGGTATGTGAGATTGGATCAAACTATAAAACAAGCCCCCTGACAACTAACTACTAGTCGTAACATTAGACTAGGTAGGTACCTACCTAATGCCTACTTGCACTTAGTATAATGATAAATAAAAGAGGTATCTGTAGTTTAGATGGTGCTTAGAAGTTAAGGCCAAATCCTTGAGGAACTATTATTATTTCTTATGCATTTATAATGTCAATTTGCCTTATTAGTTCCGTCGGTAAAGTAAAAAAATTATCCAAAGTTCATAAAAAAAACTTATCATAAATTTTCATTCAATAATTGTTAGTGAAGAGGTTATAGAACATAAATCAACAAAATCAGCTCTGGATATATCAAAAAAATACTCATTAGAAAAGAGAAGCTTAAATGATTTACTGAAAGAAAGGCGTCTTGTAATTTTATCGAATATGTGATAGTTTTCGTTTTTTTTTTTTTACTTAAGATACAACCGAGGATACAACTAATGAATACAACTAACACTGCGATTGTGACGAAGACGAACGCAATTGTGACGAAGACGAACCCGTCAGATGAAACTCTCCACTTGCGTCGATCATATGCGTCAGACGCCACTGCGGCAGCAGCATGCGTCCCCCGTTTCATAGGAAACGCGCCTGTTATAGCTCCCTTATTATAAGGCTTTAATTACTAATTTTACTTTCATGTTAGCATTCTTGATTTTGCTTTCAGTTGAAGACTTTTCAGACTTTTTAACATTGGAGTTTTAGCAGCCTGTAAATCTAAGTAAAGTTGCAAATGTCAAATGGCAAGCCTTTTACACATTCGAAACTATTAGGAAATTACCGCATTTGTTTAAAAATGTTACACACAACATGGAAATGCCATATTTTGAAACAGGCGAATCCCTCGTCTTTAAATTCAATGGTCTAATCTCGGGTCTAATATATTATTTTGGACATTGACTTTTTGAAAGACGTTCATTTTGAATCTTGCACGAATGAAATTTAATTCAGAGCTTTATATCAAATCAAAGCAGTGGAATCACGCCCATTACATGCAGGTGTTCCAAAATATCTTAATCAAGGGATATCCCTGTTATATCAAAACAGAAACTAATGAAATTTGGGAAACTTCAAATATATCCCTAATTATATATCCCTATTTTTACGGATGCGCCCTCAATACAGTTTTAAGCTTTTCAACTCCCTAGTAATAATCCCCTATTTGATGTGTTCAGACTTTGTTCTGAATACAATGACATGCGATTTTTGAAAATCTAAGCATGTTTAGGTTGCCAAAACCAATAAACTATCTTAAAAAAACAACGTTGCCAAGGAATGAAAATAACTCATTTTGAATCCGTTTTCAAAATTAAATTATGCTCTCGCCAAACTTTTATTCTCATGGTTACACTTGATGACAATAACGCGTAAATATTGTAACAAATAATAACAATGCCCGAGTCGATATGCCACATTTCGGGTTTAAAAGAATAATATCGCGGTATAATTTGACAGCACTTTTCCAAAATTAATCCAACTTAGTGTTTAGAATTCTTGGATTTCCAAAAATCGCATGTCATTGTATTCAGAACGAGGTCAATTCTGCCGACCAAAAAAATACTAGGGGTGTCATTTGAAAAAAACAAGTAGTGGATGCGTTACTACTTGGTGGTTGAAAAGCGTCAATGTGTATTGAGGGTGCAGGTGCAGCCGCAAAGCCTTTAGGGGTATATTTTAAATTTCTCAAGTATAATATTATCATAATACACCTATACATAATAAAATACCTAGAACATAATTTCATTTTACAACTACCTCAAGGTGTGTTCTTTTTTTACTCCTTGGCAATGCTGATTTTTAAAATTCGTTTATTGGTTTTGGGAACATAAATATGCTTAGATTTAAAAAAATCGCATGTCATTTTATTCAGAACAAAGTCAGTAACCCTGCTGAGCAAACGAAAAAAACTAGTGGTGTATTTGAAAAAAAAAAACAAGTAGGGGATGGGACGATTGATTACTTGGGGGGTTGAAAGCCGTAAAGTTGTGTTGCTGGTGCAGCCGTAAAGCCTTAGGGGGGGTGTATTTGAAAGTTCCTGAATTTCATTTGTTTGTGTTTTGAAATAACGCGGGCGGATATCCTTTAATTAGAAAATTTGGGACACCTGTAGGTATATAAGAATCGCAAACTAAAAAACTTCCAGTATTTTTTCCTTGATGAAGATATACTAAATTTTTGAAGAAGTATAAATGGCGGTTAAAAATGAGCTACATAAAGGCTTGAAAATGGGCAAGGATATTCCTGAAATTATCCATTTTAAATTTCAGCTTCCCTTCTAATAATGTATTTTTTGTGAAATACGAAGTCTTAGGTATACTGGTTGCGTGAAGTAGGTGTACGTACCCACGACAAGTGAATCGTTAAACGCCTGTAAAGGATCATGGTTAGATTACCTACATTTATATTTTATTAACCTAGTGTTAAGTTTGAAGTGTTCGTGCGTGTAGCTCCAATAATAACATGTATAAGAGATATTTGCATGACATTAGAAGTTTATATTTTCAATGAAAATAAAACCCATTAAGCTTAAATTAAAATTAAATAATGAAAACGAAGAAAGTGATTTTGAGAGAAAGGTTACTATTTATTATTATTCACAGCAGTAAGTTGTTTATTAATCGATTGATAATTTACATGTAGCAATTTATCTTCAGCATGAATTAATTGTGTTTTAGATTCTGTGATATTATCTGCCAATATAAATCCTATTATCGAACGGATATAGTAATTAATGCTGGCAGGCGGTATCCTGGCGCGTGCTTTGGGGAAGGAAAACTCATTTACAGTAACAAGTTCCAAATTGAAAAAGCTACATGAAAAGTAAATTAATCATTTTTGTTTTCGGTATGTTCATGTGAAAATTATTCCCTCTGGATCAACTAATGTTAAATATTTTCCGTCAAACATTGCTACAACGTTGAAAGCTATACTGTGTTGAGTATTAATTTGGAATTTACTTGAGTTTGTGTAAGTGATTTTTAATAATTATTTTTTTTAATAATAAGTCTAAAAATTTTTTCAGAAAATAAGTTTTTTGTTATATCCACGATACACCTAACTCGGGTATGCTCTTGCGCATATATGACGTCACACCCGAGGTGGCTGTTCATTTACTGAATGTAATTCGTATTCAAGTTTTATCTGGGGTAATAACTTAGAGAGCTTAGATTTAGTCGGATATTTTTATCCACTTGGTCTCGAATATTTATTTGCTTTGGAAATTTAACGACACCTATTGAAAAAATCACTAGAGCGCTTTGCGCTGGAGTGATTTTTCCTGCAGATGGAGTCTACATGGAAGTAAGTATGAGAAAACAACTACATATAAAAATATTCCGCTACATCTAAGATCGAGTTGGTATTTTTTTTTTAGACAATTCCATCGAATAATAAGGTATACTTTTTGGAGGAAAACCAAATCTTGCCGAGGAACCAGTCAGGTTTCAGACGTGGCTACAATTGTAATACCGCTTTGTCGTATATCACGAATGATATCATTCAAGGTCTTGACAGGGACAAGGCCACTATTTTGATCCTCCTTGATTATACCAGGGCATTTGATTTGATTGACCACAGGGTCCTGATTTCTCTCTTGCACTACCTTAGGTTTGCACCTCATTCTATAGAATTATTAAGATCATTCTTAACTGGTAGACAGCAGCGTGTCGTTTATCGGGGTAGAGATTCAGATTTCCTGACTGTTCACAGCGGAGTCCCTCAAGGGAGTGTGCTGGGACCATTATTGTATGCTCTATATACCTCTCAATTCGAGACAAATATTATACATTGTAAATATCACTTTTATGCAGACGATACGCAGCTTTACCTTGAATTCAAACCAGAAGATGTTCTCGAGGTTAATCAATGTATCAATGATGATTTAAGCAGGTTACTCAGCACTTCCACAGAGCATTCGTTGAAAATCAATCCAGGAAAAACAACTGCTGTTCTTTTTTGCAGTGATAAACACTATGATTTTTTGAAATCTCAGTTGGAAATTGTTCTAGATGAGCAGAAAATTGATATCATGCCTTGTGGAAGAAGCCTCGGTCTAATGATTGACCGGAAACTAAGATTTAAGGACCATATATCCAGTTTACTGAGATCTGCATATTCTGCCCTGAAGGCGATTTATCCGCATAGGCACTACTTCAATGGGGAAACGAAAAAAAGATTGTGTGATTCTTTGGTTCTCTCCAGGCTGAACTATTGTGACAACATATATGGTCCATGCATCGACAGTACAGATGTGAGAAGAATTCAAAAAGTTCAGAATTCATGCCTGAGGCTCATCTTTGGAATACGAAGACGGCAAAGAGTTTCACATAGACTTAGGGATATTGGTTGGTTGAATATGTACAACAGGCGACAGTTGCATTCCGCTTGTTATTTTTATAAAGTAATAAAGTACAAGATGCCTCCTTACCTGCTAGAAAGATTGACATTCAGGACAGATGTGCATAACCTGAACATACGACGACGTAACATCCTAACTATACCAATTCATAGTAAAGAATTGTATAAAAGATCATTTTCCTATAATGTTGCGTCGACTATGAACAGGTTAAAGGTAACAACATTCGGACTGTCATGTGTGTCATTTAAGAAAAAAATCCATAAACAGTTGTTTGTGGGTCAGTGCCGTGCGGAAGTGTGTGGTTGAAGCAATCCCCTTTCCAGATTTCAAAATTATATCTAACATGTGAGAGAGACTGGAGTGTCTGATCCAGAAGCAAAGGGAAAAATGTATTAAAGCTTAAGGTAATTTATTATGCTGGCTGTAGGTTATAGATTAGTAGGAATTATATACATTTTTTTTCTTGTTGTGAGATTATATAAATTAATAATAATAGGCCGTAAGCCTTATGTGTTATAATGTTTTTTTATATTATATTAAAGGTGCAGATGGTAGATCAGATGTCATAATTTATTATGATAGTCTGAATCTGAACCTACTTTCCACTTAGTATTTATTTATTTGTTGCTACTTTATGAGCTTAAAGGGTTGTTAAAAAGTGGATAATAAAGGATTATTATTATTATTATTATTACTAAACGTTATTTATCAGTGATCAATACCAAAAATACCTTTTAAAAGGACAAATATTATTGTTAAAAACACATTTTTTGTATTTTACGTTGATATTTCGAATAAAAATCAAATGGCAAACGGTAGGTACCTATATCAGCATTTCTGGCATTCGTTTATAACAGGCGTGTGTGTCCAAGTGGATAAGAAAAAACGTTAATAAGAAAATTTAGACCCGTTCCAACAAGGCTCATATAATAAGAGTCTTATAGTAACTGTAACTGTTGAATCCTGCGTTTTATCAATAGATAGAAAAATTTAACTGGTAGTTCAAATTTTTGGACCTATGTTCACCAAATAAATGTTAGCCAAATGTTCACCAATAGGGAACTATTTTTTTCTCTCATGGAGACATTATATGAAGTCCAGTTTGAGTGGCTCCATAACCCTTAAAAGGAAAGTCACAAGTTGTGAATCGCCCTCTGTATACCTATTATAATAGTACCCTTTTAAGAACTTTCCAGCCATCAAGCCATGGAAAAAAATTATTGTAATTTGTAATGTATATTCCTGATTTTTTGTCCCTTTCAATGTTTTTTTTTTCAAACATCCGAAGGCATGCAGGATCGCTTTTGCCTGATTGGCTAGGTCGAGATACATTATGCAGATGCAGACATCAAGAAAGCGTAGATGACGCTGCAAGTCCATAATCATGATAATCATGAATGATAACTCTCTATTGTGATATGGGGAATATAACGATTTAAAACATATAGGTACTTATGTATTACAATTTCAATTTAATATATTTTTTCAAATAGAAAGTTTCTCATGAATTCATAAAAAATATTTTTAAAATAAATATTTTTAGTACACAAATAGATTTTTTTAAAAGCTACCCATAGTACTGTTGCTTCTTTTTCTTAGAATACCTATTGAGGACGACATCACTTCACGAAAATCACTCAAACTCATCAAATGTCCATGGATGCTGTTTTATTTTGATAAGAGTGTGCCTTTAAATTACTTGAAATAATTCCTTTTGTTATTGAAGAATACTGAAAATTAGCCCAATGTTTGGGATTGTGACAATGAAACGTTAAGAATATGCGAACAGCTTTGTAAATCAATTTAATATTATCTTTCATGTGATCTACGAATACTTAAAAAAATACCATAGAACTATTCGCATTTCTTATTTTGCAGACCTAACATTAAACGGTTGCAATGTCGGTAATTCTGTCTATCAAAAATGGAATATCACGATGGTCGTTTCATCAAGTCGGCGGAGATCATCATCATCATCATGAACTTCAACATTATTCATTATTCCTTTGCCTGTTCAGATCTGGGACCCCGACCCTGACCTAGCCAAGACGATACTCTTCGTGGTGGGTCTCCATCGGCATGGGAGGGCGCCCTCTGGCCACGCGAGACTGTAAATCCTTCATGCTTGGTCTCTACAGGTGTCTGAGGACACGAGATCTCCATCCGTTGATCGGTTCATAATGTTCATCTCCTCCAGTTTAGCAATCAGACACGGTAATACTGTATAGTTTTTTTTTATTAAAATGAGTGATTAAACATCATATTATACTCGTATTTAAAACTTAGCAAATATTTAGCTCTAGGTCAAAATATCAGCTTCTTAAAGTGAGCCGGAAAAACTCGGGAAAACCAGACTGCTATATAGCGCATTGTATTGACCATCGTTTGACCAGGTTTGACCATCCAATAATTTCGTTTGACCATCGCCAGAAAAAAAAAGTGTTTGAAAGAAACCCTTGCACACTTTAGCAAACCCCCTTGAGGTTTCAATTAAAGAAGAAGGACTTGATAAATAATATATTACGCAGTATAAGTATACGTAACAATGCGTCGTCAGACTATCCGGCATATAGCTACTCAACACTCGCTCGTCATTCTTTCCACACTGCCCATCAGTTCCGCTCCTCGCTGGGTCCTTCGCTCATCTCTCTTTGCACCGTCGCACCTCGCTCATCATCATCCGGCTGGAATCTGTCCACCAGCGACTCGTCTCGATGCCAGTGGTGGAGGTGCTAACATGGGAACACCTAACACGGCCATCCTGGAAAGCTGATCGCCCTCGGTCAGCATTCTTGAGAGGAAGACTCTGAAATACAAGGTAGTGACCTGTCTAGGTCTCCTGGAGATATGACTTGTCAAAGTCTTTTAACTTGCTGACCTGTCAAGGTTTAAGGAATTTGTAGGAGAATACATACGAAAAGGAACCTGTCAGGGTCAATGCTCAGATACGGAAAAGTGATTGAACATGATAGTCGGAGAAATACGGAGAACGTACCTGTCAAGGTCACTGAAATGGGTCGGAGAATGATCTGTCAAGATATACTAAGAATTTGCCTGTCAAGGTCACTGAAATGGGTCGGAGAATGATCTGTCAAGATATACTGAGAAAGTGCCTGTCAAGGTCACTGAAATGGGTCGGAGAATGATCTGTCAAGATATACTGAGAATGTGCCTGTCAAGGTCACTGAAATGGGTCGGAGAATGATCTGTCAAGATAAACTGAGAACGTGCCTGTCAAGGTCACTAAGGAGATGTGAAGAAGGAGACATCAAGGTCGCTGGAGAATACAGTGATTGGAACTGTTACGGTCTATTGGTGAGAAGTTTGTTGGTCAAACCCCCTCAAAGCGAAGGGTTTCAAGTGTTCAACGCCAATTACGCCCTCATACGGAATCTGACTTCTGGCGGAGTGTCGTGACTCCTTGACCCTATATCTGTCGTTTGGAAGTACTTCAGCTATGACAAAGGGCCCCTTATATTTCGGTAAAAGCTTAGTACTTTGTCCTTGGGCGGAGAAACCTGACACTTTTGTCAATACTAAGTCGCCAACTTTATACCGACGTGGTGAACAGCGTTTGGAGTTAAATCGGACACCCTGTACTTCTTGATTCTCTTGGAGACGCCTAGCGGCCTCAGCCCGAGCCCGAGTTACGTCAACAACTGGTTCGGTCTCGGTATCAGGGAAGTCATGGTCTGCACTTAGGTGCGTACCAAACATTAATTCTGCAGGTGTAACTTTTGTGGTTGCGTGTCTGGTGCTATTAATACCTAGTTGAACGGCGATCAGACGGTTGTCCCATTTGGTCGAAGCCACATCGGCGCCCATAGCAGCCAACGAATCTAATATAGTACGATTGCACCGTTCAACTTGTCCATTGGCTCGTGGAAGACCCGTGGCGATCACATGCAGTCTTATATTTCTTTTTGCACAGAAATCTTCGAACATTTTGGATGTGAACGGTCGGCCAGCATCAGTAATTATGCGACGGGGATTACCAGATATGGAGAATATTTCCTTCAAGTGTCTGGTGATGTACTTTGTCTTGGTACTAGGTACGGCCCGTAAGAAATTAAATTTGGTGAATCCGTCAACTATTACCAGTAGGTGATTGTTTCCTTTGTCAGATTTTACGAAGGGACCCAAATGGTCAATGTGCAAGGTGTGGAAGGGACGTGCAAACTTCGGAATAGAGTGTAAATATCCAGGCCTCCGGCCCGCGGGAACCTTGTGGTAGAGACAATTTAAACAGGACTGGATATATTTCTGTACAAATCTCTTCATATGCGGAAACCAATACTTCTCTTTAATACGGGACAATGTCTTTTCCACTGCGAAATGTCCTATGTCATCATGATTAATCTTCACGATATGCCATCTACCTTTCTTTGGCACGACAATTCTTCGCCCATAATCAGTATTTCGGTAAAGGATATTTCCTCGAAGGTCATAGTCATGGAACGTGGCTTTATTGTCGTCCCGGTTGCCTGAAAGCAGAATGTCTTTCAGATGTTTAAGAGATCCATCCTTATCTTGAGCCTCCCTCATCCAATCATTCTCAGCTATCAAATTGATATGAAATTCAGTAGTCTCCGTCTCAGTTCGATCTTGGTCAGACAAATTTGCATTCCGGCTCAATGCATCTACATGCTGGATCTGGAATCCGGAACGGTGTATGATATTAAATGTAAATGATTGCAGGCTCAGTACCCATCTCGCTATCCTCGGAACGATTGTATGTTTTGCCATTGCATTCTTAACCGAATTACAGTCCGTTATAAGAGTAAATTGCTTCCCAGCTAAATAATGACGAAACTTCTCTAGCGTCTTAACAACCGCCAACATTTCCAACTCAAAGGAGTGGTAGTTCTTTTCCGCATCGGATGTCTGCCTGCTGAAATATGCGACAGGCTGTTCGCCCACTTCGGATTTCTGTGTCAATATACCCGCCAACCCATCTTGACTGGCGTATAAACAAATGTTTCTAGTTCTGGATTGAAAATTCGAAGGATTGGATCTGCACAAATAGCTTCCTTCAGGGTAACAAACAATTCATCGTGATCTTTGGTCCATTCCCATGGTACGTTCTTCCTTAGTAGTCTAGTCAATAGAGCGGTTTTTTGCGAAAAGTTGTTAATGAACTTTCGAAAATAACCAACCAATCCTAAAAACTGCCTAAGCCGATGTTGATTGGTTGGACTTGGAAAATTCTTAACCGCTGTAATTTTGCTTTCGTTTATACTGACACAATTTTCTCGTATAGTATAACCAAGAAAGGAAATCTCTGTCTGAAGAAAAGTAGACTTCGATAGTTTCGCCGTCAATCCATATTTTCGGAGTGTCTCCAGTACTCGTTGGAGGAGAAGCAACCCTTCCTGTATGGTCTTTGATGGAATCAGGACATCGTCCAGGTATGGAATAATCTTATTTTCTTTGAACGGTTCGAATACAGAATTCATCATTGTCTGGAAGACAGCACCGGCGTTACATAGTCCCATCGGCATTCGCAGATATTCATACAGCCCTATTGGAGTAATAAAGGCTGTTTTGGGCACTGAGTCTGGATGCATGGGAATTTGGTGGTACCCGGATGTTAAATCTAGGGTGGTGAAATATTTAAACCCGCGCAAACCGTCGATTAGATCTTCAATCAGGGGAAGCGGGTATTTATTTTTGACAGTTATTTTATTAAGTGCCCTATAGTCGCAAACCAGACGAATCTCGTTGTTCTTCTTAGCCAGCATCAAGGCCGGGCTAGCATACGGGGAGGTACTTTTTCTGATGATACCGGCCTTCAACATACGGGAAATAATTTTTTCAAGGTTAGCTTTTTCCGATTCAGACAATCGGTATGGGCGAAAATGAATTGGGGTATCGGTGGTGGTCTGAATTTGCATACTAATGGAATTAGTTTTGCCCAAAGTCTCGTAACTTGACGCAAAGCAGTCCTCAAATCTTTCGAGCAATTGAAACAGCTGAGTCAGGTTTTCTTGAGAAAGTTCTCCATGCGATACAGTGGATTTAGTTACAGCTTTTCGAGCGAAAATTAACTCATCATCAATTCTTTGGTAAACAATTTCACCTTTTTCCGTGAAATCCCTGCCTATAATCAGTGAATGGTTAGGAGATAAAAAGTCAAGAACATATATCCTAATTGTCTGGCAAACTCGGTCGATTTCAACTGAACATTCAATAAATTCTGTCACCGTCGTGCCCACTCCAAGGAACCCAGTGAGCTTTATTTCTTCCGGTAATTTCTGCACTGACCAACCGTATTTTGTTACCAAATTCCGTTCAATAAGAGAACAGTCGCTTCCAAGATCTATAAAAACTTGTAAACGAACATTATTAATGATAGCCTCTTTATAAAATTTTCGAGCTTCAACATTAGCAATCATATTAACCGTTTGTTTATTTTTATTTACGGCGACCTTCTTTTTACGACATGCCACCTCTATGTGACCTTCTATCTTGCAAAAATTGCATCGTTTGTTTCGATGTATGCAGGAACTTTTTGCGTGACCTACTTTGCCGCAAGAATGGCACTCGAGCTGTAATTTATTGTGTCTTCCCGCACCGGAAATCAGCGCTTGATATTGTACACGTCTGGGACCCGACGTAGTAGTAAGCGACTGCTCATGCCGGCTCGCTGGTGGCGAATACGTTTTATTTCGGAGATACGTTCCTAACGCATTTGGTAGGACAATGCCGGCAGCTTCTGCCGCTGCGGTGATGTTTTCGTCTCCGATGGCCCCTAGCACCAAGGAAACCTTATCAGCAGCAGAGAAATTAACCTTCAACCGATTGATCTTGGCGATATGCTGAAAGTAAAATTCATACAGAGAACAACCAGGCGTAGGGCGATGTGTTGCAACATCCATTAGTAGCTGGTAGGTATTTCGAGGTGCTTCAAACGATTCGAGCAACAGAGTTTTCCATTGTTGCCAATTATAACCCGACCATCCGGGCTCACTCGACACATAGGTATCATACCAGATTTTTGCTGGCCCGCTTAACTTATTGAGGGCTTGGAAGATTAGTTCGCTGTCGTTGAGCCCGTAAGTTTTTGCGTGGCTCTCTACTATTTCCACCCACTCGGTGATGGAATCTTGCATGGGGTTAAAAGGTGGAAAAGCTAACAATAAATTGCTCATGCGTTGGACGGGAATAGCCGACAATTCATTTGAACAAGGCTGACTTACCCCTGTAGAACCTTTTGACACCGATGATTGAATTGCGCCCTCAGTTACAGGTGGTTGAGGTTGAGCAAGTAGCTTCGAGCTTCCACGTCCTCTTTCCGTAGACTGGAATGGAGCCACATCATCACTTAACTCACTTTCACTCGATGTCGGAGATCGTTTGGGACGCGATGAATGTCCCTTATAGTATTTTCGCGGTGATCGTTCGTGTCGCGACGAATGGCCTTTATGGTACTTCCTTTTGGGCATTATTTTGGTCTTTAATCCCACTTCTGATGAAAGAAACCCTTGCACACTTTAGCAAACCCCCTTGAGGTTTCAATTAAACAAGAAGGACTTGATAAATAATATATTACGCAGTATAAGTATACGTAACAATGCGTCGTCAGACTATCCGGCATATAGCTACTCAACACTCGCTCGTCATTCTTTCCACACTGCCCATCAGTTCCGCTCCTCGCTGGGTCCTTCGCTCATCTCTCTTTGCACCGTCGCACCTCGCTCATCATCATCCGGCTGGAATCTGTCCACCAGCGACTCGTCTCGATGCCAGTGGTGGAGGTGCTAACATGGGAACACCTAACATGTTTTTTTTTCCCGAACCGGAATTGTGAATTGATTGGGAATTGTGAAGAGAGAATTGTAGAATTGAGAAGTTAGCCGGATCGGAAATCAACAAAAACATATCTTTTTTCTGGACGTGGTCACACGAAATTATTGGGTGCATGGTCAAACGATGGTCAATCAAATGCGCTATAGCAATCTGATTTTCCGAGTTTTTCCGACTCACTTCACGAAGCTACATTGAGATAGAGATATTTTTATTTCTTTAGATTATTTGGTTGGACATTTTTTGTCATTCTTATCTTGCGAAAGTTCTACCGGTGGTAGTTCTCGGACAAAACACATACCGACTTCTAACTGACGCCGCTGACGTATAGCTTATTAGTTTGGTCCATGGATATTAGGTATATCTTCCGCCTTTATACGGCTATAGATCGTGAACCCATAGGACGAAAAAAATAAAGTTAGTGTCGAGAAACCCCGTTACCTGATGTGTCCAAATATATCGGCCACGGGCCAAATTCGCCGTCTGTCGCCAACATTATGCACTAAATAGTACGGACTTAATTATCGATAAATTGGGGGTTTTATTGTTTGTTTTTTCAATAATTAAATAAATCATTAAAAAGAAGCTATGAAATGAGACTTATACCGAGTGTTTTGGATAACAATTGCTGTTTATTTTTGGTAGCATATTAAAAATCACAACTAGTTTGAAAAAGAATTCATAGTCACTATTAACCAATCATAACCAAAATAATAAGAAACGAATCTACTATACAGGCTGTTGGGTAACGGGCCAGCCAAAATCAAACGCCATGTATAAAATCGTATTTTAAGCATAAAAAAGAATAACGTTTTTTCAGATCGGGCTTCGTTTGGGAAATATTTCAAAAAATGTAAAACTAAGGCCACAATAAAAACCGGTTTAATTCGGTAACTGAACAACAATCATATTTCCTTAAGGTGCGTATTCATCTGAACACGAACGTGACGAACAGGAACGAGGCAAGGTGAGGCCGAACGAATGTATGTTTGTATGTTTTTTTGATTGCGAACGATGTGTGCCGCTGCAACCATGATACAAATAAACAAGGTATGTCAGCGCGCAGCCTGTGACGTCAGTGTGATGATACTAAGCTATGTACATGCGTAACTCGGCAGTAATAATAACGTCAAATCGCGACTCAGTAACTTATTTCGACGTTTGTAGATGTTGTAGTAATTTTAATTACTTTTACTGGAGTACCTGACTATCTGACGGCAAAAATGGTTTGTTACGCGATAAGTGGGTGTGAGAATCACTCAAGAAAAACCAAAGGCAAACAGATAACTTACTTCATTTTTCCTAAAAATGAAGAAATTACAAATCAGTGGGTAGTAGCCTGCAAGAGGGGAGATAAGCTTAATTTGAAATATGGTCATGAGTCATGTATAAGTCAAATATGCAAATGAGTCATATTGGAATCTTCAGATTTAGACAATGTTGAAGAATATATTGATGCGGATGATATTTGTTTGACTAATACTTTGTTTAGAAATTTAGAAAGACATTCCGCAACTGATGAAGTCGTAGTAAGTTGAAGACAACATTCACAGCGATGCTTTGAAATATATAGCTGGATACATAGCACATAGATATCGAAACAAGTATAAACTGGGGACAGAGAGACATTAATTAGAGGTACGCAGATCAACGCAGGAGTGGTTTCACTTTAATTCTAGAGGAAATCTTTATTCCCAAGTAACGAAACGATGGAGGCCGCTAGGGTAGAAACTACTTGAAACTGAGCTTACTAAAATGCATGGAACTTCGTGTTGTGTAATGAGAAATTCATATTTCAACGGCTTACGGACAAAACATCAAATATAGAAACTTGGAACCACACATATTCCTAAAGAAGTTATTATTTCTTTAGCAAGCAAGAGTCAGGACTTACACTAGGCTGCGTGAACTCAACCGCAAAATTAGTTTTGAAAACTGCAGAAGAAAACTGGACAAAAAAAAATGAAGAATTCTCCAATTTTAGAAAAAAAAACCTGATATCTTATTAATTTTTTCACCTTACCAATACAACTGTTTTAAATGTTCCTAATATAATAGGTATAATAATAGAACTATTCTAATTAATAAGATTAAAATGGCACATATTGTGGTTATATTAAATTACCTTATGCATTTTTTATTGGTTTGCTAGCATGGTCGATTATGTATATGATGTTACAAAATAATACTATCATATAACTAGTAAGTACTTTTCATTACAACCCTCAAATATTGACTTCCACCTTCAAATATTTTAAATATGTTTCCGTTTTCGCGGGGATTATATCACCACAGTGGCGTCATGCGCAGCGCGGACGATTTTAAACTCGCAAGCTGACATACCTTGTGTATTTGTATCATGGCTGAAACGAACAGAGCACCGATTCATCTGTGTGAATTATAATAATAATAAAATAAAGGGCACTGCCAGTGATCTGTCAAAGTGGAGAACATCGATACGATAGTAGCCAAGTTTAAAGTTTTTTTGTTGTCCCAACTCATTTTTGATCACAAACTGTCAAATATTATTTTAACTGTGTAAATTTTGAAATCGAGAAGATAAATTGGACGTGACAGAAGAAGCGAGGCGAGGCAAACATAAAAGCGATAGAGGTATGTCCACATATACAGGGTGATCAGTAACTCGCGCACTCAGAGCATGCTGCGGTAAACTTTACTTTTTAAGAGTGGTAAATATTCTTACTGCAACTTTGTAAGTTCTTTTCTTGTGACCATGTGAAGAAGTTCGGCAAGTTCGGGTTAGATAGTATTGTTATTATTTTTATTTCCATAGCAACGAAGGCATTTGTATATTTTATATTCGAAGTTGAGTTTAGGCGGTTGCCAAACTTCAAATTTCGTTCAGATTTAGGAATGTTATCAATTTACAACATTCTCAATTCCTCTGTAAAGAGGTTTTGTGGTAAAAAAAATTATGAATTATTATATTGGTATCCGTTCCAGACATTACAGTAACCCGAATATTTCATTAATTTTTATCACGGTTATTGAAAAAATTACCTTTAAACTCGGATGAGGGAAACTCTGTAACTTGAAAACCAACCATCGGATTCATTTTTTTTTTTGCAGAATATCCCTAATTTTAATGGGTTCTATATGGCCCTGTATTCGGAGTGCGCGAGTAACTGATCACCTGTATACGTGGATTTATTTCTACATAGTCTGCCAAGGTCATATCTGTTTATGTTACGTTGTCACATATTATGTCACTCAAAATGACAAGTGGAATATGAAGGTTATTTTAAAGGGATCAATAAAAATTTTTGACATTAGAAAGATTCAAAAACAATAAATTTAATAATCGATTAAAACATTACCCTGGCTTTGTTAATTACAATAAATTAAATACCATTCTATTAAACACAGTACTACCAAAATGCATTTTCATGAGAAAATTATACACCGAAATCTAAAATAACTGCATATCGGCAGTTCTTTGAAGTTTGCAGGGGAACTTAAAGACGTTACAAATAACTTGTTCTCTCTCAATACATCTCGCAGGTGTGTAAGAATTATAGTTGTTTTATTACCATATTGCTTCACAGAATAATTTATAGCTAGTCTTGTAACAAAGGGACATAAAACCCGCAATATCAAATGCTAACTACCAACTATATTATTGGAAAGGTAGAGGCCTCCATTCGCGACACTTATTGTGGGTGGATGTTGACTGGGTGAAGTGAACAATTCTAGAAAGTGAATTGTTGAAGTGGTCCGGTTGGTAGGATTCTCCTGTCGAGGTGTCTTGTCTTTACTAATATATTTTCCTCAAATCTATTACCGCTGTGAATGCAAAATGTTGGCCTTATAGGAAACTCATGATCTCCATTCTATTGCCAATATAAAACAAACGGTCAGTTAAGCTTTTACCTTTATTGGATATACAACTACTTCTGCCAATGACTGGTGATTTTTCCAATATCTAGAAAGTATTTATTTCCTTAGAAGTAATTAAGGATTTAGAATAGATTATGAAATGGATACATATGTGATTATTTGCTGATGTTTATTATAGTAAAGAAACTATATTTGGCATGACTACTGTAATTCTGCATGTGTTAAGTGAACTAATTGACGAAGTAAAGCGCCGGATGTTAACTAGGTGAATTTGCCCACGTGGTGACTTACTTTTATTCCTAATTAATCAAAAAAGTATTTTGTGAATTTTGTGAAAAAATATCTTATGTGAATTGTAAATTCATATAAGTTTATAAAGAAAATTATTTTTTGTTAATGACTGATACTTATCCATTTCAATCTAATGAATGAATCTAATGTCTTATGAAATCATTAAGTAAGTTGACGTTGTCAACCCTTACTTTGTAAATTTTTTAATAATCTTTGGTAGTATAGGGATAGATCTAAATTTATAAAATGTGGTAGACTTTCCGCGAGCCCTCCAGGTTTTTCACCAAACCGGGTATAAAAATGAAGAAAAACTGTTGGGTATAAAAATGAAAAAACCTCGCAAATTCATCCATTACTCACCGAGATATCGCCGTTTTTGTTCTTAGTTTTTTTTTACTAAAGCGGGAGTCATCGGGTGTAACGAACGAAGTTTTGGAGACATAACTCATGTTTCCCAAGGGTTGCGGTCAATTTTTGTGCGGATCAGTGTATCGGGCGAAGGGGGGAGCGGAAACATAAAACACATGGAATTGGACACAACTCCCACAGTTTTTGCACCATGTCGCGTAGCAAATAAAAGCAATTTTCTTGGATTAATTCCTTGGATTGACGATTGATTATACCAATTTTTTTTTTTTTTTCAAAAAATAAACAAATGACGACCAAAATAAAAAAGTATTTGTTGGATTTTCATCACAAAGTGAGAGGGTGGAGGGATTTTTTAACCAAACGAAAGGTTTTTTCAATTCCCTGGAAATTAACTCGGTGAGGGCTCAGATGTCCGTTGATTGGGAGGGGCAGGAGAGGATATAAAAAAAAAACTTGATTTAGTCTATCGATAACACGGGGGGAAAGGGTTAGGGACTGTCAACCGGACTAATTTTCAATAATTGGATTAAACAACACTTGAGGTTTTTCGGTCCAGAAATGTATGTCAAACGAACCAGGGCTGCACGCGCGGCGCGAGATAACGCAGACACATATAAAGAAAGGTATAAAAGCTATTAATTGAAAGTTTCAACGTTTCGGGACTGATTAGTCCCTTGATCACATTTATTAAGTACAAAAATAATAAATTATGAAATAAACTCATAAACTGTAACTGTAAATAAAAACCGTTCTTATTGGATTTCGTCAGGAATGGCCGTCATATTATTTTCGGTATAAAAACAGATGCTTGCGCATTAATCGCATAAATCCTGTACCTGTTTCATGCGTTGATTCAAATATGAATATCTTCGCCATTTTGAATTACTTATATTATGCGCATGCCAACAAAAGCGCCATTTTTTCCACTAGAATATAGTTTAGGATATAGGACCGGTTGCACAAACGCGTAATTAAAAATCTTGTCAGATAATTATTACTGATTTTAAATTGCAAATTTTGAAAATATGGTGAATATTTCCAATGGCCTTTTATTTTTTATCAGTAATTAAGTCTTCGAAAAAGGAGTAGAATTTATTTTCAGCAATATCACACCAATATTCTGATAATAAGGGCATTTTAAAATCAATCTGACAACATTTTTAATTACGTTTGTGCAACCGGGCCCATAGGCTTCTTATTCGGTTAATTTGATTTGAAAGTCTATCTCTACTCGTCTCTATATTCTATTGAAAAATATGGAATGAAGCAAAATCTCTATGAATTTATTGAATAACCACTCTTTTGTAATCTTGGTTATCGTTAACGGTAATTACATAAGTTGACACTTCGCGTGTTGTCAAATAGTTGCCCTTGCTGTGGACAGGTGAAACTAAACTAATATTTCACAATATGTTTCCAATATGTATCCACCAAAAATTGCTGTCTGAATAAGGGCTCCAATTTATTATTTTCCCAGTATGTTTCCAAATCAACCAAATGTAATTATCGATAATCAAGATGTATGTCATTTTTGTGGTATTACATAATGATAATAAAACGTGCAACTATGCGGTTCAAATATTTTCAATAGAACTAAGAGATCATAATATAATTTCTATTTAATCTCATCACTTAGGTATCTAGAGGAAAATCAAGTAATGGAGAGCAATATGTGTTTGTTCATTTATTACTATGTATTGTTGATTATGTAAATGTCTGTGGATCTCTAGAGATTTGAGAAAATTTAATTTAAAATAATGATAAAGTAATTCAATTTTACTGTTTGGTGCTAGAGTGTGATTTCTTTTATTAAGTGTTTTGGAAAATTCGAACTTTCTGGATGCTTATGAGTCTGTGAGAGTTTAGGTGTTCATTCTCGGCTTCTGAGCTTCTACAAGTTTGTCTAATGTGTTGTAAACTGAATTACAGTTAGAACAGTTAAATCTATGACTTTCAGGTTTTTGTAATTTAGATAATTTTTCTTTTGCATTGAACAATTAGAACTATTGCTCATAAAATATTTAAATTAAATATTAAATGTAGTGGTGTAAGGAATGATATTGGATATCTGTGTTGAAATGTTCCAAAATCAGCTAATTCCGTTTTTTCAATATTTTTCTTATTATAATATTAATAGGTTATTTTAAGACCTCAAAAAGTGCCCAGAACGTAGATCTTCTACGATTTGAGGAAAACATTTTTTCTCAAATTAATTATAACAACTGTCAGTTATAGGAATATGTAAATGTTTTGCTCTCGGTTACTCTCCTCCCTGTTTCAAACGTTGAAATTATTAATTTACAACAGATCAGAGTTCCTTCTAACAGTAGTTGTTGAAACTCTGAGGTCAGAGGTGGTCATAGTTATTGTGGGTAGCCAACATACCGAGCTTAATGAATTTAACCGCGACCAGGACAGTTATTAATATTTATATTTTGCGTACATATCAACACAATTAATTTACGGCTTTCGTTGTGTCGTAAGGATAATAGAATTAACTCTTGGAATGTTAAAGATTCCTCCAGGTCAGTCGCCGTTTGCTGTGTGTCTGCTTGTATAGGTATTTGCATTTCCAATTGTGATATTTATGTTTCATTAAAAATTACCTATAAATCACTTACCTCTGAATAAAATAATTAAATTGAAGAAAAGTTATGGTTGTCTGTCTAGTTTATTGCCGTGCTCTTGCATTGATTCTTTCTCTTGCAAGCAATTTTTTTAACCATTCTTTTGTTGCTCCTACGTTGATAACAATACCTTATCGCTATAATACCATACCTAAGGAAATTGTTAATCGTACCTAATAAAAAAGTTATTATTTTTCTCACTTCTTTCGTTTCTTACTGACGCTCATATTTCACAAAACTACGCTTTTTTAGTGCGAGCCACAATGGAAAATGCGACATCTCGAATAGCCTAAGAGAACTGGTTTTATCTTAAGGGTCAATTAAATGCAATCGATTTCAAAATATGAACACCAAAAAGTTCAGTGACTAAGAAAAATGTAATGTCCTCCATGTGTCCACGGTATTTTGTATATCTGATGACATCGGACGTCCTGAATCCTGATTCGTTTGTCTACCGGCCGGGATAAAGGCAGGAAAGGATCAGGCTGGATGGATTGTCGTCTTTCTGTTGTTCAGGCAATAATTTCATGGAACACAGACTCATGAGAATCAATTTGGAGGGAGGAGCTGATTAATGACAACTGGGGTAAAAAGAGAATCTCGATGGTATCCAGACCGAACTTTCTGGATTGTAAATTATATGTACTGACTGAAATAAGAATCGCTTTATAATTATTGCCAAATTAATGCTGCTACTGCTGCGTAACGCCGTGTCCTAGCTGCACCCAGGGTTTTGCGGTGCGTGCATTGCGGTGCGTTCCCCGCATCGCACGCAACGCACTACCCGCACGCAGCGTAATGCAGGTAGCTGGTGGCGAGTGGTAGTAATAAGGCCTCTTCAGTTTACATGAATAAGCCTTCTAAATCTAAAATATATTCTTATTATGTATGATGGTAGCAGCGTTGTCTCGTTGGTTATATCGAATCGTCATCAAAGCTGCTGCGAATAATAGTAGGTAGTATAATGTGTTATCTATTTATTCAGAACTGTAGCCAGCGTTTACGTTTATCTATTATTGTTTATATCAAGAACAAGGAGTGCGTCCGTTAAGTTTTATACACAGAAGTAGAGCTATGCAGCCAAGCAAGGTGCTCCTACTTACGGATGGGTTACGGATGGGTACTACCAGGTTATGGATGCGATGTTTCACGATGACGACAAATTACGACAATTTCGACTTGATTCATGTCAAGCCTGGGAACTCAATACTGACGTTAGATTAAGTCCCGGTTGCACAAACGTTAATTACAGATCTGCCAGATAATTACTGATTTTAAAATGCCCTGTATTATCAAACCGTTGGTCTGATATTGCTAGAAATAAATTCTACTCCCTTTTAGAAGAGTTAATTACTGATAAAAAATAAAAGATCATTCAAAATATTCACCCTATTATTAAAAATTGCAAATTAAAATCAGTAATTATCTGACAAATCTTTAATTAACGTTTGTGCAACTGGCCCTAAGTCTGTCTTCCCTCTAATTACCTCAAGGCTAGAGTTGTTATGTGATATCCGAAATGGACAACTCGAACTTTAGAAATTATGCCTAGTAACGGGATGCGGTATTCTTGAGAGAGTCCAGCAATTTTTAATTCTCTTCATGCCTCATTTCCTGAACTAATGTTTATTGTTTTTTTAGGATTTACGATTGATTTCAAAACTTTTTTGTCCCATAGAAAATGATTAACAAAGTAACTAACCCGATTGATGCACAAGAAAGTTTTTTCCTATTCCACATCGACAAATATTTGGCTATACCTACCTATCATTATAATGAAACATTTACCCAACAAAAGAACACTTGACGGAGAAGACACACCAGCACTTTTTCCCTACAGTATTATTATGACGAGCATAGATTTTGCTTATTGACTGAAAGTGTGGGTTTCATGCAGACAGTTCCCACGACACTGACACTAGAGCTCTATACCTAGTGTTTATTTTATTACCCGCCGGATCGACTACTGTTAAAATAGAGGTGTGTAGGCGCGACTGACATGTGAAGAGTTCACAGTTTGCTCAAAACCACAAAGGCGACTTTAAGTCCATCTGAAAGGATGGTGAATATTTGCACGTACAGTTTCTTTCCTTATGATGACAAGAAAATAAAACGTGGGATATACTCGATTATTTTTATGTTTATTTTAAAAGTACTCTATCTTGAAAATCGTTTTATAAATACAGGGTGTCCGGTAAGTACCTCCTAATCTCTCGGGAGCACACAGGGGAGGTCAAAAAAAACCTAGTCTGTCATAAAAAAAATTCCTAAAGTGTCCCCAAACGGAGATATGGAGCCCTAAAAGGGTGCCCCGCAATTTACTTTTTTGGCTCTAACTTTTAACTGACCTGTATAATTGGATGAAATTTAAATACTTTATAGAGGCCACAAAGAGCCATCAGGCCATATTAAAGTCGATGTTTGCCGTCGTCATCAGGGAAGTCAGGAACGGACTTACCATCATACTCGTTGAGTCAAAATTTTGACAGGTGTAACTTTACAGAGCTAAAAACTATTTTTTTGAATAGTCTAATACTTCATCTTTAAAAAAAGTGCTCCTAATTTATTTCGGTAAAACTGATGGTTTTCGAGATAAATCGGTTTTTAGGAATGCGAAACACTAAAAAGTTATTAATGCTAAACACAAACAGGTAAAAATCAGGTTCTTGTTGATAAACCTACCTACATAATGGATTGCTATTGACGGAACTTGGTCAAAATTCGCATAAAAGTCGATTTATCTTGAGAACCGCTAGTTTTATCGAAATAAATTAAGAGTACCTTTTGTGAAGATGAATGACCAGTGTATTCAAAAAATAAGTTCTCAGCTCTGTAAAATGACACCTGTCAAAACTTTGACACAATGAGTGTGGTGGTAAAACCGTTCCTGACTTCCTTGAGGACGTCAAACATCTACTCTGATATGGCTTAATGAGTCTTTATGGCCTCTGTAAAAAATAAAAATTTCATCAAAATATACAGGTCGGTTCAAAAGTTAGAGCCAAAAAAGTAAATTGCGGGGCACCCTTTTACGGAGATATGGAGCCATATCTCCGTTTGGGGACACTTTAGGAATTTTTTTTATGACAGACTAGGTTTTTTTTTACCTTCCCTTGTATGCTCCCGAGAGATTAGGAGGTACTTACCGGATACCCTGTATGTAACATGAATCGCTTTTTTAACTTGTTTAATAATAATTGTATCGACAATTTATTGTTTTCCGGTATTAAGTATTACAGCTTGAGAATTTTTGATGCATAACATGATACCTAATAAATACCCAACAGAGGTAGTTTTTACTTTACAAGCAATAAGTTTTCATGAAGCCTGTCACTTGGACAATATAAAATAAATATCAATTTCTAGAATTCATATAGCTAGTTTTAAGGACTCGACGAAAAAATTCTCAAACAGGGCCGAGGGCCGAGTTTGACAATCGTCAAGTGCCTTGGACACTCCTTTTGCAACGTGTGTGTGTCACACAAGGTTTTTTGTTAAGTCGCCCAGAAACTACAATCATTTATGAATTCTAGAAATTGGTATTTTATATTGTCAAATATGACAGGCTTCATCAAAACTTTAGCAAAAGGACACACTTTTAAGCACAAGTGAGTAAAAAATGTATTTCGAAATGTCAACTTGAAACGATTCAACAAAAATTGTTTTTTGTTTCTATCAGTAATTTTTTACGTTTTTTTTTTAATTGTTTTTTACTTTTACTTTTAGTCACAATAATCCCTTCGTAAATTAAAAATAGTGAATCCAGTTACTTCACATTAGCACCATTTTTATAATAACAGTTAAAAATATTATAGGAATATATCATTCACGTCTCACAGTCCAGGAAGTTGCAAGTGGAAGATTTATGAACACCGGCGATTAATTTACAACCTCTTTATCAATTAAACTTGATATTTTATAGCCTCCAGATCAAACATCAAAGTTTCAAATTCCCACACTGGCCCCGGCTCCTATGCCAAACGGGTCAGAAATATAATTTTTCTTTTGAGTCATAAATTGGTAGAATTCGTCGGATCGCCTCCATATCTGTGCTTTTTAATTGCACGAAGAAGACGATTTGTCAAAAAAGTGCCCACACAAGCCTCCTAATGTTCTTGACATAGCAGTAATCGGGCACTCGGATTATTAATCTAAGAAATTCGGCCTATCGACCGCTTTTCAGTATGGATGTTATCCGCAATTGTAATCGAATACCTTGACACGTTATTAACGATGCCAGTGCAGTAGGTATCTTGAATATTTCCTCCGCAAATACATAGCTGTGTCTTATACTTCGTCGAAACGTTATAAAGGTATGTATGTATATTGTATATCATGTATACATTTATATAATAGCAATATTTCTATGATAAAAGGATAGACAATAAATTTAACATTTGAAATCAGGATAAAAAACTATAACTTGTGATTGGTGGGGTCATATTATTTTATTCCAGTTCGGTGTTTTCATTTTTAAAATCTGGAATCAAAGGTTAAATTTTTGACAACACCTATTCACATCAATTAGGAACAAAATGCGGCTCATTTGATGTTAATACTTGCTGAGATATAAATTTTTTGAACAGAATAACAAAATTCTCTTTAAATAGAAATAACGATTACATCTTTGATTTTTTTAAATTTCGTAAGCAGTTTTTGTGATAATCGATTTTTTAGAGCGATAATTTAAAGGAAATGTGTCGACTTCCCAGCTTCTTTTGGTCACGTCGATCACGTCCCCTGATAATATCAAAACGTTTTAAGGAGTCTAACCCTCAGACGCCATTAAATATAATGTGACACCTTGTATAAGCTTCCTAACTATATTGAGGCCGCTGACATACTTGCTCGTATCTTTGTTATGAACGGCCAAATCACCTATTCCGTAATTGCGGTGGCATTATCTCTGTCACTAATTAACCACCCGTGTGTTGATTGTCAGCCTAATAGGTTTGCCCTGTCTTTTGTTTAGATAGATAATGAGTGAATTTTTACTTCTCCAACGATAATTTCTTTGTAATTTAGGCGTCAGTGAGTACTGTTGACTGTAAATATCTAGCTTTGTTTAGAATTCTTGTTAGAATTCTTGTTTTTTTACTTGTAATTGATTGGGCAAGTTATTTTCTTGCGAAATTTTCAAAGTTTGGTATATTGGTATAAAAATAAAATAACAGGCTTATTAAGATTTTTCACTTGATCCCCCTTACGAAGAGGTAAATATTTAAAAAAAATCCCTCTCATAATTAGATTGAAAAAATACATTACAATAATTTGTTGCAATTACCTAGTAAAATTTCCTACGTGGGAAGAGCAATAAGATAGTTGTTGTTAAAAGAAATGAATACATAAGCAGCAATTATAATTTTTGGGATTGAAAATAATTAGTCACTCGCATCTTGTTGCCCGGTTCACCTAGAACATCAGTACTTTTAGTATGTCAACACCGTAAGCAGCCTGAACAAAATTCTGAAGGAATCGCTTAGGTACTTATATGCTCACGCACTCTACACCACCTTCCTGATTGGACAATAATTAGTTGTTGGTAGTTCGAATGACTTCTGTCAAAATTTCCACATTGTAGGATTAAGTTTAAAAAGTCAGATGTGACGTCACACTAACCGTCCGAATTAATATTTTTAATTTCGCCAGAAAATGTCAAACAGTTAAATGTCAACTTGTGAACGAGCGTAAATTTTTGAAGGAATCATTCAAACAATGAATTGAACCGCTTACGTCAGTTTGACAGCCACTGACAACTAGGTACATAAAATTTATTCACGTAATGACATTCTATCCTCTGTGTTGTGCATTTAATTCTCATTCAAAACCAATGTTGATGTATACTTTTTATGCGGGATGGAGTGTTTAGACAAACTGGACGGTTTCTATGAGACCCACGTATATGAGACAAAATAAATCGAATTATCAGAAGGATGATGTCAATTCTTAATCGATACATATGACTTTTTAAACTTTATCGGACTATACCTAAATGATTGTCCACTATAAATTTTTGATTTTACACGTCTTCGGAGAAAACTTATTTGAAGAGAATTCATCTATATTTGACCGATCACTATTTTTAAATTAATCACTCCCAAACTTGAACGTAAAAATCGCGGCAGTTTATGTACTGGATGTCTGAATCCAAATACTTTGGTTATTGTCTTATTGAACAACTTTTTCTTCATATGGAGCTTGTTTTTAAAACTCCAGGATTCGTTCTCCTGTTTGACTTCCATTTAAGATAAATGGTTCTACCATTTAAAATGTATAATGCGATATGATCAAAAACTCCGAGCCCGAATATTTAATTTTTTTACAAAATTCTTAGAAAAATTTCATGTTCATTACTTTTTTTCGTTATTCCTAAAAAATACAATAAAAAATAAAAAAAACATTCTCCCTCAATTCTTGATGATACTAATTTTTCAGAATTGTAAGCACATTATACCTAATAATTAAGAATTTTAAGCACATAAGATGCATTCCAAGATTAGTGCTTATCCGTTTAACCCTTTCTATCACTGCTTTTCATTGTTTTATTATTTTCTGTAGGTACCTATCACTGATAATAGGACTTCGAACGTGTTTTAGCTTCCCAGATATTTTATGGTTTCAGAATGTAGTCCAGTCAAAGTAGGATTTAGTTGTGCAATTCATGCGGAAAAGAAAATATTTTGTGTGGGGGTTGGGTGGTCAATGGAGAGTCTAAATCCAAAAATGCGACCTCCTACCCCTTGTGAATAAGCTGCCATATTGGTTTTAAGGGATGAATGTTTTTTTTGCACTTTACGACGTTAATTCGCATTTTACCGAAAAAAGTGTCATTACTTACTTTATTCAGAAAAACATTCTCCACAAATTTGCATTTGTAACATTTTTTCGTATTTGCAATATTTAATGACCTACAGCAGGTGATTAATTAAGAACAAGGGGGATGAAAGATTGGTATTTGCTGAATAACTCCTTTTTTTTGTCCAAAAATTGTTCCCAAAAAACTTGTAGCGCTTACAATTACGAACATTTACATAACAATATCTCATTAATCGGACCAATTATTGTTGAGCAGTAGTGCGTCGAAGTCATCAAGTCGCGCGCTGCGGTGAATTGCGTCGTCGACGATTTCCCCACAAAAGAGACACAGGCGTTGAAAATCAAAAGACGGGGATGATCGCAGCACCCTTGGTGAGTCGGATGTCAATGAGGAAGTCGAATTGCAGCTCCTCCGGCTGAAAATTACAAATTGATAAGAATTTATGGAAATTGATAGAAATCGATGGGAGCACTGTATGAGAATGAAAAAAAAAATCGATGTAAAAGTCTATGGAAATCTACAGAATTGAATGAGAATCTATAGGACTCCTCGAAAATCTATGAGAATTCATATAAATTTTCGGGAATTCACGGGAATCGATGGGAATTAATAGAAGTTGATTTTGGAGTCAATGGGAACGTATAGAAAATAATGAGAATCCATGAGAATTAATGTAAATATTTGGGAATGAACGGAAAATGATGGAAATTTGTAGGGATTGTTGTAAATCGATGGAAATTGATTTCCACATGGGAAATGAATCAAATCGATAAAAACGTGCATGTCAATCTATAGATTTTTTTTAAATGTATAGGAATTAATAGTTGCACATAGAGATTGATAAACATTGATAGGAAATGATGGGACTTCTTAGAATCTATGGGGATTTATAGTTGCACATGGGGATTAATGAAAATTGATGAGAAATTATGAGACTACTTCAGAATCTATAAGAATTTATCAAAATTTCCGGGAATTGGTGGAAATAAAAAGAAGTTGATTCTGGAGTTTATGAGAATCTATCGAAATCATAAAAAATCTGTGAGAACTAATGAAAATATTTGGAAATTAACGTAAATTGATGAGAATGGATATAAGAGTTTTTGGGAATCTATCGGAATTAATAGGAATATTTGGGAATTAACGGAAATATGGATAGAAATTAATGAGAGTTGTTGGAGGCCAATAGCAGTAAAAATTGAAATACTGTCAACAGATAGGTATGAGATAAATTCGAATTTTAGAGAAATTATTAACAATCACTATCCATTCCTGAAATGTACCCTAGCGCCGTGAAAAATATTATTCACAACTATATGATGTATAAAATATGAGAAAATATATAATAATGTATGATAATTAGTGAATATCTTGCAAAATGATGTAAAGGTTTTTTTTACAAAATATAACATTTGACAATTTCTATAGCATGAAAAATTCATCAACGTACCTTGCAGCTAGTGCCAGCTTCGGATTGGTGTAGTTTTTGTAACAAGCCACGTGCACAGTCACTGTCGAAACGTCGTTTAATATGAGCTCATTTTCTTTGTCTCCCTCGTATTCGCGGATTTCCGAAGAGTTTGTACCCCTTTTTCTTTAATAACGCGATTTTCGCCGAGGTCCAAGGCCTTTTTACAGACGAAGCAGTCACTCACTTTGGAACAGTGGTCGTTTCCCAACTGATCGAATAACTTTTTTTTGGGATGTGTTTCCCAATTTTCACGGACAGGCTAATGTTTTTTTAAAAGAGCATATATTTTCTAGGCTTGTCTAAACACGTTTTTATTCATTTAACAACATCTCAGACAAATCTTATCTATATACGGCAGCCCTATTTGGAGCGAGTCGGCGTGAGTTATCGCTTACCTGAGAGACCCAATGGGCCCGATCTCACCTTAATGACTTCGACGCACTACTGCGCAACAATAATTGGTCCGATTAATGAGATATTGTTATGTAAATGTTCGTAATTGTAAGCGCTACAAGTTTTGTGGGAACAATTTTTGGATTGCGATTGAAAAAAAGGAGTTATTCAGCAAATACCAATCTTTCATCCCCCTTGTTCTTAATTAATCACCTGTAGGTCATTAAATATTGCAAATACGAAAAAATGTCACATATGCAAATTTGTGGAGAATGTTTTTCTGAATAAAGTAAGTAAGTAATGACACTTTTTTCGGTAAAATGTGAATTAACGTCGTAAAGTGCAAAAACCCCATCCACCCCTAAAACCAATATGGCGGCTAATTCACAAGGGGTAGGAGGTCGCATTTTTGGATTTAGACTCTCCATTGACCACCCAACCCCTACACAAAATATTTCCTTTTCCGCAATGAATTGCATAATTCGATGCCTTTTTCGTCTAATTTTACTGGACTAATGGTACTTCCCATATTAATGCAATTTTAATTATTTGAAAACTGTGTCGAACATTTAAAATCTTCGTACAATTCTGATGATTTTTGTGCTTTATTTGGGTACAGGCTTTCACGACTGACACCAACTGAAATTATAATTTATTTCATAATTTCATGGTTCTAATTAATGGATTTCCTATGGGCAGCCCTTTGAGTCCTGTTGTTACCAACGTCTTCATGGAATTCTTTGAAGCCGCTGCCTTCAACTTCGCCACCAATGAAGCCCGTCTTGTTGGTACCGCTACGTAGGTGACATCTTCGTCATTTGGCAACATGGAAAGAAGGGCCTGGGAGAATTTCTTCGCCATATCAACATTGTCACCGCCGCATTTAATTTACGATGGAAAGAACGAAGTACTGTCAATTATTGATGTTCTAACAGAAATGACACTGGTACCTTGGGGGCACAGGGTCTACCGCGAACACCAACACACATAGATCGACATTTACATAATAAGAACTCCAATCATCATCCAGGCTCAAAATGGGCAATCGGGGCAGTAATAAAAACCCTGGTGAATCGTGCATCCCGAGTTCGTCATACCTAGCACCTTCAAGAAGAGCTCGCCAATTTACTAGTCATGCTCTACCGGCGATGCAGCCCGGATACACAGGGTGTTTCGCATAAGAACCCACACAAATCAGGGGCGTGTAGGGGAACCCAAAACATGGTGATTTAACGCAACTTATCTCTTTACTTAGTTTTACCCATGAGCAGTTATAGGCCTTGAAATAGGGGTTTCAAATTTCGAATAAAACCAATATCTCAGTTATAATTGAACTTGGAAAAACCAAATTGGGTATACATTGTGATTGTACCTGCTGAGATTCATTGGCAATATTGACATAATTATTCCAAATTTTATACCCCACTTTAGGAGCTATAACTTCTGAAGCGTACAACTAGGTATCGAGGTGTTACCTTAAATCACAATGCTTTGGGTTCCCCAATACGCCCTTGCTCTGTGTCGGTTCTTATTCGAAACACCCTGTATGAATGCAGCAAGAATACCTATGAGAAAATAGTAGAAATAATTGATATCAACATTACCTCTCCGTATTTCTCAAAGAATAGGCTGCTAGGTTTTCCACTGATTTATTCCTACAATGTAAACGTATACGTACCCTTGAAGATGTTCCATTTTTTATTTAGTCTGTACTTCTTGGTGCGTTTTACTCTAACTGGGACACTGTGGGAAAATTTTCCATTTCAGTTGGATGGGTTGTTTTCCCTTCACTGTCTCGTAATAAGTCTCTGCTATTTAGCAAGAAGTAGATATGATTAAATTGAGATAGAACTATTACATATTATTGTTTAGTGATACAGCTCTAAAATTATTTATGTGGAGCGTTTTTGTAATAACAGATTCACACGCGTGTTTTTTAATTTATTAATTTTTCCAATCACCCACACGTAACAAACTAGACACGAGAACTAATAGCTATCAGTTTTGGTTTTGTGTGGGTTTCAGAATTAGCGGTTCATTTAAGCTTATTGACAGAATAGATTTGATATTATAATTTTAATGAATCTATAAATCAATGAAAACAAGTTCCGGAATCGTAATATTTACATGGAGTAACCAGTTGCATTTAATTTATTCATTCATACCACCATATTGATTATATTCATAGTTCTGTAATAGTTTGCTTACCTGCATAAATTAAAATTTAAAATTTAAGACTGTAACAGCGATGTCCATCATTAGTTTTCTATTTTAACTAATCTGCTTATTTTATATAAGTAAAGGTGCGTGATAATGACAGTTTAGATAGTCCTTATAGGTACAGTAGATATTTATGGAAATTACAAAATTTTCGGAATCTGAATAATTACGATTGTAACTTCTGCTCGTCGGTTCACGCGTCAACGTACGGTTGTTGCCCAGGTATAAAGCGCCAGGACGTCTTTTAATTAAACAAACAAGTAGGGAGCCTACATGCCCATGCAGGCCTACAAAAACAATACTTTCAGGAACCCGTATGTCGACGTTGATCACCGGCGGCCGTCACTTGAACACGGATTAATCCAGGTAGATCTCAGTGGAGAAATTATTCTAATAACCAGGGTCTCTTTTAGTCACACCACTTATGACTATACTAAATGAAAGACAACATAATTTAACAATATTTTTCTACTCTTATTGAATAATACAATATTTCAATGATTAGAGCTTTTTGGATGAATTATGAAGCTTATTATTCGTAGGTGTCGAATTATTGTTCATAATAATCGGCTCTTGTCCAATTATAGCTACTATAGCAATTCTTAATACCCGCTCGTGGACCAATCAAAAGCTGTAAATTTGATAAACAGAGCAAAGCTGATAATGATGACTGACATTTCTCAGAATCCACGCGTACGCAGTCGGTACTCGGTACTGGAAGTTGTTCCAAGCAGTAAAAAAATATTTTGATTAAAGTTTGTTTGTTTTTATATAAAAGAGTAGAAAGAGCATCATAGTATTACATTCGCGATTATGGCCATTATTCAGTTGATGATGACAATGCCACTCGCTAAAGCTCGTGGCACATTGGTTAATTATCGAGCGCGTTCAACAACATTAGAGCTCAATAATTACAACCACAAAACTGACGAAGTTTTCGAACTTCGTTACACAATATAACACAATTATTGCAACTGGGGGTATTCACAAGACCGCCTTTTAAAAACTTAAGTGTGTGCTTAAGGCCACGCGACAGAAGTGAACTACATCAGAAGTCATTAGAGTTAATCGAGTTATATTTATAGCTAGATCCTCCACATATGCTCAATTTTATCCGAAACACTTTAGAGGTATAAAAATATCTTAAGTATATCGGGTGGGTGACTTACACAACTCAGCATTTACATATTATGTTTTAGCGATAAATGTTAAATAGGTGATTTGTTGCGATTGAAAAGCTGCTTCTGTTGCAGTAGTCGCTTTTTAAGTCTGCTCAGCCATTTTCGAGAAAATCTGGAAAAAGTTAGCAATATATCACGTCATTTCATTCTCAATGTTTGAATTCCGTTGTGATGTAATAATTTTCTTCATTTAAGTGATTTTTAATTGTTATAAGTCATTTCTCAATCTTATCGGGAATCCTCTGTAGAACTACTATCTATGATGATACAATTGTTATGAGCCTATTAAATACTAATAGGCATTATCTTGAATATATTGAAGAATAATTTGTCGATGTATAAGAAAAAGTAGGTCTACATTTCTCGTAACAAAAATGACTAAAGGACACATTATTAATTGATTCAAAGAAAATATTAAAGTAAAATTGGAAATTGGCCGCTCAGGTATTATTAAGCCCAAGTGTCTCTAACTAGATCTGAAACAAGGTATACCTGTACCTAATACTCAAAAGATTTTGAGGACAACGAAGCAACGATTAGTTGTTAATAATAAGGGACATTTTTGACTTTCCTAATAGCGGAAATATACTAGTCACACATTTTAAAACAGGCCTGCAACCTGCAACTATAACGAGGACATCGTTTTTAAGAAAATTAATGAGGAATGAAAATCATCATTTAACAAATCAATCAGTGTTAATAAAATAAATTTCAGGCAGCAAGCAAAAGACTGTAAATGTATATACCTAAGTAGTGTAAGAGGATACAAAAGTAAACGATGACCGGAGTAACTTTTTTTTGAGAATGTACCTAATAATTAATAATTGTGGACAATTATATTATTGCATTTACATGTTTCCGCGATATTGTGGAATACATAGCAGGCTTTGTTGTCAAACAAGTAAAACAAAGTTAAAGAGTTGAACGTTGCTTGAAAGCGATTCAAACTGAACGTGCAAAATCAACACTGATAGAAATAAAAATAAAAAATTAAACCAATATATGAGTACATTGAAAAGAGACAATCCAGAATCGTTCATCTTCATCGGTTGGTCCGAAAGAAATGTTTAAAAATTACCCTGTATGGTCAGTTTTTGAATGATACGAACGAATTTTTCGTTATTTTAGAGAATTTTGAGTTAGTGTTTGCTACAAAATGTAAACTGTGCTGATAGACACTGAAATTCACGAGACGTAAGTCGGGGAGTACTGGAGTATAGGTACTCCATTTCTTCGTTCCGCATCTGATGGTTAGTTAATGACATCTTGAGTATTTGTTCGTGTTTTGTCTTTTAATTTGTTTATTGCTTCGTCCGGAGGACTAGTAGTGAGCTATTTGTCCTTATCTTGAAGGAGTCCGTCCACTCACAACACTGATATTGTACTATATTGATTGATTTAAATATTATTTGTTTGATTGATTTTTAATTTGATTTATTGATTTGTTTGTCGAACAGTTCGACAAACGTATTATTGTGATTGCAATATTATTAAATTCGTTAATTTGATATAATAATTATTTTATTGATTAGGTATTGATTCATCAATTGAAATTTCAAAGTGGTCTCTCGCGAATTAATCGATATTAAGATCCTCGACATCGTCGATATTTGGTTCAGTGATTTGCAATCTTACACTAACTGCAACATTCCTTATATAAATTCATAGTATAATATGTATAAAGTCATATTGAGGCTCAGGCTTATTTTTTTTTAATTATAATTTATTTTCAGAATGCCGGAGGATCGACAGTTAGTTCCCCAGCGGGTTGGCCACTTTCGCTGGGTCACCACGGTGTGGCGGTGCAGTTGTGTCCTCTGGAGCCAGCGCTAGTGCGCCCCCGGGAGTGCTTTCTGTGCGTGCGGCACCGATCCATGCCCGGGCTGGAAGTGGCACTCGTATGGCGTGACCAACGGCTGAATCTCAGTACATACACGCTGGCACATTTTGAGGACGCCACTCTTCGGAATCTCGACAACGTCATGGTCGGAGAGGGAATATCCGGGGTGCAGGAGTTAGAACTGTGCGCCTACAAGGAGGAAAGAATGACCGATGATTGGTAAGTTTGGCGAACGTGATATAGTTTGAATACGGGAATTAACGTGATCGGATAGAATGAAAATCAATCATCTCAGTTGTGTCTAAGTTCAGTTTTAGTTTATTGACACTGAGCCATAAAATTGATCTTTTTAATGGTTCAAAGTTGAACGGCATCTATCAGACTAGGAAGGTCGTCTGGTTTTATTCCAATAAGAATTTTTGTATCATCGGCATAGTTAACACATAGTGAATTAGGGGAGGTACTTTTGGGGCCCAGGTCGTTAATGCAGATACGGAAAAGAAGTGGACAGAGAACCTGTGGCACCCCAGAGGAGATTGAAGCAAAAGGTGATCGCACGGGTCGGCCATCGGACCCAGTAATCTGAACCGCCTGTGTTCTTCCCTGTAGGTAGCTGGTAAAGCAAGAAAGGGGGCAATCCACGAGCTCCGACTATCCCCAGTTTCCGAAGGAGGCACTCGTGGCACACACTGTCGATGGCCTTGGAGAAATCCAAAAGCCAGCCCACAGTTCGCATCCTCTCCTCCAAACTAATGAGATATGAAGTCTGTAAACTCCACAAGAGCCGTCTGGGTAGATCTGTTGTTAAGAAAACCGTGCTGGGAGTGGGAAAGGATCTCTGTTTTGTCTAGAAAGTCAACAAGACGAGACGAGACAAGGAATTCAATAGTAGACTAATCGGTCGGTAGTTTTCAGGGATTTTGACGTCGCCCTTTTTGAAAATGGGCTTAACTAACGCTTCCTTGAGATCTTCGGGGAATACACCAGTCTGAAAGGAGCTGTTGTAAAATTCAGCTAATGGCTGAGCAAGATCAGCAATGCAGTGCCTGGCAAAAAAGGAGGGAATCTCGTCCAAGCCCGAAGACTTCTTACTTTTAAACCTGGAAACTACTTCTATAATTTCCCTAGGTGAATTATAGAAGTAGTTTGTAGGTAGCTGGCTTGTCAGCACACTTCCATACATTTCAAGGAAGGGGGAATAACTTTGCCATCACACCAGTTTGCATTTTTACTCACATTTTCATAAGTCGGGTTAGATTTTGTGTCGTTTCTTATCTTTTCCCGGATGAGGGTACTGCTTTACCTTTCACGTATTCAATTTATTTTATTCTGGCCTTTTATTGTCGTTTTTTCGTAGTTTGTTTTTTAATTCGTTCCTGTGGTGTATTAATTATATTTATCTTTTACAGCGATGATTTCCTCCCAGCCATGCTTCAAAATCTTTTAATTACGGTAGAGCAGGCGGTGGAACGTATTCCTTTGGATGAACTCTCCTTGACTTGTCCACAGTGCTTACGCTACCTCTCCCTGGAGGAGGAGAATGCTGGCAGCTGTTCATGTCGGTGCCCTACCACTTATCCTCCTCCCATAGAGGTGGAGAGGAAAGATAGCGCAATACAAACGAGTCCAAACTTCGAGCATGAGGGTAGAATACCTCATATAGATAGTGATGAAGATGAAGAAGACAAAGGAAAGAGAGGTACGTACGTGCAAGCTCTGTTTTATTTTTCAAACTTTTTGGTTCTGTCGACCATTACAATTTTCAGCTAATCAAATTACGAAAACTTGTTTGATTTGGATTGGTGTTAATTTTAAAAACCCACATAATGCTAAATGTATATCATATACAAGGCTATGCCTTCAGGGGCTCTGCATGTTTATTGACGGTCTTTTTTGTGCAGTGGTTATGTTATTGTAACTGTATCACTCGGACAGATTTACAAAATAGCTTAATGATGTTATTTAATAATCAAAAAGGATGACAGTGACACGAAGAACTTTATCACCCCTGTATCTCGAAAACTAAAGCTCCAACGACCCATGTCTACAGGAAATTTTTCGTCTAATTTTGCATTTCTTACATGTCATTTAAGTTAAAAAAATACCCTTTATGGTCTCAAGATTTTGAGGAGTGATTTTATAAACCTTCTTCAGCTGATATCTGCCAAAGCCACTATGATCCAAACTTCATAGTCGTTACATTGTTTCTACCTGTGTAGGGGACTTTGCACACAGAAACTTTCAGTTTTTATAAAATAATGAAGGTCTGGCATCCGCGGGCTCTTCTAAAACGAGTGTTGAACATGCAGTCTTTTTCATTTTTTTTTTCATAATTTTGAAATTGTTGTGTTTAATAACATTGAGGATGAACATTGATTACTGATTAGAACAATTTATTAACCAAATACATAACGTGACAATGTGTATGTTGAAAATTGATTTCACAATGAATAATAGAATAGGGAATGGATTCCTTTTATTTTTATGGACAGGTGACGGGCTTTGCTATTCTGGTATTTATATTATTGACAATTATTGACATGTACATGACATATGAACTGGTTTTGGCCTTGGAAAAAATGAAGCATGTCTCCCAGTCTGTCAGATAAAATTCAAACTATTGGTAGGTGTGCTCAGGTGCAAGGAGCTCAGACATGACTGCAATAGCTATCTCTCTCTTCCAAGGCACTAGTTGATGAAGAATTTTGTGGATCACACGATAGAATAATAATACCTACAGAATACGGACAGTACAGAAATTATTGTCTGTACACTGAGAGTTCTCTGTTGTGATAACTAAGGATACATCATCTCGTTATGTTTCTTACTCCTTCTATTGCATTGCATACGCATAGTCAATCGAGTTAAAATGGAACGTATTGTCAGAAATACGTTTGAATCGTCAGCAATTCTAAAAAGATGAGCGAGAGTGAAGAAAGTATTTACTATATGTCCACTGAGAGTTGTCCGTTGTCATGCCACACTGATTCTGACTAAACAATTTCATTTAATTCGATTTGAATCGTACACTTATTTCTAAGTCGAACCAGATGTGGTATCGCAGTTCGTGTCAGTGGCGTGTGTTGAGGAATAATGAATATCCTACAAATATATTATTTCGACAAGTTATTGACGAAGTAGAGCCTTGAAACTTTTTGATAACAAATATATATAATGCAAGTAAATAAGAATGATAATAATTATTGTTATCATCATGATAGAAATATCATGTCACCTATACCTGCTGGTTGCCGTTTAAAAGAAAGAATAACACCTCCGTTTTCTTATTTGCAAGTAAAATATTCCAGCAATTCTACCACAAGACCACGTACTAGGGAGTTCAATCGTTTCCCAGGCAAAACAAGGAAATAGATTTTTAGGCATTCGCGCAATTAATAAGTTACTCATAGTTTATCACACCGTACAATAACACAGGGGAATTCTGCTAATTTCGTATTAAAAACGTTTCAAATCACAACACAAACCTATTAGTATATTTAGCGCTGATACTGACACTACTGACAGTAGCGACGACAATCTTATCGTAATATCGTATCAATCTAAACGTATCAAGACGCGAGTCGTACTTCCGTCTCACTCTCGCTCATCTTTTTAGAATTGCTGACGATTCAAACGTATTTCTGACAATACGTCCCAATTTAACTCGATTGACTATGCAATGCAATAGAAGGAGTAAGAAACATAACGAGATGATGTATCCTTAGTTATCACAACAGACAACTCTCACTGTACAGACTTTACTTGCATTATATAATATATTTGTTATCAAAAAGTTGCAAGGCTCTACTTCGTCAATAACTTGTCGAAATAATATATTTGTAGGATATTCATTATGCCTCAACACACGCCACTGACACGAACTGCGATACCACATCTGGTTTGACTTAGAAATAAGTGTACGAATCAAATCGAATTAAATGAAATTGTTTAGTCAGAATCAGTGTGGCATGACAACGGACAACACTCAGTGGACAGATAGTATTTTTAAACGTCCATTATACAGGGTGTCTCGTGTAAGAACCCACACAGAGCAAGGGGCGTGTAGGGGAACCCAAATATTATGAATTAACGCAACTTTACACTCACAACGGGTACTAAATTGGGCTCTTCTAAGTTCAAATATAACTGACGTGTTGATTTTATTCGAGATTTGAAACCCCTATATCAATGTCTGTAACTTCTTAGTGGTGCAGTGGTATAGTGGTAAGTTTTGTTGAATCACCATATTTTGGGTTCCCCATACACCCCCCTGCTCTGTGACGGTTCTTATACGAAACACCCTGTATAGGGCCAAGCTAAAGCTACCTTTTAGATTTTTTCCCGCTACCCATTTTTATTTATTTGCATATTGGAACAGTTCTATTATTCCTAATTTTTGGTACTTAACTTTATCTCTAACATTAGCATGTTTCTCAAGGGGCCGTATTTTCCCACATATAAGGAAATTTCTTAAGGAAGAGGCATCTTCCACACTTGATGAGACATTCCTGATGTACTGATGTGTATATCGGTATAAAATTCTTGATTCATGAATATCCATGACTTAGCAGCCGTAGTTCGTCCATGAGTCACCCGAGAAGAAGACATCAACCTCTGGATTTGCATACATGAGGAGGCTAATAAGAAGCCGCCGTCAATAATGCCTTCGAACTCCAGTACAGTTACAAGCGTCGAAGGATCATTGTTTTTCTAAGGTGTCTCATGATGGAATAAGGCACCTAAGAATGATTGTTCGTAGCGGTAGGATGAGATGATCACAGTTCGGGATCATGGGGAATTTTCATTTTATACAATGCAAACAAAAATCAGAAATCCAACGGTATGTTAGTCACACTACTTGCATAAAATGCATATAATGTAGATTCATATAATCTACATACTTTTATATATCCAGTTAATTAAAGTATTTATTTAATACATTTATTTAATACATTATAACTAGATAAACGCTTGGTTACCGTAACTATAAACATATTCATAACTCCCTTGGGAGTTATACTGGACTGTTATTAATCCATAACTCCCTCTATTGTTACTATTTGTTTAATTCTGGTAACCATTGGATGTTGGTTTTGTTATTGCATTGTTGGTTGAATATTTGGATTTCATATGTCATTTTCTATAAACTTTTCAGTTGATATATCCATGCGGTAATCATGCTTACTCAATTATTAAAAACATTCGTTTGATTTTAAAAAGCAACAGATTTGGTTTTTATATTTCATTTTGTATGAAATAAAATAAATTATGTATCACGTGAGTTATTGGATGTTAATAACCTCGGGCAACTTAACAATCCCTCTGTAATTAACATCCTCATAACTCCCTTGATACATAAATAACTATAATCTCAGCTAATCTATAACATATTATGTGTTATTAATAGCAATATTTTGGAAGTTGAATATTAGTACAATTGAAAAAATGGTATAAAATTATACTTTGACCAACCAGATAAATAGTACCTATACACTGTGTACCGCATGTGTTGCATAGGAAAGGTAACATAGGGAAAACACTACAGTGAATATTATTAAGGATCCAAGCCACTCCTGGTGTAAAAACTATATTTTTTGAAGTATCTCTTATTTTCAAAGGTATGTTGAAATATTCTTTACACGTATTCCCTATGTTACCTATGCAACACGGTGTATAATTATATGGGCGATTATGAAGTCATTATTCACGAGATGATGATAATGCCATGAGTTTCAGCGAGTGGCATTACTGGCATTGTCTACCTAGTACTAGTACTAGTCTAGTACTAGGTAGTACATACCTAGTACTCCCTAGTCCCCAGGGATGAACTGGTACTACATATTTAGAGGTTCCAGAAAACCTTGAAGGGGAGCTACCATGAAGGAGTTAGAACTAGTTAAGTCACCCTGAAGAACTCTAATAATTCCTAAGGAGATCGATTGTAAAATAAGTACTAAAATACCTCTATGTGACTTGATTAATATTGTGCTGACTGGAATTGCTTGCTATCAGCGATGTTTCGTAATTGTGAAACATTATTGTTACAGTACCCTCCGGCATTTATGCCTACTTGATAGTATTTTCAAATTTCCTGAGAAGGTCCAATAAGAATGGAATCGGTGAGTGCAAAAATAGTACAAGTCCAAAATTGACATTTTTAACTGGAATAGCCAATCGCTTTAAAATTCCTCCCTCTATCAAATGAGCCTAACAACAGTACGCTAACAAGCCGCTGCATCGATGTGAGAGCGAGGTATTTCCAGCGCTGAGCGAAAAAATAGTACAAGTCCGGACATGTACTGTTTTTAAACTCAATGGTGAATCCCGTTGATCCTCACTATCCACACAGCGGACCTGCGCTCGCATATTTATTAGTGATTCGCGATTCGTTTATTTTCATTGCACATTGTGTGGAATACACGTGTTTCCAATATTTTCTCTGCAGTTAAAATGTCTGACCATAGTTTTGAGGAAGAAACTACAACTAGCAGTAGAAAAAGGAAAAGAAACTTAAGTGATTGGAAAGGAAACCAGCGAAAATTAGCGAGACAAGAAGGCCGTGAATATATTACCCAGAAAGGGGTAAGAGTTCCAGAAAAAACTGTTGGGCCTTCATGCACGTGAGTTACTACATAACTTATTTATTAATATGAATAGGTATGAATACGAATAGGTATTATAAAATAAAAAATTTTAGGTGTAAACAGAAATGTATGGATAGCTTAAGTAACCAAGAAAAAATTGAAATAATGTCGAAGTTATACAAAAATAAGCCAAAAAATGAACAAGACACGTTCCTTCAGGGACTTATGGAAATAAAACCTATCCAAAGACGTAGAAATAGGCTTGCAGAACCTGCTATGGAAAGAGGTGCAAATTTTGTTTATTTTATGTTAAACCATAACAATCGCGTTCCAGTGTGCAAAAAAGCGTTTATGAGCCTTTACGCCGTATCACATTGTAGAATTCAGCGTCTAAATACACTGCTTCTCGCAGGAAAATCTCCAAGAGATTTGAGAGGCATACACAACAACAGACCTCGTGCCATAGGGGTTGAGTGCATTCAAAAAATAAAAAATCATATAGAGTCATTTCCTGTGAAAAGTACCCACTATTCTAATAAAACTCTGAATTATTTGGATGCAAATTTAAATGTTAAAATAATGCACGATCTTTTTATAAAAAAACATCAAGACTTACTAGGAGTAGTAAAGTATGAATTTTTTCTTAAATACTTCAATGAAAACTATGGACTTAGGTTTGGAAGGTGTCAAGTTGATGTTTGCTCGGAATGCGAAAGATTAAACGCAAAAATTAAGGACAAAAATCTCAATGACAACGCGAAGCGTGTAGCCGTGGCCGAATTGATGATTCACAAAAGACGTGCTAAGAAGTTCTATACAAAATTGAAAGAGGTAGAAGATATGTGCAAAGAACGACCTGAAGTTATGGGTATTACATTCGATTATATTCAGAATCTACCTCTACCCAATATTCCAGTGCAGGAAATATTTTACTATAGACAACTTTGGGTATATGCCTTTGAAATACACAATCTGAAAAACAACACCGGACACTTCTATATTTATCATGAAGGTCAGGCCCTAAAAGGTCCAAATGAAGTATGTTCATTTCTTTATGATTATATTAAAAATCATATTCCTGATGAAATAACAGAGTTGCATCTTTTTTCTGATAGTTGTCCTGGGCAGAATCGAAACAACACTATGGTACGATTTCTTCTTTCACTGCAAGGTACGAATCGCTTTAAAAAAATTTACCATTATTTTCCTATTCGTGGGCATTCGTTTCTGCCGTGTGACAGGGACTTTGGCACGGTTAAAAAGGTTGTAAGGAAGTATGACAGAATTTATATTCCTCAAGAATACGAAAATATGATAAAGGCTGCTAGAAAACTAATACCTTTTACAGTACAAGAGATTCGTCATTGTGATATTCTGGACTTTAAAAGCTGGTGGCCCCTTAGCTATAAAAAAACTTGTTCGACTGTGGTACGTGAAAGTGGTGGCAGTAAGAGATCAGAAAAGTTTGCCATATCAAATTACAGACAATTTTTGTTTGACAGTAACACACCTGGGTACTTGACAGCTTGGGATTACATTGGGGGTTTACAGTCTTACAGTTTCAAACTTTTAAAGCAAAATGTGGAAAGTCCCCCTCTCCCAGTAGCAAAGGCGTATAATGAACCGGTTCCAATCAACTTAAAAAAAATTATCGACATAAAAAAAGTTATGTCATACATTACCGGGGAAGACCTGGAGTTCTACTATCATATCACGTCGTGGAAGACAACTAATAATGAAACTGAGAACGACTTTTGAAGAAAGAGTTAGCTGTGCAGATTGTGGCTGTTTTTCTCATTTTTATTAATTTACAAGATAAATATTATGTTTTTGTTTTTACTGTTAAGAATCTTTTTCTAATCTTCAATAAACAATGTTGTGAATATTTTTTATTTAAGTATTATTTATTAAAAAGCTAGAGAAATTATGCAATGTCTGGCGTAATTTAACATAACGTTATTTTTAACGGGACATAAAATAATTTTTTTTTTTTTTTTATAATGAAATACCATCACAATACATCTTCTAACACATACGCGTTGCAGTTTTGCTGTGTTGACGGATTTATTTTATGCAAGTCCCCGTAATTGAGTGCAACAACAGTACAAGTCCATAATTATTTTTTTGTGTCGAGATAAAACCACATTCTTTTTGTAAAATTGCTTAACGCAAAACGATTCTTAACAATAAGGTCTACAAGTGTCCTGTACATGTTAAAGTTGTAACTCAAATGATTTTGAAGTTATATAGTTTTTATCGATTTACTCAAAACATAGATTTTGGACTTGTACTACTTTTGAACTCACCGATTCATTAATGGTTTTCACGGTTGCAATTTAACGTGAGTGAGTTATAAAGTTATAAGTTATAAACAAGATCTCTTCAGAGATCTTGGCCTGTTGGCAGCTTCGGGCCTTCGGCCCTTCAGTTTCAGTAGTTTCCCCCTTAAAGTTAAAATTTTTCGTGTTTTTTTTTTGTGTTACTATTTTTCAATTAAAATGTAATTTTATTTCAAGTTATCCGCGAAAGAGAGTAAAAGGTCGCGCGAAGCACGGAAATTTATTAGACAGCTGTCAGATATGACAGCGCATTTTTAAATTTTTTTAAATAATATTCAAAGTTAATTTTGAACGAGAGTAACAAGTCCTGCGAAGAGGGATTTTTTTTATAAAAAATGATTTACAAAATGCATAAGAAAAAAAAAAGAAGTTCAGGCGTTGTCCGGACACGAACCTCAAATTCACTCTATCGCTACCTAATATAGACTAGCACAGAAACCAAACCCTCTACAGCGGGTCGTTAAAAAACAAACAATCAGATAAGACTGATAAGAGTATCTCCGCCGTTCATCGAACATGTAAAAGCTCAGTGGTGGTGGTGGTGAACAAAGCTCGCAAAATGCTTAGCCCCTCACCTTCTTATAGAAATTGGACAGTACCTACGTACATTTCTAATAAAAATTATTTTCTAAACTTGTCATATCTTTGTTATTAAAAGACTAATGTGGAAACTTTTTTCACACGCATTTAGGTAAATTAATTGTTGTTGCGATTGTTCTACTAATTGCCAATTTTTTCAGATATACGTACATTAATATAACAATAATAATTGAAAAAATAAATTAATAAAGAATTTATCCATTCATTAATTTTTTCAGGGACATATTCGGTCTCTGAAGTAACAAGTAAAAATCGCAATTTTTCATTTTGAAAGTCAAATGCGTTGCGACCTATTAAATATCTATAGTGCCCCCTCTACTCTGCTTCTCTGATGTGTATTCCCTTCATTGCAGCAGCCTTTCCAATTCCGTTTCCCTTAGGAATTTCAGGATTGGCAGGGGATCGAGGCTGGGTAGAGCCCCTCCGTTGACCTGGTGTTGTCCCAGAACATTTCTTCTCTCGCATTCTAGTACTCCGCAGTTCGTCAATAGGTGATGAGACGTCTCGTTTTCTTCCCTGCAGAATCTGCAAATGCCATCTTTTTCTATGCCAAGTTTCCTAAGATGTTCATTGAGCTTGCAATGACCTTTTCGGAATCCCTTCCGTCGGCTTTCCCGTCGGCATTCTGAGACTTTCTTTGTTGAGGGTCAAAAGTTTTCTTGACCTTTCTCGGTTAAAGTTCTCGAGGAGCTTCTTGATTGCCTCAAGTCTGAGAGGTTTCTTCTCTCAGTTCACCTTCTTCCTTTTGGAGTTCTGCTTTGAAGAACGTGTCTTCAAGGCCACTGAATGGCTCTGCTCCTATGAAGGCAGGCACTGTTCCTTTTCTTACCTTCGTTTCCCTCAATCCCAGTGTAACCTCTGGAATTTGAGGTAAACTTTGTTCTTTTGGCCAAAAAACGGCCAACATTTCCTTTTTTTTAATTTTGCATGTGTTACTTTACAGTGTACTAGAAATTTTTATGCAGGGTGATTGTAAATCTGAGTATTTTCATCATCCCGTATTAAAATTTAAACTATACGTACTAGGATATCATGTGAAAAGTTAAGATAGGGACATGTAAGCCGTTTTCTGATACCTATTTGGAGCCGTTTTCTAAAAGTAAAATGTCGATTTTCACTTGACTTTTATTTGTATATGAATTTGTAAATGAATTTTTTATATTTCTTAAAATTTGCAATGTGTCTTGCAATATTTTTGTGCATTGACAGCTTTTGTTACTGTCGTACGCGTGTAGTTTTAGGCATAATCTATAGACTGAAATTGGTATCTCCATCATAAAATTTGACTAATTTGGCTGAAGTAATTTTGGGGAACAAGATTTCGTTGAAAGTCCCATACTTAATATTTATGTAAAACATAATATTGTTTTGTATTCGGTCAGCATTCAGTTTTACGAAAATAATAATCATTTCTATTCCAGTTTAGATATGAAGTAGTAACGTAAAACAGTTTCCTTCATACGTAAAGTAATAATTTCTTATCCGCCTAAAGACCCGGCACACTTGATCCTTACAAACGATTGGTATGGAATATTAATATGTATTTATTACCGCAAAGTAGAGAGGTGCCGGTAATTATTCTCGGCATCAAAGCGGCAGCCGCTTGTTTGTGTGTTCAATTGCACGCGACCAAGTCTGCAACACCACAATGCATATCCAATCATCGATTATCAAGTGTGTCTACATTATACTAATTTGCGATAAACATCGTGTTGAATACCAACAAAAGTTCTTTGACTTTTATCAATATATACCTACGTAGGTAAATATTTACATCCACGTATCCAAGTTCCATCAATTTTTTCGGGACCGACGAGAGAAATAGGGGTGCTGGGTGGGTAAGAAGCTAAAAACAGCTATTGCAAATTAATATTAAAGTCATAACTAAGGTCTCTTTGACACTACGGTCGCATTACTATTTTTTTCTTCTTTACTTTCAGGGAAAGGAATTTTTTTATTAAAAAGAGGGAGCATCGGTCTTAACTATGTAGGTAAGACGTAGTCGCTCCACTCTGGTAATTTGGCTTCCAAAATGAACTCATACAGCCACACACACTATAAATTATATATATATATATATATATATATATATATATATATATATATATATATATATATATATATATATATATATATTTATATTTTCCTTTTAAACCTTCGATCGCTTGTTTTACTTTTCACAGACATTCGAAAATGAATCTGAAAAGTAATGCGGGCCGAGGTGAGTTTCGAACCTGCGATCTATGGCTCCGTGGGCCAGCGGAGAACCACTAGGCCACGCAAGTCACTAGGGCAAGGAATATCTTGGAAATTAACAGTAGCACGAATATTATTTAGCATTGGCATTCCTAATAGAGTGACATCAATCCCTCTAGAGTATACGATAGAGAGAGTAATATCCGTGCCGATACTGGTCTTTACCGCTCTGTACGCTACGACGCGGTTGGCCTTGATGAATTCAACACTTCTAGTGCTTGTTTATTATGTGTTTATACGCGATGCTAACCCCGATCGGTCTCCCTAGACCGATTTTTTTGCTAACCATGCATTTGCAAAGCAAATGAATACCTTCCTGGTGCTAGTATAGGTACCGTCTTTCACCCCTATATAGGTTCCATAGTGAAACTGTAGGATACCCGGATGTAAATAAAGACCTGTACGTATTCCTAAACTTTGTAGAAATTTATCACGAAATTATGTTACAAAATTACAAGACATTCCCACATTATTTAAAATTTATAATCTAAACGTCTTTTAGGACATGGTAAAATGGTAAGATGGGAAGTAAAAGCACAAATTGATTAACCTCTTTCAGCAACTGGCAATTGCACACGACATGTTTATGACATACTGTCCATGTGACGAGTCCAGTATAGTGGCTGTTTCTGTAAGCAATCATGTTAGTATAGTCTTTATAATTCCTAGTTGGTAGTATTTATAATTCCATACACTAATAATATTGTAAACTACTAATAAGTCTCGAAGACTAATGCCTTCGTACCTGTGGATCTTTCTACTTATCAGTTTTGTTGTTAGACTTCACTCGTATTTCGTATTGTATGCTAATGATGATGATCTACTCCCTATTCCTCATTTATCAGCAGATTCCTAGCTAATTCCATCGATAATCATCGAGTAATACTCTGCTGTTTAGTGTGTCATATTTTCGTTTTTCATTGTATAAAAATTCGATAGATAACCACTGGCCATGGTTATGCAAACACAGAATATCAACTGCAGATTTCTGATTAGAATTTGTAATTAGCTTTAGTCCTTTTTAACAGCAATAAATTGACTAGAATTTCCTAACTTGCGTCATCCTGTTCGACAAAGCTTTTCAAAATACTTTTACTAACAAAATACAAAAAACTTTTAAATATAGTGTTTAAAAAAAGATGGCCCCGTTACTAGGATAGCTATAACTCTCGCTATAACACAGTGGCGGATCTAATGTTAGGCGTACTAGGCGGGCGCCGGGGGCCCCGAAACACCAAAGGACCTCGAAGTGGCCTCACCCAAAATACTAACATTTTCATTTCTTTTTGGCTTGGGAAAAATTACGTTTTTTTTGTAGGTATATTTTGGTTTATTATACAAGCAATTGAAAAATCCCTTCTAATGCACTGCATGCTCTTGTTAGCTACTCTTGATTTGACAATAGGCCGTATTAGTAGGCCGCTATAGGTACCTATTGGGGCGGCAGATACACCCTTAATTAAAATTAAGTTAAATGTTATTTAATATCCGTTAGTTTTTTCTTCGTTATAGTTAGTCACAATTTCCTATTAAAAAAATTCACCTGCGGCGCATTTCCGGAAAGCTTCCGCCACCTGAATTTCATAGGTTAATAAGTTTCATAAAAATCTTCACATCTGAGTGATAATTTTTGTAATAGTAATAGTAATAGTAAGAATAGTAATATATAGTGATAAAAATTCAAAATAAAAAAAACGGCGGCGGCGAATACTTCTTAAGTGACCTAAGAAAAGTGTAAATTCGGCACTTTTAACTGCAAGATCCTTATTACTCTAACATTTCCAATAAAATTTAGTACAGTACCGTTTTGAGGGCTGGTGAATCCTATGGCGTGCCCAGTTTTTTTCTAAAAAAATCGCTAATATGAATTTTTGAGATTTTACAAGTAAACACTGATCTAGTAGGCCCTGGATTTTGTAGGAATGAGACGCTTTTTGCTCCCAAAATATAGTTTATCAAGCTCTATGATTTGAAAGAATTTTTTTTAAAACCGCACCATAAATTAAGATTCTACAGGGTGTTTCAAGAACAAATGGGTCACACTGTATATATAGAATATATTTACACTACCCAGTGTAAACTAACTGTCGTCATTTAACACTACCCTAGTGTTTTCATAACACTAGCATTTACAATATTTCTAGTCCTAAAATATTTACACTTCTAGAGGGACATAAACTCGGAGTAGTATTAGAAGAAGTAGTTCTAGTGTTAGAAGAAAAATGCTGTGTACTCATAAAAAAAACATTTACTGGACCACCTCTGTCGAAACTTTTATTCTTACTTGATTAAAGGATTTAATTAAAGTAGCATTTAATTCTGATTGGTTAACCAATATGGAAACTGCAATTTCTATGAATTCTCTTAGATTACTGCAAACTTTTCACCTTCACTTTGCCAAAATTTTGATTATATGTATTGTGTACGTATTTTCCAAGATACCCTCATAACAATAATTGCTGTTGAGATTGATTTCTGTAGGTTGATTCCGCTATGATCAGCGTAATTGTGTACCTAACGCATACCTAATCACTGCACAAAAACTAGACTCAAGTTTTTCACCCAATTATTTTCAACGAGTGGCTCAAGCTTGATCAAGACATGCTGTGGACGATGGACGGACGTTCATCTCGGATGGCGATACCATAATATAGAAAGTTATTGAACCCTCGTCCCGTTACGAGGACCCATGAATGGTTTGTTACGGTTCCCCTTGCCCACGTTGGTAGCGAAAGTGGTGATCTATTCGAACGGCTGCTTGTTCCCACATCACAGGTTAAGATGGGTTAAGATTAACGCCGATGTCTAAATATTTCAGTGGGTCGTCGATGTAATGATATGAATATATTGCAAACAAGTACTGGGCATATGCTGGAGATAATAGGTACCACTATTTAGCACCTTTCTGTTTGTATAATAAAAAAAATTAATTATTGAACTAACATTGAAAGAATCATTGAACTTACATAAACGGAGTATGTAAATAATTTCTGTTTTACAGATTGTTTCGTCTTGAATAGCCATCTTGGATTAGCATTCCTCACATTTATCTTTCATAAAGCTTTGAGTACATTGCGGAAATGATCACCTGACAGTAATTCCATTACTGTACACTGTCTGAATAATTACGTTCATATCTATACACAAGCATTCATACCATCTTCCATGGAGATTTTATGACTATCGACCTTATTTGGTCGAGAAACACCTTTATAGATATTGCTTTGCCATTTGCGGGTCGTTTTAGAAATACTTGGAGATTCGGCCATCACTGATTCATTTGCAGATAAGATGTAGGTACAGTTGCGTCCATTCAAATCTGAACGGCAAAATTTTATTGAGTATAACTGAACCTTTTTAAGTCACAGGCGCCGTCAACGATAGATGTCAAACATATTTACTTATACTGACGCTATATAGTAAACAAAACCTGACGACTTACTATAAAATTACATCCTCAATATTAGTAGCAACTTGGACGAACTGTTAGGAAATGGCTGCGATACCAACAAACTAGAAATTTTTTTAGTAGTACTCTAAGTTTGTTTGTATTTAATAATTATTATACTTGGTAATAAGGTACAAATGATAGTGTCCAGGTGGACGCTGCTTATATCAAATAAAAAATTCCATGACAAGAAAATAGATTTGGATGGCCGCAGCTATACTAGCTAAAGGCATCTATGTTATATTAAATGCATGTTTAATATGAACTTCGCAAATTATAATACAAAAACATGTTTTCACTGACTAATTTCATTGTAAATCTTATAAAAAATAATAACAGTACTTTTAGCAAATAAATGTGAAACTTTTAGCGTGAAAATGGCAATTTTTAACGATCGTAAAGAATGTAACCGTTTCTCAAGAATATTATAAAGATTTAAAAAATTATTAGCAACACTATTCATACACATTAGTAATGAGGTTGTAAAATAGTATATTACATAACGATAACAAGAATTGAAAGTGACATTTTCCGCAAGTTATACTTTATCTAAGTACTCCTGATAGCATATATGTTGTAGCAACAAATGATTTTATGATGCCAGACGCGCACCCACTTACCTTTCTTACTAAAATACCCAACTTTGGTACCTACCTTTCATTTCAGATTTACTTAAGTAATCTGAATATCTGAATAAGAAAATTTACTAATAAACTTTCTTTTGACTTCTGGGGTAAAGTATTTTCCACTGCAATTTTGAGGTGTTTCCCATTTCAGTTTCACTCCCACTAATTTAATATTTAATATCGAAAATAATCTATTTCCTAACATAATAAATAATAACCTAAAAAATTAAGTACACAGATTTACACTTTTTCAATTTGCGAATTTACTACTTTTTTTTGTAATGTGAAGACTTATTGTAGACTTGGTGAGTTTCTCCATACCAAAAACCATTGTTTATGATGCTGTGAAAATGTGCATATTATGGATTTTTCCCTATATCTTAATCATTCTAGTACTCTACTCCAAGAACTCTACCTTGGAATTTAACATGCATTTAATTGTAAATTTTGCATAATTTTGAAATCATCAAATTGACATGATTGATGATCTGTTAATAAAAAATAACTTTTAATGAAGTGGAGCTGTAGATGATGAGTTTATGTACACCTAACCGAGAATTTCGTATTATTTTTGTGGGATATATTCACGGTCATGGACATTTCTGAGTTACTGTACAATGTTAGATTTGAAAGCGAGAGGAGATTATGACTGGCAACTTGTCTGGTAAAACAAGCACAAGACAAGTGCATTCTGTGCCAAGACGTTGGCGGACAAGATTGCACATTCGTTGGTTGCATAATAACATTCAACTTGCGACTTTTTACTCATTGTGATCAACCTGACTCCTTTCTGTATGTATTCAGGTCAGTTTCATTCACAACGCCAGTGATTTTAATAATGCTAATTCGTCAATTATTACTATTATTTCTAAAAATGAAATTGAAAGTCGATTGAAGTTACAAAAATCACACCTACCTACCTGCCTACGCATTAAATAATTCCACTCATGTTATTATTTATTGTAACATAAAATCACTTAAATATTTGTTTACAGGGTGTTGTTTTTTTATTGACGAGATTGTTTGAAAAAAAAAATTTTTATTGTGTTTTGAACGGCGTAACTTTTGAACTATATGGAGTTAAAGTTGTAAGAAAAAAATCGATCTTAATAATACCTTAGATAACACAATCTATTATGTTTTTTGAAAATTAGTATACGATTTCTATGCATCAATAGACATGGGGTGGAGTGCTAGAACGCTAATTAAAGATTTGTCAGATAATTACTGATTTTAAATTGCAAATTTTGAAAACTGAATATTTTGAATGATCTTTTATATTTTGTCAGTAATTAACTCTTCTAAAAGGGAGTAGAATTTATTTCCAGCAATATCAGACCAACATTTTGACAATACAGGACATTTTAAAATCAGTAATTATCTGACAGATCTGTAATTAACATTCTAGCACTCCACCGATGTTCTAATGCAGAACTTTTAATAATGTTGTACCAGTGGCGTGCATGGAAGAGCTACACTGATTATTTTTGAAACAAAAAATTGTTCGCCACTGCTTTCTCTGCAAATAAGATTTTTTTTTAATCCACCATCCTTTTTTAATAAACACGATGGTCTCTTCAAGTTTTTCGACTGACGCATACATCCGTTGAATCGCAATGTCAGAGATACAAAATAAAAAATTTCAAACAGACAAAGCGCTTCATATCTTATAAGATGCTTATAAATCTCGTATCATTAGAGCATTTAGAAAAAAAATAGCAATATGCGTATAATAAAACGTTCTTTATTGGAAAGGATATAAGTAGATACGACAATATTTATTTACCTACTTGTTTAAAACCACAACAAATATTTAAATATTTAAATAGTGATATGCATACGATTCTACCCCAGTGGCATTTCACGTGACCATTGCCTCTTGGAGAAGGAAATCGAAAACAAAGGGGCTAATTTGTTGTTTTAAACACATGAAAAAAGTGTGGGCAAAAACAAGTATTTTTTATCTACACTTTTTGCACATTCCTTCCTTCTCCTGGAAAAAAAACAGAGAACAAGAGTTCAAGAGGAACAACGTGAATCGATATCTCCGCTCATGCACCGCTCCCAGAGCGTCATAGGGGTTTCCCTGCAGTGCATGTGCATTTTCAATAAAAAAAAACCCTTGAAGAGAACAGAGGTGGATATAAAATTATGTATAATTATGGAGGGTTAAATTCTTGGTAGTAGTATTCGAATACGTAGCAGTCCTTTTTTTATTTCAAATTATTTCAGAAAAAAATCGACAAATGTGAATTTTTTACCCTACTTTAAGGGGATGTAACTTCTTAGGGGAGGCTTTAAGAAAACATTTTTTTTTTATGACAAACCCCCCTTAAAATTCAGCAAGGAATCTTCAGTTGAATTTTCTGCACTGATTAATGAAACACCTCCTGTATATTAGATTTTTCAAAATTTGATTTCAATAGGTAAAAAAACTCAAAATTTACCAGAAGAGGCTCTTTGAGAGGTAGGTACTGAAAAATTACAAAAAATTGAGTAAATCAAAAATCACAATCTTTCAAACCGTTCGGTTTGGCGTAGAATGGCCCATATACATAGACATTTCAACTTGGTTTTGAATTTTAATTAATTAATGCAAAATTGATAATGATTTTCAAAATGCCAAATTGAGTGTAATGAGGGTCAATTTGAAGATAAATTAATCATAACCCAATTTTTATAGACATTGCAAACTTTCCACTTATTATAATTTTATTTTTAGGTATATTTATAAATTACGTTATAAATTACAAATTCTTCATAAGAATCAAAAGTATTCCTGACTTGTAGTATGTCCACTTCCATTGCCGTTCTGCCAAACAACAATAAACAATAACAAAACAACCAGCGGACAACGCTGCGCGCTAGTGCGCTGACGGCTGACGAGAAACTTGGACGTTGAACGGAATTCCTATTTCCTAAGAATATAACCATTAATCCGCCGTTAGACGGACTTTTAGCATCAAATTAATGTCAATTGTCCGCCGCTACCTGGCGGCAAAGCAACTATTTAGTGTATCATTCCGCCGCGCTTGCGTAAAATATAACATTTTCGGCGGATTACTAGATATTGTATGATAAGAACTTCCGCCGCAAGGCGGAACTCTATTTATAAATGCACAATTCCGCCAGTGGAACTTTAGCCACACCGTTAAAAATAATTTAAGTCAATTATTATTTCTCAGGTTGTTTTTTTTTTTTTTGTTTTTGTCATAACAAGAATAAAAAATTCAGATATTTTCTATAGACAAAAATAAACAACTTTTCCACATAGATTTTTTCTTAAAACTGCTGCCTCTAGTGAAAAAAAATTCATATACCTTATAATTAGATGCCCTTAATTTAATATGTACACAGGAATTATAAAATGCAAGAAGTAGCTATCATAACAGACGTTTGAGCACTGATTTCATACGTCATCAGTTAAAAAATGGTGTGAAAATGCCTAATAAACCTAAATAAATAGGTAAAGGAAACAAAGTAGATCTCCTTTGGATGCCAGGACACACAGGTGTAGAAGGCAATGAAGAAGCTGACAACCTAGCAAAGCGAGGAGCAAGAACGCCGCTCATAGGCCCAGAACCTTTTTGCAGAATATGAGAAAATGTTCTCAAAGACAAAATAAATAAAGAAGCGGAAACCCAAAGAGATCTCTGAGAAGACCTCCCAGGATTGAGAAAGCAAAGTAATGCTTGGGAAATACAACCAACAAGCCTTGAAGCCTGTATCAAACTCGACAAAAACGGTTTGAGAATGATAACCGGTTTTCTCGCAGGGCAGTGTAAGCTCGGATCACACCTCAGCAAGATTGGTCTACATAATGACCAAACCTGTAGTCTCTGCAAGGAGGGGGCCCAAACCACAATGCATCTGACCTGACCTGACCTGACCTGACCGAGTGCCATGGAGTACAACAAAGATTCCGCTGTCTAAGTCTTTACCAACGAGCGGAAAAAGACTCACACCATCTTTAGAACCAAAGAAACTCCTAAATCTTTTCCGAGAAGATTCTCGCTATAATCGAATAGTCATAAGAAGGGAATACACAGAAGATTTTTAGGCCGTAGTGTAGATATTAATACAATATAATAGACCTTAATTGATGCTCTGACGGAAGTTGTACAGAAAAATTCCAAGAGATGAAAAATGGCTACCAATACCTCGTGGCGGGGCGGCCTATAATGAAAATCTTTAAATTATCAAAACATGTTTGAAGAAACAGCTTTAATTGTTGTCATGGATTTTTTTTATCTTTTTATCTGTTATATATTTTTTTTAATTTCATAATACGAGTAGGTACTATTATTAATTACTTTATTTTAATTACAAAATGGAATTTTGGTCAAGCCACTATTGTTGCTATACTTTCATTTTAAGTCTGTTGAGTCTTTTTAGAGAAAATCGGAACCAAGTTTTCAGTTCTCATTTTTACTACGTTAACAAATAATTTTTTCATTCAATACGTAAAATTTTTGTTTTTTAATTTAATTTCCGTGATTTGAAGGCAATTTAAATGGGTTAAAGTGGGAGCAATATTGAAAATAACGTCACAAATTAAAAACTTCATCCGGATTTTCTCGTAAATAGCTGAACAAACTGAAAATCTATAGCACCACTATATCTATATCTATGTATATCACTATATCTATAGAACAAACTATAGCACCAGCAGCTTCTTAGTCTTAACAAGTGACATATTTAACATTTTTCTTTAAAACATTTCGGGGAGATAATAATACTGACGAAAGTTCCATTTTGTATGTGATTTTCCTTGTCTCAAATGCAGATTAACAGCAATGTATATTAGTTACAGGACTATAATATTATAAAATATTAATCAACTTTTGAAATTGAAGATCATTGAAGTGGGCTTTGTGTCTCGTAAGCGTTTACGATTACGAATGCCAGCATTGCCAGCTGAGCCTGGTACACCATTTGATTTGAATGGCATCTGAAATCTGAAAGGGTTAACAAGGGGGACCAGCTGTTAATAGAATCAACTGGCGATGAAAACTATGATAAGCTTTACTGCCTCTTCAATTATGTCTGTGATTTAATTCCTACAAGTAGAGTTATTAAATTATGAAATAACAGAGAGGACCTTGCTGCTGCATAACTACATGATATAATAAATATGCTCTTGCTATTACCAATAACATACACGTATACGAAGGGGAGTTGATCTACAAGTTGATAACATACGTTTGTGAATAAAAGTTGATAATAGCCGTTTCCACTGAGTGAAGTTCGATCTGATTTGATGGCTGAACTCCAATAAAAACGGTATTCTTTAAATTAAAATTTTTGTTGTCAGAACTGGAAAATATACATTGAAGAAAAACATTCGTTTCCCGTTATTTTTACGATTTTTTTCCACAAATTCTTATAGCTGCTTATACATATAAATTCTCGAAAAGAGTTTTCAAATAAGTTTCTATAGCGTATACAGGGTGGAGTTACGCAGTGTCACACATAGTGTACGCATCATATATGGGGAATTTTTTTACTTTTCGATTTCGGAAATTTTGAGTTCGCTAATTATTTGTGCTTCAATAGTATATTATGCAACGAGCTTATAATGAAGGCTATTAATACGCGAGTATGATGGTTAAGATACGAGCCGTAGGCGAGTGTCTTAACCATCATAAGAGCGTATTAATAGCCATTATCTGCGAGTTCCATACACTATTTTTTCTACGACCCTTTTTTATTTCATAGAAAAGATTAAAAAATTATATATTTTAACAATGACCCGTGTACAAGTGCGGATCATTGAGGTTAAGATAGGTTGCTATTTGTTTACTCATATTACCAAATTGTCTCTTCGTCGCGAAGATTATTCTGCTAAGACATGTTTTAGTATCAAGTTTAAAGAGCACTACTCACTACTGCGTAATTTTTATTATGCGAAGTTCGAATTCTGAATTTTACGCTTTGATTTTGAGATTAATAATAATTAATAACATTGACAGTCAATAATTACGATATTGTTTACCTTCGCACGCGACGGTCGCAGCGTTGCCGCTTTGAATACTATCACGGACCACTACGAATGAAGATAATTCTTTATCTTCTTATCTTTTACACGATATACCTACCTATCAAATTAATTAAGGTAACATAAAATCTTGATAAATTTCTTTTGAATGTTACTTATGTTCTAAATTAAATAAACGTTCAGAATTTTTTTTCAGAAATACAGAACTCATATCACAAGGCAATTTTTGTCATGAGTATGACAACTCTGTGACTTCGGTTGATTTGGACCGACCCGATTGTGAGCGATTCGATTGCAAATACTCCTCTGCCATTGGATAGCTTGACCAGTGCGTTAATGAAAATTTGTATCTTAATGAGACCCATTAAAGCACTGGTGATTCATATTTAATATGCATATTAAAGGTTAGGAATAGAAAAAAATTAATAAAACATTGTAAATTTGGTCAATGAGTATTTATGTATGTATACAGGCTTAGAACTATTTAAAGGGCCACTACAGGGATATCCTAAACCATTGAATATACGAGGTCGGTTAAATTAGAGAAAAGTTGCGCTATTTTTAGATGAGTATTTTTCGAAAAAGAAATTTGATATACTCCCATTATTTCCGGAAATATCCTGAAAAAAACTAAAAAATCGAAAGTTCTTATTTTAACCATATCTTTGTTACAATAATTATTGTTAGAATTTAATAAATAATTTTTCGTAGGCTTACATAAGCCGGTATGAGCTTATTCATACCGGACGTTTCAAAATATTCATCAGAACGTTTCAAAAATTTTCAGAGCCTACTAGATCCCAGAGCTTTCATAGTCAACTTTCGTTTTTCTTAAGGCCGCCATATTATTTTTTTATGTCGTTCGAAGAGACAAAATAATGGAAACCAAAAATTAATAAACAAAAAAAAATCCAAAATTTTTATTCTTTTTTTTTCAAAGAAACCAGAAAATTTTTCGCTGAAATAGGTCAATATGAAGTCATACTGCTTGCCTTATAGTTTTTTAAATTTCTCTATGATATTCGGTCTAAAAAGTTGTCTGTTTTGAAAAAAATAGGTAGGAATAACAAAAATTTTGGAAATTTATTTTTTGAAGTTCATTAGGTTTTGGTTTCCATTATTTTTTTCATACCGAACAAAATAAAAAAATAATATGGCGGCCATAAGAAAAACGAAAGTTGACTAATGAAAACTCTGGGATCTAGTCGGCTTTGAAAATTTTTAAAATGTCAAATGGGTAGCTCTTGCCAACTTATGTAAGCCTACTAAAAATTATTTATTAATTTCGAATAACAAAAAAGATATGACGAAAATAGAAAATCTCAATTTTTCAGTTTTTTCAGGGTATTTCAGGAACGGTCACAGATATCTTGCATGTTTTGACGGATTCGAGATGGCCACAAAATTGCGCATCTTTTCTCTAACTTAACGGAACTCGTATTTTCAATTGTTTAAGATATCCGTATAGTGGCTCTTGAAATAGTTCTAACCCTGTATATTATCACAGAGAATCTTGCCGGTTTCGGGCCACTAGCCCATCCTCAGGACAACTGCAAGTGAGGTACAAAGGTTGTTGTAATATAATATACAGGGTGTCTCTAAAAGGTACCACCAACGTTCTACCACAGATTCTGGAAAATGAGTATTTAGTTGACCCCCTTTTAAGGGCTGTATCTTGAAAAGGGTACAACTTTGGACATGGATAAGTTCGGTTAAATCGGCATATTTTTTCCTCGGGAATCTGTGGTAGAACGTTGGTGGTACCTTTTAGAGACACCCTGTATATGCATATTTAATAAATCATTTGCCATAATAATTATTAATTATCTAACCCACTTGTCAGTTTGTACAAGTTCCGCAGTTGGAGTACAGAACATTCATCCTTGCGGTAAATTTAATGACTCGCACTCCACCTGTCACATGCATGTCTTTTACAACTTTAAAAGTTGACATTTTATTGCAAAAAATTTCAAAATATGGCATTCGTTTAAAAATTTTAAGTCTAGTAAAAACCAAGGAGTATGAACTAAGAGAGGGATTATTGTAAATGAATAAACTGGCAACAGTACAGCGCCCTCCTCCATCCTGGCAGGAACTAACTAGCCCTGGCCTGGCATGCATGGTTACCATGGATAAATTCCTATAAAGAACAATAATATACGAAACAATCAAAAGCTAAAATCAATCGTAAGTGAAATTTTACGTGTCAAAAACTCGAAATTATAATTTAATGCAGGTTTTGATTGAATCAAAAGTACAGCAGAAAAAGAACGGTGGTAGAGCTGAACACTGAGAGAAATATTATTCTTGAAAGAACTAAAGGCTGAAGGTATTTCCTCCAGAGAATTTATTTAGTTATAAGAACAACTTTATCATTTACAGTACCAAATCTTAGTTGAATTCACTAAAATTGAGCAATTGATTGAATTAAATAATTTAATTGAAGCTCATTTTGTGTAACGAAGTATTTTTCATATTGGCATAATAATATTACTCATAGCTAACAATCTAAGAATCTGTACTGGAACATAATTTAATCCCAGCAAGTAAACATATAAAGTTATCTTGTTTAATGAAATCAAAGATTCTTAGAAGTTAGAAATTTGTGAGACAAATACGTTTTTCTTGCCGGAGGTAGGAATAAATGTTTAACAGAATATTCCAAACATAGTTACGTGAAATATATCAGATTTTCATTATTCCAACTATGGTATGATTGTGTCAAGTAAAAATTTCTTGCGTCGTGTACTGAGAGGGTTCCATAATAGAACGTTTGTATTGAAGGAATTATACCAGAATTATGGCAATAAATATTTCTTTATTTACTGTAATAGATTCATCTAACTGTGCAACCTCAGATAAAAACACATCAGTCGCCATTATAGACGCCATCATGATGTAGCTGCGTTCGTCAAATGTGGTTGTTGCTAATAATTTATCTAAGTAAAGTTTTCTTGCTTATTTAATATAAATAAATAGTTCGGTTTTATTTTTGATATTCTTTTGCAGCTTTGTTTGTATAAATCTGACAAATCGTGAAGTTCAAATCACAGAAAGCCGTCATTACTGTTAGCTTGGTATAGGTACCTACCTACTTAAATGGATTTCAGACAAACCAAACCAATAAATGGTACAGTTTTGACTCGTCCCGGTCTACGCGTATATAACAATAATTAAAGGTAATTTATATATTTAACATTACTATGGACAAATGGATGATTAATATGGACAGCAAAATGTGCAGATACTTTTTATTGTTATATTGTTGATCGGGATGAGGAGAGCCGTGACACTGCGCATTTTGTACCTTTATTGAGTGGACATTTTTTATTTATTGCTTGGGATTTCGGTTATTGGTAATATTATTATTTCACCAAGAACCGAAGTCTCAACCAATAAATAAAAAATTTCAAAACGAAAAGTTCAATAAAATATTACCAAATTTTTAGGTTAGGTAGGTTAGATAAGGTAGGTAGGAAAAATCCAAACTAAGATTGGATTCGGAGAAGAGTTTCATTTAGTTGAGAGAACTCAAAGTAATATTGAGAGAACCTGATAATAGTTCTGCGCAGTTTTATTAAATTGACATAAGAAAGCTTAGTGTGATTCACTGAATTATTATTTAGTTCACAGCAGAAAGTTTTATTTGCAATCACTTTTATACAGTATCTTATGACAACTAATTCTTGGTTGGATATCTCAAATTCTGCAACTAAATAATTTAGTTGACGCAACTAAATATTTAGTTGCTCGTTATCAATTAAATAATTTAGTTGGCGGAATTGCAAATTTACTTCCGCCAATGAAAAATTTTTCTCAGTGAAGATGGAAGAGTGAAGAATATGTAAATTAATCGTGAGAAGAGCAGAGGTTGCATTTCGTATCATTCAGATCTGAGGATCTGACCAATGAAGTTGAATAGCACCTAATAGAAAGGTAAAGCTACACGCTATGTTAACCATTGCTGATATTATATTGAGTTGTTATTTATTGTAAATGTAATATTTAGTTTAATTAAGGTTCTCACAAATAACTATACTTTATGATTACCTACTACTTAAAATGTAAAAAATATTCCAATTTTTATTTAATAAATGTTTTAAAAAATTTCTGTTATTTAATAGTTATTTTCGCGGAGACTATCCCGAACGCGTTCAGAGCATACACAGAGCAAGTTCGATGTTTTATGAATGCGCAAGCGCGTCTCCGAAATAGTTCCAAACATGTTCCAATTTTTTTACTCCACGAACACAACTAGGGATTTTTTTGTTTTTTTTTTAGTTTTTTTTTGTACCTTTCGTTCTTTTTCGTTTTGTTTATTTTTTTTTGTTTTGTTTTTGTTTACATTTCGTTCTTCAATAAAAATTAGGTTAGGTTTCTTTAATAATCATTGAGATGACAATTTTGCTTTTATAATTATTATAAAAGCAAATCATAGAAGAATAGGTAAAGGTACGTCTCTAAACGTAGCAGCTTCATTGCTTGAAAACCATAAAAAGGCTAGAATTATTTTTAACGGAGTTATTTTTTCAGAATCGCCTTGTTGGTAGCGGTAGTACTGGGATGCTTCGTATCTATCTGATACGAATTGCTAGGTCTCTACTTATTCCAAAATGTTTTGTGAACTGTTGAGCGTCAAGTTGCGGCACAGTTTCTTCAAAAAAGTTGGCATTTTTTGGAACCTCGAAGAGTCCTTCCAACTCTTCCAAATCTTCGTCACTTGAACTTAAACGCATCTAAAAATATGATTTAGAATACTTGAATTTTTATATGGAAAATGAGCCGAACAGCATGCACTCTTATCTCGAAATTACTAGTAATAATAATAATAAGTAAATAATTATTCTTTCTCACCTTGCTGTAGGTACTCCAAACCTTCTGAAAAATTTTAAATTATAATAATATTATTATTAATAAATTCGTTCTTATAAATAAGAACGAAATTTGAAGGTTATAATTCGTTCCGAGCTAAACATCCCCGCTTCGATCCCAGGATCTGTCGAATGCGTTCCGAACAAGTCCGAAAATGAACAGGCGAGCTCCACGAACAAGGAATTCTTAATCCGGAGCACGTTCCGAATGAGAATATTCTTCACCGCGAACGGTCAATTATGAACTGCGCATGCAATAATACTCTGAACGCGTTCGGGATAGTCTCCGCGAAAATAACTATTGCCTTTATGAAATAAATAATAATTTTTAATTGACATCTTACAGTGCATGGTTTGTGGGTCGACTAAGATTAGTTCTTGTCAGGTTGGAGGAGGGCGCTATTTTGTTGCCAATTTTTTACTACAGATTAACTCCTCTCTAGTTAATTCTCTTTGGTAAAAACAAAACTTTTTTTGATTGAATATCCCTCTGACATTGGCAAATGCCTCATAATTTTATGTCAAGTTTCTCATGGACCTCAATTTCTAACGGTGCGTTTTTCTAACGCCGCGTCCTAGCTGCATCCGGGGACTGCGTTGCGTGCGTGCGTTGCGGCGAACGATTAACATAAAACACAGGGAAAGCAATGGGAGTGTCCACAGTAGACGCGTTACCCGCAAAAGTCGTACGATAAAACGACACCGCAACGCACGCATTGTTTTAAATTGAAATGTGTTGTATATCCATCCGTCAAAACTTTGCGATTTTTAATTTTTTACTGCGGGCAGGAAGTTTATTTGATTTCCATCGGGACAAAGCGAAACATTTTGTGCAATAAGAGAAGTTTATTTTACAAGAACAACAGTCAAGGCACACTGGGAATGTGAAAATGTCTCGAATTTAGGTTTTTAAAGTAAGTATGAGGTCTATTAACTTCTATTGTAGACCTATTTTTATTTAACCTACCTTCTATTTATCTATCTATCAAATCTATGCCTATTTCTATAGATTACTTGCGTCTTATTGTTTCTTTCTCTTAAGTAACATGTTTCTTTCTGTGATTTTTAGGTCTTTCAAGCTCCAACAATTTACTGGTTTCCAAATTAAAACGTATTTCATCTGAAGCTGCACCAGAAATAGTTGGATTGGAAACCATTTTCTCGCACGAACTGCACGCATTCAGTTAGGACACACTCAAAATTTCTCGTGCGATTTTGCGTTGCGTGCGTTCCCCGCATCGCACGCAACGCAGTCCCCGGATGCAGCTAGGACACGGCGTTATCTCTCGAAAATCGTGGGTGCGTTTCCGAACGCATCATGCATGTTGAAAATATCTTTATTCCTCAAAATATCACAATTTTTTTTTTCTGAACATTAAAGTTAACGAACTTTTTACAAACATGAAACATCAAACATCATCAAACAATATAAATATTTAAAAAAAAATAAAATAGTAAAAAAATAGAATCACAAATAAAAAATTTCTGAAAACTCCCTCCCTGGTGGGAGTGTTCCCAACATTGACGCTGCATTGCTTCTTTGTAGAGCAATGCTCAATCGTTGGAACAGAAAATATGTTGCCCGGGATTCCTCCGTGGCATTCGTAATTTTCTGACCAACCGATGTCAGAAATCTCAAGGCTTCATTCCCCCAAACTCCTGAAGTTTCTTGTCCGATAGGCATAAAAATGAAGCGATCTTCAAGATGCCGGTATTTGTTTCTTTTTTTTGATTCTGCAGTATTTGCCGCAGACCCAGGATTGGAGGAAGTGGAATGAAGGTAAGATGCTGCATAGGTGTCTGCACAGGTATAATCCCACAGCAAGCATTTGCCTCTTTGCCATGGAGTCAATGTCATTCCATCAGGTTTCTTACCATCATCTCTAGAGCATCCCACAGGTTCTCTAATTACCGGAATTTGAGCAGATCTTAGAGCTCGGGAGATAATCTCGTTCGCCTCGGCATGTCGTGAAAGACGACCAGCACTGAATAGACACGACAGACCATGCAATCCTTTCGAAGTTACTTCGTTTCCGCAGCGGCAATGATGGGGATAACAGAAATCACAGCCTAAGCGAAATGCGATGGAAATTCGAAAGCACTCATCTGAAAGGTGGGTTCCAAGCTGAGGAGATGGAAGAGCATATAGCCAGTCACCGGTATGTGGTTGAGAATTAGAAAGAAGTCTAGCTTTGTCTTGTAGAGATGTTGTTTCATGGATCAAGGAATCTAAACTTTTTTGAAAAGCAATTGTCTCCCATGAAGATTGAGACAACATATTTTCCGGAGTAATTAGATTGCGATCATGCCAAATACTAAAAGCTTCTGTGCTCAATGAATCAGATTGTATCATTCCAAAAGGAAGAAGAGAAGTCACCAATTCGAGACTGCTGTGGTAAGAAGCGAGAAAACATGGAATCGCTGAGTCCACAGCATGTCTGATTCCGATACCGCCCATCTTTATGGGAAGGGAAGATTGTATCCAAGCTTCGTGAGAAAGAGTGCAGTTCAAGATGTTTTCAAGGGTTGATTTTAAAATAGTGTCGTAAACTTGCAGAGCTTGCGGTTTTCGCCACGAAGGAGAACAGCGTAGGAAATATATAAGACGCGGTATTGAAAGGGAAATTTTCAGTAGAAAATAAGCCGAATGAGAAGAAATCCAGTTCAATCTTGATGTGAATAGCTGTAATTGATTTATTTTTTGATTAATTATAGTTAGAATACCCTCATCAGCAAGTGGGGCCCCTAGAAGAGTTGCGTTTTCCAAGTTCATATATGTAATTCCGGGTAGAAAAGATCTAAAGTCGTTCAAGATAGATAATTCATCTTCATGATCACCAAGGAAAATAATTTCGCATTTAGAAGGGTTTAGAAATAAACCTAATTTAGATGCAGCCTCAGAAATAGTTTTCAGGTCATTCAACACTGTGTCAACATCACCACCAATAGTTCCGTCATCTAAGTACCAAATATTTAATTCCGATTTAAGTGATTTGACGATAGGATTGATTGTAAGAGCAAAAAGGGCTGGGCCTAAGGGATCGCCTTGTTGAATTCCACATTCAGAAGAAATAATTTGTTGATGGAAATATAAATTTGATGGTTTGTAGTAAGAATTGAAGATAAAAGGTAAATGAGTCGGAAAAGTTGACTTGACCTCTTGAATGATGGCATCTCTTCTTATTTCGTTAAATGCATTCCGAAAATCAAGTTTTAGAAATACTTTTGGAACCGCATGGTTGTTATTGAAATATATACGAGCAGCATGGGCACCAATTTCAGCACCACCTTTTACCCCTACACCAAGTTGATTGGGAGTAAAAAACTCGACCAGAGTTGGTAAAATTCTGAAATTTAGCACTTTAGCAGTAACACGGCGCCAAACATTTCCAACTGCAATTGGACGTATGCCACCGCATTTTTTCTTAAGAGCCGTCAAAGAGCCTCCGAAAAAAATAGGACGGATCGATTCAGGAATCTTCCCTTCTGCAATATGAGTGATGAACGAGATGATTTCCTTTAAAAGCTGGATCCCCGAATCTCCGGTATTTTTGGCAATGAGATCTTTGAGAATTTGCGGTCTCAAAGCATCTAAACCGCCAGCAGATCCTGGTGGAAATGAATTAATAGCTCTCGTAATCTCTTGATCTGTTATCGATGGGAAGGAAATAAATTCAGGTGTTTCGGGGAAAAAAGTCGGTTGTGGATGAGGGGGATGTTTCTTAAGAAGATCGGCCAATGTGGAGGGATCATTTGAAGCTAGAGAGTCCTCAGAAGTTAGAAGTTTCAATGCTCCACGAGTGTCTCCATCGGACAATTTTGATTCTATTTTCTTGCCAACATGCAAATGTGTCCTTTCATCAGTCCGTTGATTGACCGAAAACTTCATTGAAGCATAAGTGGGAGTTAAATTCTCTATATTCTCTGCACTCTCTAATTGAGCTTGACTGCAAACGGTGATTTTCTGTTTAGTCCAAGTGGAAAGATTCTTTATGTTATCTGATTTCTTAGGAATAGTTAAAGCTTGAAATGGAAGCAAAAAAAGGTTTCTCCAAGCACATTCTGAACCTGTAGTAGTTATTGCTTTGAGTTTTGCAGTGAGTAAATTTGCTAACATCATCCGGGCACCCTTAGGACACCGCCGTAATGTGGGAACAGTCATTTTGAGTGACGATAAATGCTTACCGAGATCGGAAAAATCATTTTGAGATGGAGTATCATAATTACGAGATAATTTTGGATGTAATTTACCATTGTGGATCTTTAAGCCATTGACATTTTTGAAATGTTTTTGACATATGTTACAAACGGCTTCATCTTGTTGGGAGTGGACTGAATGCTGAGCTGATTTTGAAGAGCCTGCATCTCTTCTATCTTTCGAAGATACACTGAATGTTTTTATAAATGACGGGGTTCTTGTTCTTGGAAATTTTAACAAACTGGATTCATCATCGGATGAAAATACATTAGGTGACAGTGACATATAAATTCTTGTTGAAAATAGGATTTTTTTTAGAATGCGCCAAGGGTTGACACCTTTCATTTTCCGACACATGTTTTGAAAGGCTTAACTTGTAAATTATTATGTTATGGTGTTTTTTGTTTATTACTATTTAAAAAATTTCCCCGAGCCCCCCCTAAGTTCTCGAAAACTATTAATTCTATGAGAATTTTGTATCTTTAAGATAGAAACTTTTTTTATAGAAATTCTTTTAGAAACTTTAAGTTTACGCGGAAAGCTAAATAATTTTTTCTTATGATTTTTTTTTTCGCAGAAAAAGATCTTGCCCTGGGTTGTTATACTAGGAAGACACTTTTCAACACGGAATCCAACAATAGGGTTCCACTTGCTCTAACTCTTGAGACAGCAAAAAATTTTGGGTTTTGTTTTCCTTATGAGCGACATGCATATTGGATTTTATTGTTTGTAAATTCATGTTATTTTTGTGATTTTCAATTTTATGTTTTAGATTAGATTAGCTTGGTCGTCAGTGGGTCATTTTGACACCTCCACTCCGACCGAAGGTCTATTGTGGTTCACATCTAGTCGTGCTACGTTAACCCCATCAGTCAAACCTCATCATTTTGACTATTCGTAATATATCCATGTCCTTCGGTGTGAGGAACTCTTTCCCGAAGGTTTGTAGTCTGGTTCTTCCCAAAGTGGAACACTCGCATAGGATGTGTTTTGCTGTTTCATCATCCTCCAAGCACGATTCAGCTTGCAGTGCCCAGTATAATATAGGCCTATTGAGGCTTTGAGTTCTTTCCTGTTAAGCTCCAGTAGTTCTTTGGTCCTTTTTTTTCGAAGTACCATATACATATAGAGGCCTTCGAGTGGTACAATCTTGGTAAGTTTTGCCAGTGCTGGCGGACTTCCCTCTCAGCCCAGTTGCGTATTATTGTTTTGGCTATATTCCAAATGCTAGTTCTTGTCCGGTAAATTCATATGTCTTAGTAAAATCGCTTTATCAAATATTTAGATTCAATTTTTTATTAAATGAGTTCCATGAGAACAAAAAAGTCATCTGCGTTCGTAAAAACACATCATTCTTTTCACTGTATTTTTTAATACCTTTTTAAATTCTTCAACAGAATAAAAACTATACGTGACTTGAGGAATATCCATTCTGATCCGTGCTCGTTGTGAGTTATACTTATAAACAAACAATCAAACCAAACTAAGAACTAAAGCAAACCACTAAACCATACACCAAATAGCAAATGGAATTGCGTAAGATCTTGAATCCGCCATTAGACGGAATTTAAGTACCAAATGTCAGTCTTCTACCACCGGACGACGGAAACGCAAATATGTAGTAAGTACTTATTACGGTTCCGCCACGCTTACGTAGATAATAAAATTTTCGGGGGATTTCTAGCTTATCTTATTAACATCCGTCCCGAGACAGAATTTTAATTCTCACTGCACAATTCCGCAGGAGGAACTCTAACTAACTACAGCGTAGGTAATATAAATCGAACGTAAAGTTCTGAACAATCGGTTATCGATAGTTTGTTAATAGCCAGCCATACTGTAAATAATAATTATCGGCTTTGTTACTGCATTGCACCTTCTTAAAAGAAAGCGCTAGCTTAAGAGAATTATGATACTTTTATAGTAAATTGGTCTTCGGCGTGAATCGTGACGTGACGCTACATTTGGGACAAAGTTTCTTCTAGGCTACAATCGTCATTGAACACCTACTAAAGTATTGTTCGGAGAAATAAAATGTCGAAAGAACAATCTAAACAGATTCGTAGTATTTCTTCACTTTTATCCTTTGAATAAACATTGCCAAATGATATTTATAATATAGTATAACATTACCAGAAGCTGCTGTCGCAATTGACGAAACCATAAACACTGAGTGATCTTATGAAAATACAACCTAAACGACGGTAACTTTTTTAAGAATAAACGCTAATGGGAGCTGGTATTTGGTATCCGAATAAAGGACGTTGGCTAATAGGGAGGAAAATACAAATTCTAGCAAAAACAAAAAACAAGGTGTCAGGCACCTTGTTTTTTGAAATTTTTATTTTCAAAACCAAATTATGAGTGTTTGCCGCTAACTGTAAAACCATGGTATTATCACAGAAGGAAGACGTCGAAAACTTTGTTTATCTTATGAATAACGGCTTCAAGAGTACTTCTTCGTTATCTTTATGATGAAGAAGCTCTTTAGATAGGCAATGTCCGTAGAAGTCGAGGTAGAAGTATTCTTCCTGGTGATACTGTTAGTTTTTATGTACATATATATCAAACACAGAGTGCATATTGTACATCTTCCTAGTTACACTTGTCAATGACTAGATATCGCAAGCATACGTCAAAATTTAGTATTTAGTAAAAATATCACGGCTGTTAGTATACATAATAATAATAATATTTATTTCCTTATGGTAAATACATATTATTGCATTTTTTAAGGAAAATGAACAAAAATAAATCGTAAAATTATTTATAAAGTTATAATTATTTAAAATTATAAATCCAAAGAATTGTTCAGATATTCATTTAAGCTGTAGTAACATTTTTGTAATAAAATATTTTTAATTTCTTTTGAAAATTTTTTTAAATTATTTTTTTTGTAATTATTTGGCAAATGATTATAAATTTTGGCACATATGTATTCAGAAGATAATTCATAATGAGTGGTATTATGTTTATTTTAAATAATTGTATTAGAATTTCTGGTATTAGAATTGAAAAAAATAAACAAATTTTTATTTTACATATTGTGCACTTGTTCTATGACATTAATAATAATAGGACTATAAAATAACAAATTCTTCTTGTCAGAAGGCCGGAAGGATGAGATATATTTTTTAAACCCAAATCACCACTTTTATGTACAGTATGTGTAGGTACGTGTAGACTTTAGAAACATAATGGTTAACAATATTCGATGCTTACCACTGGGATCTCGGAAACGGTAAAAGATACAGGGTCGGTTAAATTAGAGAAAAGTTGCACAATTTTATGCTTAATAAGAACCTGAAACGAAATTTATGGAAACTTCACGCGTTGCTGGAATATACCGTGTGTCCCCGGATAAAATTACTCTGATATAACACGAAAAATTTTCAATTTTAATTTTAATTTATTGGCGTTCAGCCCTGCTTAGTAAAAGACTAACTTCTAACAAAATTTTAGTTACGAAATTTCAAATACGACAAAATGTTATTTGAAAAAGTTGTTCATAGTCAACATTTAGGTCCGTATACCAAATTTCAAAATCATAGGCCAACTTTGGTCTTTTGCATTTACTTTTATGTTTATTTCACAAATCAAAGAATTTCATTTGTAACAAAGACTTATATTGACAGATTGATATTGGTATGGATCCAATTTGGTTTTTCCATGGCAGTCTTTATTACAAAATGAAATTCTGTGATTTGTGAAATAAAATATAAAAGTAAATGCAAAAGATCAAAGTTAAGCTATGATTTTGAAATTTGGTATACGGACCTAAATGTTGATTCTTTTTCAAATAACATTTTGTCGTATTTGTCACATAAAAGGCACTTTACTCCACAGAAAAACCGGTTTCTTGGGAATTTCTAATGCATGCTTGATTTTTCAAAACTAAAATTTTGTTAGAAACTACTCTTTAATTAACCAAGCAGGGCTGAACCCCAAAAATTAAAATCGAAAATTTTTTGTAAATTTTTTTTATAAGAGTCGTTTCACCCATATATCTATTATTCCTATATGGCCAGCGTCCTATCCTAGCCTGTGAGCGGAAAAAAAAATGTGCCGAGAGACAGAGATGCTAGGTATGAACTGCGCATGTGCGGATATTATTTACATAATGTTTACCTATGTGATAATAGTATAGCTGATGCCAGATCTAACGAAAATTCTGAGATCTTATGATTTTGAATGAAACTCTCGATTTTGTAGATTCAATGCAGCAGAAGACAAAGTTATTTATGCAAATAATTCACTACCTACACAAAAGTTTTATTTGCGTTTTTGAAGCGTTAGACAAGTAATGTTAGGATAAATCTCAGTTTAAATGTATTTTGAATCTAGTTTGAATTATTGTGTTTAAAAATAAAATTTAATTTTGTTTTACTTACTATTATTGCCCGTATTCACAAACGATAATTTCCAAAATAATTACGTAATCAATTATCCCCATCTCATTCTATTGCAAAAAAAACTGCATATCTCCATCTCACTCATTTAATTAATTACGTAATTATTTAGGAAATTATCGTTTGTGAATACGGGCATATATCTTTCTCAATTTTTCATGCTAGGAAAAAAAGTCATGACTTGGATTGATAGATTCAGGAAATGCATTAGTTAGTGGCCCGGCTTATGATGCTCATTTTCTTTCCTTGTGATATACCTAATATATTTTTGGAATTGGAAATTTTAAGAATATAATTGCATCCCTGAATAAAGGAAAGGTAATGGAAAAAAAGAGACCAAGTATTAGGTAATTGATTTTATTTTTTTGAACAATATATTGAACACTGTCTCTCATAATCACATATTTTAATTGCAATAAAATTAGTGAAATAAACTCACTTTATTTAGAAATTTTCAATTCTAAAATACATTCTTGTGTTCAAGCATGTACGTAACTTATTTTAATTAATAATAACAATATTAATTTATTTATAATCTACAGGTGAACCCTTCAAGGTATGTATATACATATATTTTTTGTATGATACCTAGATTGGTGTAGGTACCTACCTAATAATAACTGAGGGATATATAAACAGTCCCACTTTATGGAAAGTAGTGTTGTTAGATTGTCCAACTTAACAACTCCGTAATCATTAAGTTATTTCAATAAATTTTCTAATAAAAGCATAGCAAAATTGTAAGATCATCTTTTTTAAACTGAGACAAATTTTCAGCAGACCTCAACCAAAATGGAAGTTTATTCCAGTATTTAGGTGGCGATAGATCCTGTTAACCATCTGATGAATGATAGGTACATGTTTTTAACGCTAAACTGGCGTCTCGTTGCAAAACTCCTTAATTCCGGGGAATACTTTCCTTTACTTTTAAAAAAATTAAAATATGCCATTCTTGCATATTTCAATTTGAATTAGGTATTTTACTTACAAAATTAATAAACTTTCTAATATTAAAATATCAGTATCAATTATTGTGCACTGTAACTAACAAACCCATGGGAGTACAAGTTGTGCAAATTTACAAATTTCAGGTAGGCAGAAATACGACCTCCTCCTATTTTTTTTTATAAGAATGCTTCAAGGAAATTCACCAAAATCGTATTTTCTGCATCTTCAGAGATCATTCCTTTTTTCTGATAGCTGACAATAGACCTTCCAATGAAGTCACACGTTTCTGGACAGTCGTTTTGTGGTCTGTAAGGTCTTTATTTTTGCAGTTTTTCTTCGATCTTCTTCTTTCACAAACCTTATGATTCGTGACGCACTGCAAGGGCTTGCCACATCCGTTGTCCTTATCTCCGAAATGTATCGGGGATGAAAATATCGCCGTTTCGTCGCAGGAGTTTCAAATACCGAACAGGCTGTAATTAAAATTTACTCATAATAATAATTATTAATTGAGCTCTAAATATAATAAATTTGTAGATTTCATTTCTATTCAATACTCAAATTTATTACCTTTTTCTGCTACTACTGTTGTATCCAATGTCCTTTTCGGAGTGCTGCAGCCGGCATGTGTCACAACAATTTTTTCAGCGGTTTCCTATAATTTCGCAGATATCAAGTCCGATGCATTGCTCAATATGTGGATGAGGAGTAGGGCCTTCTGTAATAGTTTAAAATCACTTAATAAAAATTATAAAACATACCGCTTACAGTCTATTTTTTATAACTTTATACTCACACTACGGTACATCTAAACAGTGTTAGTTATTTCAAGTGAACAAAAATTGTCGATAATTACTGCTATCGAAAAAAGGTTCTTACCATCACTATTTTTTTGCTCTTCCCACACAGCAAAATCACGTTCCATAGACATATCAGATATATCTCGATTGAGAGATGGTATATCTCAGAAATATCTACAAAATATACTTGAGACATAAATGAGATGTTTCAGAGATATCTTAATGTCCGCCTTTTAAACGTCTTTGAGACATTTTGTTGAGAGATCTCAGATATGTCTCAGATTATCTCCAAGATGTCTCAGCAACCTAACTTAGAGATCACAGAGATATAATATTTGAGATGTCGTATCTCTCAGAGACATATTAATTTTAGCCTTTCAAACGTCTCAGAGATTTTTTGTTAAGACATCTCAGAAATGTCTCAAAATATCTCCAGGAGATTACAAAATCTATAGATGTATACAGGGTGTTAAGAAAATGGCGGATAAACTCTTCAGTACATTGTAGGAGACACTCAGTAGAGTACGGGAAAAATAATTAAAAAAATTCTGCTCTTCAATTTGGTGAGATAAAAAAGACCAAAGTTAATATTTTACTATCTTTGTTTTAGGTATATATTTTTTTCTTTGTAAAGATATCTTTTGAAGATTTTAGTTTTTTTGTTGGTTGTTATTTTTTTACAAAATACCAGCAGTTATATCGTGTTAAACGTTGCCAAATTTATTGTTCAATATTTTGCTTAGGATCTTTTAAAATGTAGTAGCTCTGGATTTTGTAAAATTATTTTTCCCGTACTCTACTGAGTGTCGCTTCTACAAATGTACTGAAGACTTTATCCGTCATTTTCTTAACACCCTGTAGTTAGGGAGACGGATGCTGTTTGGGCAGGCTTAGGAAAAGAATTTAATGTCCAAGAGTGGATCTGTAAAATGAAAGATTTTGATTGTTCCCAGTTTTACAAATTCATTCTCAGATATTAATTGTTTTCCTAAGCCTGTCTTAATCTTAAGAGCGGGTTTCATTTGCTTATTATTCGCTCAAGTATTTAAAGAATCACATCACTTGGGAAATAGTAATAATGGGTAATAAAAATTTCAAACAATTTTTTATGAAATCATTTAATTGAAATTAAAAAATACCTATAAGATTTTATAAAATTATTAAAAAATTATAAAAAAAATTCTCATAAAATAATATACCCACTTAATTATATATATATATATAAGCTGCAGGTACCACTACATATCAAGCTATTTCTTGATCTTTTCCGTCTGTAAAGTAGTTACTCTTCCCTAAATACTCAAAAAAAGGCTAAATTTAGAAATTGAGGCCACGTGCAGCAAAAATTGTCGGTTAGGTTACCACGTTATCTAGAACACAAATTTGTAAACAAAATAAAAAATATATCTACTCTATCTACTCGGTAAAAATAACACACTTACCTGTTTCCACCTAAGAATTTTTAATAATAAAAATATTAATTGTTGTTTTAATAATATTAAAAGGGCTCACAACACAACACAGATGCACGTTCCAAACACGCTTTGAATCGAGTGGTTCCGCTTTACCGCTTTGTTAATGAAATGAGTTGTGAGAAGCTACGCATGCGCACAAATAAGACTCTTGCTTCTTCTCTTCAAGTTCTTTACTTTCGCATTGCGCATGCAGAAGTCTCTGATATATCTCTGAGACATTAAACCGCGCCCTAATTAAACATTTTAGATAAAATAATATTCCGCAAACATCTATAGAAGTATCAGAATATCTCAAAAACGTCGCAATTACAAGAATTTTATGCAAAATTTTATAAATCTCAGAGACGTCTCAGGAATATCTCAAAATAGATGAGATATTGTGATCAATATGAGACCTTTTTGAGATATATCTGAGATATTTGGTGCTGTGTGGGTTGTTGCTGCAAAGCACCTTTTGGATTTTTAACATTGATGGATGGAACTGCTCCCAGTTTGAGATGTGTTAACACATAATCTCTGATCTTATCATATTCTTCAAAATGAGATGAGCAAATTCGCATTCCTATGACACCATCATGTTATTATCCTTTAGGTCACACGCAGCAAGCCATTGATCGTAGGTGTGCGGGTTTTTCTCACGATCTGGAAACCTAAAAAAGTTTTCCTTATAATATTATCATCAAGCGAACTTTCGCGAAATTGTTTAGTTGACGATTCAGACTATTACTTATTTCAAAATGATGTAGATACAAAATATAATGATTAAAATGACCAGTACTTACATGTGCTTACCTGTGCAATGAGATTTTTTTCACCTTGTCGGGGGAGCATTTGCATAAATAGCATTTTAAACCCATTTTTTAGCTATTTTTCTTGACTTTACTTCAAAATATTTGAAGTAATAATTATTATTTACGTATCTGTATCACTGACGTATCGAACAATATAAGGTGGAATCATAATGCACGTTCACGTTCATATGACTTGCACAATATGGAACCAGCGCGCGGCCCCAGTCAGCTGTAACCAATTATTTACTCCCGAGACGTCCGGTGCGCCCTCTTAGGTCGCGGCAGCAAACCACGATTACATAGGTAAATATCCAAGACTGTGCAACCATATATGTATTACATATAGTAATAGATATATGTGTGCAACAGAGAGACGATCGTCTGCACTCTACTGTCGGAGACAAGCCTCTCTCTCAAGCTGGCTATATAGGAGTAATAGATACAATGTGTCCAAGATTCGCGTCTCTATACAGGGATCTCGGCTCCCATTATACCTACAGCAAAGGTTAAATGGGGAAAGTTTTAGGAGAAACTTTGTACATTTGATAACCGGTTTCAGATTTACGATCGGTCAATTGGTTTTGGAAATATCGGCCAAAAACCGAAAATGGCGGATTTTGTTTTTTTCCAAATAAGTCCGAAACGGTTAATTTGACAGCTGTCAAAATGTGACATTATTCGGACATTTTTTTAAGACGAATAAGATAGGGTGTATGACAGGTGTCAATCGTCTTTTGTTATTCCGCAACCCGCCTCAACTTTCGTTTTTCTTATGACCGCCATGTTGGATTTTTCCCTTTTTGAACGCAATTTATTTTTCTGATTACTAAGATGTATAACACTATTGTCCGTATTCATCAAACTTCAAAATATAACTCTGGGGTTATATTTTGAATTTTCTGACAGCTGATTGGTCTAATGCTCAAACCCTACGAACGCTACGAGTTTTAAACCAATGACATGTTCCAAAATATAACCCCAGGGGTTATATTTATTGATGAATACGGGCCTATGAGTTATAATATTTTATAAGCATAACAGTCTAGCATTTTAAGATGGTGAAAAATCGTTAGTTCTTATCTTTTCTTCGTATGGACGCCATATTGGATTAAAAAAATTATAACTCGTAGTGTAGTCATCAGAAAAATAAATTGAGTTCAAAAAGTTTTGAGTTCCCATCTACCTAGTTGGCTTATTTGAAAAGATATCAAAAAACTGAAAGCACATTCTCACGGCCACTTTTTATTTGCTTTCAAAATATGTAATAAGACTAGATACAAGTTTCGAATTTACGCTGCCATCATCAAGTTTTTTTTTTTCTTTTTTCTTGGAAGGAAATGGTGCCTTGATATATTCTATTCAGTTTTTTTCTTTTGACAATTTGGAAATTTCATTTTAAAAAAATATAAAAAATTCAATACGGTTCTGAAATAAATGTAGTAAATAATTTACTTTTTGTGCAACTGCCATTAAAAGTCACACTTTTAACGACAGCTGACAGTGTTAAAAGTGATTGTTTACATGGAAGCGTGTTAAAAGTACTTTACAACACTCGTGTTAAAAGTAAATCTATCTACTTTTTCTGTACTTACATTCTCTCATTGAACTACATTTTCTCATGATGAAATCAGACAAAATTATAGGTAGTAAGATTTTTTCATATTCTTTTTATTACTGGCAAACATATTAATAAAAAATAAGTACCTAGTCAAGTATTCAAGACAATAATAATTGTTCAGAAATTGCAATTAATAATAATTATTTTGACGTCTCTTATGTTTGTATGCACACTCATTTGTTAGTAACCATAGCGTCGACAACGGTTGCTAGGAATAGTACACTCGTACTTATCTGTAATATTTTAAAATGCAATTTGAAGTTGAGTGTCATTCTAAATTCATCAATTTTATTATCAAAATAGAGCAGTTTTACAAAAACCATTGTATAATATTCGTCTTAAAAGTGATTTTATTCATTCGTGAAATTTGTTCAATTCGCTCCGCTACGCTTCGCTCATTTCACAAACCTTTTCACCCAAAAAATAAAACTTCACTTTTAACACTAATATCATAAATAGCTATTTTTACAAAAGTATAGTCATGAAAATATGACTTTATTTGTTATTATTTCAATCCAGAACCGTATTGAATTTTTTTTTATTTTTTTATTGAAATTTGAAATCTGAATTCAAAAAAATGAATAGAATATATTAAGAGCACCATTTCCTTCAAAAATCAAGAATAAATCCAGGTTCGTATTTAAGAAAAATGAATTTGATTTGATGAATTACTTATCTTGATAGCAAGTAAAAAGTGGCCGTAAGAATGTGCATTCAGTTTTTAATATTTGGTCAAATAAGCAAACTAGATGGGAATTTATTTTTTTTCAGATTCAGTCGTATTTGTGCGTACCGAGGTACCCCCCTGTGAATTTTCAACCCGATCGGTGCAACTTTAGACACTCAGGGTGTTTTCTAGTCTATTACCAAAAAAGGAGCACTTTCCCGGCAATAGATCTCGCTCATTTTCAATAGATTTTGGCTTTGTGTGAGTGTGTGACCGATCGCAGTTTCAATCGAGCTAAATTTCCACTCCCCACGATTTTATGCCTTGATCTTCTTAGTCATCCACCTTAGGTCCATCTTGGGTGCACCTCCATTTTCCATTATTGGAAGTGGAAATTTGGTTCGATTTCGATTGAAATGAATCACGGTCTTACGAAGCCTATTGAAAATAAGCGGGATCCGATACCGGGAAGTGTTAAATTTTTTTTATTTCAGAATTTTTCGGGAATAGCTTAGGAAACACTCTCAGTGTCTGAAAGTTGCACTGATCGGGTTGAAATTTTGCAGGACAGTACCTCAACACATCGAAATACTACCTTAAGAAAACGGTCACATCTAATAATTTCAACGCCCTCGTTCTGAGCCGTACCTTGATTTTCTCGGTAAATGTGCGACGCGGCGAGATTCTGTTGGCTGAGTTATTTAGGATAAGCGTAAGCTTTCAAACTTTTGGGAATAGTTTTTCGAAAAGAAAATTAGGCGAGCGGCTATCCGGCTATCCACCGAAAATACATGGACAACATAATATTTTCCAGAGGAAATATCCCTCTTAAAATTTGGCGGCTGCTCGACCTTACCTTCAGGCTTCAAGTGTCAACGGTCCAGCGATCGGTGCGTCTTCTAGTCATAGTATAGTAATAGCATAAACATATCTGAGCACGAATTATTAATGCAAATGAAAATATAAGTGAACCGAAAGTTATATAAAACATATAACTTCAAAAATAAAGCTGCCAGAGAAAAATCCCATACTCGTGCTAATGGGACATCTGTATATATGTTATAGGCAATGTGTATAATGCAGGGATTCTATACAATACCTAGGCAATGTATACAATGCCGAGATGGTTCAGGCAATGTATGAAATGATTTTAATTTCTTAAACTATTTCATACTTTACCTAGGTAATGTATACAATGCCTATGCATTGTATAGAATGCCCGTTGAACCATGGGCAATGTATGAAATAGAGTTTTTGGTCATTATATACATCCGCGTCTCCTACAGTTTCACTATGGCACCTATATAGGGGTAGAGAACATACCTATAGTAACACCAGGAAGGTATTCATTTGCTTTGCAAATGAAAGGGAAGGCAACAAACGGCTTTAAAAATCGATTTTGAGAGTGCAATGAAAGTACGGTCCTGACAGAAGCGCCGATTAAATACCTCGAGTTTCGGAAATAACCACTTGACGAAAATGCCAAGCGCTTCGAAACGTATACAGAAGACACGGACTCGCATTATATCCCCTTTTTCATATCGTGACCAGACCACAGGATTTGATGTTACGATTTTTGGAATATAAATGCAAAATTCAAAATAATAATCGTACTACTGTTAATCTCGAAGATTTTCCTTGCCCTGAAAGTGAAGAAAAAAATAGAAATTAGTGTCAAAGAGGCCTTAGTTGTGACCTTAATATTAGTTTGCAATGGCTGTTTTTAGCTTCTTACCCACCCAGCACTCCTATTTCGCTCCTCGGTCCCAAAAAAATTGATGATACTTAGGAGACGTGGATTTTTTAAACAATTAGGTATACATATTTTACAAATTGGTCAGGTCAGGTCATTTACTTTGACTGTCCCTTTAGATAATGATATCAACAATCAGGAAATCGTTATTTGCGTACCTAACTGCGTAGGTAATAGAAGTACCTATACCTGTTGTTGTAATTACTGGTGCCTACCTACTTATTTAACAAAAAAAATATATAAACTTGACTACTTTATACCTATACGAATACGAATTATTGGAGGGCAAATTAAGATTAGCCCTTAGTAGTAGGGTACAAAATCACAGTTTTGCTCATCTCTACAACGAACGAGTTGCAGCATGTTTACTTCTCCGCCCCGCACGCGTTTCGCTGCGCGTTGTCGTTCATTATACACATTGCCTGATGCGCTTCCGGTAATTCTATACAATACCTAGGCAATGTATGAAATGAATCGTATTTCACACATTGCCTGGACGTTTTAGGCAATGTTTACAATGACTAGGTATTATATACAATACCGGATTACACGCATTGCCTATAACATATACACAATAATGAAATGCGATTTTAGCTCTTGATGTGTTTGTCGACATCACATCTCGAGCTAAAATATATCACATTTTGCCCTTGTATAATTAATAACTATTGTAAAATTTATGTTTTCAACCCCTACTTTGTAGAATCTCTGCATACTGATTGATGATAAATAAAACACTAATGTTTAAAAAAATTCTACTGTATATAATATTGATGGATATTAACGTTACACATGTTTCACTACTTTTAATGTAGCATCTTCAGACGTATGTAAATAAAATTATTGATATAGTAACATAGGAACAGTATCGTAACTTAAGGGATCATAAACAAGTAACTAGATTTAAATGAATTTTTAACAGAACTAACTAGATCATAATATAATTTCTTCAGCATCTTCTTAGTTGTTGATATCAAGAAAAAATCAAGTAGTGGAGAACGATATGTGTCTAGCTGTTCATTTATTACTCTGTATTGTTGATTATGTAAATGTCTGTGGATCTCTAGAGATTCAAGAAAATTTAATTTAAAATAATGATCACAATGATGAAGTAATTCAATTTTGTTGTTTGCTGTTAGTGTGTGATTGTTTTCTATTGTTTTGCAAAATTTAATCTTTCTGGATGTTTGAGTCTGTAAGAGTTTAGGTGTTCGTCGTATCTAATTTCTAGGTTTCCACAAGTCTGTCCTATGTAAACTGAATTACAATGCGAACAGTTTAATCGATAAATTCCAGGTTTCTGTAATTAGATAACTTTTCCTTTGCATTCAGCAATATAGAACCGTTGCTCGTAAAAGATTTGAATGAAATATTAAATGTAGTGGTGCTAGAAATTATCCTTGATATTCGTGTTGAAATGTTTCCAATGTAAGTTAGTGATTAATATTTTATGATTTCATTGTTTTTTTGAGGATAAATGAGGTTTATGGCTAATTAGTGTTGTTTTTTGTGTAATAAGTTGTGTATTAATGTTTTTTGATAATGAAAAAAATATATAATGGTTATCAAAAAAATTCATAGACAACTTATTACACAAAAAAACAACACAAATTAGCCATAACCCTCATTTATCCTCAACAAAACAGTACAATCAGAAAATGTTTCATCACTAACGTACTTTGGAAACGTTTCAACACAAATATCAAGGATAATTTCTAACACCACTACATTTAATATTTCATTCAAATCTTTTATGAGCAACGGTTCTATATTACTGAATGCAAACGAAAAGTTATCTAAATTACAGAAACCTGGAATTTATCGATTAAACTGTTCTCATTGTAATTCAGTTTATGTATATAGGACAGACTTGTAGAAACCTAGAAATTAGATACAACGAACGTCTAAACTCTTACAGACTCAAACATACAGAAAGATCAAATTTTGCAAAACACTTAATAGAAAACAATCACACTCTAACAGCAAACAACAAAATTGAATTACTTCATCATTGTGATCATTATTTTAAATTAAATTTTCTTGAATCTCTCCAGACATTTACATAATCAACAATACACGGTAATAAATGAACAGCGAGACACATATCGTTCTCCACTACTTGATTTTCTTCTTGATATCAACAACTAAGAAGATTCTGAAGAAATTATATTATGATCTAGTTCTGTTAAAAATTCATTTAAATCTAGTTACTTGTTTATGATCCCTTAAGTTACCATACTGTTGCTATGTTACTATATCAATAATTTTATTTACATACGTCTGAAGATGCTACATTAAAAGTAGTGAAACATGTGTAACGTTAATATCCATCAATATTATATACAGTAGAATTTTTTTAAACATTAGTGTTTTATTTATCATCAATCAATAACTATTGTTTTTATCTGGAAAGAGGTGATCTTATGTTAATTTAATAAGATTGTTTGAACATTATATTTCAAGATTTCTTTATTATTTTGCAGGTTTCTCGAATAACAGAATCGAAATTCAACCCCCAAAAAGCATCGCTGAAGTTCCAGACAAGCTTCTGATGTCGGGCATTAATTTACCAGGTAAGTCGTAATACATATATTCCGAAAACTACACATCCCATTATAATAGGGTTTTAGCATTAACATTCATACACTCCGCTCAATTTAAATTGACAGGAATTCAAATTTAGAACTGTTTCTCACATTTGTCTTACCTAATTTATTTCAAAATTATTATTGCCTAGTAAATATTGATTTGTGTTACAGAAATACGATTAACTAAACGACAAATGAAATTATACAGTTTAGATTCCTAACTCAATTTCTTAATTACATTGAAAAGTACATTTCTTAAATGGTAAAGATCGGTGTGATAACCATTCTTGTAGTTTTAGTTTTTAATAACTCTTTAGGGTGAGGAATTTATTTACGGACATTTGGTAATAGAGGTGCGTTTCATCCGTACCTAACGATTATCCGTATTTATCAATCCTAATGACTCCCTGTGATGAATTTTAGGGAAATTCATAAAAGACAGTTTACTTTTTGGAAGTCTACTTGTTTGGAACTACTTGGGCGTCATATTTTTTTTGGAGAGTTTTCTACCTTGAGAAAACTTCTCGCTAATTTTCTTATGACCTAAAACACACAGGTTGCACTTGGATACCTCTATATGGTGTCTTTGTTCTTAGGGTAGGTACCTTAATGGAGACACGAAAATATGCTAGAAGTCAACAAAAATGATGACCCAATTATTAGCGTTCGTAGTTTTAGGTATGTTCCCCGAAAAGCTGAGACAGTTGTTAGTAACTCTTTTCCGGATAGGGCTTCGTTTAAAAAAATATGATAAATTTAAAATTAAGTAGCTATAGTAGGATTAACTTTAAAAAGTCAGATGTGACGTCTTGCTAACCGTCCGAATTATTATTTTTAATTTCACCAGAAAATGTCAAACAGTTAATTGTCAAGTTGTGAACGAGCGTAATTATTGAAGGAATCATTCAAAAAATGAATTGAACCGCGTACGTCAGTTTGAGAGCCACTGACAACTACATAAAATTTATCCACGTAATGACATTCTATCCTTTGCGTTGTTAATTTAATTCTCATTCAAAACCAATGTTGACGTATACTTATTTATGCGGGATGGAGTGTTTAGACAAACTGGACGGTTACTATAAAAACCACGTATATTAAACAAAATAAATTGAACTATCAAAAGGATGTGTATTCTTAATCGATACGTATGACTTTTTAGACTTTATTGGACTATACTACTGCCTTCTTGCTACTACTGCTACTATTTCGCACAGAAAACGACACAGTTGTGAAAACCGATTTTCGTAACCTTCGATCTTCAACATCTTTCGAAATGGGTATTATCGATATTATATTTTTCTACCGCGGCCTTCCAAACGCCCAAACAAAAATTCACACCAATTTAAAGCTTAACTATTCCCTCACATTCCGAGATTTGCCCCTGTCTACTTAATACGGCTGGAGTGCAGGGACCAAAGGGACGCTTAAAAAGTTTTCGAAAATAAAATCTGGAAAATCCTTTCAAATTTATTGTTTATGACAAAAAGTGTCAATTAAATAATTGACAATAATATTAGGTGGTTTCATAGTCTAACAATATAAGACAATAAGCGAGCATTGACAGACACAACAACATTTTATGCAAGTTTTCCAGGAAACGCTTATCTTTCGGAGTGCGAGGCGCAAAAATTGTTGTTACGTGTATTAATTATTATTCATTGTCTAGGCATTGTTTGAATATGGAGCCACTTAGTATTATTGTCAATTATTTCATTCACACTTTTTGTCATAACACTTATAACCAATTAAATTTGGAGGGATTTTTCATATATCTATTTTGAACTTTGATAGCGTGCCTCTCTGCCTTATGCATAACGCTACCAAGCAATAAGCGGTCCCGTCTGGTGATGTACACATTACAAATTAACGACCTCTCTGTATACGTATACTCTATTGTAACAACCACCCCCTACCCCCGATGATCGTCTAGAAAAAATGCCGCTCTCGTTGTGTCAGCTACTAGCTACTCTCGGTTCTCGGATAGGGTATGCAAAAGCTCAGGAGTCAAGAAATACATGCGTGATCAAAATTTCTTCCTTTAAGATTATAGAATCAAATGGTATCACTATATGTCATCTATATTTCAAACTGGATATGATTTCATTCCTTACAATGAAATGTTCCTTACAGTCCGTTGTTGCAGCGGTGTAAATAAAGGATTCTGGAATTCTCACTTGCTAATGGTTTTTCTTAATTAACGCCGGGCTTCTCTTTAAGTTTCACTGATGAGGATTTTTTTTAAGAACTGCTTACCCTGGGAGTGGTATATTACATTATCTACGAGCATAATTACATTTACATTAAAAACTGTTGCTAGCTTTTTCAAAGTATACGCCATTGTGATGTCATATAATATTAAATCGTTAAACCATAAACGGAAATGGCAATGCGAACCGTCGTAGACAAAATCTTGCAGAATACACGTTTTATATCACATCAGTAATTGATAGACTCATCTGGATACTTCTGGTGTATATGAGATATGTGTATACTATGGAATTATTCCATAAGGTACCAGATACAGATATATAGCAGTCACAAGTCCAGGTTACTTGGTGTTTCCATATTATAGTTTATTATTATCAATAAACTATAGGTAGATGCCAGACATGGTGAAACTTTAAAATTATATCTGCAACATCACTTACCAAATAGAGCCTGTGGCTAAACATGCCTAGAAACATGTTAGCCGAAATATTATCTTCTTTAATTTCTCCCACCAGTTATTTTCCTGCCTTTACCGACCTGACCAAATTTAATTCATTCCTTCCCTAATAAACAATTTCATTGATCAACTAAGCAAGACGAATCGCGATCTTCGGCATTAGCTTCTACTTACTCCATCTACTTCCAACTTCCAGCTTCCAGCCCATCGCGCACGAGATCTGAATTCTGTAATGCATCAGTTAACACAAGAATCACTTTTCTCTAATCATTCCATGATCTCAGTTTGAGAGTTACGTGAAAAAAGGTTGCTGTACTCTTCAGGCACAGCTATCATTTAGGTACCAACTAATTGAATAGAGATATGTATGTTGTTAAAGTTTCGGACGTTTTTTCTTGTTTGCATGAGAAGAGCATTGCCGTTTTTGTTTTCTGGTCACTCGTGCTTTCGTGCCTTTCCTATCTAACTAACAATGTGTGAGGTAGCGGCTATCGTAAAATAAACTAACATTTTTAACAAGTTCGAAATTAGGCTCTGTCCCAAGCAGCATTTTTAGGCACAATTAAGAGACATTTTCGTAACAATTGTTTCGGTACCAGACACAAATAAGAAACACTAGCCACATGTATCCGTTCGTTTCGACACTTGTTACGAACCATGTGCATTAGTAAATGGGCGAATTGCATGTGTTTCAGTGCGTTGGCACTAGAGCGTTTCGGATGTTGTTCTGAAAAAGGATCGAAACATGTTTCGCTACTTATAATGAAACAGTTCTGAAACAGTTTCGACACAAGTGGATCTTCAAGCACATTCACGTCTGCGCAGATGTACCTATTGAAAAAAGAAAAAAGCTTGTTGTAAACAAGTTAAGAAAAGACAAGATGAACTATTCATTTCATTATGATTTTACTTCTCGGTGTTGGTGCTGTAGATTATTATTTCAGTGAAGACAGATCACAGATGGAAATAATTCTTTCATGGCCGATGCTGTTTAGAACAGTGTTTGAAAAATGGTGTCGTTTCCCGTGACTATGGCGGCGTATTGTGCGTTGCTCTCTGGAATATTTTTCAAACGACAACCAGTGTACCGAGTGAATTTTAATGAATCTTTCAGAAGTTTAAGGGGCTGCCGCGATAATATTTTAAACTATTAGAAAAAAAAAATTAGTAGGTAATTAAGAGAAAGCATTTGGAAGATGCATTTTTTGACGCAAATATTAGTTTTAGAGCATATATCGGCAATTATAGTTAACAAAGTAGGTATGATATACAGATTTATATTTATTTTTGAAAGTTTCGATCACAAATTTACTTAACCTCCAAATCATGCTCAAATTATATACGCAATTAACATGGCGTATATAATATACAGGGTGAGTTTTTTTCAATGTTTAGTACAGGGATCTCGTAAACTACTGCAGCTGTTTCTACTATGTACTATGTACTGTGTACTAAAGCTGTTTCGAATAATTAAGCTCATAAAACTGCACTTCTTTCCCCATTTAACCGTTCCTCTAACTGCAGTAGTTTACGAGATCCCTGTACTAAACATTGAAAAAAACTCACCCTGTATATAACAATACTTTTATTATCAACAGCCTAAAACCCGAAACGAAGAAGAACATTTAACAATCAAGAAGCAAGGGTTCAATAAAAATAATCAAATCTGAGCTATTTACTTTTTATTTTATTTTTTTTATACAGGTGTTAGTAAAGTGTGACAAACTTCAGGGGGTGATTTTGCATGTAAAAATATTGACAGTTTGCTATAAAAAAATCTCAGTGGCGTACCTTTTTTTTCTTTAAAAAAATTGAGATCATTACCCGTATGCGCGCCACTGTTGAACATACAATTTTTAATTGCATGTCAAAAAATGCGCAATCACTTCATCTTAAAACCCATCAAATTTCATTTGCGTATCTCGACTGGTTTCAGAGCAAATAAATAAATCATCAGTTTTTAAGAAAATCTATAACACCCCGTATCTGGAAAACGAAGCATTTGCGCCCATACGTTTACATAGCAAACTGTCATTATTTTTTCATGTAGAATCCCCCCCTGGTGAAGTTTGTCGCACTTATTTACTAACGCCCTGTAGTAACACGCACTGGGTGGTACTTACAAGCTATTGATGTACAAATACGTGTTTTTCAAATTTTGACACTTTTACCCCTGGCCTTTGGAACGGCAACGCTGTTCCAAAATTGCTTCAAAATATTTTCGTATTTGTTGCAAAACAATTGGTTCGATCAAAATATGTAGGTAACTGTTGCTTTGAAACTCTACCGAAACATTTGTTTCAGAACAAAAATAGTCACAATTGTTTCGTTTTTGTTACGAAACGTTGGATCCGAGTCATAATTGACACAGTTGTTACGAAAAAGTGTCGAAACAATTGTTTCGAATCATAGAGTGTAAACTTTTTTAACTGACACAAAGCAGCTTAAAATTATTCGGTTATGTTTCGGTTTGTTTCGAAACGTCCAGTTTGTGTCTATTTGTTGCTAAAATGTGCCTAAAAATTCTGATTGGGGTTTACCTACTAGTTTAGTGAAATAAGTCAAAAAATTTTAGAATGGAGGCAAATAAGCTGCAAAGTATAAACCGTTGTTTTTGTCTTGTAAAGACTGGTAGAAAATATGGTTTCATATGCCCGTATTCACAAACCATAATTTCCTAAATAATTACGTAATTAATTAAATGAGTGAGATGGAGATATGCAGTTTTTTTGCAATAGAATGAGATAGGGATAATTGATTACGTAATTATTTAGGAAATTATCGTTTGTGAATACGGGCAATAGTCTCATAGTTTCGTTCCTCCATCCCTAGATATTCAAGTTCAAGGGTCACGAAACTCGGTTTTTCTGAATTGTCTCATTTTCTATGCAAAATTCACTCAAGGTACTATGAAAGGCCTGTCGGATGCTTATACGACATTTGTTTTCGACATATGTTGCACACACAAGATATTATGTCATAACAAAAACTTATACTCGCAGATCTACAATACATCGTGTCGTCGGATGAAATTGCAGTAGTATTGTCTGTAAATACCTACATACGACCCATTCTTTTGCAGCCGGCGTCGAAACTTTGCTTGGGAGCAAGCAGTCTCGTGAAACATTCGTGGGCATCAGACAAGTCTCTTCATGTCTGCAGCTTGTCTGCTTGGTGTGTGAATCGTCATTGTAATGGCTGTGTTGTGAATGGTGCGGCACATATCTGATGCATGTCGAAAACAAAATGTCATATAGTGTATTCCAACTCTATTCGGATCAAGTTGGCTATGGTTTATGAGGATAATCAACCCGGCCGGTATCATACCTAAAGTCGAGCTTTTAGCCACGGATTTTTTAACCAAAAATAATGAGATTTTTCATTTCGGCTCCCTCTTTCAAGATCAAGGGTGTTTAAGGTAAAATAAAGTAAACGTTTTATTATTTATAATAATATTAATTTGACTATTGAACGATTTGCAGAAACAATATCCGAGTAGAGGTCCCAAAAATATTTAGTTAAATAAATAAATAAATGTATTATAAAATCAATAATAAATAACAAATGTAGTTCCTGAACATTCTTCTAGCATGTGACTAACTGTTTCCACAACTTCGCCGCAAATCAGACGATTTGGACTTGCAACTGCCATCCATTTGAATAAAATTTGAGTTACAGCGTTCATGGCCATAGTTCTTAAGTGGTTTAGTTTACACCAGAGCTTTCTTGACAGGTCGAATCCGCGAATTTTCATTTCTTGGACTTTGCACTCTCATGATTTTATTGCCAAAATGGATTTGCATGATTTCAATTTTGTAGTAGGAGGATTTTAAAGATCTTGTGTGTATCTCGGATTCTGGCTTAGCCGCCGTTTGTCTTCTGATTCTTGGTGGCATAATGTGTGAAATTACCGGTATAGCCAAGGTTTTGGAGTTGACTTAAAACAGCCACTAGTAACTCGCATGATGGTGTTCAATTTAAAATTAATTTTGGGGACATCCAAAATTTTATATTCATCCAAATTGAGTTACATTATTCGATAAAATACAGGTGATTCCGAAATGGCGGACACGGACAGCACCACAGCATCTATTATTGTGGATTAAATATTCTAAGTTTTGTTTACTATTTTCTCAAGTATGGCTCCCTTAAGAAGATGTGACCACTTTTGTGGAAAATAAAGTCACAACACTGCACTGGATACCCTTCTTCAGGCAGAAAAATAATGTGTAGGTCTACAATACCCAGATAGATGTTACCATGGAAACATATGAAATGGAAACACAACAAAGCTTAAAACAATAATCGTTGCGCGGATACAAATTCGATAATATTATTCAAAATCTCGAATTTGAACAACGATGCCACATTGAAAAATTTTGTTGAACACAGGGAATAGGTAAACTTTGAATGCATGTAATTCCGTTCCCGTTAATAAAAATAAATAAAAAGCAAACTATCGTTACAGTTATGTGAAATCATGTGCTTTGCCAGTGGAGGTTGTTTAAATTTGACCGCCATTTCGATTTAAATTTTAGAAAAAGCACACCCTATATCTCGGTAACGAAGCTGAGGAACCCATTTTTGTTTTAAATTTACAGTCTTTCTGAACATCCTCTACAACACCCTGTATTCCGTGTCCGCCATTTCGGGATCACCATGTATACAAGTAGTGAAATCTCTACAATACCTATGTTATTAGAAGTACCTATAACATGTTGGACTATGACACATGATAAATTAGCCCTAAAGAGAATTTCTTCCATACTTTCGGCAGAAGATTCGTCAGAACACAGCCATACAATATTTATTTTATTTTTAACCCCATCAGGTCAGCCTCTTTATGGAAGCTGACCATCTAGACTGTTGCTAATGTATCCAGGTTCTCCGAAAGTTTTTTAATCTAGTTATTCGCTTCCTTTTTCTCTGGGGAGATTTGTTTCTCCTCCTGGTCCAGCGGATTTTCTTGGAGTCGAATTAGAACCGATCTCCACAGCTTCTTTAGTTGCCTGGAGATCGAGGTTTTGGCTCTCCTCGTCAGAGCATATTTGTTTTAGGCATGGACGCCCCTGGCTGGGAAGGGTTGGTTCACTCCCCGCAGAGCCCACATGCGAGGAGGAAGGTCATAGACCTAGAATATAAATGGACGAACCCTTGAGACTAAAATTTGTTGCCAAGCAAAGTTAGGCAACCATACATACAAGTAAGGGCAAAGAGACGTATTCAATTCAACAAAATAAATTCAAACGAAAGAATAATCAAGAATTCCGCATTCTTGGTGTTTTTTGAGCGATAGAACAATTATTAATGTTAATAGTTATATCTGATATGTAGGCATATGTAGGCCCTTTCTTCAGGGTTCCGCCGCGGTGCGAATACACCGCCGTCCGTGTTCGCGTGTTTTGCATGGAAAAAATCGATCTTTTTTTTTTCATCGACAGACAGCAGTGTCCTCAATGATGCCTGAAACTTTGAAGTCGCTATCTCGATTAGAGGGGGAGGGGCAGGGGAAATCATAATTAAAATTCAAATTGCTATAACTTTCGCTAATATTGGGGCCTCGGGCCCAACCAATGGAAGATGACACTTTGGAATGCCTACTTTAAAATGTTTTTTTTTTTCGATTCCGCCAATATTGGCAAGATTCCCGCAGAAAAACCGATTTCCCTTCCCCTTTTTTTTCTTAAAACTGGTTTTTTGCCATGAAAGAAGGGGGTGGGGGTAAAAATGACCATAAATTATGATCATTTTGCAACAATACCAAAGCATGCTTTGGAAACAGCTGCAGGGTTGCCTAGGAAACAAGACGTTTGCTTTGGATTTCATTTAGACAGCAATTTATTTTTTTAATAAAATTATTTTATAATTTTATTAAAAAAAAATTAATAATTTTTTTTTCATTTAAAAAAAAATCATTTCCAAGTCTATTTATATTCGAATGTCTCTGTTTTGTACATAACTAGGCAACCCTGCAGCTGTTTCCAAAGCATGCTTTGGTGTTGTTGCAAAATGATCATAATTTATGGTGATCAATTTTAGTGCAAGCAAATTTTTAAAACAGTTTTACTCGGAAACAGGTCATTTTATCGTGATAGACAAAGAGGACCTTTTCCGAAGATTTCTTCATGTTCTTCAATTGTGCGTCTTCAAAACTCAGAAAAAAATATTACGAAAAAAGTTATAGGCCTTTTCTGAAGGTCAAGTGCAATTAAGGCCTCTTGATTTCGAGGGATTCCAGTCTAATTTGGACCAAGGATGCCAAGCAACATCAGTGGCAAGTGTGTCAAATTTTAAAAAAATCCGTACACTAGAAAAAAAAAGTTATAAAAAAATATTGATTTAAAAAAATCAACGTTGGAGGCTTATAACTTTCTTCTTTTTGATTTTTCGAAAAAAAATTATTGATACTTTTGGCAATATTTCATCAAGAAGAATCACTCCCTTAATTTTTTGCTCACAATTTCCGGACACCCTGTATTTAAAAAAAATGTCAATTTTTTATTTCAGTATTACGATAATAAATTATTATTTTATATAATAACCGATAGCGTCAAAAAAAAAAAAAAATAGTGGTGGCACAGCTGCTTAACGCCCGACGTAGCATGCACGTATCAGTTTATAGAAGCAGCAGTATGTCTATACAGTAAAAAAAAAATTGTAGTACATATTAAAAAGCTTGAAAAACATACAGAAGTAAAAAGCGGGCCACTCACTAGGGAGCATGCTGGGCAACATGTTGGTCAACATGCTTGTCAACAAAACCTAGCGAACTCACACATCAGGAAACATGTTTGGCGACTTCAGTTGACAAAACGCAGCCTATAACAATAAACGAGTAGGCTTTATGATGAAAGTGCTGACAAAGCAAGAAAAAGTGGCAATTGCAGTAGGCTTGACAATAGTCAAAGAAAATAATCATAAGAGAAAGAAAAGAAGAGTATGGGTAAAAGACTTTTAAAAAGGCTTTTAAATCGCGAAAAATACTCTCCACATGAATCTGTTACAAGAGTTGAAAACAGAGCCAATAAGAGACTTTCAGAATTATTTAATAATGAATGATGATGTAGCATTTGCCACATTGTTACATCTTGTGGGGTCCAAGATTAAAAACCACGATACAAAATTTAGAGAATCAGAAAATTTACAAAATCATAATTTTTTTAAATCATTTTTCAATTAATTCATTCATTGCTTCATTTTTTTAATGCTTATTCGAATAATCTTTTCTCTTTACGCCCCATAAACACGGAAAAGATTCATATAACTCCATGAACTCTCTCCAAAATTCTTTCTTGTCGCTGAAAGACATCACGAACGCAAAACTTAAACCGCACCAAGTCGCAAATCGTTTTAAAATTTAGGTTAAACCAAATAAAGAGCTCGTCAACCAGTGCAGGGAACCACACACCTAGGCAACATGCTCGGCTCACGTTGCGGCTTTTCGGTCCAACATGTTGCTCAGCATGCTCCCTAGTGAGTGGCCCGCTTAAAGGTTTACGCTATTTGTCTGCCAGCTACATGGAGAAAATGCCATCCGGTGGTACGATCCTTAATATTAACGTTCTAAATTACACATTCTAAATTAAATCATGTGATAGAATATCTCATTTCAAGTGCCTCTGCCCCTGTAGCAGCTCTTTGTCCCAATTCCTACTGACCTGTAGACCTGTGCATTACCTCTCGGTAACCTTGTACTCCCTGAGTAAAAAATATTCGCAGTCATCGAAGCGGAAACACGCGCGAAGAGCTTTACTGTCCGCACCCATCTACCATCTGCCTCTCGTTTTTTAATTGTAATTCAAGCTTGAAATTCAATTAATTGTTATTATTTTTGAATAAGTTTCATGGTGCTTACTGTCCACTATACCGGTGCGTGAAGTACACAAAGTAGCATATTTCTCACGAGTGTGAAAAGGTTGCGATACGAGAGAAACTCGAGTATCGCATTTCACTCGAGTGAGATTTTTTGTGCACGTGTTTCAGACTATACTTTTCCTACGAGCATAACAAGACAATTTTTTATTCAATTAAACGGTGGTGTATCTACATCAGTATCGAAATTATTCTGTCTCAATAGTAGGTACCTATCCATAGTACCTACCTATCCAAGTAACTGAATTAATCATTCACTTCACTTTAACTCTGCTGCTAATATTTCAATTCACTTACGAATTGTACATTTAAAATTAATAACAATGTTCATTATTATGAATTAATTATATGATTATTAGCTATAATAATTCAAAAAACAATAAGCATGCCCTGGAAAAACTCCCTGATGCAGTTCCAATTTACACAGACGGCTCAAAATCGGACCTTATTGGTGTTGGTTGCGCGACCTCTACTGTCCTACCTATGACTTGGTTATGAAATTCAAACTTAAAAACGTGTGCTCTATTTTCACAGCAGAGGCCATTGCTATTCTCAAAGCTTTACGCTGGGCTTACTGCAACTCAGTAGGTAGCGTGGCTATAGTAACCGACTCAAGGTCAGTCCTTCAAGCAATAGAAAGACCTGTGATTAAAAATTTGAAAAATTTTTTGATTGTAGAAATTTTGGAAGCTTGCCTTTTGCAGAGAGTTTCTGGAAATCATGTTTACTTTGTATGGGCTAAGGGTCATTCTGGCATTGTCGGCAATGACGTAGTAGATCTGCATGCAAAAGAAGCAGTAAATATTGGCGGCGAGGAAGTTAATACTGTTACGATTTCAGATGTTTCCTTGTCTCTTTTGAAAACAGAATCCAGCAAATGGAAAAGTGAGTGGGCTCAATTCGTAAGTAATTCTAATAATCAGTATGCTTTGTTACATAATGATTTGCCCACCAGCATACCATATCGACACAGCAGTCGATTTTTCATTTCCACGGTCTTCAGACTAAAGGTTCAGCATGGTAGGTTTCCGGCACACTTAAATAGGATTGGCATTTCTGATGACCCAATCTGTCCGGACTGTGTCTCAGACATTGGCTCACTGAGCCACATAGTGTTGGAGTGTAGGAAAAACATACAAGCCACTCGCAAGCTACTCCAGGCGATACACTCAAAAGTTGATATCACGCCTAAGTCCCTCACTGATATTCTTGCCGTAGCAGATCTCGATATTTATAAAGCCTTGGTTAACTTTTTTATTTCAATTCAAGTAACCCTTTAATTTTCTATTAATATACTCAAAACTTCTTTTATCCATGAATTAGCCTCCTATTCCGTCTGATGAACGTTCTGGAAATGTTCTGTGGCTAATGAACAATGTTCGAGGCCAACCCAACCTTTCACACACACAATAATAATAAGCATGCCATGATCGACAAATCGAGTATTAGGTACAGTACCATCGACTGGTCAGTGGTGCAGCTCATTGCGAGTGCGTGAAAATTCACAGATATGTGTTATACGAAAAATATAATAGAGTTGCGCGATATCTTTTTTCCCCCTGATTGAACTGATTTTATAATTTTATAATACCTGCCCTCCTTATTCGGTTAAACTCTATCTTGGGTGTACTAGTAAATAATATACTTACACATAATAAATCAATATGAATCAGCATACAATTGCAAAAAAGACTGTAATATAGATGATAAATCTAGGGGCGTTTAGTTATCTATCTATCTATCTACAAATCTGTCGGCGGATAGTTTTGTTGTGTGCAGTTAAATGGGCATTTATTATATCTACCGCAGTGAACATATGTATCTGGAAAAATATGTGCTGTGTGCGGTTGCTCGAACTATGGATTGTTGAGCATGTCCAGATCTTTCCACAGTTTTCCAAGTAATAAATAATTGTATGTATATAAAGTTAACTTTAGAAGCCGCGTAAATAAACTTATTATATTAATGTTTTATAACTATACATACTGATAAAAATAGGAACAAGAAATAGGTTATAATAATATCGATGAGTGACGAAATTTTGAAAAAATATGGAAGTGTCGAAGCCGAATTCTCACCATATTAATTGTTCTGATCATTTCAAAGAAGAAAATTTTGTTAATCCAGCAAATAATAGACCTTTAAAACTGCAAGGGAGCACATTGTTGGAATTGCGAAAAATAAAAAGTTTACACTTATTTAGTGATTCAATCTTTTTACAATAATTATACAGGGTGTCCCAAGATTTCTTTATCAATGGATATCCGCGTTATTTCAAAAAATAAACAAGTGAAATTCGGGAAATTTCAACCATACCCCTAAGGCTTTGCAGCTGCACCCTCAATGCCCCTTTACGCTTTTCCTCCCCTAAGTAATCATCCCCTACTCATTTTTTTCAAATGACACCCCCATATTTTTTTTACTCGACAGGATGTTTTATTTCTTTCTGAATACAATGTCATACGATTTTTTCAAATCGAGACATATCTAGCACGCCGAAAACAATATAATATCATAACAAACGAGGGTTGTCAAGGAGTTGTAATTGCTTGTTTTTTGTGTTAATGTTTGCTCCAACCACCTTAACTAGTAATACCGGTGTAACTGGTATAGGCGTTAATAATAATAATTGCTTCTGTGATTTTAATGTCATATTAAATGTTAATTGCAACTCCTTGACAACCCTCGTTTGTTTTGATATTATATTGTTTTCGGCGTGCTAGATATGTCTCGATTTAAAAAAATCGTATGACATTGTATTCAGAAAGAAGCAAAAAATCCTGTCGAGTAAAAAAAATATGGGGGTGTCATTTGAAAAAAATTAGTAGGGGATGATTACTTAGGGGAGGAAAAGCGTAAAGGGGCATTGAGGGTGCAGCTGCAAAGCCTTAGGGATATGATTGAAATTTCCCGAATGTCATTTGTTTATTTTTTGAAATAACGCGGATATCCCTTGATAAAGAAATCTTGGGACATACCTACCCATATTAATAATATTGTGTCGAACAGTAGTTAAATTATTGTCAATAAACCAATGCATTAGGTATTGAAGTGTCCGGTATTATTGATCGCTTAGCGTACATATTTGGGAATTATTTGTCTATGTATAGAGACACCCAGTATTCGCACGGCATACAGGGTGAGTCATTGATATGGGAAAGCTCGATTACACCTGTTTCATGTTCATTTTTTAAAATCCTTGCCGCCTTCCTTTTTACCCCGTCCCTTGGTTCGACCTATAACGTCTATGCGCAAGGGCACAGGTGTCGCCGTCGCGTCGCGAGACCGTGCGGCAGTAAGTAGAAAACGAGTCGTCACCGTGGTCGGAGTGAAAATATATTCGTATTGTGAACTTCTTCACTGTTCGTCGTGTCCTGTCTTCGCCCCTTCAGAAGCAGGAAAATACATGCCGGGCCCGTGCGAAGCTGTCTACCACATCGAACAACAAGATTATTGTTGAATTTAATCAATCAACTGGTTATGGTATTTAGACTCATCACCTAACGTCGTTAAAAAGGTAGGTCAACCATCTTCCATTGTTATTTTCTTCCCGTCGATTAATTCATTAATAATCCCATCCGTTCAAATTTATGCTCCATGAACAATCTTCGTTCATTTTATGGTCCTTCTAGCCCCATTTGAAAAGCTCTATTAACATACAGCTCATTATTTGTAAATTAATACCGTCAAAAAAAAAAAGAAATTATCTGTGTTTTGTCTTGTGATTTGCATGGGTAATTTATTTTAAGATCGCATTTGAAATCATACCTATTGATTTCAGAAACAATTAGGGAAAGTTTTGGAAAAACAATTTCTCGACATCTGCAGCATTGCGCTTCTGTTTACGTTTTCGTAGGTACCTTTATTTACGCACGCAGTAGTGTTTTGTATTTGCCGTAGTGCATCATCGGGTAGTGGTGATAGTGGTGGTGTAGCTCGACCTCGAGTTCGCCCTATCACGGTGGTCTCGTCTCGTTTCAAGCAATTTCTCGCTGAAATTATTATCCTCGCGAGCATCACCTTTTGTTCGTCAACATTTTCTTTCTTGTTAGTTGACTTTCAAGAAGAAATATTTATTCACTCGGTTGGGTGAATTTTTACGTAACGAATTTATTCCTTCTCATCGAAATTTATTCATAATAGATTGGTCAGAACATAGGTAGGTACTTTTATGTACTTTGTTGTCTCGGTGTTTTTTTTTTTTAATGATTTTATTTGCGCCCGTCAGTAAATAATTATTATTATTACCGATTGCCTTTGTTTTTGAATTATTGTTTTTTGTATCTCGTTACTACATTGACTAATTAAGGCCTTTATTATTTAATTGGTAGATTAATTGTTACGCCATGACAGATAGTAATTATACTATGGAAAAAGCCATCATTTTGGCTAAAATTACTATTGGAAGGTTAGCTCCTTTGGCAGTCTTGGCTGATAAAGCTAAGGATGACAGAGATGTTTGTTCTGAATTGAGCCAGTCATTTGATGAAGCTTCATCATTATACCACGAGTTTCAGTTAGTCGTTAAGGGAACTTTATATGATGATTCATGCGAGAATTTTGAAACCGTTTGCGGGCAGATTGTCGAGATTGATGCGTTGTTCAGGAGGATCAGGATTGCTCATTCACGGTTTGGCACAGAATTATCGTCGAAACCTTCGCCCATTATCAAAGCTAATTCGTCAGAATCATTGACTCCAACTCGATCTCTTCCGGAGTCTCAGGCAGGTTCTTCCGACGCTTTGAATAGGTCATTGAATGTCAAACTTCCTCGTATTAGTCTACCCATTTATGACGGATCGTTGGAATCTTGGTCATCTTATTACAATTTATTTTGTGCGTTGATACATGAGAATAGTTCATTATCGAATATTGAAAAATTTCAGTATTTAATTTCGACTCTCTCAAAAGAGCCGTTGGCTTTGGTTAAACATCTACCTCTTACGTCTGACAATTATGTTATCGCTTACCAGTCCTTGGTGGATCGTTATCAAAATGACAGGGTTCTGGCCACCTTATATTGGAGATCGGTCTTTGAGGCTTCGAAGGTCTCATCAGAGTCTAGTCATGCTCTTCGGACTTTATTGAACACGTTTGTTGAAAACATCACAGCATTAGAAAGGATCCCTAATTTAGATTTATGGGACTTCACAGTCTTCAATGTGTTTGTTCAGAAGTTGGATAGTGGGACACGCAAACGATTTGAAATGGCATTTGCTCAGACTGAATTTCCTACCTTCGACGATTTGAAACAGTTTGTTAACGATCAATGCCGCGCTTTAGAAGCTAGTTCATTTACTAATCAGCCTAGTTCCACGCCAAAATTGGGTACTGTTGAACGTAAGCCAGTTACTAATGGGTCTAGAAACGCATCTTCGTCTTATCGTCATAGATCTCAGGCGTTATTGGCTTCTTCTGCGGATGCATCAGCGTCAAATGCATCTTCAGTGAGATCTAACTGCTTCCATTGCAAGGGTGCATCACATCAAATTGTGAATTGCCCTTCATTTTTAGACCTTTCGCCATACAATCGTCATTTGTTGATCAAGGCTGCAAAACATTGCAACAATTGTTTGAAACCGTCACATACGATGAAATCATGTACGTCTTCGTCTAGGTGTCAACATTGTTCACAACCACATCATTCATTACTTCACTTTGCCGGTAGCAAGGATAATCCGTCGTCAAGCGCAACATCTAATACGTTGCCTAATGGTGTTTTATCAGATTCACCAGTCACATTATCGTCCACAGTAAATTTGACATCTTCATCCGATACGACTTTGGTTTTGTTGTCCACGGTAGCATTGGAGATTCAAGATCGTTTTGGTAATTACAAGCAGGTTAGAGCCCTTTGTGATTCCGGTAGCCAGTCTACTTTTATAACCGCACGATGTCGCAAACACCTTGGTTTGGCTATCGATCGCTCATCGATACCTCTTGCTGGTTTAGGTCAAACAGCCATTACTTCCTCTCACGGGCGTACTAACTGTCAAATTCGTCCGATCGGTTCGCCAGAGCAGGTTTGTAAGGTTTCTGCAATTGTGCTTCCAACGATTTGTTCTAATCTTCCGGCCGTGCCTCTACCACACACAAGGTCGTTTGAAAATTTACCGTTAGCTGATCCTCATTGGAATGTCCCATCGTCGGTGGACATGCTTTTGGGAGCTGATATATTTGCTCATATTGTTCGTGGTGGTTTTATCGCTGGTGATACTGATCATCCAGCAGCCATGAATGCTATCTTTGGCTGGGCATTATTTGGAAATATTTCTTGTACCAGTCCATCTCCAACGAGGTCCTTCTTCGTCATGACAAATCCTTCGCTTGATGATACCTTAAAGGCCTTTTGGAACGTTGAAGAAGTTCCCAACGTCGTTAGCAAATCTCCAGAGGATCAGAGTTGTGAATCGTCTTTTGTTAATGATCATTATCGTAACCAATCAGGTCGGTTTTGTGTATCCTTGCCATTCAAGGAACCAAATTCGTTGCCTTCATTCCTTGATTCTGAGAAAATCGCGGACAATCGTCTCCGTACTCTTGAACGTCGCTTATCCAAGGATTCGGCGCTTCGTGACAAATATAATGAATTTCTGTCGGAATACATCGCATCTGGGCACATGTCTCTTTTAACGTCAACCCCGTCAGATTCGAATTACTATTTCATTCCCCATCACTGCGTCTTCAAGGGTGAGGGAATCTCTTCAAAGATTCGAGTGGTGTTTGATGCGTCGGCTAAAGCGTCAAATAATGTTTCACTTAACGATGCATTGTTTGTCGGGCCTAAACTTCAAAATGACATTTCTGTCATTTTACTTCGTTTTCGTCTTCATGAATATGTGTTCACTTGTGATATACGACAGATGTACCGTCAAATTTTGGTGACAGAAGCCCATCAATCGTTTCAATTAATTCGGTGGCGTTCGTCGCCCGAAGACCCTATTGACACATATCGTTTGAACACTGTCACTTATGGAGTGTCCAGCTCTCCTTTTCTCGCTATTCGTTGTCTTTTGCAACTAGCGCAAGAGGGCGAACAAGATTTCCCACTTGCCGCGCATGCGATTCGTAATGCATTGTACGTTGATGACTTTGCAACCGGGGCAGACGATCTTCAGACTGCCTCAGAGTTGAAGAGGCAACTCATTGGTTTATTGAAAGGGGGTCAATTCGAACTTCGAAAATGGGCTTCGAATCATCCTGACCTTTTACTTGGACTACCTGCTGAGCATTGTCAAATTCATGCATCGTCGTTTGATTCTGATTCTGACACAATGCTTAAGATTCTTGGCTTGCTGTGGCAATCGTCTAGTGATTCTTTCTCATTCAGCGTTAAGCAGATTGAGTCACCATGTACAAAGCGATCTATTTTATCTGAAATTGCTCGCATATATGATCCTTTGGGATTCTTGTGTCCTATCACTTTTTTTGCGAAACGTCTCATTCAGCACTTGTGGTCTTTGGGATTAGACTGGGATTCTGAACCCCCGTCTGACGTCTGCGAACAATGGAAGCATTACAAATCGTCACTTCCTGTCATATCTGAACTGAGCATTCCTCGCCGTTTGAAGCTTGTTTCATCGACATGCCAGCTTCACGGATTTTGTGACGCGTCTGAGTCTGGCATGGCAGCTGTTGTTTATTTTCGGTGTGTTGATCCAGAAGGGATGGTTCATGTGTCTTTTGTCATGGCCAAGTCCAAGGTCGCCCCGTTGAAGCGAATCTCTATTCCGCGCCTTGAACTATGCGCAGCGGTTTTGCTAGCCAAATTAATTGCTCATATCATTCAGAATTGTTCTGAAAGCGTCGTCATCGAGCAAATATTTGCATGGAGTGATTCGACAGTCACTCTTTCATGGATCCGTTCGTCTCCACATAAGTGGAAAACGTTTGTGGCTAATCGAGTCACATATGTTCAAGAAAGAGTTCCTCCCGATCGTTGGCATCATGTTCGGTCGGCTGAAAATCCAGCTGATCCAGCATCACGTGGTCTTTTTCCCCGCGAACTTTTAATAAGTTCTCTATGGTGGGCGGGGCCGCATTGGCTTACGGAATCTCCGGAAAATTGGCCTTTAAATTCATCGTCGTCCACTGGTGTGGATATAAATGAAGAAGCTAGGGTTGTCGTGTTACACTCTCATGTCGTCACGTCAGATATTGAGATTTTGCTAACTCGATTTTCCTCTCTACGCAAAATACAGGGCATTGTGGCTTACTGCCTGCGTTTTCTTCACAACGCTCGTCATAAGCCCAAAATTGTTGGTCCGTTGACAGATGCAAAATTACATCAGTCTTTGTTGTTAATCGTCAAGGCGGTTCAGGCAGCTATCTTTCAGCAAGAACTTGCCAAACTGCAAAGTGGACAGCCTTGTAGTAAATATCTGCAAAAATTGTCTCCCTTTATAGATAATGCGGGTATTCTTCGCGTCGGTGGTCGTCTGGCAAATTCGTCATTGCCATTTGGTACCAAACACCCTGCTTTACTTCCAAGTCGTCATCGTTTGACTGAACTAATAATTTTGCAAGTTCACAATCGTCATCTACATCCAGGGATTCAAACAACTATGTATCTGATACAACAGAATTTTTGGATTCTCGCCTTTCGTCAAACAATCCGTCATTATTTGAAAACGTGCAACCGTTGCTTTCGGGTTCATCCACGTTCTCTTACACCCCCCATGGGCAATTTGCCCTCGTTTCGTGTAAGTCAGGTTAAAGCTTTTAGTTGTGTAGGTGTGGATTACGGAGGTCCTTTTCCCATTTTGATGTCACGTCATCGAGGCGCTCGTACCCAAAAGGCTTATTTGTGCTTGTTTGTTTGCGCTGCAACAAGGGCCATTCACGTCGAAGTCGCTTCAGACTTATCAAGCGAAACGTTCCTCGCTGCCCTTCGTCGATTTATCGCTAGACGAGGACGTTGCTCGTTTCTTTTCAGTGACTGTGGCACGAACTTTGTCGGTGCCCATCGTTTGCTCGTCGAATACATGAAATCCGCTGTGGAAGCAGAGTCCATCGAATGGCGCTTTAACCCGCCTTCCTCGCCTCACTTCGGAGGGTTATTCGAAAGTGGAATTAAGTCCGTGAAAACTCATCTGGCCAGGGTCATTGGTCAACAAATCTTAACATATGAGGAACTCAACACTCTTCTTGTTCAAGTCGAAGCGGTGTTGAATTCGCGTCCGTTGTGTGGTGTCAGCGCTGATCCTAATGACCTAACCGTTCTCACACCCGGTCATTTTCTTACTCTTGAAACCCTAACAGCACCACCTGATCCAGATCTATCCCATTTGAAACTTTCTCGTCTGTCTCGTTGGCAATTAGTGCAACGTTTGCACTATGATTTTTGGAAACGGTGGAAGAACGAATATCTTCATACGTTCTATCAACGTGGTAAATGGAGTAAGACCAAGACATTTGATGTTGCAGATGTCGGGACATTGGTACTGATCAAGGATGAACTTGCCCCTCCCCTTCAGTGGAGGCTTGGCAGAATTGTTCACCTTCATTTTGGGTCAGACAAAATTGCTCGAGTCGCTACACTTCAAACGAAAACCGGGCTCCTTAAGAGACCCCTCGTTAAGTTGTGTCCTTTACCGTCACAATAAGCAAGACACAACACATGTAAATAGTTAGAATTCTAACTTCATTCGTTTCTTTTTTTTTTTTCTTCTCTTCTCATCAGAAAATTACTTTATTTTATAGTAATTTTGGTGGGCGGTATGTTTCATGTTCATTTTTTAAAATCCTTGCCGCCTTCCTTTTTACCCCGTCCCTTGGTTCGACCTATAACGTCTATGCGCAAGGGCACAGGTGTCGCCGTCGCGTCGCGAGACCGTGCGGCAGTAAGTAGAAAACGAGTCGTCACCGTGGTCGGAGTGAAAATATATTCGTATTGTGAACTTCTTCACTGTTCGTCGTGTCCTGTCTTCGCCCCTTCAGAAGCAGGAAAATACATGCCGGGCCCGTGCGAAGCTGTCTACCACATCGAACAACAAGATTATTGTTGAATTTAATCAATCAACTGGTTATGGTATTTAGACTCATCACCTAACGTCGTTAAAAAGGTAGGTCAACCATCTTCCATTGTTATTTTCTTCCCGTCGATTAATTCATTAATAATCCCATCCGTTCAAATTTATGCTCCATGAACAATCTTCGTTCAACACCTATACCATTAAAGATATCGAAATGAACCAAAAAGTGCTGTAAATGGGAGGGTGAAGTGCAGTTTGTAAAATTATTTTCAGATACACAGGATGGCCCAATATCGCTGTACGCCATACAACTTTGTTACATCTTTAGATTATTTGAGAAAAGTAAAAAAGAATGGTTTGTAAAGTTGAAGTTTGTAATGAGCAATTTATGAGTTATAAACAAATGAAATTCGCGATTTTCCATTTTCAAAGCAGCTTTTCTTAAAAACAGCTCAAGATAGAGGAAAACGGCTTACATGTTCGTATCTTAATTTTTCATTTGGTATCCAATCATGTAGCTGAAATTTTTATACCGGGTGATGAAAATAATCAAATTTTTTACCACTCTGTATAAAAATTTCATCCATCCAATAGGATACCGCTTGAAAAGTTAAGATAGGAACATGTAAACCGTTTTTCCATATCTCGAGCCGTTTTCAATATAAGCTGCTTTGAAAATGGAAAATCGCGAATTTCATTTGTTTATAACTCATAAATTGCTCATTACAAACTTCAACTTTACAAACCATTCTTTTTTACTTTTCTCAAATAATCTAAAGATGTAATAATATAGAGGGTGTCCTATTTAAAATAACAAAGTTGTATGGCGTACAGCGATATTAGGCCATCCTGTGTATCTGAAAATAATTTTACAAACTGCACTTTACCCTCCCATTTACAGCACTTTGTGGTTCATTTCGATATCTTTAATGGTATAGGTGTAATCGAGCTTTCCCATATCAATGACTCACCCTGTATACATACAATGTGTCCCAGATTCGCGTCTCTATACAGGGGTGTCGGCTCCTATTACACTTACAGCAAAGGTTAAATGGGGAAAGTTTTAGGGGAAACTTTGTGCATTCGATAACCGGTTTCAGATTTACGATCGGTCAATTGGTTTTGGAAATATCGCCCAAAAACCGAAAATGGCGGATTTTGTTTTTTGCAAGTAAGTCCGAAACGGTTAATTTGACAGCTGTCAAAATGTGACATTATCGGGACACTTTTTTAAGACAAATAAGATAGCGTGTATGACAGGTCTCGATCGTCTTTTGTTATTCCGCAACCCGCCTCAACTTTCGTTTTTCTTATGACCGCCATGTTGAATTTTTCCTTTTTTGAACGCAATTTATTTTTCTGATTAGTAAGATTTATAACACTATGAGTTATAATATTTTTTTTAAATCCAATATGGCGTCCATAAGAAGAAAAAATAGCTATAGATTTTTCGCCATATTAATTGTTAGGACACTTTTCAACAAGGAATACAAAAACAATTTTGGAGTCTCTAGCATTTTAAGATGGCGAAAAATCGTTAGTTCTTATCTTTTCTTCTTATGGACGCCATATTGGATTTTTAAAAAATTATAACTCGTAGTGTAGTAATCAGAAAAATAAATTGAGTTCAAAAAGGGAAAAATTCAACATGGCGGTCATAAGAAAAACGAAAGTTGAGGCGGGTTGCGGAATAACAAAAGACGACCGAAACCTGTCATACACGCTATCTTATGCGTCTTAAAAAAGTGTCCGGATAATGTCACATTTTGACAGCTGTCAAATTAACCGTTTCGGACTTACTTGCGACAAACAAAATCCGCCATTTTCGATTTTTGGCCGATATTTCCAAAACCAATTGACCGATCGTAAATCTGAAACCGGTTATCGAATGCACAAAAGTTCTCCTAAAACTTTCCCTATTTAACTTTTGCTGTAAGTGTAATAGGAGCTGAAATCTCTGTATAGAGACGCGAATCTGGGACACATTGTATACGTTAATCTGAAATATCTTGCCATTACATCTATCCTGAAATACATAATATGAAGATGAAGGAAGAACACAATCCATGAACGAATGGATCTGATTCACTCAACTAGAACGTATATTCATAGTGAAAATCTTAGTTCTTCAACAGAGGAAGAATATTGTCAATTAGCATGCATGCAACTCCTGTGGATACCTCGAGCCTCTTCATACGGTCGGACGGGCAGTGGAATTTTTAGTAACAATTCCGTGATGTCATCATATAAGGCGATGTGTCACGTTCCTTTCACTGTCGGTGATCCGCACGTACAAATTGGTTCATCACGAGCTGACATCTAGGTTATCGGGACAGAATCTTCTACTGCAAAATGACACCTTTTGGGATTGCCATCATAACAGAAACAGGATTCTGGTGTCCCTTGCATATTATCTTCTTCCCTTAACAGTTATCTCTTGAATCCTTTATTCATCCACCTTGACTTTGGCAATTAATGTTCTAGAATAACGACTCTTCTTGTGCCGTCGATTTCGATCGGGTCTGAGAAAAAAATTACTTGTGAAATTACTCACCTGAAATGATGATAATCTATTAACGGATAATTTCGGAAGTAGGAACATTTTTATGCACGACTAAGTTTATGATTGATTTAGCATTTAGCGCTTTGGTGAGCGGACGGAAATAGCCAGGCGCTCCTTCAGCAGCAAACCGCTACAACACAGTAGTTGTTGAGGTTTTCACAATGCAGTTTTTATTTTGTTGCCTGTTTTAGTTTGAACTTATATTCCAGCTTCGTTAGTCTTTTTTAATAAAACACCAATGACCACTATAATAATATACATAATAATATTGATCTGTGCATCTCTGTTTTTACAGGGTATCCGAAACGAAAAGTTTTAGTAAGGTCTAGTATCTTCAATGTTTGCAGTTTTATAAAAAAAAATAGTTGGTATATCTAGTGTAATTGACAAAAAAGTCTACTTATACAGGGTGAGTTTTTTCAATGTCAGGTTGAGTTTTTTTTTTCAATTTTTAGCACGGGGATCTCGTAAACTACTACAGTTAGAGGGAGGGTTAAATGGGGAAAGTATTGCAGTTTTGTGACCTAATTTCGAAGCAACTTTTGTTTTTCTGATCTTCTTCGTGGATTCCTATATATATTTGATATGAACTAAATTTTTCGAATTTCTTTATACTGAGATAGCAGTCTTCTTATTGGGATTAGAGGAAACAAAAAGGTTTTTGACGATTTTATAACCAATAAAACACGGTATATTTTTTCTTTTTTGTCGTGTTATTTTTGAGTTATGACATAAAATGTGTTTTTTTTTTTATGTAAGTCATAGTTGGCTTAGTAAATAGGTATTTTTTCTAAATACAATGAAATAAACCTCCATTCGATTTTTACTGAAAATAAAGATGAAGTTATGACGGTTTTTATACTTAAAAAAACAAGTTTATGTCATAACTCGACAATGACACGATAAATGAAAAAAATTAAATTTTAATGCCGTTTTATTGATTATTGTGTTGTAGTTTATAAAATCATCTAAAACGTTTTCCTTTATGATTTCATTCTAATTCCAATTACGGGAATTATATCTTAGTGTAAAGAAATGCGCTAACTTTAGATTATGCCGAATATTTAGGAACCCATGAAGATTTTCAAAAAACAAAAAAAAAGCTGTTTAAAATTTATAGCCCATAAAGCTGCACTACTTATTTCCTCATTTAACCGTCCCTTTAACTGCAGTAGTTTACGAAATCCCTTTATGTACTAAACATTAAAAAAAAACTCGCTTGTATGTCGATAACACTATACCGAATTATTTTACCATTTTTTTTAAGCTATACCAATATTGTAGACTACGGTTTTTGCAAAGGGCTATTATTGCATTTTTGATATTTTCACGATGACTGGTGGTTAAAAAGGGTAGTAGAACTATTGACTTATATCGACTATCAGAGTTTTCAATTTCTTATAACGCACCTCTTAAATGGAAGGTTTAATATCCCTTCCTCTCGTTTTGAAAATCAAATTTCATTTTCATGAAATTTTCATTTCATTCAAATTGGAAATCAACACAACAAACAGCAGATCTCCTTATTAATTTCGCCAGAACGAGACGAATTTCCCCTTTCGAGTTCTTGAATTATTTAGTGGTTGTAAGAGTAGGCACCAGATTTTACTGGACCATAGAGAAAAATCACGGACGTCAGATCACACACCTGCATGGACTTGGTGTGTTCTACAGGAATTGAGTAACTTTGAGTTTGACTATTATTGGCATCAATCCGGAAATAGATACTTGTTCATAACGATAATATTGTTCCAACATTCCACCATTTGCTTCTTTCATAATTTCTCTTGTCGAAGTTCCTTTCCACTGAACTCGCTCCATCCATATTACACAACCTACAGTTTCACCACGACCCATTTTCACAATTGCGGAGTCGTGTGGCATCACGTTACCCATGGACTTGTGGAGGAACAAGTCTGGATGCACAGTTTCCGGATTACTGGGTCCGGACTATAAAACTCTTTTTTAATTGAGTGTTCGGATTACTGATTGTCCAGATTAACCTGTGTCAGGATTAAAGAGGTTTTATAAAGAGGTGTTACTGACTTTTTCAACTCGGCAGTAAAGCTATGGGTTTCTAGAGCGATTCCGCACTATAGCGGCTATATAATAAAACCCTGTTCTTGAATTTTCCGCTAACGCTACGCGTTCTTTAAAAAACCGCATACATGTAAAACCGATTGTAAAACATATGGACATCGTTTTATCACGACCGCTTTAGTACGGCATCGCTATATGTATATCCTAGGACACCGTATAGCTTCAGCAGCAATGGTATTTTATTTTTGATATAAAAAAACATACAAATTACGAACTGTGTTAATCAAATAAATATCCAACAAGTTATAACAATCGAATTAAAATCCCCAATCATGTAATCCTGCATTAAGAATAATTGAACTCCCCAGAAGTACAGACAATGTAAACTTGTTTTTAGAAGTGTACATTTTCAATAATTTCATTAAATTTTTTTGGCTAATTTAATTTTGCCGATAATCGAATTTTAGTAAGTACTAAGCAGTTTTTTAGTTTTCAGTTCAGAACATTACATTGGAACAGTAATATCAAACTCTATCTTCTCCATTATCCACTGTGCATGATCAAGCTAGACAGGGCGGAATGAGACCGTGAGAGAATAGTTGCTACTATCTCTGGTAAACCTTGATTCCCTCACCCACCAGTTATCTATCAAAGGCGGCCGGCCGGCATATCTACATAAATGTCATAATTCCTAGCTAACTGTCATACCAGTAACAGAGCCTCTGTTGATAGTAGATAGGAATTGATGTATAAATATGGGGCATGGTATATATCTTAAGTAACGGTTTGTTGCGATATCTACTCTGGTAGCGTCTTAATAACATGGCAGTGTGTGTACACTGTACTTACTTAGTTTCAAATATTGAAAACGGATATTTATAACAATCGCCAAGCGACTGTTTTTCCTTTACTGAATAATTCAAGGTTTACGCATCACCCCTTAGTTTCACAACCATGATTTCTTTCCGTTGCCTTTGTCAACAAAAACACTCAGATGTCTGTATTGCATATATTATGCAGAAATTAAATCCCCGGAGGTACATTGACCGCACCTCCCTTCGTTTGTTAATTGAGTGACAGCTGTTTATCAACACTGAACAAATGGTCTGGTCAATTTCGCAACAAAGTATTGCTTTAGAGAAACGTAATGTAGGTCAGTAATGCTGCAGAAAGGCACGTCACAAAAATCGAAATTCTTCTACCATCGAGAACTCGTTTGATCTCTGTTTTCTGGAATTTAGGTTGAACAATTTTTTTTAAAGTGCCGTTTATTTTCATCGATAAAAATGAATATAATTGTTTAGTGCAAATAATTATACCAAGTAAGCTAACTGCAACTTACCAAATCTCTTTTGTTGGGCAAATGGTAGGAATTTTCTTTTCACGTCCCATTCGAGTCTTTGTAAATTTATTTAAACTCGAAACAGAACGAAAAATAGGAGGTAAAAACTGAATTTAATGAATTAGATTTTTCGTGATCAAAAAGTAGTCTTGATGTTTCACAAAATTTAGCCTGTCCTACGTTGTGTATTTTTTTTTAATTTACAGGCTCCTAATGACTTCCAAATAAAAATCGCACTAAAAAAATACAAGTTTGTTTAAAATCCTCTTTAATACAGTAAGTTTTTTTAAGTTTAAGTCTTTAATACAGCAAATCTCCCAGTATTATGGAAAACGTACCTACGCAAAAAAGTGAAATGACTTTTCTCCTCTAAGCAATACGAGGTATCTACCAATGATGGTGTGAAGTGAACTTATGTCTACTAAAGCCCATAGTAAGTAATCCAATGATAGTAATACCAATGATGGTGACTCGTCGAGCTCGATAACAGCGCTAAGGCAAAACAGCAAAGGACAAAACAGCTTAAGATTAAATAGCGCTACAAATACAAATGAAAAACCGTAACAATCAGCACTCGTGACTACGTACCACCACCATTCATTTTGAATTTATTGAATGACCTCGGTCCTTCTGCAGACCGTATTTCGTATATCGAAACCAAGTTCCGATATGGCTAACACTTTTCAACGCCACCTTCGGATGTGTTACTTCATGAATAAGCTCGCCATTTTAAATTATGGTTATTATTTACATCCGCGTCTCCTACAGTTTCACTATGGCACTTATATAGGGGTGGAGAACATATCTGTAGTAACACCAGGAAGGTATTAATTTGCTTTGCAAATGCATGATTAGCCAAAAAAAAACACGGAACTAAAAATCGGACATGGAGTACGGTCCTGGTAAATATCTTACACCGTGCCTATAATACACATAATAAATACGCCGGCTGCCGGAAGTAATAAGCATTAGAAGTGGTTGACGTCAACGCAGCGTACAGAGACGGATCGGAACGGATATGGTTTTCTCGTAACGTATGCAGACTATAGAAACCGATGTCACGCTTTTTGGAATGTACCTAAATGCAAAATAAATGCAAAATTCAAAATATCAATCGAGCTAATGGTAATCTCGAAGATTTTCCTTGCCATGAAAGTGAAGAAAAAATGGAAATTCGACCGTAGTGTCAAAGAGGCCTTAGTTGTGACCTTTATATTAGTTTGCAATGGCTGTTTTCAGCTTCTTACCCACCCAGCACCCCTATTTCGCTCCTCGGTTCCGAAAAAATTGTTGAAACTGAAGAGACGCGAATGTAAATAATTACCTAAATTATTATTTTTTTACGCGCTTCATTTGTGAGAGGGGGGGGGGGGTTCATCGAACAGGTCTTCAAAACCGCGATAAAAGTGTTCAAATACTTTTTTTATAAGATGAATATTTCGGGAGATTGATGTTTATAGATTTTATTTATGTATATGATTTATGTATGATATGCAGGATGATCAGTAACTCGCGCACTCCGAATACAGGGCGATATATAGAGCCCATTAAAATAGGGATATTCTACAAAAAAAAGTTGAATCCAATGGTTGGTTTTCAAGTTGCAGAGTTCCCCTCATCCGAGTTTAAAGGTAATTTTTTCAATAACCGTGATAAAAATTAATGAAATATTCGGGTTACTGTAATGTCTGGAACGGAAACCATATAATTCATCAATTTTTTTTTCACAAAACCTCTTTACAGATGAGTTGAGAATGGGAAAAATTTATTTACAATTGAATAAGCATGATTTCGTTCTGCACCCACCTATTCTTATTAGTAAATTCATTCAAAATTTTAAGGAAAGTAGACTTTTCATGGTAGAGTATAGGGGTATAAGAACACAGCGGTAGGTAGGTAGATATTAATACATAAAATGACTCCGACAGGTATTTACACGAAATAATATACATAAGCTTGAAAGTAAAAGCATATCGATGTACACAAGTGAAAACAGGGCCTGACTTCTTTAGAATGTAACAATGCATATGTTTGACTTAGATCTACTTGAATATACCTGCAAGTTTGAATTACGGATAATGCGCTTCTAAAAAGTACCGGTAGCATTTATCAACAAAAAATTTCGTTAAATAAATCTGCAACCAAACTAATGAATGCAAGAGTTCAAGAACGAAGAAGTATCGGCATGTATTTTAAAAATAAATACAGGGTGTCCCGTATCGTTATGTTCAAATTTTTTTAGCATATAGTAGGCTTAATTTTGAGCCCAAAAAACCCAAAAGTGGCAGGTCTATCTTTATTCGTTACGAAGTTACAGGCCTAAGAAAATTATGACTAGAAAATAACAAGATTCAACTTTGAAAACCACAGAACCACATGTGTTGTGGTTTAGGCTAATAATTTATTGTTGTGGTAACGACATGAGTAAATGTCACCGAAATAAACATTAGAAGAGGTTCTCCTGCTCATACAAAATGGCATTTGTTTTCAAATATTATATGGGGCATCAGCATATTTCGGAATTGGCGTTTGTAACTAATAAATTCCAAAAAGCAATTATTATTGGATCGTATTCAGCATGCTGGTCAAGAGATCGGTCGCGAAAAAAGACGAGAAATTAGAACTGTTATACTTCTGCAATAGGCCTCCGAGCACAAGTTTGTATTCAGCAAGGAATAGGACATTTTTAAACACATGATAAACTAAAGATTTGGTCGATAAAATAAGCTTTATGTGATGGTTTTCAAAGTTAAATCTGGTATTTACTAGACATTATTTTCTTAGGCCTCTAACTTCGTAACGAATGCAGATAGACCTGCCACTTTTAGGTTTTTTAGACTTAGAAATAAGCCTACTAAATGCTCACAAAATTTGAACATAACGATACGGGACACCCTGTATAACTGGGAATATAATTTAAATAATACTTCCCTGTTACTTTATAAAACTTTACCTGCGCTCACTCTCCCAAGAGAACGTTTGGATTTCCGTTATAGAGGCGTAGCAAATGCAGACATAATACCTTGTATACTTTTCGGTAAGTATGTACTTTATTAGACCCCTAGGTACCATGAAAAGTCAACTTTCAATAAAATTTTAAGCGAGTTTACTTCCTACGGAACCCAAAGTTGATGCGTGTAATGTATGTTATTGGTATTGTGCTGATTTTCATGTTCCACATTATTATTATTATTAATATTATTACTATCTCTCTTTTTCTTTTCTCCTTTCTTGTAACATCGGGCTCCTCTTGAGCCAAGATGATGCGACGGTGCACCTGGTGCTGCAACCCATTAGTGGTGTGGTTGGGAGGGCTCAGAGGCTGGGGACCTTCAGTACAATGTTGGTTGTGCTGAGGATTTCGGCCTTCTGCATGACTCCGACATGCCTGTCCTTAAGGTGGAGCTTTTCCTTCGTGGTTGACCACTCGTTGGTAACTAGATCATTGACGAATCACGACGGGGACAGCATCCGCGGGCCTACCCTGTACATATCCCTGAGCACTGGCGACAGGTTGGTACTGGCGCCTTTTCTCAGACACCATTATCTAATGGGACGGTTATGTCGATTATTGTTGCTGTTTGGGCTTTTTTTTGTCAAAAAGAACAAGGTCCGGACGATTAGCTTCGACCGCTCTGTCTGTGACGATGACTGAGTCCCATCGCAGCTTCTTGGCGGCGCATTACTTGGCACCTTTGATATGGTGTTTCTGCTTTCACCAGGCCATCCTCCCTCGCTAACGCTTGGCGCACGATCTTGTCCACAGCATTATCGCGTTCCAAATACTCTCAGGGGGCCAGAACAGGGCACCCACCCGTGATGAATGAATTGAAGAATGGTCCTGTACCACCACACAGTGTAATGTATATAAATATATAAGCATTTCTAATTGTTGTGGTTTGAAGGCTACTATCGTTATTACGCACTATTACATTCATATGACAAGAAGAATAAATATTTATGGTTAGAAGAAGTTTATTACATAAATTACACATGTGATTTATAGAGGCGTTTTTATGATATATCGATTGAGAAGTTAGCTCACCAATTTCTTACAGCGCGGAACGAACTTGATATATAGTCTTATCTGTCTTGCCACGATTCTCACTGCTGCAACAACCATTTGCATAATCAACTAATTAGACATAGACTGTTTACACCAGAAAAACAACACGTGTGTATCTACATCGAGGACAATGTTGCAATGAATTAGTTCGAATCGCTAGCAAAGCTTTTTTAATTCACAAATTTTGAAATTTTCATCCAGCTTAGACATATCCCTTACCAATTATGCTCAGTCTAAGTCTAAAGTGAGAACGTAATTCAGGCTAGAAACCGGTGAGAATAAATTTTAGCTTAAGTGAATCCATCCCATCTCTTGTCGAGTTGACCTTTAGTTAACAATATGGCTATAAAAAATTGTCATAGTTTCAGTGTTTGTGCGAAGTTATGTACTCGTGCGAGTAGAGATTGACATCAACGCCCAGGAAAATTATTGAAAAGCCAGTTTATTAACATTCGATGAGTAGGCCAGCTAGCTTGACCATTGTTCCGTTACCATAAAAAAGGCACGCATCACAATAATATTCTCCGCCCACAGGATTCGATGAGTAATTTATTTATTAATTTAATTATGCAGAAGCCTGGATATATGCACACACGTTGCAACACGGGCTATTATAACAGTAAAGTATGGAACGACCGACCCATCAAGTGTAATTTACGATGCACAAGCATCACATAAATCATTGAAGATGCAGATTTGAATTTATCACATGCTATTACAGACCTATCAGAGCTTAATTCGATAAATACCAGAGACGCTGAGCGTAAAGATTATAGAGTTTGGAGCTTGTCAGATCAGAATTGACAAGAAGTAGTCGTAAAGACTACGCATACTTTTCGTATTAGGGATTAATGATACTTGGTATTAGTAGCCACAGAAATAGAACGCGGCAAACGCATATTATAACTATTACCTATATCTAAATCATATGTAGGTATGTTATACGTATACTGTATAATTGAGTATTGTATTAATTGCAATGTATTCATACAGTGCTTCCCAAAAGTAACGGATAAATTCAATAAAATCGTATAAAGACGTTTTTTTTTTGCTCGGACACGTCAATCGTTATTATTTATTTGCAAGCATGTCTTTTTAGACCCCCCCCCCCTTTCCCTCCCAAGGGGTATTATTATTATTATTACTTCTAAGGTAGGTTCAAAGCCCTTGTACTGAAGCTTGCGCTTATTGTATCCCAAGGGGTAGCTACCCCAACTGTAAAAATTCAAATGGCAAGGTACTTCTTACGATACCTTGATTGATAGGTTTTTTCATCTCAAATAAGCAAGAATTTTTTTTTCAAATCGCTTCATAATTATTAACGAAAATATTCACCAAAATGTGATCGAATAAGGAAATAAATAAGGGTATTAAATTTTAAACAGATCTTCGAGAAATTACAGAAGGAAAGAAAATCATTTGAATTTATTATTTTTTATTTTATTTATTTATTTTTATATTTATTTTCTTTATTTCCTTATTCGATGACATTTTGGTGAATATTTTCGTTGATTATGAACAAGGATTTGAAAACAATTTTCTTGTTTTATTCGGGATGAAAAACCTATCAATCAAGGTATCGTAAGGGGTACCTTGCCATTTGAATTTTTACAGTTGAGGTAGCTAGCTACCCCTTGGAGGGTCGAAAAAGATGCTTGGATTGCAAATCAAAAATAACGATTGACGTGTCCGAGCAAAAAAAAACGTCTTCATACGATTTTATTGAATTTATCCGTTACTTTTGGGAAGCACTGTATATTTATTTAACACTTACTCAACAACAGCACAGTATGTGCCAAAATAAGATGTGAAAAATCAAGTATAGTTGGAACAGAAATATAACGAAACGACTTCTGTCATTTTATCAATTTTTGGATTATTGAATTATTATTGTTGAAGTCATAAAATATGACAGTTTAACAATTAGATCATTTCGTTATATCTCTTGGTCGACTATAATATCATACAAGCATAAATATAAACAAAATAAAAACTACTTTAAAAGCAAAAAAAGACAACAAAGAATATATTATATTAAAAGTCACTTTGGTTGTATAACGTAGGTAATATAAAGTACCTACTCTAAAAATAGGGAGGAAACAGCAATCACAACTGCACCAATTTTGTAAATAAAAAAATCATTAAATATGTTTCCTACTTAAAATGCTTTTGTTACACATTTTCTAAACAATCTGTCGATCGAAATCGAAACGAAACGATTATAAAATTTATCCACTTGCTTTGCTTCAATATAAAGTTTGCGTACCAACTGCATTTGCTTCAAATTTAATTGTCGCGAGATTCCAAAGTTAAGTCAGTCAAAGTTAATGTCGAGAATAATCGATTAAACTAGGTATTTAATTCAAAGACGAGAGATTCGCCCACTGTGAGAAAGGGAATTTCAATTTTGTGTTTATAGGGTTTTGAGCCCTGATTTTCGAATCTGGTGAAGCTTTACTATTTCGGGGGTGAGTATTGGCCGGTGGAGGGGTTGGTCGGGGTCGCACGCGATGTCCAGCACCTCCATTGTGCTCAGCATCCTCGAAAACGGGGGGAAGGTCTTTTTTGCAGGGAAATGGATTGAAGCGCGGTTTATCTCTCTAGGGGGTGGTTTTTGGCCGTTTTGAGGGGTTGCGCAACCCCAAAGAGAAATTCTGACAACGGCATCGTGTTCAGCATCCTCGAAAACGGGGGGGGGGGGGGGGGAAGTAGTCTTGTTCCGGCTCAAAATATTTACATGTTCGTCCGACTCACACACGCTACTATAACATGATGATAGCAAAGCAGCTAAAATCGCGCCGAATGTATGTTAAAGAAAGATAAATCAAAAGTAGGTAGATGATTTGAAATTGCTACTACATGAAGCCAATTCTTAACAATGAAGATCCATTTACATATGCTAACCTTTATGTATAGGTAGACAAGGTTCATAAATACAAAAATACAATCCCTCAAGCAAGGTGTTGAGAGTTCAAGCAGAAGATGCTGCAAGAATAGAAGAGAGAATGGTCAGACATAGCCGCAAATTTCACACATCCTTATTATTCCATCCATAAAACTACGAACTACCCAAGCGAGTCCCTCATATATTTCTATTAAAAAAAAAGTTCCTCCATAGGAGGAAGAACTACCTATTGGTAACATAAAAATGTGAAGAACAAGAAAACGGGGGCCCATTTATAATTGGTTCGAGTAATGTTGTTTTAGTACACCTCTATAATGTTTCTTGTACGCCTGCTGCACCAATGCTGTTCACAAGGTTATCCCTCTTCATTTTCGGGTGGTTTGATGTAATTTTCTCCACAAGCTGTACTATTCCTTTATAATATTCTATTTCAGTTAAATTATTATGTACCTATAGGCTAATTCTCGATGAAAATCACTGATAAATTAATGAATAAAATTATGGTAATTGTTTACATCTGCGGCTCCTAAGTTTCATCAATTTTTTCGGAACCGAGGAGCGAAATAGGGGTGCTGGGTGGGTAAGAAGGTCACAACTAAGGCCTCTTTGACACTACGGTCGAATTTCTATTTTTTTTTCACTTTCAGGGCAAGGAAAATATTCGAGATTACCAGTAGCACGGTTTTTATTTTGAATTTTGCATTTATTTTGCATTTATATTCTAAAAATCATTGCATCAATCCCTGTGGACTGGACACGATATGTGAAAGCGGATATCGCGCCAGTCCGGTACTGTAAGCTTCCAAGCGCTTGGCATTGTGTAGTGAAGTGGGTACATCCATATTCGCGGTATCTAATCGACGCCTCTTGTCAGGACCGCACTCTCAAAACCGAGGTTTTAGGCCGTTTTTTTCTTTCCCTTTCATTTGCAAAGCAAATGAATGCCTTCCTGGTGTTACTATATGTATGTTCTCCACCCCTATACAGGGTAAGTCATTGATATGGGAAAGCTCGATTACACCTATACCATTAAAGATATCGAAATGAACCAAAAAGTGCTGTAAATGGGAGGGCAAAGTGCAGTTTGTAAACTTATTTTCAGATACACAGGTGGCCCGATATCGCTGTACGCCATACAACTTTGTTATTTTAAATAGGACACCCTCTATATTATTACATTTTCATATTGTTTGAGAAAAGTCAAAAAGAATGGTTTGTAAAGTTGAAGTTTGTAATGAGCAATTTATGAGTTATAAACAAATGAAAATCGCGATTTTTCATTTTACAAGCAGCTTATATTGAAAACGGCTCGAGATATGGAAAAACGGCTTACATGTCCCTATCTTAATTTTTAATTTGGTATCCTATCATGTAGCTGAAATTTTTATACCGGGTGATGAAAATAATCAAATTTTTTACCACTCTGTATAAAAATTTCATCCATCCAATAGGATACCGCTTGAAAAGTTAAGATGGGAACATGTAAACCGTTTTTCCAGATCTCGAGCCGTTTTCAATATAAGCTGCTTGTAAAATGAAAAATCGCGATTTTCATTTGTTTATAACTCATAAATTGCTCATTACAAACTTCAACTTTACAAACCATTCTTTTTGACTTTTCTCAAACAATATGAAAATGTAATAATATAGAGGGTGTCCTATTTAAAATAACAAAGTTGTATGGCGTACAGCGATATTGGGCCATCCTGTGTATCTGAAAATAATTTTACAAACTGCACTTTACCCTCCCATTTACAGCACTATTTGGTTCATTTCGATATCTTTAATGGTGTAGATGCAATCGAGCTTTCCCATATCAATGACTTACCCTGTATAGATGCCATAGTGAAACTTTAGGAGCCGCGGATGTAAATAATGACCAAAATTATTGTATAGTAGATTTTCACTTAATTGACATTTTATGCAGAGAAAACACAATAGAATACAATAAAACACAATACAACATCCTCTCAGCAAAGAACTTCGTTATTGGTATATTATATGTAAACGACATAATGTTCTGTTTCAACGGTACCAATGGACAATTAATATCTTTTTACAATTACATTAATGCAATACACCCTAAAATTGAATTCACTCTTGATACAGAAAACAATAAATCAATAAATTTCTTAGATTTAACAATAACTAGGAATAACAATAAACATGAATTCGGCGTAATACCATAAACCATCACACACAGACACAGTCATACATAATAATTCAGCTCACTCCTTTCAACACAAAATGGCAGCATTCAATAGCTTAATCAAACATAAAAATTCAGGTAATTTACTTAATAATGATCAAATAGATGGCAACCCCTTAATATTGTTAAATCTGTTTTTTTATTATATTAACACTGAAACTGAACAAAATGAACTCCTGCAGGCGCAAAATATTTAAGATCCGACCATTATTTGTTGCCAATAATAAACTTCAAATAAAATTTTTATTAGGTTGACAGTTCATGAGATTGTTCAACCGGGTGTTGCTATGGAAACGTAACTAACTGATTGTCGGTTGCTTATGACGCTACCTACAACCAATGAACAATAAATCAGTGTCATACAGTTAATCGACAGTCAATCGAAAAGGCTTCTAACTCGTGTATTAAAAAGCGAAAAATAATCTCAACCATTAACGCGCTCACTCACGCTCACGCGTTTAATTATCTAGATTATAATCGCCTTTTTTCGTTACACTAGTTCGTTAAATAACTATTTCCTACGACCACTATACAAAACACTACTTTGCGCATCGTTTTTTGTGCGCAAACTAGCAGATTTCTCACGTATCCAAAACTGTGCGACAAAGTGACATAAGGCATAGCCAAAAATCGTTTCCGTACAGTTTTAATGTAAACAATAGTGATGGGCGGTAATTGAGAACTCAACTGTTACTTATTGTTAATGGAATAACTATTCATTTAAAGCTTCAAGGTAATAAAATAAACACAAATGGGATAATATACTCATTATTCTCTTGTGGCAGTAATTATTAAAATTTACGAGTTGATCGCTAATAACAGCATTGGTAGCGTTCAAATCAAATTCACGAACGTGAAAATAACTCGCACACCTACTAACTTCAATTGACGACGCACAGTCGACTGCGTTGTATGGAAGTTGCATAATATCTACCATGTCTCCACGCTCCACGTCACTTATTTTTAGTTTAGATACGGAGTCTAAAAATAAATAATAATAATATTGTCGGTAGAATTCAATGATTTAACAGTATATAATAGTAATATTAAAAAGTCATTGGTAGAATTGAAAAAATCACCAACCTTGGTAGTCTGAAAAATAATTTATGTGTTAAATTTGTTAAATAATTAATCTGTTAAATTGTGGTCGTAGGAAAAGTACTGTGTGTAGTACGTGCGGAAAAGAAATTTCACACTCGTGTGAATTGTGATCACAATTGTTTCACACTCGTGAGAAATTTTCTCCTTTCCGCACTTGTTTCACAATATCGATGGTGAACTGGCAATAAGTCCTATCTCAAAAAAGTAAATTGGTCAGGAAGCGAAAAAAAACGTTCTTTTTTTTAATTTAGAATTTCCGAAACAAGAAAAAAAAACGTATATGTTTATTTTGTAACATATACTTAAATTTAGCAATAAATATTAATCACATGCTGAACGTGTATAATAGCAGATAGGACAATTTTACACAATAAACGGAAAATGCCTGAAATTTCAGATAGGACATATTGCCAGTTCACCATCGATATATTATTTCAGCACTAGTATATTACATTACTAGTGTGGAAAGCGACCCATTTCACACGATTGGGAGATTGGTATCGTACGAAGCGCCAGCCGAGTACAACAATCCCACGATCTTTGGTGTTGTTGTGTCAAAAATGAATTTCCAGAGGATGTTAGATAGTTTATTTTGAATTTTTGATTATATTGTAGATGGTCGAAATGCCGTTTGCCATGTTAAAGAAAAACGTAAATTTAGACGGTGTGGATGAACTTTACGGGTGTAGAACAACCCGTAGAGTCGATGTGCCAAAATTTCCAAAAATAGAGTCAATGTGCCAAAAATTGAAAAATAAAAATTTATTCACGGTGAAGTCTATTACAAAAATGACAGTAGAATCGAAAACTTTTTGCCAATTTTCTGGAAAATGGCTCAACAAACCTAAAATGTAACTACCTAACCTAACATCTTACATCTTAGACTATCAATTTGTATACGTCAGTCACAAAGCGGAGAGAGTATGGCGGTCTGTGACGCTGGTTTGCTGCGGATAACTTTTATGTCCGGTTGCACGAACGTAATTAAAAATTTATCAGATAATAACTGATTTTTAAATGCCCTGCATTACCAAAGTTTTGTTCTGACATTGCTGGAAAATATCCTACTCCCTTTTAGAATAGTTCTTTACCGATTAAAAATAGAAGATCATTGAAAATGTTCACCATATACTATTATACTATGTAATACATACAGGGTGTCTGCTTAAGGCTGGCCACCGGCTATATCTCGGAAACTAATGGGCCTAGAACCTCAAAATAAAAAATTTCCAGACATAAGTGATCATGAGAAATTCAATGAAAATATTTTCAAGATGGCCGCGCTTCCGGAAATACAGGAAGTTGACACCTACTTCGTTATTTTAACAGGAACACCCTGTATATTATTATATTTTTTAAATGTCTGAAAAAATCGAATACAGGTGGTTTTCACCATTGGAATTTAGATTGAGCGGTTTATGAGTTATAAACAAGTGAAAATCGAAAATTTTCAACTTCAAAGCAGTCTAGAACTGAACGGCTCAAGATATCCAAAAACGGTTTACATGTCCCTATCCTAACTTTTCATGTTTTATCCCACTATGTGGAGTAAATTTTAATACAGGGTGATGAAAATTATCCGATTTTTAATCACCCTGTATAAAATTTAAACGACATAGTAGGATACTATGTGAAAAGTTAAGATAGGGACATGTAAACCGTTTTTAGATATCTTGAGCCGTTCTAGTTCTAGACTGCTTTGAAGTTGAAAATTTTCGATTTTCACTTGTTTATAACTCATAAACCGCTCAATCTAAATTCCAATGGTGAAAACCACCTGTATTAGATTTCTTCAGACATTTAAAAAATATAAAGTTTTACAGGGTGTTTCCGTTAAAATAACGAAGTAGGTGTCAACTTCCGGTATTTCCGGAAGTGCGGCCATCTTGAAAATATTTTCATTGAATTTCTCGTGATCACTTATGTCTGGAAATTTTTTATTTTGAGGTTATAGGCCCATTAGTTTCCGAGATATAGCCGGTGGCCAGCCTTAAGCAGACACCCTGTATAACTATAATAATATAACTGTTTTTCTAAGCAGTAAATTAGTTATATTGTTGAAATTTGAAAACAAAAATTCTTATTTTGTTCAATAGGAAATCAACAATATAATTATTAATTTACTGCTTAGAAAAACAGTTAAGTATTTAGGTCTCTTAAGTTGACTGTTTTGACTTATCCCATTTTGCCTTTTACCTACAGAAAGTGTTATTAATACTATATTAATAACATTTATTACATAGTATAATATGATTAACTAGAGTAGGTATCTAAATAATTTATTTTCCTAATTTATGACGGTCTTATTTTCATAATGTCTCTATAGCGAATCCTCTCTAGTTGCAAAAAAGAAAAACATTTTTAACGCATTTGATTATTTATTCATGAATGCAAACACATTCTACTAAAATTTTATGTCCTTGTAGGTAAATATTGATGGTATAGTTTATATGATAAATTCACTATACAGTAAAACCCGCTTCAAACTAAAATGGTGTCAGTGGTGTCACCTGCGTGATTATCATTTTCTTCCAAGAGGTTGTCTTGTTAAAATAAGTATAGAAATTAGGGGCATGTTAGTCTAATGTTGTGGATTCTTCATGAGTAATAGAATAATAATTAATATTATGTGCTTTTATACATATTCTTTGCCATTATTGGCTTAGAAAGGCCTGCATTATTTTAATGTGAGACTTCGAATAATTTATTTTTATTTGTTAGTTAAGTAGTTTTGGTATGCAAGAAATCATCGATCGAGCAACCGACTGCTGCTCTTTTGGTCTCTGTAGTTTATTGTACTCGAATTAGCACACGGTTATAAAAGTTGAATAAGAAAACAGATTTGAAAATGAGTTTTTAAAATACAGTCAATAGGCATACATTTTGACCACTTAGAAATGAATTGATTAATTAATTATTTGATTGAAAATTAATTAATTATTTTTTGTAGATTAGCACAAGTCGTCAAGGGTATCAAGTATCAATTTGATACTTTTTTTAAAAAGAAAACACAAAAATTTTCAAAGCCAACTAGATCCCACAGTTTTCATAGTCAACTTTTGTTTTTCTTAAGGCTGCCATGTTATTATTTATATGTCGTTCGGTATGAAAAAACTCATGGAAACCAAAAATTATTAAACTTAAAAAAAATCAAAAATTATTTACTCCTTAAAAAAAGACAACTTCTTATACCAAATAGCATGGAAAAATTATAAAATCTATAAGGTATGACTTCATATTGTCTTAATTCGCGAAAAAAAAAAAAATTTATACCAAACGATATAAATAAATAATATGGCGGCCATAAGAAAAACAAAAGTTGACTATGAAAACTCTTGGATCTAGTCGACTTTGAAAATTTTTGTAGTGTCGAATTGATCGCTCTTGACGACTTGTGCTAACCTACAAATATCATTAATTAAATATTAATATTAAATAATACAAAAGCTCCAAGGACCTCATATTCCAAATCACTAAAAGATCGTTGTCAATCCTCTTCTTCTAGAGTTTATATAATAAGCACCATGCACCTAATTATGGTTTGTTTGCACCTAATTATGGTTTTGCATACATCGGGACTACCAAACGCAGCGTCAACACTTGCGTGACCGAACACTGGATAAAAACTGTCGTCTGGGTCAAACAAACAATTCAGCTGTCTTAGAGCATGATTTGTTTCAAGATGACTGCGCCATATGTAACGAAAAGAATGAAATCTTGTCTACCGCTGAAGGAGGCAGGTATGAAACTTCAGAGGATTTGGCATCCGGCGTCACGTCTAGCCAGAATGAATCACCAACTGATTCATCAATTGATGACATCATCGATAAGATCGGTCGTTGAGATGATGTCATCGAACCTTCGGCCTATAAAAGAACGCTTTTCCACCCGTCCAGCTAGTTGTGAGTGAACACGAGAAGTGGAAACATCTTGCATGTACCTAACCGCTGAATATGATGATTTTGGTCCAAAATTTTTGCTTAAAACAATGCGCCTTTTGTAAAACTGCATTCATTTCCTTATAAACTAATTTTACAAACCTTGTCTTTTTTGCAGGAACTGAGGATCATGATGGCAGACCTATCATTCTGTGTTTCGCTGAAGCTATTACCAAGTCTGGATTAACAAAATATGATATCGCCAAATTATTATTATATTACTCTTCTATTCCCAAGTAAGTACCTACTACCTATAAAATAAGTAGGTATACCTACTTATTTTAAATATGTGGATAAGAAAAAGGTGCAAGTAAATAAGTTGATTAAGAGAGAGTCGTTTCGCTCTATTGATTTCGGATTCAAGAGCAACTTTACAGTATGATAAGGCAAATTAAAGCTGTGGTACTAAAATATCGAGTGCTCGGTTTTTTTAGACTGTTTTATTAAAGGTTTAAGATAGGTAGGTAAGTTATAATGTGTTCAAGAGCAGCTCGATACCCTAAAGTTCTCAAACATTTTTCGATAAAAAGAAGAGGAACTGAGACAAAGGGGCATTCACGTTTTCAAAGATGGCAACCGTAAGTCCATAGCTACAGTCTCGACTTTTCTTCTTTTTGGACTTTATACCTACCGTATCAGCAAATGAAAACGTAATTTACCTAGGTAGGCTTTGGAAAAAAATCATCACTAAAATTGAGTCTGTAAAATTGTAAAATGAAAATTTTAGTTGGTAAAATTGTAAACTGATTCTAAAATTGCTATCTTCTTGTTTTCTCGAATTCACAAAAAAGTAGTCTTTATTATATTCAATCTATCACTATCGACAAGGTTAGGCAACCAATTAACCGATCAAAAAATTATTTATTGTAAAAAATTAGATTGAAATTTACTGAAATAAAGTGCAGGTTTTCAAAAATAGTTTTGTAGTTTTTTATTATAGGGCTCATGTTTGGAGATTTTTTTTTAAATTCCAGTTACCGTGAATTTTGTTGAAACTGTAAAACCCATTAAATGTAATGTTCAAGCCAAAGGAATAATGATTAATAATAATGATCATCAGTCTGCCGTTTGCCCTTTGGTAAATAAGTAGGTATTTAATTATTAGGGACATCAGAAAAAGTCTCAATAACAAGATAAAAAGATACCTAAATGATTAACATTACCAAGAAAATGGAATAAGTAAGTAGACATCATTAGTGTATGCACTTTTGACATGAAATTTATTATAGAAAAAGTGAATTTCAATACTTTAAAGGTGATTTTCTCATTGGCAGTTTTTATTTTGTCAATTTTTGTAATAATTAAACTATACAGGATTATTCACGGTATACGGAACGGACGATTATGGCTTATGTTCTTTTTTTCCGTCGCGTATACCGTGAATAACCCTGTTAAATATTATGTAACCAGTAAAACAATGAAACATTAGATGTATTTAATTTTTAATTGATACCACTCAAAATCAGAAAATAAGAAATATATTAAAGACATTCAGAACACATTTATTGTAAGATTCGATCTATGACATGAATTTTTTTCAGGGCCTGCCTAAATTACGTTTTCATTTGCTCACACTATATTTCACCTGCTAAAAAAAAAACAAATCAATATTTTTTTTCCACAAGTTTTCCTGATTTGGCTAGACTAAAGAACCGATCTTCTAGCCATAGAATTCATGAACATCGTCGTCTATAGGAGAGTTAGTGAACTATCTGATTTTCTCACACAGCAAAGAGCCATTATTGCATTTTATTATTTAAAGATTTAGGATTTAAGATTTACCTTTGGCGAATCCAATTTTCAATTTACCTTTGGCAGGTCAACGCAATAAAACAACCCAAAAGTAGTGTGAGCTCTGGTTTAAACTATTTATATGACGCAAGAAACAAGCTGTACAGTACTGATTACTGCCCTTTCGGATCACTAGAAGAATCTTTATCTACTGCCTTATATGAAAATTGACAATTACAAAACGACTTGCATGGCCTGAAAGTGAGCCTTTGCATTACCTGTTGTGTAACGAGAATCAAAAGTCAAAACAGTGCTGTTTTTTTTAATACAACACCGTCTTATGAACCATCGGCCAAAAGTATGGTAGAACAATAGTTAGTTATGAAGTAAGTATAGCTGTAAAATAATACAAAGTTAATTTCATATGGAAGAAAAGGTATAAAATTTACACACCTGTTATTATCGAAATGAGAGGCACATGCAATATTATGTGTTTGTGTAATAATTTCCATTAAATTGCATCATAGTTCCTGATTGACAAAAATCAAGAATTATTAATTCAATAACGTTTTTGATTTAGTAGTCATTGATATTGAATGACAATGTTTATTAGTAACTAACATATTCCGTTGTAAAACATCGGGAAGGACTATAATGCTAATTGACAGTTTTTTTTTGAACGCGATGGAAACTGCCATTTTGAAACATCGAATAGGTACTTCTTGTAGTTTAAACATACCACAGTTTTACTCTTTATTAGTTCAGTGCGTAATATTGTTGGTTTGAATAACGGATGTGTTGTTTCCACCATATCCAAACACCTTCTTGCAGTCTCAGCTGTTTGGACGGTAGGTACTCGTATAATACTTCCTGATGTCTTATATTCGCAGATTGAAAAAGTTTAATCTGTCAATCTGTCTTATCAATCTTTTAGGTTGATTAGATTTAGACTAATGAGTGTGATGAGAGTTAAAATTGAAATAAAAACACCTCAAATATTATCACAAACTCAAATTGCAACGGAAAAAACTTTACCCCAGAAGCCAAAATAAAGATTATTAGTAAATTTTCTTATTCCGATATTCAGATTACTAACAGCGGGTATTATAAAGGCTCATTAAGCTAACGGGCAGATTTCTGTGGCCATTTCTGAAGAAGGTATCGAGTCTAAGTGGAATTTTTTTGAATTTATCTATTCTTGACATGAAAGTAATTACAAAAATGTTAATAAAAGTCATTTGACGTCGATATTAGCTTCAAAAACGAGCACAGAAATCTGCCCGTTAACCTAATGAGCCTGAAATGAAAAGTTAGGTAGGTAGGTACTAAAGTCACAGAAGAGCAAAGAATTTTGCTATTCTGTGGTTAGGTAATAAGTAAAGTGAGTCTGGCATCATAAAATAATAATGTTCCTGTATGCTGTCGGGAATATACAGGGTGTCCGGAAATTATGAGCAAAAAATTAAGGGGGTGATTCTTCTTGATGAAATATTGCAAAAAGTATCAATAATTTTTTTTCGAAAACTCAAAAAGAAGAAAGTTATAAGCCTCCAAAGTTGTTTTTTTTTAATCAATATTTTTTTATAACTTTTTTTCTAGTGTACGGATTTTCTTAAAATTTGACACACTTGCCACTGATGTTGCTTTACATCCTTGGTCCAAATTAGACTTGAATCCCTCGAAATCAAAAGGCCTTAACTGCCCTTGACCTTCAAAAAAGGCCTATAACTTTTTTCGTAATATTTTTTTCTAAGTTTTGAAGACGTACAATTGAAGAACATGAGGACATGTTCGGAAAAGGTTCTCTTTGTCTATCACGATAAAATGACCTGTTTCCGAGTAAAATTGTTTTAAAAATTTGCTTGCACTAAAATTGATCCCCATAAATTATGATCATTTTGCAACAACAAATTACCCTATACCTATAAAACCTATACCTATAATACAACCCCTTCAAATCATTACTATTACAAAGATTCTACCTACACAATAGTCTCAGACAATACAATATAATTAATCATTGGAATAATTTCAACTGTTAAGAAAAATAATAACTTCTAATACATGCATGTTTTTTTTTTCAGTCATGAAAATAAAGAAAAGGGCTTTACAATTTTATTGGTAACAGAAAACGAGGATCATATTCGAAGTTTGGGCATCTTAGATAAAGCTGTTTGCTTAGTAGCAAAGTACCTCAAAGTATCAAGATTTCTGATTTGGAGGCCTACACTAAAAAATAGTGTAGTAAAAACTTTGGCCAGTCGTGTTCAGGTGAGTTTTTCGAAAGTTTATACAAAAGTCAAAATATCAAGAAAATCAATAAATATAATTCTATGATTAATGAGGCTGATTGATAGCTTCCAGTTAATAAATTAACAAAGTAGTTTTGGGCAACAAGTATTTTTTAATTGCTATTATCCATTTAGAGTTTGAAAATATTGTTGAAGTTGAGATTCCACTGGAGGTTACAGTTACTTATTAAGATCTAATTAGCTGTAAAGCTGGACATATGAATAAGTGGTACGTATATTGTGTACACGGTACCTACAGTTAGGGGAAGACTTTGGAGAGTTATTAAAGGCCTTCTCAAACCGACGCGGTACGCGGTAGCGGTAAAACGGCAAACATAATTTATGTGAATGCAAGTGTTCAAACTATTTATACCGCCATCAATCCGAACGTTTACATGTATACCGCTGTACGTACCCCTACCACATAGCGCGCCTGTTTGACGCGGCCTTATTTGAAGTCTTATTAGAGACTAAATTAATCTGTTAACTTTAATAAATAGTCAAGCCTCCAAACTATACGCGAAACATAGTTTTTGATTAATGTTATGTCCACTTCTTCTTATGGTTTCTTCTTCATTGTCCTAAGGAAATTTCCAAGAGAAATAATGACTTGCCTGATGCTGTGAAGTCGCATGTTTTTGCATGATATACAGAGCGTTTTTTTTTATTTATCTTTCTCACCATTGAGATTAAAGAACTATCAGAGATATTTGATTAGAGAAACAGTGTAGAATTTTATACTTCCGAAGCAAAATTTAGGATAACTTTTCAGTCGATGCTGAAATATTCTCAAAAAATTGAAAAATTGAGATTTAGTATTTTAAGTGAAATTCTCCAGCAAAATATTAAAAGAATAATTAAAAGAAAATTCGTGGGTTGTAGACTTCATAACAGAAAAAAACATTAACATGGATAATAATAATACATAATATTTCCTCGCTAGTATATAGTAATAGTTTCTCTATAGTGTTGGTAGTTACTACAGACACCAACACAAACATGGTAAAAAAATAACTACACAAATATCGCTATTGATTCTAGATCCCGAAGTTCCGTGTGAATTTTCTGAACAAGTATAATCAAGTGATCCTGTGCAAAAGTTAAAGGATTACACTTGCTGACGTGGCTTGCCAATGAGCTACAACAAGAGGGAAATTGCCAGCCATGTCTTCAGCAGTGTTTTCTCTGTCTTTGGCATGAGATCAGTGATGAACATGAGCCCTAGAATCTTTTTCTTATTTTACCCATTCTTCATGATCATTATCATTATTATCATACCCATTACAGTCGTCAAGAAATTACCGTCTTGCGTGTCAAAAATTTTCAATTGCTACTATACATACTTCAATTGGTATAGATTCAAGAGTTCATACTCAACTTTTGTTTTTCTTACGACCACCATTATGTTTTCTATGTAGAATTAGAAAAAATATAAAAACTTACCTTTTTTTAGATCCATAAATATGATAAAAATTAAAACCTTTTTTCTCCGAATAACGTCAATATGAAATTCAGTTAAAATTATATTTTTTTAATGTGAATATATTTTTGAATTTTTATTTAATTTGATTTTTCAAATCGATTTTTGGTTTCTTTGATTTTTTAATTCCGAATGACATGCAGAAGCAAAATGGCGCCCATAAGAGAAACAAAAGTCGACTATGAAAATTCTGAGATCTAATCGGCTTTGAAAATTTTTTAAATGTCAGACTGATACCTCTTGACGACGTTTATACAGGGTGTCCCAGCTTATTCGAAGCGGTCTCTGTAGGCCAAACGATTGATTTTTTCCAAAAAAATTTTGCAAATTCAAGTACAGGATCACAATGGCCATAATTTAAAATTATTTTGGAGTATACAGAGTGTCCCATATGACAGTGGCATATCAAAGTTATGTTTTTTTAAATGGAATGCTCCTATGTTATTGCATTTTTAGATTGTCTGAGAAGAGAAAATAGGATTGGCTTTTACAGTTGGTGTTTAAATTCAGAAGTTTTTGAGTTATAAACAAGTGAAAATCGTCATTTTTCAAGTTCAAGGCCCTGTATAATGAAAACGGTTCAAGATAGAGAAAAACGGCTTACATGTCCCTATTTTAACTTTTTATGTACTATCCTATGGTATAGAAAAATTTTTACTTTCTTTGATTTTTTTATTTGGCGACGCGTGGAGAAATCTCAGAATTTTTCAAATTTTTTATCACCCTGTATAAACATTTCATCTACATCATAGGATAGTACATGAAAAAGTAAAATAGGGACATGTAAGCCGTTTTTCTCTATCTTCAGCCGTTTTCGTTGTACAGGGCTTTGAACTTGAAAAATGACGATTTTCACTTGTTTATAACTCAAAAACTTCTGAATTTAAACACCAACTGTAAAAGTCAATCTTATTTTCTCTTCTCAGGCAATCTAAAAATGCAATAACATAGAAGCATTCCATTTAAAAAAACATAACTTTGATATGTCACTGTCATATGGGACACTCTGTATACTCCAAAATAATTTTAAATTATGGCCATTGGGATCCTGTACTTGAATTTTCAAAAAGTTTTTCGAAAAAGTCCATCGTTTGGCCTACAGAGACCGCTTCGAATAAGCTGGGACACCCTGTATATACGTAAGCCTGCAAAAAGATTTTGCTAAAATAAGACATCTCGATTTTTCATTTTATTTTAAAGGATATTTCAGTGACAACTGAAGTTAATTTTTGTTACAGTCTTAAAAAGCATATTGGGTGTTAATGAATACGTGTTCCAAACTTAAAGGGCCTGTAAGAAATGCAAAAATAGGCGAAAAATTTCCTGTAGACATCGTTCGTTGGAGTTTTCGAGATACTTCGAAAAAGGACCCCAAAAAATCCTTATGGGAATTAGCTTCCGCGGTTAAATTTGATGTACTTTGGGGATCGGTAGTATTCAATAAGTAGATTCAGAAGTCTCCATGGGCGTAACCCCCCAAAAAGTCATTTGCTCGAGATATTCATCTCTTAAGATGGGTTTCTCTCATGACAGTCACACGTTTATTTTTAAATGTTGATCCTTTTAATTGTTTTAGAGAGAAATCAAAAATTAAAAAAATATATCTAAATTTTAAGTCACAGCCATAGAGAAAAATATAATATAATATAAATATATAAAATATAAAATATATAAAATATATATAATATTATATAAAATATAATATAATAGAGATAGTGGATTCTGTGAGTCGGAAAAAAACCGAAAAGTGCTCGGATTTCAGAGTCTAACGAGACTAGCCCTCCCCCCCGTTTCCGAGGATGCTGAATACGATGGTGGTGGTTTAAACTCTTCTCGAGTTGACCGCACCCCCTAAAACGGCCTAAAACCACCCCTATGAAGGGTAAATCACGGAACTTCTTTCTCTTGGCGGCCAGACTTGTGTCACCCCCCGTTTTCGAGGTCGCTGAACGCGATGCTGACGTCGAGGTCGGTCCTCGACGCCCCCTAACCCCTCTACGCGGTCAAGAACAACCCCCGGAAAGGGTGAAACGGGAACTAGCCGCGTGAAATCGAAGAAAATGCGCCCCCGCTCGTAAAAAGGAAATCTTTATTCTTGATACAAGACCTTCAGAATTATAAAAAGATGATTTTATTTACTGTTTCGGCATTCTACATTTCAGACAATAGTTGTGTGTGAAGAGCAGTCCCTTCTGAAGTACATGACAAGAGAGCAAGCTCCGGTGCAATGCAGTGGAGGAACTGGAAGCCATGATCAACTGGAGTGGGTGGAATTTTTCAGGCTATATGAGCCTTTTGCCGAAAAATGTCGAAAGGTTAGCAGAGAGCTCGCCACCGCGCTTTCTCAATTACGTAAGGAGGATCAACCCTTTAGTCTCAACAGGGCGCTTATAAATCATCAGTGCAGGTAAGAATAATGATTAAATTATTGCATTTTCTATTTAAAAATATAAAAGTGGACTTTTTTAAAAAACTTCGAAAATCTCTAATTTTTCGGCTTTGAATTTAAACGGCATTATTTATTGCATGTAAGATACTTCCCTACATAAATATGGTGTTGCGATAAAAGGTCGTTGAGTGCCTTATAATCAAAGGGAAACAAATAAGATATCTCCAGATTTTTAGCATAGCAAGACAATTTTTTATTCAGTTAAACGGTGGTGTATTTTCTACATCAGAATCGGAATTACTCTGTCTTAATAGTATGCATCACTCCAAGTAACTGAAATCATTCACTTCACTTATTTAACTCTGCCTTTAACATTTCAATCACTTACGAATTGTACATTTAAAATAAACAACAAATATTCATTATTATGTATTAAACAATAAACATCCCATGATCGACAAATCGAATATTGCAGTATAATTGACTGATCAGCGATTCAGCTGATTGCGCGAGTGCACAAAAATTTACAGATTTAGGGTCAAGTGGGGTAAAAATGAGACTACCAAAATTATGGGTAAAAATGAGACAGTTACATGACTATCACTACAGATCACTTTCATGGGATGCAAATGAGGCGTAATGAAATCTACACTTAGTAAAACCTAAAATCATATCGATTCAAACATTAATATAAGCCTATACATGAACAATTAAATCTGACATTGAAATATTAAAATTTACGTAGCGAAAACTTTTAAACTCCGCGAGATAACTTTTGTTGCTCCGCTGGAACAAGACATTGGACGCGCTCGACGAATGTCTCAACTAGAAGAGGGCTGTGTAATGAACGTGTTGGGAACAAGCCGGACACTCTATTGCCGAATGCATGAGAGTGAACACGTGTTACTTTGTTGGGGTAATTGTGAGACGGCCTCTTGGGTAAATATGAGACACACCACGAGGTAAAAATGATACATAATTGAAGACTTGAAATAAAAACTGGGCTATAAGTGCCCAAAATTCGAAAATTGTGTTAAAACTTAAAAACAGTGCTAAACACCATCGCCACCTATAAAGCGTGCTATGTGGCAGAATTATCAGAAATGATTTATTCATTGGCGTATTTTTTCATATCTTTGTAACAATAATGTAATGTCATAAGTAAAAAAACCTGTCCCAGCATTCCATGGAGGTACTGCTAGAGTTGCACAAAAATTTGTGTTTTCAATTGCCTTTGATAAATTTAATGTAAACTAAAGAGAGTTATTGCATGGCTACCCATACTTTGATAAAGTTTATTTTATTATATTTTGTGTTTATTACCAAAGAATTAGGTATTTATCTTTTTTATACATTAGTTTGTTAGCGAACTGCAATCATCAGAGCTCGTGTCAACAGTTTTTGACTTGCCGTGTTCATATACAATTTAAGAAATGTTTTCTACTATTATTGTGGAGTTGTTTGGTTATTTTTTTAAATAAAAGTAATAAAACTGTATTTATTAATGTCTCATTTTTCAGCCAGACCGGTTCAGCATTGCCCCAGAGGTGATAAATAGCAAACGCTCTTCAATAAACACCTGAAAACACATTGTCTCATTTTTACCCAGCCCCTGTCTCATTTTTACCCTAAATGGCGGGTAAAAATGAGACGAGGTTTTTTATTTTTATTTCAAGAACCCTAATCATTTCATCAAATATGTGGTGTTTATATTATTCCTAATCGTATTCTTCGTGGTATGGTAATTTTTTGAAAATTTAAATCAAAAAGCAACCCGTCGAATAATGAAAAGTTTTATAAAATGTCTCATTTTTACACCACTTGACCCTATGTGTTTACCTATAACTTAATAGAGTTTCGCGGTACCCATTTCCACGATTGAGCTGATTTTAAAATATTATAATACCTTCCTCCCAATTCGATTAAACTATAATATTATATGTCTTGAGTGTACTGGGAAGTAATACTTATACATTAATTCGCATAATAATGTACAATATTTTGTGATTTCCTAGCAAAAGTAGGTAAATACTGTTTCAAAGGCGACTGTTACCCATCCCATCACTATTGTTGTCATCGAATGTTGTCTATTTTATAAAGCTTACCTATAGTCTGTGGTTTTGATCGCTACTTTTTACACGTCGACTTCACTGTCATAACTGCAAAGCTGTACGGTAATGAATTTTGCGTATGCCTTATGTCACTTTTCCGCACATTTTTGTAAATGTGAGAAATCTTATAGTTTGCGTACAAATAACAATGCACCAAGTAGTACTTTGTATAGTGATCGTAGGGAAAGCCAGTTTTTAACTTTCAGTCTACCGCTGTAACTGATAATAATCACCTAATGGCAGAGCTCGATGAACTATTTTGAATAATATGCGATAAATAAAAAAATACTATCTGGATGTCAAAATAGAGAAAAGTATGTACACTAAAGAAACGCAACCAAATTTTTGAGCCACTGAGATCTGAAATCAATATCTATTATGTCTTTCACAGTTATTCGTCATTTAGGAATAATATTGTGGATTTTTTAATTTATTGTGGGATGAATTATTATGCATAGGATTTTTTGCTATTAAAATGTTGTCAGTGTGTCATGAGAAGACGCAAATATTTTGAGCATGCATGATCTTAACTGACACATGCGACTATTTAGACCGAATCCGACTATAGCCAATCTAGTTCTTTCATTTTAATTCTATGTAAACTCTGATACAGTATAATAGAATGTTACTATTCCAGTAATTATTGAAAAGAACTTTTTTTTCTTCAAACGTCAGTACATCAGACATTACTCGACTGAGTAGACAGTCGCGAAGTGTCTCTTTTCCTCCGCCGGAGGTTTACTTTTCACTTTCCCGCCGCCGGAGGGAAAGTGTTGTCATAGCAACATCAGCAATACATACAAAAACACACCTACTTATTTAAGAAACAACGATTCAAATTTTATTAATATAGACCCGTAATTATCTTTTAAGTATTCTCCCATATTTTTTTTAAATATTTTCACAAACAGTGGTACCTACTTTACTCTTATAAAATTTTTACATATTTTGACCGACCCTAGCTAAGTATGTGTCAAATACATTTATGATCATGCTCAAACTTTCTGTGCAATTTATTTATTTTTTATCTTTATAAAAAAATTAATTCATTATTTACATCCGCGTGTCCTACAGTTTCACTATGGCACTTATACAGGGTGTGGCGCGTTGAACGCCTCGGTTTCTAAAGCGCAAATCGTGCACGATTGTAAAAAAAAATGAATTGGGTCTTATACAGGGTTGTAGTGAAGAAAAAATAAGATTGGCTTTTACAGTTGGTGTTTAAATTCAGAAGTTTGTGAGCTATAAACAAGTGAAAATCGTAATTTTTTAAGCTCAAGGCCCTTTACCACGAAAACGGGTCAAGAGATAGAGCAAAACGGCTTACATGTCCCTATTTTAACTTTCCATGTACTATCCAATGATGTAGATGAAATGTTTATACAGGGTGATAAAAAATTTTAAAAAATCTTGAGATTTCTCGACCCGTCACCAAATAAAAAAACAAAGAAAGTAAAAAAATATTACTATACCATAGGATAGTACATAAAAAGTTAAAATAGGGACATGTAAGCCGTTTTTCTCTATGATGGCCCGTTTTCGTGGTACAGGGCCTTGAACTTCAAAAATGACGATTTTCACTTGTTTATAACTCACAAAGTTCTGAATTTAAACAACAACTGTAAAAGCCAATCTTGTTCTTTCTTCTCAGACAATCTAAAAATGCAATAACATAGGAGCATTCCATTTAAAGAAACATAACTTTGATATGTCACTCTCATATAGGACATGCTGTATAGTCCAAAATAATTTTAAGTTGTGGGCACTACGACCCTGTATAAGACCCAATTTAATTTTTTTTTAATCGTGCACGATTTGGGCTACACAGACCGAGGCTACACAGACTTAGGTGCCACACCCTGTATAGAGATGGAGGACATACCTATAGTAACACCAGGAAGGTATTCATTTGCTTTGCAAATTAATGGTTAGCCAAAAAAGCAGCACCAAAAATGGGACTACGGAATACGGTCCTGGTAAATAACTTACACCGTGTCTATAATGCACATAATAAATCCGCCGGGTCCCGGAAGTAATAAGCATTAGAAGTGGTTGACGTCAACGTGTAGCGTACAGAGACGGATCAGACCGGATATCGCTTTCACATATCATATCCCAGACCATCGGAATTAATGTCACGCTTTTTGGAATATAAATGCAAAATAAATGCAAAATTTAAAATAATAATCGTGCTACTGTTATTCTCGAAGATATTCCTTGCCCTGAAATAGAAGAAAAAATATGAATTCGACCATAAAGAGGCCATAGTTGTGACTTTAATATTAGTTTGCAATAGCTGTTTTTAGCTTCTTACCCACCCAGCACCCCTATTTCGCTCCTCGGTCCCGAAAAAATTGATGGAACTTAGGACACGCTGATGTAAATATTTACCAAAAATTCCTTTGTGGGTACTTTTCGGATGGCACTGTTATTTACATTATTTTATTATTTAAATTTATTTTTAAATAGTTAGTAAATAATAGTAATTTCAATGTTGACGTTGATGACAGTGTCCACTTGACAGCGTTAGCGTTACTTGACACGTATGCCGCACAAAGTCCAAACCTCCTTGCAAATCCGCGTATCTTCAATTGAAAATTATGTTCTTGCTTAAATTTGCCCACGTTTGAAGAAAAAACAGCATATTTTATTTGAAGGAAAAGTTACTTTTCATCGCTTGCTCTCTAATATCAGCCTCGCTTCGTTCGGCTGATGAACACAAGCGCGCCATGAAAGTATCCCTCCGTATAAAATAATATACTATTATGCAAAAATAGTAAACAAATTCAATAATGTACTGATAATATTTTGTATTGTGTGCCACAAAGTTAGGTGGAACCGTTGAACTAAACTTTCAAGTTTATTTACCTTGCACATAATAATTGGTCTCATTATGGGATGTATTTCTATTGGAGTAAATAATCAAATTACTTGGCAATCTTTTTTTATATATTTTTTTTTTTTTTATTATTTTTTTGTACATACTAATAATATTATGTTCAGTTCTTAAATGAAATACTTTGTTTTAAATAGCTAAGGAATAATATATATTTTTTGGAAGAGCATAGTATAGATCTGAGATTTATATTTGTCTTATTCATGAGGACATCTTATCTAACATTAATGCAAATAGTAATAATTATTATTACTATTAGTGTGTGATTAAATTTTGCTTGCATGTATCTTATCTACGTATGATGGACAACAAACAATACAATGATGTGTACATGTACTTACCTAGTTTGTTGTTAATTTTGCGTGAGCTGTTGTGTGTTATTCTAGTGAATTGAAAAGTAAAAATTATATTTTGAAATGGAAAAACGTGTAAATGAGAGTTGTGAAGCAGATAGAGCAAGGTAAAACTCACGAATTTTATTTAATGAATTAATTATATTATAGCTAGATCTCGTTCATTAGATTAGAGAAATATACATACATATTATACAGGCTGTTCCAGTTTGTATGTTCCTAACTCCGGCAAACGATAGAACATGTAACAATAATTATTGTTTTTCTATACAGTAGTGCTTTAAAACGCTTTCCTTTTGAGATAAAGGGTGTTAGACTTTTATTAAAAATCGTAATTTTCGAAAATATATTAAATTTACTTTACTCGATATTGCTGAAATTATTATTTTGAAAAAACTTGAAAAACGTACGCCAATGAAATTTTTTTCATTTTTTTTAGTGGAATTAACTTAATTATTAGTACAACTTTTTTGTCTCGTAGAGATTTCTTTCGTATCGTGGTTCGTTTTAGAAACGAAAAATTAAATCCACATTGCATATTATCCCGAGACCGACCCCACACAATAAAAATATGGCGAGTTTTTTTTTTAATTATTATTATTATTATTTCTTACTATAATATTTAACAACATCAACAAATAAACCCAAAATTAAATACATTTCTTTACACCTAAACTAATGAATTTTATTATTTTCATTTTTCCCATGTTTCTTGGTTGGTCCAACGATATGCAATTAAGTGGATTCAAATTTTTTGAAAGCCATTGGCATACGTGATTTGAAAGTTTTAAAGAAATAATATTCGTTGAGGTGCTTACCGGGACGTCATTGAATTTAATAATTTCAATCTATTTAGAGCTAAATTAGCCCCTTACTACAGCAAATGAAACTGCCAAATATCAACAATATCGGGTAAAGTATATTTGAGATATTTTCGAAAAAGACGATTTTTTAATAAAAGTTTTATTTTTAAAAGTAGGTATCTCAAGAATAAAGCGTTTTAGGGCAATACTTTTTAGAAAAAAACACAATTATTTTTACGTGTTCCTCCGTTTGCCGGAGTTATGAACATACAAAAACTGAAACACAGTGGTTCCTCGTCTCATCTGCAGTTTTGAGTTGTGTATAATTTCCATTTAATAATTTAGTCTTTAGTAAATATTATTGAGTGTGTTATTTAAGACAGAAATAGGGTTACTATAGGTATCTATCTATGGTTCAAGTGCGGCAATTTTTATATTGTCTACGGTAGCACATGTGAATCAATTTTTTGAAAATTTCCAAGTTGAAATGGCTTTGTGGTTATGTCCCATTTTTCGTGATTTGAATATACAGAGTGACCCATTTTAATCCACAAAATCAATGGTAATAACTCCAAAAATACTTGCGCTACACAAAGACAAACATTTTCAAGAACAGCAGGGGCCACCTATTTGTGCTACACGTTAATAACACGACAATTAGAAACTTAACTCAGAGAGATCGTAATCGACATATTGTTCGCCAACATCAGCATCATGAATACAATAAACATGATGTACGAGCTGTAAGGTGCATCATACGAGCAGCGGTATTTATAGTGTGGTGTGGTGTAGTATAGTAAATTGTTATTTAATTGGACCGTCTTTTTTTTAACCAAACGTAGATAGACACAGCTGCTTAGAATTGCTAAGAGCTCACTTACCAGCTTTTATTTATTGGAGGATGTTGTCCTAGCAACAAGAAAACTAATGTAGTTTCAACAGTATGGTGCTCCGCCACAATTTGCACTTATTATGCAAGTGACTTTTTGAATAATCATTACCCTGGCATGTGTACGGACGAAAATGTCCGCGTCCAGACCGCCGTGCTCATATGATCAGGGCCTGATTTACCCACAGGTAAATTAGGCTACAGCCTAGGGCGCAAGGACTGAGAGGGCGCTCAGTTTGCCTTTGCAAGCATCATTTACACAAAATAAATACTGGCGTTTTTGTGATCTTTTCATCACTTTTTTAGCAAATAATTCTTAAAATTTACCGGGTGATGAACCCCGGCTTGTCCGGATAATTTAATACCTGTGGAACAAATCTACTGAAATCTAGAAATTTTTTGACATACTCCCGATACGTCACTGACAAGTAAGACAGACAGCATATTAATAATTATTAGCCAAGAGGCTGTCAAAACTTTAGTCACTGCATATATGATACCGCCAGGTTCTTACTTGTGGAAATACATAAAAATGTTTTTGACAAGCGTCTTACAACAAGGTAGGATGATGACCTGACCTGACCCACTACCTGTACAGGTAATAAGCTATGTAATAAGTTAGCGAGTACACTTGCCGGAAGGTGCATAATGCATATGACTACAATCCTGATAAACACTCTGGGAGAAAAGCCTGGTGATCTTTTGGTATTTGAGTTCAGGCGGTTCAGGTTACTGGGTCTGATGGCCGACCTGTGCGATCACCTTTTGCTCCAATCTCCTCTGGGGTGCCACAGGGTAGTGTTCTCGGTCCACTTCTTTTTCTTATCTTCATTAACGATCTGGGCCCCAAAATTACCTCCCCAAATTCACTCTGTGTTAACTATGCTGATGATACAACAATTCTTATTTGGACAAAACCAGGCGACCTTCCTAGTCTGATAGATGCCATTCAACTCCCGTTGAAAAGAGCAAGTTTATGGCTCAGGGCCAATGAACTAAAACTCAACTTAGACAACACTGAGCTGATTGATTTTCACTCTAGCCGATCACGTCTTCCACCTTTACCCTCCATACCCACCGATGGTGCCTTGATCGAGCCGAAGGGCGTGGTGAAGTTTTTGGGCTTCCACATCGACCAGAACCTAAACTGGTCGGCTCACACAGATCATTTGTGTGAGCCGTCGTCTTGCTAGTGTCTGCTTCCTTCTTAGACGCCTTCAGCACACGGTGTCCCCTGAGGTTCTTCTCTTTGCTTATTATGGGCATTTCATCAGCCACGTGAACTATGGGCTGGCCGTCTTGGGTGGGTCTGAGAGATCTCTGCGAAGGGTTTTTCTTCTTCAAAAGAGAGCGATTAGGGTCCTGGCAGGCTTGCCAATGCTCAGTCATGCAGAGGCCATTTCAGGCGGCTTGGACTTCTTACCGTGCCTGCTTTGTATGTCTTCTCTCTGCTCAAACTGATCCACAAAAATCAGGATAGACTTTTACCTTACCGATTCACCCATCACTACAGTACCAGGTTCAATTTGTTCAAACCTCCTACACACCATCTGTCGTCTTCAGAAAGTATATTCACGTACGCATTTATCAAATACATGAACCACTTCAAAATATCCTGCAACTGTTGGGTTCTCAGCGTACAGTGCGTATCTCCGGAAACATCTCACGGAGTTGGAACCCTACACTACCTCTGATATACTGTCCTTCCACCCCCCATCTCTACCTGCAGTCTGATATTAAAACACCTAAAACTCAAAGCCTTGATCCATCCTTATCATAGAGATGTAACTATGCCTCTTGGAGGCATATGAGAGGCGTTTGGAAATGCCTCTTGATGCGTGGAAGGTGTACACAAATTTTCACGAAAATATCTTTTTTCTTGAAACTTCAACACCCTGTAGTTAAAAAGTTAAGCCTCTTAGGACATATGTATATACTTACTTTTTTTCTTAAAATGGTCTCATCAATCACCCCCTGAATTTTCTCGGTTCATTTTAGATACTTAGTGATGATAAATAAAACACTAATGTTTTAAAAAAATTCTACTGTATGTATATAGTTTAGATATCTGGATCGTAATTCACATTATTTCACAGGACCTTTTGAAGGTCTGGTGCCAATGGAAGCAATACTTTTTTAATTAAAACGAAAAAAAAAGTGGACCGATTTCTACTGATTTTAAAAACTAGTTAGCTTATGTAATTGTTCACTGACGTCTAACAAATATCTGACATTTCAATAATACACGATTTATGTTTTCAACTCTTACTTCGTAGAATCTCTGCATACTTATTGATTACTACTGTATATTGTATATTGATCGATGATCAATATACAGTAGAATTTTATAAAACATTAGTGTTTTATTCATAATCAATAATACACGATTGTTTAAATCAGTTTTAAATCTTGAACCAAGACTACCTTGTTTTAATTATTGCTAAAATTAAGAGAAGACGGCGCTACTTCTTGTAGAAAGCAATTTATTAATTAGACAAGAAGTATAAAAATCTAAAGCAAATGTTCAAACTATCGTTCAGACTGTCAAAATTTCAGAAATTTGATAGACGTCAGTGAACAAACACATAGCCAACTAGTTTTGAAAATCAGTAAAAATCTTTGCTCTTTTTTCATTTTAATTAAAAAAGCATTTCTTCCATTGGCATCAGATCTTCAAAATGTTGTATAGAATAATATATTACGAACCAGGGAAAAAAATCATAAATTTACTCCAGGAATACTATTAACACGAGTTAAAGTTTTTACATTTCATGTAAATCCCTATGTTGCATTGAAACAGAAACTCACTGTATACCCAGTAGAATTCTCTCAACTTTATTATTTTAATTTATTAACCTTCCTCTTCGATTACACCCAAATTGTTTTTAATTCTTTGGTAAAACTATAATAATAGTTGTCCCTGTTCGTAAACTTATTATATCATATTGCACATGACGTTCTGTTTTTCAAGATTTTTCTTTTGTATTAGGTTGAAATCTCTCTCTTTTTAGATTGATATCGCGGGCTCTAAAGCTCGATTCTCTTCGTGCACTTCTGTTCGATGGGGAGCGCACCGTGGCCAGTTTGGAGGAACGCGGACAGTGGTCACCTGGCAGTAGGGATGTGCAGCGAAGAGCAAACGATGCCAGGATCGGGTTTGAGACAGTTCAGCGGGTAGCTCGGAGACTCGAACAACTCGACAAAGATCGAAAGGAACGACTCAAGGAGCTACAGAGAGCAAGGGGAATGAAAGAGGATGCCGAAGAGGTGAGTAGCGACTGTGAAACTTTTTTTTTGTTTACATAAACTGAACATTGGGAGTGGCGTGAGATACCTCATTAAACGAAACCATCGAAATTATCGATTTCCCACTTTATAAAATTATTATTACATATTATAAGAAGTGGCGGATTTCTACATAGGCTAGGTAGGCTATAATAGCCTACGGCGGCAAATTTTTAAAGACTAAAAATATTTTCGAGTGCTGGGAAATTGCGGTCGCGTGACCTTGAATATTGAAAAAGTATAGCCTATGGCGCTTTATCGGGGAGGAAACCTCTCCCGAATCCCCCTTGCCTTTGAATTCATATTCTTTTTGCAACTCGCAAGATGGGGTCCGCAAATTTTCGTAAGAATAGTTTTGTAAAAAATAATACCATAGGCGGCGATTTTATTCAGCCTATAGGCGGCACATTTGTAAATCTGCTTCTGATTATAAGAGCACACCCATAATGTTCTCGGGCTGCTTCGATCCGCGGTAAAGAAAATAGAAACCCTCCAAACAGAATCAGGGAATGTGTGGGGTGATTGTTTGTGTTGGCGGGGGGGGAGGGGAGTATATTTTACATATCGTTGTTAATGCTTACATTTGCACTACGAAACGCAGCATCAGCTGTCGCCTAACTGAACACATTATAACCTACTTTTTTGTATTTTTTCCTGTACATTAGGGAAATAGCGGTTCCTGTTATCAACGTAGCACTTCAGCGAACGAATCGCTGGGTTTGCAGGATAAATAATCTACCGCGCTGGCTGAATTATATAGGTATAGGATTTTTGAGTGGAGAGACATGAAAGTACTTACACTGAACACTGTAAACGCAAAAGAAGAGGCGATAGATATTAATAATTGCAAATTGTTGTCGCCGTTTCAATATGACAACATATAGATTCTCCATCCTCTCTTATAAGTATATAGCTATCTTCTCCTGTGTATTTTCGACATACCCAAGCATCATTATTCTGCCAACATGGTATAGGAGCGGGTCGTAGCGCATCTGCTTCGCGTACACGACGCTACAAAGTCGTGTGAATTGGTGAATTTGAGTCAGTTGATGTGGAAAATTCATTTTTCAAAAAAAAATGTGAGCTCATTATACAGGGTGTCCGGAAATTATGAGCAAAAAATTAAGGGGGTGATTCCCCCTTAATTTTTTGCTCATAATTTCCGGACACCCTGTATTTTGAGACCGTTTCATAAACTTTAAAAAAATTACCGATCGGTAACATAGCAACTTGTCTAAAAATTATTGTTGCGACGTTATAAAATAAGTTGTTTTGATGTAGAAAAATTTATATTACACAAATTGAGTGTAGCACCTTACTAATCTGACTTTTCGATACTCTGAAATCATTCAGAAATCGTACTGAGGCGTACTATTGAAGTCTATGTTACAAGCCAAAGGAGTAACCTGCTACCCAATATTATTGGATGACGATTTATGAAGAGCTTACCAAACCGTCGAATGGAAGTTGAAGGACTTAAATAAACTGCAGAAAAAAAAAGGATAACATTACAAAAAATACTGTTTATTGGAAGATACGAGGACTAAGATGTGAGTGTGTTTTTAGTCACTGTCACTCGATAATCATCATCGTCGTTGTACAAATCACTTTCCACATCACGATCGAGATTGGAACGTAATAAGCTATGTTGCGTTTGATGGGTGACTCTAGAACGTTCTTTTCTTTTTTTTTTTGAGATTATAGGCGACATCGAAAATTACTGAGAACAGTATTTTGGTCATCCCGGCAGCCATACAAATCAGGAGAAATTCAATGAAAATATTTTCAAGATGGCCGCACTTCCGGAAATACCGGAAGTTGACACCTACTTCGTTATTTTAACGGAAACTCGTTGTAAAATATTATACTTTCTGAAATGTCTGAAGAAATCGAATACAGATGGTTTTCAACATTGGAATTTAGATTAAGCGGTTTATTAGTTGAAAACAAGTGAAAATCGAAAATTTTCAACTTCAAAGCAGTCTAGAACTAGAACAGCTCACGATATCTAAAAACGGTTTACATGTCCCTATCTTAACTTTTCACATGGTATCCTACTATATGTGGCTTAAATTTTAAAACAGGGTGATGAAAAATCGGATAATTTTCATCACCCTTTAATAAAATTTACTCCACATAGGCCCGTATTCATCAATAAATATAACCCCTGGGGTTAAATTTTGGAACATGTCATTGGTTCAAAATTCGTAGCGTTCGTAGGGATTGAGCATTAGACCAATCAGATGTCAGAAAATTCAAAATATAACCCCAGAGTTATATTTTGAAGTTTGATGAATACGGACAATAGTGGGATAAAGCATGAAAAGTTAGGATAGGGACATGTTAACCGTTCTTAGATATCTTGAGCCGTTCTGATTCTAGACTGATTTGAAGTTGAAAATTTTCGATTTTCACTTGTTTATAACTCATAAACCGCTCAATCTAAATTCAAATGGTGAAAACCACTTGTATTCGATTTCTTCAGACATTTAAAAAATATAATAACTTACCAGGTGTTCCCGTTAAAATAACGAAGTAGGTGTCAAACTTCCGGTATTTCTGGAAGTGCGGCCATCTTGAAAATATTTTCATTGAATTTCCCGTGATCACTTATGCCTGGAAGTTTTTTATTTTGAGGTTCTAGGCCCATAAGTTTCCGAGATAAAGCCGGTGGCCAGCCTTAAGCGGACACCCTGTATAATGGAGAAACTATGTTTTCCTGACTGAGTGATGGCCGCTTAACAATGCACTGAAGAGGTTTGTCGTCATAGTTGTAACACCTGTGTACATGTACCTATACGAACATTTGCTTGAAAATATACAGGGTGATTCAAAATTGAGTGCAAATATTTTAAGGGCTTATTTACCAGCCAAAAATAAAAGTTTTTTTCATATAATCGTATGTCCTAACTTGCTTCGTTTTCTAGATACAGGGTGTAAAATTTCGAAAAAAAAATCGATTTTTTATTAATTACTCAAAAACCTTTCAGCCGATTTAAATAAAATTTAGTAGGGTTATTTGTCGTTATAAGGAACTTCCTTTGATGGGAATAACATAAATTTAATAATTCCAGTGGCGTCTCAGAGGGCTACCTACTTGATACTTATAGGTAAAATTATGATACGCCACTGCTCTTTTGACAATTTATATTTTATTTTTTTAGATTAAGCGGTCAATATTGTAACTTTCTAGCCTCCTGAGCTTTACTCGTATCTAGCTTTGTTTCCAAGAAAAAAATCAAAATCTGTGCCAGGCCCTATTAAAACACAAGTAATAAATTCACATCGATTATAGAGATTCCTTTAATTTAATTCAGGTAGCCCCCTGAGACGCCACTGGAATTAATAAATTCATGTTATTCCCATCAAAGGAAGGCCCTTATGATAACAAATAAGCCTATAAAATTTTATTTAAATCGGCTGAGAGGTTTTTCAGAAATTGATAAAAATCGATTTTTTTTTTCAAAATTTTACCCCCTGTGTCTAGAAAACGAAGCAAGTTAGGACATACGATTATATGAAAAAAACTTCTTATTTTGGCTGGTAAATAAGCCCTCAAAATATTTGCACTCAATTTTGAATCACCCTGTATATTGGAAGACCTTAATGTATGGAACATAGAGGGGGGTCCAGCGACCTGCACTAAGAAAGTCCTTCTTAGAAGGGAGTTGGGAAGACAATGAAGAATAGACCAGTTGAATGGAGTGGAGGGACATCGCGCCTTAACTTAGTTTCAGATACCGTACTTTCAATTAACCAGAATTATCATAAAATGCCATCGTAGGGAGCATATTAGTTGTGAAGATCACTTCAACTCGGGGATCACTTCTGAGAAATTTCTCCATGAACACCGGCACAACAGTCCGGAATCAATTACGATTTCAATAGAAGCCGTTCGTGAAAGCCTACATCAATATAAAAAAATACTTCATACCTCTAAAAGGAGTTACAATAGAACTTAAGTTATATTGTTGTCTACAATTCAATTATTATAGAATTATATTTATGTAAAATTGGTTTCACTGTAAGTACTTATACGATGCTCCCCCCTTAAAAAAAGAAATTAACATCTGGGCGATGCTTATGTACCTAGGGTGTTTCATTGGTAAACGGACCAACGGTAATTGTGGATAGAGGACCCAGAGGTGGTTCTAAAAAAAAACATGGTTAAAGGATCTCACGTCCTTAGTAACATAGATACAGGGTGTTTTATCGATATCGCCAATTTAAAAAAGTTTCCATTTTACTGCACAAAGATTTGAAATAATAACCATAAGAAAAATCCAGTCCCACACTTACAAAAAATTAATAAATGTTAGTGTTCATCAGAATTTTCAAAATTCGTTTTGGTATTTTAAATTAGCGAAAATTTTGAATTGAACAATTACTTTTTGTAATTCCGCATCCGAATCTACGAGTGGCATTTTGATATCGAAGTTAGATTTTCGCTTAAAAATGGTTGACATTCAAAAATGTTAATTTTTTTATGAATAAAGAACATCAATAATTATTGTTATAGTCTATTGAAATTTGCGAATGATGTCTGGCATTACTTCTGTATCTCATTAAACTCGTTAAAAATTTGAATACAGGTCCGTACCAGAACAAAAAATATTCAAATTTTTGTTTATTTTTCTAACACCCTGTATAACAAAACTTATAATAATATTATGTACCAACCATTTATTAATTAGGTACCTATCGTAAAAGCACACCCACTCGCTAGTTTTGTGCTCCATGTTAATGCACAGTAAAAACATCCATTTACATAAAGTTAATCCTGAATTTAGATTTTTGCTTGAAAACGTTTCGTCACTTCCAAAAAAGTAATTTTCTAATGAATAAAGTACATAAATTACTGTAGTCTATTGAAATCTGCGAATCATGTCTGACAGTACTCGTATATCTCGTTAAACTCTTTAAAAGTTTGAACACGGGTCCGTTCTAGAACAAATGTTGAAATTTTTGTTTATTTTTTCAACACCCTGTTATTACTGCAACATTCCACAATCATTGAGAAGGAATCAAGTCAAGGTCGAACATGAAAAAAAAAATGAAAATACAGCAAGGCTTGGTCATAATGTTAATTATGCCTTTCGCCATTGCTTAGCGAAAATTTAAAAAATATCTCTACACATTCAACACAAAAAATTATTTGTAGATTAACTTTATGTATATGAATATTATTAATCTGGCATAACATGGAGCACAAAACTAGCGGGTAGGTATGTTCTTACAATATTCAATAAATGGTTGGTACATAATAATATTACAAGTTTTGTTATAGATAATAAAATGTTAGAAAAATAAACAAAAATTTCAATATTTTTTATTTCTGGTAAGATCCTGTATCCAAATTTTTTAAGAGTTTAATGAGATACAGAAGTACTGTCAGACATCAATTTGCAAATTTAAATAGACTACAACAATTTATATATTAAAAAAGTGTTGTTTTACGAAGACTAACATTTATTATTAATTTTTTGTAACTTCGGACCTGGATTTTTCTTCCGGCTACTATGTCAAACGTTTGTGCAGTGAAATAGAAATTTTTTAACCAATTTAAAAAAAATATATACAGAGTTATTCTTTAGTTATGGCCTTCGAAAGAAATTGGCGATGTCCATAAAACACTCTGTATCTAAGTTACTAAGAACGTGAGACCCATTAACCATGGGTTTTTTAGAACCACCTCGGTGTCCTCTATCCACAGTTACCGTTTGTCCATTTACCAATGCAACACCCTGAATCAGTTGATTTACCCATTTACCTACGTGCAGTGACATAGTATCATAAACATTTGAAAATCATTTCATATAAAGGGAATCTTATTTGACGAAAGAGAAATTTGATTTAAAAAATAATACTGACGTTTGTTAAATAGGAAAATAATTTGACAAATTGGGAGGAAAACCAAGAGGAAAAGACTGTATCCAATAGTATATTACATTACTATTGTGGAAAGTGACCAATTTCATACGAGTGGGAGATTGGTATCGTACGAGGCGCCACCCGAGTCGACAATCCCACGAGTGTGAAATGACACTTTCCACACAAGTTATGTGCACTATTTTTCATACGATCACAGATTAATGCATATTTAATTTTTTTAAATTCTTTTATTTTCATTGTACAAGGTGTATCTAAAATAAACCGAGAAAATTCAAGGGGTGATTGATGTGATGATTTTAAGAAAACAAAAAGTTTAAACGTATGTCCTAAGAGGCTCAACTTTTTAACTACAGGGTGTTGAAGTTTCAAGAAAAAAAGCGTTTTTTTAATAATAACTTTAATAACAATCAAGATATATTCGTGAAAATTTGTGTACACCTTCCATGCATCAAGGGACATTTCCCAACGCATAACTTTTAGTTATTGGAGCAGCGACTTTCATGCAAGTCGCGTTACACTTAATATTTTAGAAAAAAAATCGTACGCCACTGCTTTTTTATGAAAATAATAGTATAGGTATTATACTATAAGGGAGAGAAATGCGTTATTTTCGCTGAGGTGCAATTTGAAGCCGGAGGGCTACAACGCACGAGGAAAAAATAGCATCTCTCCCGAATGGTATATTATACTATTTTTTCCACGGTCTCATTAACTTAAAAACACATATTTTGTCATTATGAAGTAAGTAGCACCAGAATTATTGTATTCGGATTTGAGCATTTATTTAGTAGTCGTTGAGTTATTGTCATAACTACGAAATAAACAAACAAATATTTAATACATTCTCCATAATGTAAACTCCCTTGGGAGCATTATACTCCCTTGGGAATAATCGACAACTTCTGTTTTAATTTTGATGTCATAAAAACTGATTTCTACTCCCGACCGTGGAAAAAATTATTTTTTCCAATTCCGGCACTGCTACTTCCCTGCGAGTCCGCACAGCTGTGTGTTTCTACTTGCATAGGTTCCAGGGTGGTATGGCTTTGGGGTCCTGCCACATCCTGTGCATCCATGATAAGTTCCGAGGTTTCTTCTTGTGGAAGTCCCTCAGTTGTTTGTTTGAATTTTTCTTCATTGGTTTCTATTTTGGTGCCACGAGAATTGGGGGAAATAAAGGTACTGCGCCATAACCCCCATGACGCAGCAGGCTACATACAACGGGGTGCGCCAGGTTCCCCGAGGTTTGTAGCTAGTTGCCGAGCTCCCCCTCGACCATGCATCCATTGGCGCGCACAATACCGTGGATTTGGGGAGGTTTTTATAGTGGTCCTCATCCACGCAGACAGGCGGTTAAGCCAAGCCCCCGTGCCCCTGGCGTCACTACCCCGAGGCAGGTCATGATAGTGATATACCTCAGGGGTCGTTGTGCCGCCTAGCGGTTTACGGTTTGTGCCATGTTTTGTCAGAGCCTTGTTAGCCGTGGTACTCACAAGTGGCACCACGTTGCCCGGTCCCCACGATCTTGGACGTAAGGTTGGCTTGTCCACCACATGACTGGAATCGCCTAGGCTTTGACCAGTTGTGAGTGGACCTTAAGGACCTCTCTCCCTTATAGTATAATATACTTTTAAAATTCCCTTTCATTTTATGAGTAAATATGATCTCTTGATTTTTTTCAATCGATGCAAGGTTTTCTGATGAAAAAATAAATATCATAATATGTTTAGACACCTGTGTTTGAGTAGAGAATTGGATTTTACAAATGAAAATAAATTCACAAATTCGACAGTTTCGCTTTTATTTACGTTAAACGACGTTTATTATCCACGGGCCATTTTTGAAGAGTCAGATATTATGAGAACACGTTTTTTCAATCGGAGTACAGACTGAATCGACCTTCTGCAGTTCTGTAGCAGTTTCAGAAAGAGGCAACCTAAAAATTTATTCTATTTTTTTTAGCAGAAAACCTTGCATCGGTTGAAAAAAGTAAAAAAAAAATCATATTTACTCAGAAATTAAAGAAGATTTGAAAAATAATTTTATTTTCATAAAAAAGCAGGGACAGTACTTTTTAAAACACGACTTGCACGAACGCCACTGCTACAATAACTAAAGGTTATACGTTGGGCAATGCCTCTTGATGCTTGGAAGGTATACACAAATTTTCACGAAAATATCTTGATTGTTATCAAAGTTATTATTAAAAAACGATTTTTTTCTTGAAACTTCAACACCCTGTAGTTAAAAAGTTAAGCCCCTTAGGACATACGTTTATACTTACTTTTTTTCTTAAAATTATCTCATCCCTGAATTTTCTCGGTTCATTTAAGATACATCCGTATAATGTACTTACAACAAAAATATAGAGATATTTCTCTTTGTTATTTATTTGTACATTTTGTATATCGAGGATAACAATAAGATTGGTACCAATATGAATATGTGCTTGAATTGAAATTAATATTTCGAAAACGTCAGATAAACTTTTGGATATAACTGTTTTGGGTCTACATCATTAACCTTAGTTCAAGAAAATACATAAAAAATGTAGTAATTAAAATTCCATAAAAAATTTCCTAACCTAAGGGGTATACAGCGCTTCCCAAAAGTAACGGATAAATTCGATAAAACGAAGAGGACTGCTTTTTTGAAAAAATAAAAAACAGGTCGATTTTGTTTTTGAGTTGTTCAACTTTTGACATAATATTGGGGTATGCAGGGTGATGCGCGAAAAAGAGGTGACGTCATCGCAATTTTTTTAAATGCCAACCCTTATTTTTTCTTCCATTTTTTGATACCTCATTCAATTGCCAATATGGTAATGTAATCAATTTGTAACCTTAAATAAGGAAATTTCTGAGAAAACAGCTTGTTAGTCGAAATTGCGCACTTTTTACTGATGTGAAAATCGGAACATTAATGATAAAAATAAAAAAATATCAAATAAAAATGACTGTTTCCATGGTAATTTTATAAGATCTGTCTATTAAATTGATAAGTCTATTAAATTAAATCTGTTAAATTAAATTAAATTAAATCTATTAAATCTGTCGAAATTAAGTTCTTTTTTCCGAAATTTCCTTATAAACGTTACAAAATGATTACATTACCGTATTGGCAATTGGATGAAGTATCAAAAAATGGAATAAAAAATAAGGGTCGCCATGTAAAAAAATGCCGATGATATCGTCACTTTTTCGCATCACCCTGTATACCCCAATAATATTATGTCAAAAGTTCAAGAACTCAAAAACAAAATCGACCTGTTTTTTTTATTTTTTCAGCGCTTTCCGTTTTATCTAATTTATCCGTTACTTTTGTGAAGCACTGTATAGGTAATAAACTAACTTATGACATTTTTTATACTTAATATACAGGGTGTTAAAAAATGAGTATCGAATATTTGGAGAGGGAACAGTATGAACCAAAAGAAGTCAAAAAGTCTTAATAAACATGCATTGGTCCGCAAATTGACGGTTTCGAAGATACGGAGGATTTTTCAACTTATTTTAACATTTGGGTATGCAGATTTTTTTTATTATGTACAAACAAACGATGGAAAGTATAAACAAAAACAAAAGATTAGATAAGGTGATACAAAAAAAGATATGTGGATAAGGTGATAAGGTAAGAAATAGAATAATCTATGTTTTTTTATTTTGCAATAACCTGCATTTCCTGTCATAGTCGGCTATTAATCAGACAAATAAAATGACATTAGCTGTCAGTGTACAAGCTCTAAATTGACATGAATTTTATTTTAATATCGAATTAGCCGACATGCATTTTATGTATGGTCGTGCCAATAGCGTTGCTACAAAAGCACAACGTCTTTATGTTGAAGCTTATCCAAATCGCCAGATCCCTTCAGATCGTATTTTTGTAAAATTTCAAACAAATAATGTGCAGACGCAAAATGTTAAGGTAATTTGAAAAATCCTACATATCTTCGAAACCGTCAATTTGCGGATCAATTAAGACTTTTTGACTTCTTTTGGTCCATACTACGTACCCTCTCCAAATATTCGTTACTTATTTTTTAACACCCTGTACATATCACTCTCATCACTCTCGTGTGGTATTTTACTGTTCAACAGTGATATTTGTCACTTTCGCAGGTGGTCGTCGGGAAAAGAATTTATTTCTATATATTACATATAAAATACATACATACCTATAATATAAAATAATAAATTTTGTTATTTTTAATTTGGTCAAGTACTATGTATATCCAATTGTTATTTTTTCTTTGTTGCAGTTTCTTTCGTGGTTCCAAAGTATAGGACAAGAAACCCTGAACAAGCTTATTCTTCAGCTAAGATCTGCAACTAGTTCTACGTGCGTGAAGGAAACTACAAACGATTTTGAAAAGTTTTTCTTTGGTGCTTGGGTAAGTCGTTCTAAAATCATCCCATTTTTCAAATTTAGTAAGTACCTAGATACTTTTTATGTTATTTAATATTTATGCTTCACATACAGGGTGCACCATATATCCTTCTCTATATTGCTATCTCATAAACGATGATTAATTACAATCTGAAAAAAAAATTAGGATACTTTCAGTCGGTGCTGAAATATCCTGAAAAAAAAACGGAAAAATCGAGATTTATAATTGTTGCCATATCTTTCTTATAAATGGAATATTAATAAATAATTTTTTGTAGGCTTACATAAGTCGGCAAGAGCTTATAACCCATCTGACGTTTCAAAAATTTTCAAAGCCGACTAGATCCCAGAGTTTTCATAGTCAAGTTTCGTTTTTATTATGGCCGTATTATTGTTTTTTTTTTATTTCGTTCGATATGAAAACATAATGGAAACCAAAAAAATGTTAAACTAAAGTTTAAGAAAATTAATGAATGGAAAAAAAGATGGCACTTGTCTTGCAAGTCATTATGTTTCCGACAAATTATATGCTTAAATGCATTGATTTTCTTTCTGATCGGCACACTTCTTTGGTGGTGGTGATGTGTCAGACTGATGAGATGGAAATAACCATTGGAACATCGATGTCTGTCTTCACCATAACATTAGGGCAAATACAGGGTGAGTCCTCTAAAATGGAAAGCTCGATTACACCTATACCATTAAAGATATCGAAATGAACCAAAAAGTGCTGTAAATGGGAGGGTAAAGTGCAGTTTGTAAAATTATTTACAGATACACAGGATGGCCCAATATCGCTGTACGCCATACAACTTTGTTATTTTAAATAGGACACCCTGTATATTATTACATCTTCAGATTATTTGAGAAACGTCAAAAATAATGGTTTGTAAAGTTGACGTTTGTAATGAGCAATTTATGAGTTATAAACAAATGAAATTCGCGATTTTCTATTTTCAAAGCAGCTTTTCTTAAAAACAACTCAAGATAGAGGAAAACGGCTTACATGTTCGTATCTTAATTTTTCATTTGGTATCCTATCATGTAGCTGAAATTTTTTTACCGAGTGATGAAAATAATCAAATTTTTCACTACTCTGTACACAAATTTCATCCATCCAATAGGACACCGGATGAACATTTAAGATACGGATATGTAATCCGTTTTCCCATATCTCGAGCCGTTTTCAAGCTAAGCTGCTTTGAAAATGGAAAATCGCGATTTTCATTTGTTTATAACTCATAAATTGCTCATTACAAACTTCAACTTTACAAACCATTCCATTGATGGCGGCAGAAAATCCACCGCTCTGTGAGCACTGTAACAACAGCCTTACTGTCAAACACATCCTCACAGGATGCTTAAAATTAACTAGGAGCCGAAGCAAACATAACATAGAAGGAAATATAAAAGAACTCCTCAGTTCCACTGAACAACTCTCTCAAGTTATCAACTACCTACAAGACATCAATTTGTTTTCAAAATTATAATTATACTGTCACTGCTATTTAAAACACCTGTCTTTAACAATTAACTAAATTTCTGATATCATAATTATGTAATTGTATTGTAACTGTGTCAATGACCTCCAGCTGTCGAGACACTTAAAGCTTAAATAAAAAAAAAAAAAACTTCAACTTTACAAAGCATTCTATTTTACTTTCCTCAAGAAATATGCAAATGTAATAATATAGAGGATGTCCTATTTAAAATAACAAAGTTGTATGGCGTACAGCGATATTGGGCCATCATGTATATCTTAAAATAATTTTACAAACTGTACTTTACCCTCCATTCACAGCACTTTTTGGTTCATTTCGATATCTTTAATGGTATATAAACAAACGCAAGGTTTTCAAGAGTGACCACTTCATATTTATGTTTCTTCACGGCCAAACTAAGAATTTAATATCATTTATTTTGATACTTGCATCGTTATGGAGCACACGGGAGCCTGTTTTCGTACATACTTGTCAGGGAACTACCAGTGACTACCCAGTAACTATTGTAATTTTTCACAAGCTACTATTTAGTAATTCTTACAGACAAACAAACACATAATTAAGAGGAAAAGGGCAAGTATACTTAACGATTAATTAATAAATAGAAGAATGAAGGTAGGTCGTATGAGTATAAAGCACATAAAGTGCATTTACTAGCCTGTTAGGTGGGGTCGGAGTATTCATCCATCGCCCATAACAGTTGTCATGCTGGCAGTGCCCGAAACTCTGATGCCCGATACTCCGGATGCAGCACACTGATGAGCCCTAGTAGGGCGAAACATGTGTCTGTGCTTGTTCTGGTACTCTGATTGGCTCTGTTATTGGATGTGTGGAAGCTCTTCCGATTGGAGTTTCAGGCACCTCCAGCATGACAACTGTTACAGGCGATAGAGGAATACTCCGACTCCACCTAACAGGCTAGTAATTGCACTTTATGTGCTTTATACTCATACGACCTACATTCATTCTTTTATTTATTAAACACATAATTTCCTGGTTAGAGTTGCAGCACAGCACACTAACTTTGATCTCTTATTATCACTCATTTCCTTTGAATAATATTCTTTGAAGAAACTACAATGATATCATGTATTTGTGAACAAAATATGAGAATACTACTTTGCTTTTTAAGGGAAGTTTTTCCGTTTCATTTGGATTTCTTTTTTAACGATGAAATTACAAAATCATGACGAGCATGACATTTCCATCTTCTCATCCGATATTATCAACAGATACACACTAATCTTCAATCAACTCTTTTAAAAGTAATGTGTATTCTTCTCCATGCTCGCAAGAAGTTAAACATAATCACGAATTGTGTAATAACTCAACACTTAAAATTCTTGCTTGTGAAGTAAACTAAGACATCGCCATCCACGGGCACCAGGAAGCGATGACAGAAGATCGTGACCCTCCAACGACACATAGCACCTTTTATCATTTAAATCTCACCAGTAATTTGCACATTAGCTGGCATGTGCGATGCCGTGTTTCCCTATTGGCGAGCGTGACCGCCCAGCCGTTCAAATGTACAAGTCGTGCCAATACCTAGTTGAGTCCAGTACTTATCGATCGTGAACGTGAAATCCTACAATGAATGAATTGGATCACTCTTCGGATACATTTACCTACGCGTCTTTTTTCCTCATCATTAATTATTGTTACTCCCGCCCGAGAATATAGCATGGCCTAATATGTAGGTATTTCAAATTATGTAACTGTTTTTCTCAAGTATCTGTGGAAAAATAGTGTACATTACTTGTGTGGAAAGTGTTATTCTCACTCGTGGGATTGTCGTACTCGGCTAACGACTCGTACGATACCAATCTCACTTTCCATTGGAAATGGGTCACTTTCCACACTAGTAATGTAATATACTATTATCTACTCCCTTATATGAACGTGTAATGATAAAAGTAGCGGCTATATGGTAGAACAATGATCATTATCAAGAAGGTATAGGTATAATTAATAAATAAAATAATGAAGGTAGGTCGAATGAGTATAAGTATAAAGCACATAAAGTGCAATTACTAGCCTGTTAGATGGGGTCGGAGAATTCCTCCATCGCCCTAACAGTTGTCATGATGGCAGTGCCCGAAACTCCAACGTAGAGAGTTTCCACATTCAACAGCAGAGCCAGCCAGAGTACCAGAACAAGCCCAGACACGAGTTTCGCTCTACTGGAACTCATCAGTGTGCTGCATCTGGAATATCCGGAAGGATGCTGTCGGATGAATGGAAGTTGGCCCACCTTAAGCCAGTAATTAACACGGATCTCCGTGTGGTGTAAATTCGGTATAGGTATACTCGATATGGAAAATAATGCAAGCATGAGAGAATAGGTATATAATTTACAAACCTATTATTATATAAATGAGTGGCACACGCAATATTATGTATCTGTTTAATAATTTCCATTAAATTGCATCATAGTTCCTGACTGACAGAAATCGAATCAGAATTCTAATTCGATTCGAATGAATCCACACGCCGACTGACAGTCTAATAAACAACTTTTATGGTCAGGTGATGGGACCAGGTCCAGTCCGGTCAGGTCAGGTACGGTCTACAGGGTGATTGATTGAAACGCCACATTAGAAAAAATTCGACTTCCAAATGATCTAGGAATCTAAAATTTGGAACTTAGGCAACATACCTAATAACGAGTCAAAATGAAATATTACCAAGATGGCAGCACATTTAAAAATGGCGAAAGCAATGGCCATCTTTGTTTTTTTAAATGGGACACCCTATATTTTATTGCATTTTCAGATTGTCTGAGAAAATGTAATAACAATAATGTTTATAGTTGCATTTTAAATTGAGTAGGCTATGAGTTATAAACAAGTGAAAATCGCAATTTTTCAACTTTAAACCCATTTACCACGAAAACGGCTCAAGATATCAGAAAACGGCTTACTAAATTTTAAATCTTAAATTTTTATCTGGTATCCTACTGTATAGTTTACATGTTTATGCAGCGGGTGATGAAAAATCTGATAATTTTCACCACCTTGTATAAACATTTCAACTGCATAATTGGATGCCTTATAAAAAGTTAAGATAGGAACATGTAAGCCGTTTTTTGATATTATGGGCCGTTTTTGTGGTAAATGGGTTTAAAGTTGGAAAATTGCGATTTTCACTTGTTTATAACTCATAGCCTACTCAATTTAAAATGCATCTATAAACATTATTGTTATTACATTTTCTCAGACAATCTGAAAATGCAATAAAATATAGGGTGTCCCATTTAAAAAACAAAGATGGCCATTGCTTTCGCCATTTTTAAATGTGCTGCCATCTTGGTAATATTTAATTTTGACTCGTTATTAGGTATGTTGCCTAAGTTCCAAATTTCAGATTCCTAGATCATTTGGAAGTCGAATTTTTTCTAATGTGGCGTTTCAATCAATCACCCTGTATTTTGAATCCCGACCGGTCGGATCGGGTTAGATCAGGTGGGGTCGGGTTAGAGAAGAGCTGAGATTCGAAGCGTGCGGTGAGATTCGACCACTGGCCGCTTAAGCGGCCATTTTATTTTTTATTTTTTCATCTTCAAGTAGTTGAAAAAACTTCAATCGAACCGTAATTTATACCGACTGTGGCGGTCAAATTTTTAAAATGTTTCAAATTTTAAAAACGTTACGCGCAAGAGAAGCGAAGGACATGATATAAACTTATAAATCATTTTAATAATAATCCTTATAAATAACACAAGACGGGCCGGAATCACTAATGATTTCTGCTGAAGCCAGTCGTGATCTTCAGGGGTCACGTCGAAATGGTTAGGAATCAATAATGCTTTTTTCAGTCTGAAAATATTCGGTATAGTTTTAATCATCAGTCTTACGGCATTATGTATTCGACGATCTCTGATAATTTTCCTTGCCTTCTCGTATGCCATTTGTAACTTGATGCATTTTTGAATAGAAATGTTAGAAATTTTATCGCACATTATTCTGACAAACCATTACAAATTACACCAAAATATTGTTGTATCCCAAGATGTAAGTAATAAAAAAATAGATATGGCAACATTGCACAACATGATCACTTTCAATTCTAGGAATCTGTAAATTTAGTGAATTAAACTGGACGTAAAGCTGTCATTATTTAGTAATTTTATGATATTTTAAACTCCCTTTTCTCGATTTTTTAATGTACGATCCTCATTTTTTTTCAAATTTCCACAAATTACAGGTTCATGCAAAAATTTCCCCAAAAATCGGAGTGATTTATAAAGGCAAAGAAATAACTATTTTTAGTTTGCTAATATAGACAAAGGCAATTTATGGATAAAAGATTTGTACCGTGTCATAGTAAGCACCAGCACGTTCCATTACACCCCACAAATGTTGACTTCCACCTTCAAATATTTTCAATTCTTCCGTAAGCGCTTGGATAACGCCGTGTCCTAGCTGCGTTCGGGTAGTGCGTTGCGTGCAATTCGGGGAACGCACGCAACGCAAACTCGCACGATAAATTTTGAGAGTGTCCAAATTGTGTTCAATCCAACTATTCCTGGTGCAGCTTCAGATAAAATAAGTTCTAATTTTGTAAATCAGTAGTTTGTTGAAGCTTGAAAAATTTAAAAATCACAGAAAGAAACATGTTACTTAAGAGAAAGAAACAATAAGACGCAAGTAATCTATAGAAATGATAAAAATATTGAACAATAAATTTGGCAACGTTTGACACGATAACTACTGGTATTTGGTAATTTCGTCTAATTTCTAATAATGTAGGTAGGTAAGGTATCAAAACAGTTGTTGCCAAATGCTTTTTTTTTAGCATCTTGGAAAAGAAAAAAATCTTATTAAATTTTCCAAGCCAGTAATACATCTGCTTCAGCTTTTTTTTTAATTGATAACAATTAAAGTACCCTTTTTATATCTGTAAAATCATCTAGTTTTTGCAAGTACCGAAAAACCAAGATAGTAAAATGTTAACTTTGGCATTTTTTATCTCACCAAATTGAAGACCAGAATTTTTTAAATTATTTTTCTCGCACTCTACTGAGTGTCCCCTACAATGTACTAAAGAGTTTATCCGTCATTTTCTTAACACCCTGTATTGTGTATTATGTAATATTCGTATTCCTTTTCAGAGACAAGTTGAAAAATCGACTGATCTTGTCGAAGAATGCAAGAATATCCAAGAAACGAAAATGCATGATCTAAAGGAACTTGCTACTACCCTTCAAACAAAGATGAAAACTTTTAAAGAACAGCTTGAAGAAACTCGGGTTCATCTAGAAGAAGCCAACAGGTATGTAAGATTCCTACCTAAAGTTATCGTTTAGTCACAAAGTTTTTATTATATACATATGTATACAGGATATTTCAATAAAAACTCCCAGGCCAATATGTAGTTCGAAAATTTAAAGTAACATGTGAATTCTGTAAACGCCAGTTTTTAGCCTCTATGATTGGCTTGACAACTGTGTGAAAAATGTGTTTTGTGAAAAATGTCAAAAATAATTTTTTCGATGACAGGAACTTTTAAATGTTGTGGGTCTTCAATATAATAATTTATTTTTGATTAAATTATGCCCAAAAATTTCTTTTTATAAATCTAATATGAACGGAGATATTTGTGATTATTTTTTATATTTTATATTTTTCGAGTATTTTAATTTTAAATATTTTTAATATCTTTTAACAGATTTTAATTTAATTGTGGCAATACAAATTTTAGTGATAAAACGCTCGTGTAGCGCTAAATTATTACGTCCAGTGACGTCTCAAGGGGTATTTTTTTATTTATTTTATACATATTTTTATATTTTTTTACGGATTAAGCAACTAAAAATATACTTTTCTTGTCTGTTAAATTGTTTTTATTGCTTCTTTTTCGAGAAATAAAAATTAAAGCAATTTTACTGCACATCCATGGAAAAAAATCATTAAGAAACGTATTAATATCTAATTTATGGTTTTGTTTCTTATTGATTTTATTTCCATGGATATGCAGTAAAATTGTTTTAATTTTTATTTCTCGAAAACGAAGCAATAAAAACAATTTAGCAGACAAGAAAAGGATATTTTTAGTTGCTTAATCCGAAAAAAATATAAAAATTATCCAAAATTCAGTGGCGTCTTATTTTTGGCCAATATTATTTGCTAGAGCGCCCCCAAAGACGTCCCTGGACGTAATAATTTAGCGCTACACGAGCGTTTTATCATTAAAATTTGTATTACCACAATTAAATTAGAATCTACTAAAAGATATTAAAAATATTTACTTATAATTAAAATACTCGTTAAAAAAAATCCCAAATATCTCCGTTCATATCACATTTATCAAAAAAATTTATGGGACATAATTTAATCAAAAAATAATTATCTTTAAGACCCATAACATTTGAAAGTTCCTGTCATCGAAAAAATTATTTGCCACCTACATCTTGTATTATTCAAACACATGTTTTACCCAGTTGTGAAGCCAATCATAGAGGCTAAAAGCTGACGTTTACCTTTACATGTCACTTTTAGTTTTCGAAATAATTGGCCTGGGAGCTTTTATTGAAATACCCCTATGTATACGTCTACGTTTACAGGTTAATACACTCCAAATTCTTAAATTTTTTTGAGATATCTTTTTTATACAGGGTGTTGATTTTCAAAGCGGGCCATAGGGGATTAGCATTGCGAAAGTGGTTTTTGTGTATTCCTGCTCGCCGTTTAAACTGACAGAAATGGTTTTGGTATCAAAATGAAGCTAAAATTATTGCGCATAACGCTTGACATCAGAAATTAATTTAATTTCACGTTGTTTTCTAAAATTCTTCAGTAAAAATTCAAGTAATTGTTAATGTTTAATCACAAAATAGCATGCCTTGCCTAAACAATAATGACGTTTCTACGTTTTGACAATCCAATAATAGAACCAGACTTTATTATTACCTACTGACTTATAAATTTTTATTATTGGATTGTCGAAACGTAGAAACGTCATTATTGTTTAGGCAAGGCATGCTATTTTGTGATTAAACATTAACAATTACTTGAATTTTTACTGAAGAATTTTAGAAAACAACGTGAAATTAAATTAATTTCTGATGTCAAGCGTTATGCGCAATAATTTTAGCTTCATTTTGATACCAAAACCATTTCTGTCAGTTTAAACGGCGAGCAGGAATCCTCAAAAACCACTTTCGCAATGCTAATCCCCTATGGCCCGCTTTGAAAATCAACACCCCGTATATGCTTCGTCGCTTACTCGATACACTTTTTGACAGACCCAAATACGCTCAACTAATAAACCCTACACTGGATACGTTCACCTGACGTCAACTATTGAATAGCAGCGCAAAACGGTTGAGTGTTAGTTGTTGCAACGTGCTGGAAATAATCTGAACGCGTTGTTGAGATCGAGAGACATGTGACATGTTTCTGGATACGAATCAAGTTCATAGAAATAATTATTATCATTTCATTTCTAAATGGTTGATGGGGATTTATTAAAAAAAAAAAAAAAAATCAAATGTGGTTTTTTTAAAACTTGTGTATTTTGTAGTTATTTCAAATAAATTTACTTTATCTACAGATTAAGCCAAGATTGGGGACCCTTTCTATAGATTGTTTCGAGCTAAAAATAAGTTGTAACAGCAAAATAAATAACACAATTCAACACATTACCACATAGACAAATAAGTCAAGGAAATGTGTTGAGTGGTCTCCTTGACTATTACCTGCACTGAATTGTAGTTTTTCTTCCCAACATTTGTGTTGATATTTTTATTCCTGTTTCGTTTATGTGGATACTTATTTGTCTATGTGGTAAGGTGTTAAATTGTGTTATTTATTTTGCTGTTAAAACTTATTTTTAGCTCGAAACAAACTGTAGAAGGGTTCCCAATCTTGGCTAAATCTGTAGATAAAGTAAATTTATTTGAAATAACTACAAAATACGCAAGTTTTAAAAAACCACATTTGATTTTTCTTAAATTATTAACAACACATTAATTGAAATCCCGAATAAAAAACTAAAAAACGGAATTTTCTTCTCGATTCAGTTTAATGATGCCAAGTATTATTTTACCACAACTGTAGCATTTTTCACGTAATTTTAGAAAATTGCACCAAACTTTGAATAAAATGCATACAGGGTGAACTTTTCGACAAAACCGAAAGATATCAAAAAAATAAGTACGGCCCTGCAGTTTTCGAGTCTGCGAAAAATGCGAGGTATTAAGTGTCATTAGTAGAGCATATCTACCAACTTTCGTTAAATTCGATCAATTCGTTCAAAAGATATCGCTCATCAAAGATTTCGGCAAATTGCACAAATCACCCTGTATAATCGAAACGAAGGGCCTCTGGAAAATTTCAAAACCAGATCCTGAATCGCCTTGAAAACCTACACCTACCCTTAAGCTATGGCAGTCATGTCGTGGGACACCCTGTATAGACACTGCATTTCATCAGAAAAATAATTTTTTCTTCCAATCACAGAATGCACATCTTCCAGGATCAACTTTTTGTTGCACTTCCGGTTGTTCTATTCGGTTTTTTTTCTTTGTCAAATCTTAAGGATAGGTACGTGGAAGGTTTGTCGTCTAGGTGGAATTTTTTGTGTCACTGTGAGTCACCCCGATCACTCAGACCGGAATTCTTCAGTGAAGTTAATTGCTGTCAACTACGTAACTGTCAAACTACGTCTGCAAATGTGTGACAGCATTTTAGAAAGGTACGCATAACTGTCAAACTATGTCTGCAAATGTGTGACAGCATTTTAGGAAGGTACAGGGAGGCACAGGTATTTCTACTAGCCTGTTCATTCGGAATGCCTACGTGAATACAGACCCGGTCTCACACACCGTGCGCGACTATTCGAAGGTTAAGTCGCGAGGAAACTACCATTTATGAATTATTCTAAGTCGCCAAAAAACAACAATATAATTAATTCTAGAAATTTGTATTTTACAATCTTTTTCTTTTGGTTTTCGTCTTTTGTCAATTGCTTTTCCTAATTTGTCAAATGCTTTTCCCATTTATCAAACGTCAGTGTGATTTTTCAATTCAAATTCCTCTTTTGTCAAATAAGATTCCTTTTATATCAAATGCTTTTCCAATATTTATGATACTGTTACTGCACGTAAATAAGATAAGCAATTGACATAAAGTGAAACTGATTTGACATAAAAGGAAATTGATTCATAAATCAATGACTCATCTATCATTAATAGATAGAAAAATAAGAAAATCATTTGACATACTAGGAAAAGCAATTGACAAAAGAGGAAAACCAAAAGAAAAAGACTGTATATTGTCAAAGTGACTGACTTCATGGAAATTTTAAGCGCTTGTGTGTAAAAGAATGTCATTTCGAAACTGAAATGGTGATCAAAATAATATGAACTTATTATTGATGCGGTATATCAAAAAATATATTAAGATCTTGGCTGTTTGACAGCGTGATGTGGCTTTTATTTTTTTCTCTTGTTAATCGGATAGTTGTTTAACAGAGATAGATAATAAATTATGAAGGAACCTTACTGAAGTATGCTTACTTGAACTAGAAGGAATGATATTTTAATAATTATTGTTACAGATGTTTCTTGCTGCTGGAATCATGTGAGGATATCCTTGAAGATGATCATAAAGAGCAAGCCGGGTTTGTTCAGTTGGCAATGAATAGCGGGAATGAAAAATTAGCACAGATCTGTAAGGTAAGGCTGTATAAGTATGTATACCTACTTGTGACTTTTTGCTATGGGAAAAATAAATACAGTGAGTCTCCCAGATTATGTTAAACGTTTACTGTAATTATTTGGCATCACATGTTGTATAAATTACTTACTTATTTACACATTGGTAATTTATTTTGACAAGGTGTTAAATTTAAAATTTTGGACAAGAACCCTTATGTTCTATTACAGATTCGGATTTTATGGCTGAAAATACGTAGAATTTATTTTAAAATTTTTTCTCGATTAATTAATATTTTTGGTTCAATTTCAGTATTAGGACAAATCGAAAAAAAATCAAGGAAGTAATTTCATCGATTACAGCGCCATTTATTATGAATCTAAGAAAATATTCCAAACAAATCCTTCGTATTTTTGATCGTAAAACCCGAATCTGCAATAAAAAATAAAAAATAAAGGCTGCTCCAAAACAAAATTTCAAATTTCCCCCGCGCCACCGCCTGCATGAAGGGGAAAGGGGCGAGCAATTTCCTACGTGTTTTCACCTGTAAAATCCGAATTTGCAATAAAAACCGTGGGTTATCATTTAAGATTGCAAACCCCTAGACTCCTAGGGGGTGGGGGTAGGTTTTGGTTGAGTTTGTATCCATTGGATGTCCCCTTCCGGATGAACAACTTTCATTACACACTTTATTTTTAATCTGATTCCTAGTTGTTGATATATTATTATCATTTGAATGTCTCCAGATAAAATGAAGCACCATGTATCTTACACGGTGGTATAAACAAGTTAGAATCAGAATTAAGCAGTGTACCGGGTGTCCCAACACTAGGGTCCACCCCCTAAATTTAGCTTAATTTTAAAGATAAAAAATTGAAACTTTGAGGATTTGTGTACTGGATATAAGATCACGGAATGGCATAATTAGTTTCATTAAAAAAAATTTAGTTCGGGCGCCAGCGATAAAAAACTGTAATGTGGTGGTAAATTGTCGAAAAAAAAATTCGATTTTTCTTCAATATACAGGGTGTTATGTAATTGAATGTCAATATTTAAGGGGGGGATTTTTGGGTCCATTTTAAGAAGAAAACTTCATAAGAACGTATGACCTAAGAGTCTTTACTTTTGAGATACAGGGTGGTAAAGTTTTATTAAAATAAATCATTTTTTCGTAATATCTGTAATACCGCTCTGTATATTTTAATGAAATTTCTTATACAGGTATTACGCATCAAGGGGCATTTTTTGATGTACCACGTTTCATTTTATTTCCATTAGTGACGATGGTGCACGATCGTGCAGAATTTTACCGGCATATTTTAGCAGACATTGATGGTACGCCACTGATTTCTGTTCAAATAGAAAGCGTTTTTGGACTCCCCATTCATTTCCAAGCAAATTTGATGACTTGTTTTTTCTCAGTCCCATGCGCGGTTTTCGCATAAAAAAATAAAATCTGTTTCTCTACATGGTCACAAGATTGTCGTTAAATGACAATAAAAAAAATATAAAAATATGCAGGTAAAATTCTGCAAGATGTCACTAGTGGAGATAAAACGAAATGTGGTACATGAAAAAATGCGCCTCTTGATGAGTAATAGTCTAAGGTAATACCTGTCTATTAAATTTCATTAAAATATCCAGAGAGGTATTACAGATATTATTAAAAAATGATTGATTTTTAAAAACTTTACGTATCTCAAAAGTTAAGACTTTTAGGACATACGTTCTTATGAAGTTTTCTTCTTAAAATGGGCCCAAAAATCACCCCCTTAAACTTACATAACACCCTGTATAGGTAGAAATCGATTAATAAAATCAAAATCGCTTGCAAGAAATGCGAAAAAACTAATTATAAGGCTTTATACAGGGTGTCCGGAAATTATGAGTAAAAAATTAAGGGGATAATTCTTCTTGATGAAATATTGCCAAAAGTATCTATAATCTTTTTTCGAAAACTCAAAAAGAAGAAAGTTGTAAGCCTCCAAAGTTGATTTTTTTAAATCAATATTTTTTTATAACTTTTTTTCTAGTGTACGGATTTTCTTAAAATTTGTGACACTTATTGCCACTGATGTTGCTTTGCATCCTTGGTCCAAATTAGTCTTGAATCCCTCGAAATCGAAAGGCCTTAACTGCCCTTGACCTTCAAAAAAGGCCTATAACTTTTTTCGTAATATAATATTTTTTTCTGTGTTTTGAAGACGCACAATTGAAGAACATGAAGAAATCTTCGGAAAAGGTCCTCTTTGTCTATCACGATAAAATGACCTGACCTGACCTGTTTCCGAGTAAAACTGTTTTAAAAATTTGCTTGCACTAAAATTGATCACCATAAACTATGATCATTCTGCAACCATACCAAAGCATGCTTTGGAAACAGCTGCCGGGTTGCCTAGGAAACAAGACGTTTGCTTTGGATTTCATTTTGACAGCAATTTTTTTCATTTTAATTAAAATTCTTTTATTTTATTAAAAAAAAATGATTAAATTTTTTTTTCATTTTCAAAAAAAAAAATCATTTCCAAGTCTATTTATACAGGGTGGGAAATTTTTGTACTACCCATCATTAGGATCTCGTAAACCGTAAGAGATACAGGGTCGGTTAAATTAGAGAAAAGTTGCACTATTTTATGCTCTCCCATAATCTGATTAGAAATAAAAAATACACTCTTTTTGAAAAACCGTTGTATTTTCTACACGGAATAAGGGAATTGAATGAAACGTGGTACTTTTGTCTTACCATCTATTTTCAATCAAATGTGGTTAACAAAAAAATTCCAACCCTTCTAGATTTAGAGCAACCATGGCCAACTTTGTTATTTCTTATGGCCGCCATATTGGATTTTCAAACCATTAAATAAAGCAAAAATTTCCCAGTTCAGGGATACCACACAAGACATGAAAATTCAAAAGTTTTCTTAAAAACTTAGCGCATCAAAAAAACATATCGACAGCTCCAGAGTCTAATTTAATTTAAGAGTAATCTAGAATGAGTACAACCGATGAATTTATCAAAGCAATTTAGAGTAAATAAGTTGTTTTCAAATGTGAATATTAAAAGAAACATTTTAAAACTGAAATATTTAATAACTAGTTACATACAAAAGAAAAACACGAAAATCATAACAACAAAAGCATAAACTTAAAAAAAAAAAACAAACCTAAAGATGCTCAAAATGTCCCCCATCATTTTCTATACACAATCTGGTGCGCCTGTCAATGTCCTTAACTGCCCTTTTAATCATTTGCGGAGTTATTTTTTGGAAAGCATTTTCAATTTTTATTCTTAATTCATCCATATTATTAGCTGGACTAAAATAGACTTCATCCTTTAAAGAACCCCACAAAAAATAATCTAAGGGATTTAGGCACGGGGATCGCGGAGGCCAAGGTACAGGTCCATATGTTCCTATCCAGGAATTTGTGAAACGATCGTCGAGGTAGTTTCTGACAATAAGAGCGTTATGACTTGCACAACCATCTTGCTGAAACCACTTAAATTGGCGTACTGCAGTTTCCAAAGGTAGATTATCGAGTGTTTCTTCTAACCTGTTTTGAAGGATCTCTAAATAAACATTTTGATTCAAATTTTCTTCAATAATAAATGGACCAATTAATTGGTCATTCAATAAAGCGCACCAAACATTAATTTTAAATCGAATTTGAGGTCGTATGGGATGTCGTAAATGAGGATTTTCTATTGCGTAGTAGTGTTGATTCTTTCGGTTAAACATGCCACAATTCGTAAATGTAGATTCGTCGCTCCACGTAATTTTTCTAGATAAATCTGAATCGTCTTGGAGAAGGTCACAGTACCAGTGGCAAAAGTCTAATCGTCTATTTGAATCTCCTACATGCAATTGCTGGACCGGTGTGTATTTAAAACCATGAAACTTCTGTCTTTTTATAATTGATCTCACCCCTCTGTCCGATATTCCACACTCTCTTGCAATGGCTCGACTACTGGTTTCCGGGCTTATAAAAATTTGTGCAAGAACATTTATACTGTTTACTTCTGATAATTTTCTGTATTTGGCTCTCTTTTTATTTACACTTCCATTTGTGGCCATGCTTCTGCAAATACAACTTAGTGTTTTCCTTGTTGGTTGTTGCCTCTCAGGAAATTCTTCAAAATACTTTTGTATTGTTAAATTACAGTTTCTATAATTTCTAATGTAGAGGTCATACATATCTTTTTTCTCTTCAAAAGTGTATCGAACCATTTTGAAGAATAAATTACTTAAACAGTCACTTTGCCAACAAAATTTGACAAACAAACTTTTTTGTTGCTATGACAACCGAGCATATGTGACTGAGTGGCTTTGACATAGATAATGGACGGGATAATTTTATGACTGTCGAAAGCACGTTGCTTGGTAACATCCAAATGCCGAAGGCGGCGGGCTGTTATAGTAATAAATGTGTTTGAGAAAGCTGTCATAAAATTGGCACAAAAAATTATGATGCATATGCCAATGTCATAAGGATATTCGGCCAGAAAACGATTGCTTTTTCATGTCTTGTGAGGTATCGCTGAACTGGGAAATTTTTGCTTTATTTAATGGTTTGAAAATCCAATATGGCGACCATAAGAAATAACAAAGTTGGCCATGGTTGCTCTAAATCTAGAAGGGTTGGAATTTTTTTGTTAACCACATTTGATTGAAAATAGATGGTAAGACAAAAGTACCACGTTTCATTCAATTCCCTTATTCCGTGTAGAAAATACAACGGTTTTTCAAAAAGAGTGTTTTTTAGTTTTTAGCCGATATTTTGAAAACCCCTGTAGATATTTTTGATTTCTAATCAGATTATGGGAGAGCATAAAATAGTGCAGCTTTTCTCTAATTTAACCGACCCTGTATCTCTTACGGCTTACGAGATCCCAATGATGGGTAGTACAAAAATTTCCCACCCTGTATACGAATGTCTCTGTTTTGTAAAAAAGTTATTTTATTAAAAAGTCATGATAAAACTTTTCTCTTTAAAATATTTTAAATTATACATTATTTATACATCATATTTAAAGAAGTATTTTATAATAGTTATTAGATTATCAAATTTTATTATACGCGTCGTTTTAAAAGTTTTATTGTAGATTTTTCATTTTATATTATGGAGTATTACTAAAATCATGTCACTGTCATCAGACAACTCTTTCGAAAATGGATATTTATCACCAAAATACCCCAATAGTGGAAATTTCTACACAAAAATCAAGAACTGGACTATTATTCCTAGTGATTTAAATGAAGCAGGACCCTCTTATGAATCATCAAAATCAAAAATATTTCAAAATGAAAATTCTGAAATATCATGCAGTAATTGTTTAAAAAAATTCAAAAATATAAATGGACTCAAGATACACCACAGCCGGACACATAAATTAACATCAATAGATCAAATGCCATTTGAATTAAGCAATAAGATCAATAATAAAAGTAATCAACAAAAATCAGAATGTAAATCCGAACAATCTGAAATAATCCAACCTGAGAGTCGTAGAAAATCCTCAAGAATAAAATCAAAGAAATCTGATATCAAGACTAATGATCAAAATTCAGACTTCAAAAATAGCAAACCCTGCACTGCAGCAACATACCCCAACAAAAGGACCCATCAAAACTGTAACAAGACCTTCAAAAATGAAAATTCAATAGTAGTGGATATATCAAGGATTCACTCTAATGTGAACAACATCCAAAATTCTAATTTTTCTGGAGAGGTAAATAACTTAAATAATAAAGTAAATGATAATACATCATGTGACTTATGTGGTAAAACATTCAAAAATAATAAAGGTGTTATAATGCATAAAACTAAAGCTCATCCTAACGAATACAGAAAAACATTAATGGATAAACACTCTAAAATTGATGATATGTTTATTGAAAGTGACAATCAAGAAATCAGTGAAGTAAATTCCATAAAAATCGAATCATTTAAAGCTAATATAGAAAAATGGCTATGTGAATTCAATAAACAATATAGTAAAGAAGAATTCAACATAAAGGTTAAGGAATTTGCAAATTTTTTATCTAATTCGATTCATACATTACCTGGACCTAAACATCCCGCACGAAAATATTATGAAAAACGTAAGAAAAAACAAATAATTTCTCAAAATTGTAAATATCAAAATTGTTCTAATCCTCTAAGAAAAACAAAATCTGACCGAACGAAAAGAAAAGAAAAATATGAGTATGATTTACTACAATTCGAATTTTATAATCGACGACAAAAAGTAATAAATAAAATTCTAAACAAAGAAAATAAAAGCTGTACCTTAAAATTAGATGAGATTTTTGATAAATTTTCTGAATTATTTTCAAAAAATAATGAATCCATACGACATTCTTATAACAGAAAATCTAATTTTAATAATGAAGAAGAAATGAATTTAACTTATGACTCTAAAATTACCAAAGAAGAAATTTTAACTGCAATGAAATCATTTAAGATTGGCACTGCACCCGGTCCTGATAAAATTTTAATGAGAGTTTTAAGATATGGAAAGACTTCAGAGGTTTTAGCAGAAATAGCAACATTCATCTCAAGTACTGGTTTTATTCCTGAATGCTTTCATGAAGCTAGAACTATTCTCATTGACAAAGGAGGCGATCCATCTAAAATTACCAACTGGAGACCCATAACTATATGTTCAATTTTACGAAGAATTTTAGAAAAAATTCTCGATAAAAGACTGAAAGAATATATATCATTTAATAAAAACCAAAGAGGTTTTATTAGAACTCCCGGCACATACATCAATACTTCAATAATCAATTCAATTTTACAAACTGCCAAGAAAGAAAAAAGAGATTGCTGTTTAATATATCTTGATATTCAAAAAGCATATGATAATGTTGGTCATGATCATATTCGAGCTACTCTTGAATCTTTACAAATACCTAACAAATTAAGGCAAATTATTTTCAATCTACAAGAAAATAACTCAACTCAAATTGAAACAATTAAAGGAAAAACAAAGAAAATTCCACTTAAACGAGGTGTTATGCAAGGTTCTCCTTTATCACCAGCTCTATACAATCTCTGTGTAGATCATATATTAGATGAATTATCAGAAGAACACATTACAAATGAACTTGGTTTTAAAATAAATAATCAGCTACAGCCAATTAATATTTTAGGATTTGCTGATGATACAGTTTTAATTGGAAAATCAAAAGCCAATGCTCTGCTTTTATATGAAACAACAATTAAACTTTTTCATGAGATTGGATTAAATTTAAACATTAACAAGACTAAAATCATAAATATTGTTAATGGTAAAATAATGGAAGATGAAATTTATTTAGATGGATTTAAAATAAAAACCATCAACCTAAATGAAAGTATTAAATACTTAGGAGTAAATTTTAATAATGAAATAGTAATTGACAAATCGGAAATAATTAAAAAATTAGGAACGAAACTTGATATTATAACAGCCCATCCATACCTTAAAGAAGATCAGAAATTAACCATTTTGAATACTTATATTTGGCCAATTTTAACATACAATTTCCAAACAGCACCACTGCTTTCACTATCGAAACAATTTCTGAATGATATCAACAAAATGATTAGATGCACATTAAAAGAAATTTTAGATCTACCATCTGATTTACCGAATTCAATGATTTATACTTCAAAAAATAAAAAAGGACTACAATTATTTTGTGCTAGTTGGGAAGCATATTTACAGCACTTCAATATCTGTAACACATTAGAACAATCAAATGACGAAACAATCTCAAAAACAAAAAATCTTTTAGATGAAAAACGTATATGTTTAGAAAAATTACAAATCACCGATAAAAATTTAATAAATGAGAAAACAAAACATTTAAGATCTTTTTTACGTGAATTAGAATATCAGAACTGGATAAACATGGCTCATAAAGGTAGAGGTGTGATTCTTTTTAAAGAATATCAACCTGCCAACAACTTACTGGATCGTAGCGGACTTACTATATCAGAAATAAAAGATGCTATAAAAATCATCGGTGAAGTTGCTCCCGTAAGAGTTCTCCCTGGAAGGTCCAAAGACGGCACCCATTGTAGACATTGTTCTAACAATGAGAAATTCGTTTGTGAAACTTTGCCACATGTTCTTGGATCATGTCCTTTTAGTGAACGATTACGCAATCACCGTCATCATACAGTCCGAAATATGATAGCAGATGCTTTACGAATAAAAGGACTTGAAGTTTTTGAAGAAGTAACTTGTTTAGAAAATATGGGAAGTACACGTAGAGTAGACATTCTTGCAATTGATAAAAAAAAGAACATAGGTTGGATTATAGACCCAACTATACGGTTTGAAATTGACGAAAAACAACCTATGAACGTTAACCTAGAAAAACAATTAATCTATAATCAAACAATTGATTTCTTTAAAAAATCATACAAATTAAATAGTATTGAAGTAATAGGTATATTTATTGGTGCTCGGGGAACAATCACGAATTTTTTTAAAGATTTTTGTCATAAATTTGGACTACATTCAAAATTATTAAAATCAATAGCAATCATCACCTTAAAAAAATCCATTTATATATTAAGACATCATTTATATAGTACATAGTAACTTAATTATTTAAAAAAAAATTTTTTATTGTATTATTATCAATGTTATTAAGTATTCTTTGTTTCTTACAACCCAGACTGTTGGGAAGATGTAATTTTATTAAATAGTTAATAAAATTTCTATATATATATATATATATAACTAGGCAACCCTGCAGCTATTTCCAAAGCATGCTTTGGTGTTGTTGCAAAATGATCATAATTTATGGTGATCAATTTTAGTGCAAGCAAATTTTTAAAACAGTTTTACTCGGAAACAGATCATTTTATCGTGATAGACAAAGAGGAACTTTTCCGAAGATTTCTTCATGTTCTTCAATTGTGCGTCTTCAAAACACAGAAAAAAATATTACGAAAAAAGTTATAGGCCTTTTTTGAAGGTCAAGGGCAGTTAAGGCCTTTCGATATAGAGGGATTCAAGTCTAATTTGGACCAAGGATGTAAAGCAACATCAGGGGCAAGTGTGTCAAATTTTAAGAAAATCCGTACACTAGAAAAAAAGTTATAAAAAAATATTGATTTAAAAAAAGTTTGGAGGCTTATAACTTTCTTATTTTTGAGTTTTCGGAAAAAAAATTATAGATACTTTTTGCAATATTTCATCAAGAAGAATCACCCCGTTAATTTTTTGCTCATAATTTCCGGACACCTTGTGTAAATAGAATATAATTATATAGGAATGACAGGTAGAAAACTGATTTATGATGTGTTATAGAGTGATCAATATAAGCTGAAAACGGTAGGTGCAATAAAGTTTTATGACTAAGTAAATAAGGCCCAAATAAATAGATGGACGACTCTTGCTGGGCTAGCCGGCACACTGAACCTGCACTGGACAGTGTCGTATTATGGAGTCATGAAAAAGGTAATTATTAAAAAGCTATTAATTTTTTTTTAAATGAAACTAATTATGCCATTCCGTGGTCCTATATCAAGAAAGAATCCTCAAAGTTTCAATTTTTTATCTTTAAAATTAAGCTCTATTTAGGGGGTGGACACTAGTGTTGGGAAACCCGGTACATTGGAAACAGCTCCAAATACCTAAAACAGCTTGACATGTCCCTACCCTTATTTTTCACGTGGTATCTTACCACGTGTTTAAATTTTAATATGGGGTGATCCAATTAAAAAAAAAATAGACAATGTCGTCAGATGCGCTGCATCCTATTAAATATCTATTGTATTGTAGTACTTAGGTACCTAATACTGTTTAATTTTTGATGTTGTAAAGAACAAAAAATCATCCATCTAGTGTATGAGATGTTCCAAATGCTCGCCTTGAACATCTTGGCCATATCCTAATTAAAAAAATTTCTAAGGTAATGTTTTTCTACAATAATTTTTTCCCATACATTTGAAAACAATATTATTTTTGTATTGGCAATGAAGAGACATTTCACATCATGATCTACTATAGTCTCATTAAAAGTAAAATCAAGATGGCGGCCGTATCGTTATATTATGGGGCAAAATTCTTTTTTTGTGTTAAAAGATGTGCAATATTGTCAGATTTGACCCCTGAAATGTCCAGAGCGATATGTTAAACCGTTCTGGCAACATAGCCTTACAATTCTCCTGCAAATTTACGGTGACTATCACTGGTTACCAGTCAGTGGCCAGTGATAGTTACTGTAATTTTATAAATTACTTTTATCAGTGTAGCCTTGGTCCATATTTGATAGCTAACCTGCTATGTAGGTATATTTTTTTTTGTTGTAAGTTATTAATGAAGTGAATTTTGGCATGAATCATATTTATGCTATTTATGATATTTATTTAAGTACTTATGTTAATTTTGTTCTCGAATGTATAAAGTTTAATTTTTTACAATAGCAGTTTTTGATTTTTCTAACAAGTAGTAGTAGGTAGTTGATTATATTATATTGTTAATCTTCAACGGGCGTATTTATCTAATGTTATGAATTTAAGAATCTAATATTCAGATGGACGTCTATATTCCGTCATGTTGATATCTAAAAGTTTGAAACACGTCACTAGTAGAAGTCTGTAAGACATCTATTAATGTACGTCTTCAGGCTGTGACATATGCACGTCCCTGGTTGGTCCACAGGACGTTATTAGATTCGTCAATTTTGTCCAGGGAAGACCAAACAGAGATGTCTTCAAGACGACAGTCTTCTACCTGATGGGGTATACCGTGAATAGGAATAAGCCTGTACATATATCATCAATATACACAAGGATTCTACAAAGTAAGGGATGAGAACATAAGTTTGATTCATATTTCCATTTTAGATTTCAATTGCGGCACATGCCCTCTCAACTAAGCCCCCGGACCCGCCAGTGCCTCTTGAAGATACCGATTCCAGCATCCTGAAGCCATGTCAGCTGCGACGGCGGTCAGTCAGCTCTCATGCTTACATTTACCATTGTAACCATCACGCCGCAGGACAACAGTGTAGCTGCCAAGATTCCGATCCTGAAGGCGCCATTTCCAGTCGTCTCAAACGTCGCTACCTGCAGACCCTTCGCCAGACCTGTTCTTGTGGTGGTCGGGGAACCCCAACTCAGATCAAGGATAGTCAGGGACTTAATGGAATTGAGGAGGAACAAGCCGTGGAGTGGGTGGGCGTGGGATGTGATAGTGGAGTTAGTACTGGTGAAAATTCAGTGAGTATTTTGTTTTCTGGCACTATTAAATTGATTATTATGTGATATAGGTATATTATACAGGAGGTCTCATTAGTGTGTTATATTTTTTTAAGTAAATCATAGAATTTTTAAGGTAAAAGAAAAATTCCAGCGCCACATCTCTAATGACGACTTGGCGCATTGCTTAAATAAGTTACGAGTATTTTCATGATATACAGGTGATCCATCTACAAGATCTCAAGACCTACTGTAATATTTTTTTCAATATTTTTTTAATAATTTTATTTCAAGTAGGACACCTGTAATATTATTAACTCTCAGATTGTGTGAGAAAATTCAATAAGAAGGCTTTTTAAAGTTGTTGAAGATTGTAATGAGAAATTTATGAGTTAAATCACGCAATTTTTCCTCGCATTTTCCATTTTCAAAGCAGTTTACCTACATTGACAAGGGCTCAAGATATAGGAAAACGATACATGTCCCTATCTTAACATTCCATGTGGGGTTCTATTGTGTGGATGAAATATATCTATACATTTCCAGTTAAGAGTGATTAAATCTTGAATATTTAAAAAAATAGTAAACCAGATTTAAAAAAAAATTCTACATCATAGAATAGTACAAGAAAAGTTAAGATGGGGATGACACACGAACTCTTAGCTGTTTTCAATGTACACTGCTTTAAAAATATGGAAAATTGAGATTTAGGCACCCTGTATAATAGTAAAATATAGGTGGATTCATGCACAGAAAATGATGTACTTAGCTTTAGCATTAATGTTTTGCCGTCATTTGAGAATAACATTACATTATATTGTAAGAATCTGACTTGAGTTCATGGGATTTAAGCAACTACCAGCAAGGTGTGGTAACTAATTAGTTTATGCCACTTCAGTCAACTCAGAACTGTCATTCCCCGGCATCTGGAAACATCTAGACGAGGCTGAGGCTGAATCTTCAATATCTGGAGAGGTTATACCGGGAAAGGGTTACTCATTTGTTGTGAAAAATGTCTAGAAGTGGAACTTATTGAAGCTCTAGAAAAAAAAAGTGATAACGTTTATACAGGTTATTAATTTGATTTTGGAACATTGGGAAACCACATGCAAAATGACACTTTAGAACGTATTATATCTCCTAAATAATTTGAAAAGGAAACAAGTAGGTTTGGTTGCACAAATGTAATTAAAAATCTTGTCAGATAATTACTGATTTTAAAATTCCCTGTGTTACCAAAATATTGGTCTGATATTGCTGGAAATAAATTCTGCTCCCTTTTACAGGAGTTAATAAATTACCAATAAAAAAAGATCATTGGAAATATTCACTATATTTTCAAAATTTGCAATTTAAAATCAGTAATTATCTGATAAGATTTTTAATTGCGTTTGTGCAACCGGCCCTAAATGTGTCATTTGTTAAGATTTAATAAGCTTCTGGTGCTACAGTTAGATTTTAGGTCTGTTGCCATTTTCGAGTAAATCGAGAAAAGTTTTTAATTTGTGACATCATTTATTATATAGGTACAGGTCACTTTCAACTGGCTCACCATTGAGATCTCCTAAACCATAAGAGACACAGGGTTGCTTAAATTAGATAAAAGTTGCCCAATTTTATGCTTATTCAGAATCTGAAAAAAATTCGTATAATTTCAGTCGTGTGTTGAAATATCCTGAAAAAACTGAAAAATTGAGATTTCTTATTTTAGCCATATCTTCTTTACTATTGAAAATAAGTAAATAATTTTTTGTGGGCTTAAATAAGTCGTCATGAGCTATCCATTTGACATTAAAAAAATTTTCAAAGCCAACTAGATCTCAAAGTTTTCATAGCCAACTTTCGGTTTTCTTATGGCCGCCATATTGTTTTTCTATGTCATTCGGTATGAAAAAAATAATGGAAACCAAAAACTAATAAACTTCAAAAAATAAATTTCAAAAATTTTTATTCTTCTTTTTCCTTAAAAAAAAATACAACTTTTTAGATAGAATATCATTGAGAAATTAAAAAAACCATGAGGCAAGCAGTATGACTCAAATTGATGTATTTCAGCGAATTTCTTTTTGTTTTTCTTCGAAAAAAGAATAAAAATTATTGAAGTTTATTTTTTGAAGTTTATTAGTTTTTGGTTTCTATTATTTTTTCATACCGAATGACATAGAAAAACAATGTGGCGGCCTTAAGAAAAACAAAAGTTGGCTATGAAAACTTTGGGATCTAGTTGGCTTTGAAAATTTTTTTTAACGTCAAATGGATAGCTCATGACGACTTATTTAAGCCCACGAAAAATTATTTACTTATTTTCAATAGTAAAGAAGATATGGCTAAAAAAAAAACTCAATTTTTCAGTTTTTTCAGGATATTTCAACAACGACTGAAATTATACGAATTTTTTTTCAGATTCTGAATTGGTGAGCCAGTTATTTGTCCAATATTTTCCAATATACCCAATATTTTCACCGCTTTTTAAATAGGATTTCTGAAATTTTCCATAATCAGGTCGTATTAGCGTAGTGGTTTACTGAGAAAATTTCATTTCATTTAGTTTGAAAACGTGCCTTAGAATGGATTTTTAAATTTAACAAAACAAAAATAATTGGCAAAATTTAACAATTTTTTCCTTTTCCTGTGTCCGCCACTGGCTAACTTTACTTAAAAAATACTATTCTCTACACTACCTTTAATAAATTCGCAAAAAGTGAAAGGGGATTTTGAAAACCAAAAATTTGAAATTTTAGAGGAATAAACATTATGTAAAAATATTCGAATATCTCCGCCATTTTTCTTATTTGCTTCTTGAAATTTTTCAGAGTTAGGGGTTATTCGTATAGTTGTCTACTGGAAAAATTTCAGCTCAATTCCTTCAAAAAAGGCTCATAAACGGTTATAGAAATTTAGCCAATTTTACCCTTTTCCTGCCCACGCCACTGGCTTATTAATGAAAAATATGCAAATTTTACTGCATTAACTCAAATTTTAAAATAATTTTTTTCCAATCGTGTTAATTTGGTTTAAATTTGTTTTTCTAACTTGCTTATAGGTAGGTAGGTATAGGGGCTCAAAATCTGGCAATTTTTTCTAAAATTGAAAAGACCGCCATTTGGAAACGGCTCGATTTTACTCAAATACAGTACCAGACGACTCCTTGCGGCTATCTTACTCATAACAAAATTTCAGCCCCCTAGATTGAAAACTGCGACCAGAAACCGTGCCTCATAGACGGTTTTTGTTTTTAATTTGGAGGGACACCCTGTAGAAGTAACGCAGCTCTAGGATTTTTTTTTACGAAAATCAAATGTCATTTCGAAGTTTCACAAGGGTAAAAAATTTCGTTCACTAATCCTTAAATATGAAGCTACAGCAGCGGTTTTAAAATTTTAGAGAAATAAACATCATATTAAAAAAATATTAATATCTCCGCCATTTTTCTTATTTACTTCTTGAAACTTTTAAGGGTTAAAGGATATTAGTGTACTTGCCCATTGTGAAAATTTCAGTTCAATTTCTTTAAAAATGAACTCATAAACGGTTATAGAAATTTAGACATTTTTACGCTTTTCCTACCCACGCCACTGGCTTATTAATATAAATAATGCCAATTTTATTGCTTTAATTCAAATTTCAAATAGTTTTCTTCCAATATTGTTAATTTTATTTTAAAGTTTTATTGCTATCTTGCTCATACAGGGACTCAAAAAATAGCAAATTTTCCAAAAATTCAAATGGCTGCCATTTTGAAACGGCTTGGCCGATTCTGCTCAAGTGCAATACCAGACCACTCCTTGTGGATATCTTACTCCCGCAAAAATTTCAGCCTCTTAGATTAAAAACTGCGACCTGAAATGATACCACAAGAACCGGATTTCTGGAATTTTGAAGGGACACCCTGTAGAAGTGACTCGACTTTTGGAAATTTTTTCAATGAAAATCTAACATCATTCCAAAGTTTTATAAGGATCCAAAATTTCGTTCACTAATCTTCAAAGATAAAGCTACAGGAGCGTTTTGAAAATCGAAATTCGCGTTTTTGGAGAAATATATAAATATATACAGGGTGTCCCATTTTAATGTCCCGCCCCGGATAACTTTTGTCAGTGACCTTGAAACAAAAATTGTGTGGTACAAAAGTTGGGGGACATTCGACGGCACTAATACTTTTGACCTTGGGTACAAGGTTCAAGGTCATTCAAGGTCAACTTTGTTTTTTTTTTATGGAACTTCCTATTTTTGACATCGGCAATCGATTGCGCGTGAAAAAATATGAGACTTTTGGCTGAAACTTTTTTTCTGAAAACGCAAGGTTTTGAGAGGAAGTGTCCGGTATTAATATTTTAAGGTATTTGCTCATAACGTCATAACTTTCTTATTTGTGAGTTTTCGAAAAAGAATTATAGATACTTTTGGCAATATTTTATCAAGTAGAATCACCCTTTTAATTCCTTGCGCATAATTTCCGGACACCTGTATATCAACTACGTTGTCCAGGATTTGAATACTGGGAAAAGAGTAGACTCCATATATCTGGATTTTCAAAAATCATTTGATTCTGTTAGGTCTCAACATCTTAATTTATAAGCATTTTAAGTTTGGAATTAATGGATCTATTTTATATTGGATCAATTCGTGTCTATCTGTCTAATAGAGAGTTACAAGTTAACTTTGGGATCTCTTTGACTCTTTTGTTGCAAATTCAGGTGTTCCTCAGGGATCCCATTTTCAGGGACCTCTATTGTTTAATTTATTTATTATTGGTGTTGCTGATAGGGTTAAAATCGCAGAAATTTTAGTTTATGCAGATGACATAAAAAAAATTCTCGAAATTGGTTCTTTCTATAATCAGGTATATACTTAGGTATGTCTGATGCAAAAAGATTTATTATTAGATACGTTCTGGGAATGGTCTAATGTCAATAAATTGTTTTTAAATTGTAGCAAAGTGTAAGATATTGTCTTTTGGTAGGGGCTTTGGGGGCGTGCCAGGGTTTAGGTATAGGTTGAATAACATAGAATTAGAATATGTGGAACAACAAAAGGACCTCGGTGTCATTTTTAACAAGAGTTTTGATTTCAATCCCCACTTGAGAGCAGCAGTTTCTGGAGCGTTCAGCATGTGGGGCTTTGTAATGAAATCCACCAAAGAATTAGTTTGGTTTGTCAGATATAGATATTGCCTTTAAATCTGGGACCTCGGATGACTTTCGATGAGCACGACTACTCTGATGTACAGTCAGTCGTGTTCAAATAAAACTGGCACAACTCTTATAACGCAATTCTCAATATCACTTGTTCGTATAAAACTAGGACACCTTTTTTGTCGTGTTGTATTTGTGGCTTTCAGCATGTTAGTTGTAACTTGATGTCATTAAATATTTTGGGAATACTTGACAAAAGGAAATTTACATAATTTATTGCAGTAGAAAGAGGTAATTTAATAATAATTATTATAAAGAAAACCACATTTACACTAGAAAAATTAAACTCCCCAGTTTTATTTGAACACGACTTTATCTCTTTCGTTTAAATTAAGTTACCTGAAATCTTCTCATTTTTGAAGATTTAGTTTTTGTAAAGAAAGTCAAACTGTCTCTTTAATTGCCATGAATTTAATGGCTTGTTTGTGCCGGGAACAGTTTTACATAACTTGAGTAATGCTCGTGAACTCAGAGAAATTCATTTGGGGAGAAATTATGTGCATCATTCATCAATAAAGAGGACTATCGCGAATAGAATAAACTGCCACTTTGGTTGAAGTCTATTGAGGGTTTGTCCCAGTTTGAATATCATCTTGGCAATGCTGTTGTGCGTTTAAGAAAGTCTGTTGTTGTGCAATGTGCTTTTGTACAATGTACAACATGTTTATGTAAAATGTAAATGCCCGTTGATTGTAAAATAAGTAAATAAATATAATTTTCTTTATTGTCAAAATTGACGAAAATCACTTAACGAATCTAAAAAATTTCTCGATATTCTCGAAAATGGCTCAACAGACTAAAAATGTAACTCTAGCAATAGCAACAGCATTTCAACCTTCATAAATGGCATATTTAATTTTAGGTCCAGTTGCACAAACGTAGGTAATTAAAAATCTTTCAAATAAATTACATAAAATTAATGTTTTCAATCCTTACTTTGTAGAATCTCTGCATACTGATGGATTTTGATTGAAAATAAATTACTAATTTTAAATTGCAAATTTTGAAAATTTGATGAATATTTTCAATGATCTTATGAATATTTTCAATGATCTTTTTTTATCAGTAATTAACTCTTCTGAAAGAGAATAGAACTTACTTTCAGCAATATCAGACCAATATTTTGATAATACGACGAATTTTTAAAATTGGTGATTATCTGACAGATTTTTAATTGCTTTCTTGGTGCAACCGGTCATTACTCATTAGTGTTTCTCTCTAAAACATTTAGGGAAGATAATAATTTCATGTGATTTTCCTATGTCTCAAAAGCAACTATCTGCAGGGTTGCAAGAACAGACCAGAAGCCAAAGAAAATATAAAAATCAATTTAACAAACATGCATACCGATCACATGGCCTGTCAAAGAACTACCTTAAATAATCCACGCTCGCCCCCTGCTGGGGGAGCGATGAAATAGTTCATATTTCATACTTGAAGTTTTTTGTGTTTGAATCCACTTTTGAAGGATAAATGCCCATGGGCCATTTGCAAATTAACAATATCTTACTTTAAGGTTGGTGATGACCAAGGTATTTATAAGAAGAAGCTGCAACGATTGTGTTCATGTCAGTATTATGACGAGAACTGTGCCTCATGTAGTTCCAGTACTGGATCAACTGCTGATAATAACGATAACCAAAGGGATATTGCCATTGAAAATGAAAGCGAGTGTTACCTCAAAAGGTTAGTAGGTAAAATTTTGTAAGAGATTAATAGTTGTTATAAGTACAAAATAAGAAATCGATACAAAACTAACAGAAATCTATCACTTGAGATCAGTAAAATTATTACTTGCACATTTTTTGTATTGTTTTGAGTAATTACAGGCGAGCTTGGGAAATTGGTTGACTTAGTCAGTCTTAGGAGTGTCCCACAAATGTTCTTCTAAGCTAGATATCAATGGCCATCAAAATAAATGTCCAGTGTACAAATCACAATATACAGGGTGATTCAGGTTTTACCTTGTTAACTCTAGGGAACGATAGAGAATTGAAAAATACCTAATATGAGTTTGCTTCATGAACTAGATTCGTGAAATGCTTCGTTAAGAAAATACAGGGTGTTAAAGTTTCAAGAAAAAAGTCGTATTTTTGAAATATTAAAAAATTGGCTGATTGAAATCATTTGAAATTTTGAACATTAGTTATGCTTTATGCTAATTGAAGTACATGATTTGATACTTCCGATAAAAAAATCTTCACTCCAGTGGCAGAGATCTGGATGTGTTGTTACCTTTTTTATTAAATAATTTCTACGCCACTGACTTTAATGCAAATTGGATATTTGTGTTATACCTTGTTTTGTTTAGAGGAGAAAAGTCATCTTACATTTTTGTTGTAGGACGCACTGTTTTCAAGATATTCCACAATGTTGGCACTCATGCAAGATTTTTGTAATGCAATACGGTTCAATAACGATCACAAAAATGATTAATTTCTAGAAATGCTCAATAATTGCATTGATTCCTATGATATTTTACCTCGTACGGGTTCCTACATTGTGAAGTATCTCGAAAACAGTGAGTCCTACGACAAAAACGTAAGATGACTTTTCCTCTCTAAACAACATAAGGTATCTAACAAAAATAACAAATTTGCATTAAATTCAATGGCGTGTAAATTATTTATTAAAAAAGGTAAGAACAAACCCAGATCTCCGCCACTGGATTGAAGAATGTTTCATCGGAAGTATCAAATCATGTACTTACTTCAATTAGCATAACTAATGTTCAAAATTTCAAATGATTTCAATCAGCCAATTTTTTTATATTTCAAAAATAAGATTTTTTTCTGAAAACTTTAACACCCTGTATTTTCTTAACGAAGGATTTCCCGAACATATTTCATAGAGCAAACTCATATTATTTTTCGATTCTCTATCGTTCCCTAGAGTTAAGAAGGTAAAACCTGAATCACCTTGTATAATATGATAATATAAATGAACGTGAGGTTTTTTTAGATTCAGTAATTATTTTATTAGGTACTTCGGGTTAGAACAGTAATTAAAAAGTTAACATAAGGCATTGTTGACCGACACATTTCTCCGGTTACGTCGATGTTGCCCATGGTAACTTTAAAACACACGCGTGTTTGATAGTTGCATTTAAACACGCTCAGGCGTTTTCAATTGAGCATTATATATTACAATAATATAAACAATAAAAAATAATGGTTCAGGTTTTTTTAATGAAGAAAAAGGTGTAATGGAACTCCAGATTCTATGCCACTAAAGGTGCTTCGGTTGTACTCAGAATTTTTCCAAATACTTTATTAAATAGAAAACCCGTACACAAAAATTCGGAATCGTTGGTCTACTCCGTAGAAAGATACAATAAAAAACAGTTCTGCAGATCGACACTTGAACATCTTGTTTTTCGGATAAAAAACATTGTACTTACCACTGAATCAATCATCTTTTATATCTATATCATATTGCTCAGTACCTCTTTAATATACCATAGAAATACTGAGACTCTATACATATGCGAATTGCAATTAATAGTTTCTATTGCTGCGGTCGGGCTAGTTTGATTAGGCTCTGGGCCAATTAAAATTCGATCGTTGTTGA